>OZ005734.1:19086188-20286188 GCA_963930755.1 Eudasyphora cyanicolor
CGACTAACGAAGAATATATTCTACTTGGTGATCTTAATGCAAAGCATTCGGCATGGAATTGTCCAGTTAACAATACATCAGGAACAATCCTTAATAATCTGCAGCAAAGGTGTAATTTTTTTGTTTTTAGTCCCGACAAATATACACTTTATCCCCACCAAAGGCATCGTAAACCTTCCACTGTAGATATAGCATTAAGCAACTCATCACTTAATTTGAGTTTATCTACATTAGATTACGAAATACCCTCGGATCACCTGCCAATCCTTTGCTCCCTACACTGTTCTTCGTATAAAACTACCGAGATTGATCACTTCAACTACAAATTTGCCAATTGGAGAAAATTCAAAGATATAATTAATCAAAATCTTACATTGTCAGCGCAGAGGTACCATAGTAAACTTGCCATAGATCAAGAAGTCGAAAAATTCACGAACCTAGTTTTAAATGCCAGAAACTCTTCAGTGCCAAAAATTAGTCCAACTAGATATAACACCTTACCTGATGATATTTTACATTATATAGCTGAAAGGAAGAAGTTCAAACGAAAATATCAGCGAACTAACAATAATCATCTTTCAGATTACTACCACCAATGCACTCAATTTCTCACTTACATTATAAATAAGAGAATTACTTCAGAAAGGAACAAAAAGTGGAATGATTTATTGACATGTATGAAGACGGGAGATAAACGCTTCTGGAAGATAAGCCGTAAACTAAGAGGAAAAGGCAAGGCACAAATCCCATATCTAATGCACGGCAATACAAAGCTTATATCAGACACAGAAAAATCTGAAATACTGGCTGAAACTTTTGATAAATCGAATAAGTTGACTTCAAATTACTCTCATCCATCTGACAAAAGGATTAATTCAATAGTCCTTAATTTTAAATTAAATCCTATTTATAATGGAGGAACATCTCTTATCACAATAAACGAAGTAACAAATGTTTTACATAATTTAAAAACTTCGAAGTCCCCAGGATTCGATAATATCCCAAACCTTCTACTAAAACAGTTACCAGAAATGGCTATTAAATTACTCACCGTCATTTTCAACAGCTGCCTCCATCTTCATTACTTCCCAGCTATATTTAAAAAAGCAAAAGTAATACCGGTTTTGAAACCAAATAAACCCAAAAACATTCCAAGCAGCTATAGACCAATAAGTCTCCTTAGCAATCTTGGAAAAATATTTGAAAAACTAATACACACCAGATTGAATGATTATGTTTGTGAAAACAACCTTATTTCAAAGGAACAATTTGGATTTAAAAGAGACCACAGTACTGTTCATCAAATATGCCGTATAAAAAATAAAATAATGTCAAACAGACGTAACAGAAAGTCAACGGGAATAATACTTCTTGATATTGAAAAAGCATTCGATACAGTATGGCATGACGGATTAGTGTATAAACTAATAAAGGCAAGAATTCCTAAATATCTTACTCGACTTATTGCCGATTTTTTGGACAATAGATCTTTCATTGTATCAATCAACAACACCAATTCTTCTATGAAAAATATTTCGGCGGGTTTACCTCAGGGATCCATTTTGTCTCCTCTGTTATATTCAATATACACGTCTGATTTTAACCCAACAAGCACATTCGATACTGCATATTACGCGGATGACACTGCATTAATAACATCCAGCAAATTAACTAGCGCTTTACTTAAAAAGATGGAAAAGAGTCTTATCACCTGCAATAAGTACAACAGAAAGTGGAAAATCAAAATAAGTCTCCAAAAAGATTGCCTAGGAGAAATCTCACAATCAACAATGTTACCATTAATATCCTTGATGAAGTGAAATACCTGGGAGTTACACTGGATAAAAAATTATGTTCTCGTAAACATATTGAGACAACCTGCGAAAAAGCCATCAAGTCATTCCGTGCGCTGTGGCCTTTCTTGAATAGACGATCATCATTGAATTTTAAAAATAAAAATTTGATCTATAAACGTGTCATAAGACCTATTCTGACATATGCATCTCCTGTATGGTATAAAGCAGCCAAATCTCACATTAAAAAGATGCAAATCATCCAGAACAAATGCTTAAAGATGATTAATAATAAGCATTGGAGATTTCCTACAAGCTTATTACACGTGGAAACTGGGTATGATATACTGCTAAATTTCATTCACAGACTAAATAATAATTTTTTTACAAAGATAGAGAATTCTTCTTATTCTATGATAAGGGAATGTAGAGAAACACAGTAGATTGTAAGAGAATTTCATCAAATTGAAAATTATTTGTATTATAAGAGATTATTTTACTAATAACCTAATTATATGCAAAACTATTTTCTCCTAATATTTGACTAAATATATTGTAATTAAATAAAGTTTTTTACCCTTTTTTCCTTTAAATTCGTCATTTATAAACAAAGTAGATCATAATATTAAAACAGCCTTACATGTTGAAATATCTTAAGATAATATCTCATAAATGCAATTGTACACATTTAAAACCATATTGTTATCAGGATGAATAAAGAAAAATTGAAAAAAAAAAAATATACCCTCCACCATGGATCGCACGTGAATGATTACGGGTACTAATTTACTTATTATACTAAATTTCAGTCCAATTCGTTGATAGTCCCGATTTACACTTGCTGATTTTTCAGCGGATTATCGGCGTTTTGTAGGAGAGAGAGGCAGTCGGCAAGAGGGGGAAAAAAACTCTCCTGTACTCGGGCTGAACGTTTTGTGTTTTTTCACTCGCATTTTGAAACAACAACAATTCACACAGGAATATCCGAAGCAAAATTACGTGTCTAAACGCAGAGGCAAGTTTAAAAGAGAATTAGCGGATAATCTGCTGAAAAAATATCCTAGTGTAAATCTGGACAAATTTGAGGTTTTTGTGGCGTTAAGAAGTCAAATCTAGAGGGACCTTTGTATGGGGGCTATATCAAAACATGGACCTATGACTATCGTTGCTCGTGTGAAGGATACCGGGTATAAATAAACCCCAGTAACAAACTTTTAGCCCGACCAGTTGACATTTGTGGTCTATATGACGTTAAGAAGCCAAATCGGGGAGATGCCATATATGAGGCCTATATCCAAAATTTATTGCCCATTTGTAATCCCAACATACCTGCAGATATAAGAAGTATATGTACCAAATTTCAACCAACTAGCTCAAGTATTATAGATTGAAGCGTGATTACAACAGACGGACATGGCTAAATCGTCTTAGAATTTTACGACGATTAAAAAAATGTATACTTTATGGGGTCTCAGATCAATATTTAGTGGTGTTACAAACGTAGTGACAAAATTATCAAATACGAGGCGGAATTTTAAAGCTTACCTCGAGACAATTGCAAAAACATTTGTTAAACTTTTTTCGAGCCCGCGAAATCGGCCCAAAACCTTTTTTTTATCGTATCGGGTCACCAAAAAAAGTTATCTAATGCGAGGCGGAATATGAAAGCTAACTTCGAGACAATCGTAAAATTTTTTTTTTAATTTTTTCGGAGCCCGCGGATTCGGTCCAAAATAGATTTTTTATCGTAACTTTTTTGTTTGTAGGACGATTGTCACTTGCGATACATCAATGTGTTTGTCTCGACGAGTAATACATTGTCGCATAGATGTCGTCGATGTACCACGTAATTTTTTAATGAAGACCTAACTTTTTTGTTTTTGGATAAAATATGGAAGAATATTTTTAAATTTTAGGGGTAGAAACTGCAGTAAGTGAAGTCTACATTAGAAAATCAATTTGTACATCAGCGTCCTCTATGAGGGAAATGTAGTACTTATCGATACCAATATATTAATGTATCGCATGTGAATATCGAGCTACAAACAAAAAAGTTACGATAAAAAACGATTTTTGGGCTCGGAAAAAATTTAAAAAAAATATTTTTGCGATTGTCTCGACGTAATCTTTTATATTCCACCTCACATTACCCCCCATCATATGGTGGAGGGTATAAAAATTGTTTTATTTTCCTCAGTAATGGTATACTTTCTTTGTAATTTGGGGAAGGTGTTTAGTTTGTATAATGTAACTTCTGAACCAAAGTCGTCCCCACTCCAAAATGTAAACCATCGGTAGTGTACATATGGACCATTTTTAAAAATGGTTCTCAGATATCGCAATTTTTTTTTTCCGCTAAAAGTGACCGAAATAAATTGTTTAAGATAAAATTAATATTTTTATTCAGTCAGAATTCATTCGGTCCACGACCATATGTTTCAGTTACTTACTGTCTATTGCGAAAATGTAATAGAAACCAATACAAACAAATAAGAAAATTTCAGTCGGGTAAACCGACTAAGGTATACCCTCACTTTGTGAGTAATGTAATATGGAATATTACACGAACTATTCAGTCTTTTTGTGTGGGAGGTACCAGAAGGGGTTTAACAGATACACCTATTTTACGCTGAACAGTAGATACTTTAAATACATTGCATTGTGCCGAATTATATGCGTTTATGTGCACAGGTATGTTAACATTATGAGATATTAAATGTTGGTATGATTTGGTCATTTTGTGTAGGAGGTACAAAAAGGGGCGTGGTGATAAGACCCATTTTTCACTGGGCTATAGGCACTATAAAAGCATTACACTGTACAAAATTTCAGGTATTTTTATACACTGAAATTAATGTTATAAGCTGTTAACTTTTGGTGCAAAATAGTACCTTTGTGTGTGAGATACATAAAAGGTCGTGCCAATAACGCCCATTTTTCACTGGACTGTAGGTACTATAAAAGCATTACACTGGACAAAATGTTAAGTGTTTTTATGAAGTGGTATAAATGTTATAAGCTGTTAACTTTTGGTGCAAAATGGTGTATTTGAGTGGCGCGTACCAAAAGGGGCGTAGCAACTTCGAGGTGATAGCGTATAATAAACTAATGCTAAGTGTGGAATTTCAGAAGATTCGAAGAAATAGTATATAAGTTATTAAGGAATCAATATTTTTCTACATTTTAACCTTTTGTGGGGGAGGTACAAGATGGAGTGGACCAATATGGCCCATCTTCGAACTTAGCCGGAGATAGACAAAAATATTACCACATACCAAATTTGAAGTCAATCGGTTAATCCTTTCGAGAGTTATCGTGCGCACCAGCCGGCAGACAGACAGACATTGCTCATTCAACTTATAATGACCCAAAACGGATATCCGCTGAACATACTTAGGGTCTTAGGTCACTCCTGCGATGTGTTACACTTTGGTCCGTAGTCTATTTAAATTTGTGTTTATTTAATTAATATCATTTTAAATGGCATTTTATAACTTTAAAGTATGTCCTAGTATTAAAGTAAGTATCTGGACTCTAGGTACTATAAAATCGGTACACTGTACAAAATTTCAAGTATTTATATGCACTGTTATTATAGTTATGAGCTGTTAGCTTTTGGTGTAAAATGGTCCATTTGTGTGGGAGGTACCAAAAGGGGCGTGTCAATAACGCCTATTTTTCTCTGGACTCTATGTACTATAAAAGCATTATACTGTACAAAATTTCAAGTATTTGTATGAAATGATATTACAGCCATAAGCAGTTAACTTTTGGTGCAAAATGACCCATTTGTGTGGGAGGTACCAAAAAGGGAGTGCCCACTTCGCCCATTTTTCTTGACATGTTAGCGACTAACAAACTAATAATATGTGTGAAATTTCAGAATATTCGAGTAAGTATTAAAGAAAGTATTAAAGATTTAATATTTCACTGAAAGTTAACCCTTTGTGGGGGATGTATTAGAAGGAGTGGACCAATATGGCCTATCTTCGAACTTAGCCGGAGATAGAGTAACGTATTACCGCATACCAAATCTGAAGTCAATCGGTTACTCCTTTCGAGAGTTATCGTCCGCACCAGCCAGCAGACAGACGCACAGACAGACAGACGAACGGACGGACGGACATTGCTCAAAATGGATTTCCGCCAAACATACTTAGGATGTTAGGTCACTCCTTCGATGTGTACACTGTTGGCTCGTAGCAAATGATATATGTATGTATACCCTCCTCTCTGAGGTGAGGGTATAAAAATGATAGATAGTTTTAATGCTTGGTAGAATTGACTGCGATTTCGATAGACACCACTGTAACACCTGCAGAATTCAATAGCAATTGGGTATGCCTTTAACTTAAATCAGATGAAATACTTATGGAAGCAATACATTGAATTTAACAAGAACTACAGGGTGGAGCGCGGTTATTTGCTTATTTGGGAATGAAATAAAAAAGTTATGAACCTTAGAAAATTTTATTTTATATTTTAATTATATTGAACAGTAAGGGAATTAAAAAAAATAATGTTTCATAGTTTTTATTTTGGTAATTTTGTTTGGGAGGTATAAAAATGTGCGTGGCAATAACTCCAATTTTTAATACACTATGGGTATTATAAAAGCATTACACTGCACAAAATTTCAAGTGTTTGTATGCGCAGGAATTTAATTTGTATAAAAATATTTTAGTTAATGTCTAAGAGTTTTCTTATTGTCAGAGTTATATAGTGTAATTTTGAGGATCAATTTTGTGGAGGATCTTAACCTTCAAGCTCCCCCCTTATGGCTCAATTTGGCACTTTTTTTGAAAAAATCTAAAAGGTCTTTCAAAAAGCATATTTAAGTATTACATATTCTAGGAAAATTTGCACGGGAAAATTTCAGTGGGGGTCGCCAAAGACACCAAAATTTTAAATATAGCTTTTACACTTAATTAGCAACATTACATGTTAATAATGTTAATTTAAAGCCGCTATAAATTAAAATAATAATAACTTTATACAGTGTAATGCGTTTATAGTACCCATAGTCTATTGCGAAATTGTTTTTGCGGTACCCCTTTTGGCACCTCCCAAACAAAATGTCAAAAATAAAATATATGAAAAAATCCTTTTTTATCCCCTCACCTTACAGAGGAGGGTATATATATCAATTGCTACGAGCCAAAAGATTAACACGTCGAAGGAGTGACCTAAGACCTTAAGTATGTTCGGCGGAAATCCGTTTTGGGCCATTTGAGCAATGTCCGTCCGTCCATCTGTCTGTCTGTTTGTGTGTCTGTCTGCTGGCTTTCGAAAGGAGTAACTGACTTTCTTCAAATTTGGTATGCAGTAATATTTTTCTCTATCTCCGGTTAAGTTCGAAAATGGGCCGTATTTGTCCACTCTTTCTAGAATCTCCCCCACAAAGGGTGAACTTTTAGTGAAATATTGATTCTTTAATACCTTCTATACTACTTACTCGAATCTTCTGAAATTCACACACAGAATTAGTTTGTTAGTCGCTAACACGTCAAGGAAATCGGGCGAAGTGGCCACTCCCTTTCTGGTACCTCCCACACGACTGGACCCACCAAAAGTTAACTGCTATGGCTTTAATATCAGTTCATACAAACACTTGAAATTTTGTACAGTGTAATGCTTTTTTAGTGCCTACAGTCCAGAGAAAAGTGGGCAATATGGACTATTTTGTACCAAAAGCTAAAAGCTTTTAACTTTAATACCAGTGCAAACAAATACTTCTAATTTTGTACAGTGTAATGATTTTATAGTACCTAGAGTCTAGAGAAAAATGGCCGTTATTGACACGACACTGAAGTAAAAAATACATACTATTAAAAAAATTATGAAGATGTAACCAAAAATGTCTCGTAATTTCTTAATAAAATTTTAGCAACCAAACTTAGTTAAACATATTTTAATTTATTGCCACTTTAAATTTACATTATATTATAATTAAGGGTAAAGATCCATATTTACAACATTGGTGTCTTTGGCGATCCCACGAAAATTTTCGGGGAAAATTTTTCGTAGAATATTTTAATACTTAAATGTATTTTTTTAAGGGAAGTTTTTTATTTTTTGGAAATAAGGGCCAAATTGATCCATTAGGAGGGGAGCTAGAGGGTTAACATCTTCCACAAAAATTATCCTCATGAAATGCAACTATATAACTCTGATAATAATAAATCTCTCAGACATTAACTTGCATAATTTTTTCATTTAACATAATGCTCCCTTTGACCAAAAAAGTAAAACTTTGACCCACTGTAAAAAAATTCAGCTGGACCACGAGTTTATTCTACAAAAATGATCTACTCAACATGTCCTTTCAAAATTATAGGGTCATCATTTTGTTTCAAAAAAGCTGTTGGACAGTGTAATCAATATTTACTTAAATTTTGTGCACTCCTATCGAAAGTTATCGAGCGCACCAGCCAGACGGACATGGCTAAACCGACTTAAAATGGCTCAAAAAGCATTTCCACCAATAACACTGTGCAACAGTGAAAAAAATAGAAGGACTTGACAGTATAGGTTCGATTCTGCTATCAAAGGGTAGTATAACCCTATACTCGGTTTGGCGAAATTGGTGACCAATTTGTTTTATGGGTCTCCAGAGTTTCTGAAAATCAGTGGGCCCCTCGAAAAAGGTGTAATCAGCTTTTGTCCAACAACTAATTCAGACTTGGTGATACCGCTTAAGAATATTTGGCAATAATGTAGTTAAGAATAAGGCCATAAAATTTTACTAAATGTGTCAGAACACACCAAAGCTCAAAACTTAACACAAACACCAAAAAAAGCTGAAAATAACGAGTCCCTGGAAGTTATGCTGAAAAAAGTGAAAAATATTTTTTCCTCCACTTTTTCAAAAAAAAGTAACGGAAAAAATTGTTCTTCGCAAAAAATTTTAATGAACTTTCTTCAGCATATTCCTAGCTACATTATTGCCAAATATACTTAAGCGGTATCACCAAGTCAGAATTAGTTGTTGGACAAAAGCTTTTCAGAAACTTTGGAGGCCCATAAAAAAAAATGGTTTCCAATTTCGCCAAACAGACTATAAGGTTACAATATTTTTCAAAAAGTGTTCATTTGTTTCATAGTGTAATTCATTGGGTCCTTAGGTTACTCATTTGATGTGTTACCCTTTTGGCCCGCAGCAAATGATATATACCATTGATCACAATATTGGGCTTTATCGAGCGTATGCTTCAAATATGGTCCAAATATCTAAGGCACCTTCCAAGAAAATCTTAATGAAAATCTTAATTAAAAAAAAATTACAATAAAAATTGTTTTAAAACGTTTTTTGTGTTAAGGATCCATATTGCATCACAAAAAGTTATGCACAACCTTTTGACAACAAATCTGTAAATCAGTGTTGTTTTTTTCTTAAAGTAATTGGAACCTTTACTAAGCTGACATTTTGTCTGTATACTTTTGTAAGTATAAAACTTAATCCTAGCTAAAATAACGGAGATCAAATCATGACCGAGGACCCATACATACCACTCCATTTTTGAAAACATTATACTCGTATCATGAGCACCTTTGAAGAATATGTGGTCCTGTCAAAAATGTGCGGAGTTGGATGCTGGAGCAATGAACGTTTTGGAAGAAAATATATTTCTTCGCAAATATATCAAGAATTTTGTTAAAGCAAAAACCCGGAAACTTTGAGAATATTCTAAGCAAAAATTATATTGTCTTCTTCATTTTGTGAAATAATTTGTTGGACGCATCATTTTTAGCTTTGTCATAATAAAATAAATTATTCTAATTTAATGTCTTTCATTCACCAAACCCACCAAACAAAAAATCTCGGCACATCTCAACATCATCACATTCCACTTATTATCACCCTAATAACATTCAAATTAGATTCCTCTTCAAACTTATGTTGCTTAATAATTCACATCCATTCATAAATTAATTTAATTATGGAAACTTTTGTCAGTAATTACGTATTTTCCCCATGTCACAAACACATATAGGCACACACAGATAAAGATAGAGAGATAACGACAATCGCCCGAATCGCCTGAGATGTTCCTTTGAATTTATATGAAGAGAATCTTGAATTTTGTTTTACGAGTGTCAACAAATCTGTCGTATGTCCTTTACTTTGAAAGGTCTGTTTACTTTGTTAAAGACCTTACGGCAATGCCGTGTCCCAGTATGACTTCATGTGTGTGTTCATGTTTGTGAGCCTTATATATGTATGCAGGAGTGAGTGTGCCCGTGGGTGAGTGCGGGTGTGGGTGAGTCGTAGTGGGAGTCCTTCAGATGTGTTGTGCGATGAAACCTGAACATTACAATGTTCCTCCATTATACATAGTACGAACAAAAGTAAGACAAAATATTTATACATATATAAATATATGAATGTATTCATATATATTTGTTTCGTTGACATGATTAGACACAAACAACACTTGTTGCATTTCCAGTTCAAAGGAATACGGTTATTTTTGTCATAGAAATATAGTCCGGTCTACATTGAGATCGGTCATGCGCAACCAAGAGACATATGATATACAGATGTGTATAGCTACGTATGTAGAAATAGAAAACCATTACCGACGGTTTTGGTAAATTCAAATGTATTAATTCTTGTATGAAATTTCGATAAAGAAAAATGCCATGAAAATAGTTTTCATAAAAATCAAAAAACCGGTTACGGTTTTGGTAAAATCAAATGTTTTAATTAATTCTAGTATGAAATTTGGATAAAGAAAAATTCTATGAAAATCACAAAACCATAAAAATTGTTCAATGATAACCCAAACGGGATTTCTATGTTTTGCTTATACACACAGAACTGATAGCTTTAGCAATTGCAAATTATAAATACAAAAATCAAATACAAACATTTTATGCTTATAACAATTTTGCGGTTTTTGACATAAAATTCTTTCAAATATTTGAATATTTATTTTCTGTTATTTTTCAGCAAACACATTGAATGAAAGTTTGTTCGAACAATTTGCAACAAAAAGTTGATAAAGTTTCATGAGAAAAATATATTAATATCAATATGTATGTACATATGTATTTGTATGTACGTATGTGGCATTATGATATAAGTCACATTTTAAATATAGCCAGGGTCATACAAACATGTGCAGCAACTGTTATAAAATTTGTGGACAGTCTGAATGTTCAAATTTTATTTTTTTTTTCAGGAAATTAAATGTACAGGGTTTTCCAACAAGAGTTACATGATTTTTTTGAAAAAAAAAACGCTTATTGTTAAGGAAATTCAAAAGTTTTTTATTCAATGTTAAGTACAATCGATACAATTAAGTTCTAAATAAAACGTCATTCAAATTGCATCCACGACTTCTTCTGCAGGAACGAATTCGATGAACCGAATTTTCGAGCACTTTTTTCACTAAATCAAGTCGTATGTCATGAATGGCACTTTCAATATTGACTTGTAAAGCTTGAAGAGAGTCTGGTTTATTTCGAAAGACCCAATGACTTTAAATAACCCCCCAAGAAATAGTCTAATGGTGTTAAATCACAACTTCTTGGAGGCCATTCAATATCACAATTTCTTGAAATAATCGAATCTTCAAACTTTTCTAGATATAGAGATAGAAAGCTAAAATATTGCTCATGGGTGTCAAGGTCGTAGGTCGACTGGAAAGTGTTTTTTTTTTCAATTTAAAGAAAATGGACTTAGCGCACGAAAAGTTGTAATTGTAGAACGATTATTTTGATAATAAAACTGAATAATTTGTAAACGTTTTTCTTGCGTATATCTCTCCATGATGAAATTGTAATCACTACTGAATACAATAAAAAACAAATGACAGATCATGACATATTACAAATGGCCGAAACGCCACTTCAAAATCATATCATCTTTATTGGAAAACCCGTTATGTACTGTGAAAATTCACGTCTTTATCTCATTTTTTCACTGAAAATTTTAACTAACCTTTTTTCGTTTCTTATGAGACCCCTAAGAATGAGCGGGAGTGTTTTGCCTCTTCCTCTTACATTTTAAATTACTTACTTCTTTACTCTTAAGATATTTCACAGAATGTCCTTAATATTAATTGGAATATAAAAAACTCTATAAACTATATAAATTTGTGATTACTTTTTACCAAATTATATAGCAAAATTTTCAAATAAAACCAAGAAGGAAAGACAGAAAGTCGGGCGGGGCCGACTATATAATACCCTACACCTCCCTAACAATGCGACAATTGGCATTGCAATAAGAGTTTGGTAGTGGGGTGTTGTTTGTATTATTAGAATCTCCAATTTATACTTCCACCGCACGAACAGTCCAGTCAATAATGCATTTTCCAAAATCATTGCATTTAACATAAAAAGTTGAAAAATTCGCTCTTAGTGGGTTAAGAAAACATATATTAGGAAACAGAATGTGAAAGTGACTTTTCTCACGTCTCTTTTGTCGTTGATTTTGTACAGATTGATTCAGAATTGACGGAGATATTGCAAATTATATATCCACAGTTTGGAGGGTCGTGATACAGAGATCTTGATCCGCCGAAAAAAAATAATGCTTTCTTGGACTCACAACTAATGGATTTAGATATTGTGTAAATTTGGACAACATTTTTAAGGTCTTTGATATTCTGTAATCATAAACCAAAAATATTTTCAAAAAGGTAGTGTTCGTAAATTTGCTGTAACTCTTTAAAAAGCGCGATCTACCAAAATGTTTTTCTGATTCTGGTGGACGTCAAAATAGGACGCATTCTAAATATAAAATATTTCAAGTCAATGCTCCAGAAAGTGAAATTATTCGCATATGCAAAAAATATTTTGCAATATTTTTCATATGGTTAGTTGGTAATTAATGTTCATGATATATTTAGAGTTTAGGAAATGTTTCGGACCTAACTGCAAAAATTTCAATCGAATCCGTTCAATATATCGAGTGAAAATATCAGTTTTCTAAACACACTCGGAAAAATTTAATAGGTCATATCTCGCGAAAAAATCAAAATTTTGCTAAACGGTTCAAATTGTTTTATTTTTTTCAAATTCTCAACCAGATTATTAACAAATTTCCAAAAAATGTTGACACACTTGTTTTATTTTTACCCAGAGTTACATTTTGAATTGTCTCCAAGTGTTTAAGCAAATGGAACCGTTGATTTTTCATCTAAAGAGTAACATTTTTAGTTGTGCCCTTTTCAACTTACAATCCGAGTAAGATTTTTCAGTTAAAAATGTACAAGTCAAAATAATACCACTATTTATATACAAACTTTTTTCATGAAAAGAGTAACAACTCAAATATGTTGTTATTTTCCTAAAATCAATAAAAAAAAAACAAAAAGGAAAATAGCGCTATTATTTTTTCTATGATATTTTATTGCAACGACATATTCTTTTTTGTAATATACCATTAATATTAACGGAAAAAGTTTTTGGCCTCTATTGAAATTTTTTAAATTTTGAGTTGTTACCCTTTTGTGGAACAGGTGTGATATATATGGGGTCGATCTAGATCTGAACAGATTTTTACCAATTTCAATAGGGAACGTCCTTGAGCCACAAAATAGCACTGTGCATTTCATCACAATCGGACCATAAATACGACCTGCACTTTGATCACAAGAATACATGGACAGACAAACAGACGGACATGGCTTAATCGACTCAAAAAATGATTCTATGTCGATCTGTATAATACACTATTGTTCTTTTTCATCTCTTTTTGGCCGTTACAAACAAATCCACAAAGTCATAATACCATGTACCGCAGTGTGGTGTAATGCTTGTACCGTACCTATAGTCCCGTAAAAATTGGGCGTTATTACCAAGCCCCTTTTTGTACCTCATATACAAATGGACCAAAGTTAACGGCTTACAACTTCGATTCCTGCACATACAAACACTTTAAATGTTGTACAGTGTAATGTTTCATAATATTAACAAAAAATTGCGTTATTGTCACACCCATTTTGTACATCCCAAACAAAATGTCCAAAATAAAAAAATATGAAAAATTACTTTTTTGAATTTCCCCTACTTTTTCAATATGTGCCATAATTTTTTCCATATAGGCATTGTTTTCTTTTTTAGGAAGGTAACTTTCAAAAATTTAAACAATTTTTTTTGGCTACCTACTACCCCAGTAGGTGAGTAGGTAGCATGCTCGCCTATGAGTTTGGGGGTTGTGGGTTCGATTCCCACCAGAGGCTCTGGTCTGGCTGCAAAATCTATCCACATGGTCTTTGTAACCCGGCTTTTCCCTGGACCGTAAAATTATAATATAAATAAACTTTGTATTGTAATTCATATAAATAAATAAACGAACATCTCTATATCTCTAAATCGATATTCCCAAAATTTTTTGCCCTCATATAATGGTTGTCTTTAAAGGGTATCACGGCCCTATGGGGTCTATACTTCAAAAAATATTAATAATAATAATATTGTTGCAACTCAAATTTACACCACAATTTATCCAATCGCAAATATTAAAACCGCCAATGTGTTGTTCATTGAACTTCAAAACGAATATGGAGTGTGGAGGATATAGAGTTACACCGTAAACTGCAAAAAGAATTTTGAGCCCGGATTTTGGGGGAAAAATTCAGCTTTTGGGGATTTTCGAATTTATTTTGGAAATTGTGGGCATTGTCAATAAATAATGTATATGGTATATGTTTATAATTGAACATAATTTTGATAAAAACACAAACAAATCGTTGGAAACTAACATAAAAACGGATGTTGAAATTAATGATTTTGAAAAAAACGGTGGGCCGGTCTATTTTATACCGGTTTTGATCACTTTAATCTAAACACTGCAGAATTCGTATTTATAACTTTACTTTAGTGTAAAACATCGAAGGAGTGACTTAAGAACCCAAGTATGTTCTGTCATTTGAGCAATGTCCGTCCGTCTGTCTGGTTGGTACGCACGATAACTTTCGAAAGAATTAACCTCCTGACTTCAAATTTGGTACGTGGTAATATATTTTTCTATCTCAGGCTGTGTTAGAATATTGGTCCACTCCTTCTAGTACTTCTTCCACAAAAGGTTGAAATTTATTTTTGCTTACCCATCATTTTATTTGGTACTAAGAAATTTTACTGGAATAAAGGCGAAAAGACAGATTTTCGTTTTTAAATGCACTTACTGGGATGCGTTTGTGCTTAACACAAAGTCCTGGTATACTAATTTTCAGAAACATGTTGGATATTGCAAATTTCTTTGGAAAATCATTAGCATAAGTTGTGTTTTTTTTTGGTGGAACCAAAAACGAACTAAATTCATTTCTAACAGCGTATTGTGTGGAGTGGGAGAAAATTCACGAAATTTCATTCTCTATGGATTTTTTACTCGAAATGTTTCACATATGTATATGCAAGTATGTATATGAACGTACGTCCATCATCATCCCAAAACATAGAACAAGTTAAACAATTTCCAATAAATATCTGCCCGTACTTTTCGTATTTTGATTTGAACTCTGGCCAAATTAGTAACATCAAACAGAAGAAACTTTTGTTTTTGAGCACTCTTTTGTGCCTTTTATGTGAGAGAGTGTGTGTGTGTTCAAGCTGACAATACGTGAAATTGAAACAAAATCCCAGAGCCCAGAGTCCTTCGAATGAAATCTACACCTCTGACAAAGAGAAAACTTTAAACTGGTCAACAAATGAAAGTCGAAACCAGCAACTTTAAAAATCCAAGCAAACAACAAACGGGCAAACTGAAAATTCTGGATAGCTTTTAGTTTTCAGCAAATGTTTTGTTTGTTTTGCTGCAAAACAAAAAATTCTACGAACAATATCTCTATCCTTCGTCGAACAATCGACCATTGTTGAACGGTAGGGTAGGCTGAAGTTCAAACAATTCAGCAAACTATAGATTGTTTTCACATCTTAAACTATTTAAGGCGAATGGTGTTCAAAACCAGTGAAAGCTCAATTAATGCTTTTATTGTGTTGAAAGAAATTTGCATTATTCGATACATACATATATTTTTTAAACAATTTGATACAATTTTAAAATTTAGTTTGGGGTTTACCATAACATATTCTATATTTACAATTTACTACAGACGAATTCGTTTAAACTCAATTGCATTTAATTTAACCATTGTTTCACTTTATTATAGTCCCAAATAGAATATAAATTTTTAAAATTAAATTTATTAGTGCAGAAACATTATATTAATTTATGAATGTTGCAATAATTTGAATAATATACTTATGCACGGCAATGGTGTCTATGTGATTCCAGATTAAAATTGTAAACTACATATATATTCATCAGCTACATTATTTAATTCGTGTATATTTTGTCTGTTGTTTTGTTGAGTGCATTGGCGATAAATAACATTATGCAACAAAATTTTTGTCGAAGCACTGCACATAACATTTTCCGGTGTAATATATTGTCCTAAATACGAAAAAGGTTAAATATTAATAATATTAAAAATAAAAATGTAATAGTAAATTATTATATACTTATATATAAATAATTTTTTCTTGGAAATTAGAGGATATTATGAGGACTACAAATGTTAGTAATAACACATTCATGTGGCAACAGAAGTTTAGTAACTGTTGTTAAAACTATTGGGAAAAATTAGATTTTTGTTAAAAAAATCGTCTTTTGCTTGCACGAAAAAAAACATAAACATCCCAAGACAACTATGCATACCTGAAGAAAATTTATGGATAAATGTAGAAAATATAGCACTTTTGGTAGAAATAAGAGATTTTCAACATAATCCCGTTTTTGTATCCCCACTATTGTGATCAAGGGTATATATAAGGGCGCATCAATTTTCATTCCAAGAAATATTGACCCAGAAACCATAGATTAAAAATGAATTTCTGAATAGAACAGACATTATTTTACTTGCCAGTACCTACAAGAAAACCAGTAAGGAAAGGCTAAAGTCGGGCGGTGCCGACTATATAATACCCTACACCACTCTCGTAATTTTGAATAACTCTGGTATATAAATTTTGTAATTCATGTATAAATTGTTTACATAAATTTACTTTTGGGACATTTTATACTTAAGTAATACCCTGTACCACAGTGTGGTGTAGGGTA
Organism: Eudasyphora cyanicolor; assembly: GCA_963930755.1. Lineage (NCBI taxonomy): Eukaryota > Metazoa > Arthropoda > Insecta > Diptera > Muscidae > Eudasyphora > Eudasyphora cyanicolor. Next base: position 19,103,055 of record OZ005734.1, read on the forward strand.
TAAAAAACGATTGGATCTAAAGAGCCAAATCGGATGAAACATATATATTGGAGCTATAGCTAAATCTTTACCGATTTTCTTCAAATTCGGCAATGTAGGTTCATGAATCAAGAAAGTCTACCATTCTAAATTTCAAAACGATTGGGTGTAAAATATAGCTTCTATAGAACTAAAGGGCCAAATCGGTCGAAACATATATATAGGAGCTATAGCTAAATCTTAACCGATTTTCTTCAAATTCGGTAGTGTTGGTTCATGGATCAAGAAACTCTACCATTCTAAATTTCAAAACGATTGGATGTAAAATACAGCTTTTATAGGACTAAATGGCCAAATCGGACGAAACATATATATGGGAGCTATAGCTAAATCTTAACCGATTTTCTTCAAATTAGGTAGTGTTGGTTCATGGATCAAGAAACTCTACCATTCTAAATTTCAAAACGATTGGATGTAAAATACAGCTTTTATAGGACTAAATGGCCAAATCGGACGAAACATATATATGGGAGCTACAGCTAAATCTTAACCGATTTTCTTCAAATTCGGTAGTGTTGGTTCATGGATCGGACGAAACATATATATGGGAGCTACAGCTAAATCTTAACCGATTTTCTTCAAATTCGGCAATGTTGGTTCATGGATCAAGAAACTCTACCATTCTAAATTTCAAAATGATGGGATGTAAAATACAGCTTCCACAGGACTAAAGAGCAAAATCGGACGAAACATATATATGGGAGCTATAGCTAAATCTTAACCGTTTTTTTCAAATTCGGCAATGTTGGTTCGTGGATCAAGAAACTCTACCATTCTAAATTTCAAACGGATGTAAAATACAGCTTCTATAGGACTAAAGGACCAAATCGGACGAAAGATATATATGGGAGCTATATCTAAATCTGAACCGATTTCAACCAAATTCAATAGCGGTCTTAACAGCCGCTCGGAGTGAAATTGCGACCTCTAGTCGACGAACAACTTTACATGGACAGACGGACGGACGGACGGACATTGTTAAATCGACTCAGCTAGTGATTCTGAGTCGATCGGTATACTTTAAGGTGGGTCTAGCTATAGTATTTTCAGGTGTTACAAACATCTGCCATGAAACAAACTTATAATACCCTGTACCACAGTGTGGTGTAGGGTATAAATAGTAAATCGGTTTTTGGTTTTGGTGACAGATAATTTGTATTGTTCTAGTTGAATTCTTTCCTCGACCAAAAACCACCCCATTTACACATTTGGGTACTGGAAATGTTTTGTCTCTATTCTGGCATATATTGGAAATATGGCTTTTTGGGAAAATTGGGGGGGGTCGAAATTTATTTTTGACTCCATACAAATTGACCCGCCCTAATAACGGGTGAACCAAGTAGAGATACTTTTTACCAATAGCTTTTTTTTGACAGATCACGTGTGAGTCGTGTCATGCTGTCATGTTATTTTTGTTAAGTATTGTTTGGCATTTCATCAAGGAAAGACTTACTGAGCAACGTTTACAAATCTTTCAACTTTATTACGAAAATTCGTGCACTTCGCTCAACTTATGGTCAACATAATCGGCCTACTGAGCGTACTATTCGCAACACCATCACCCATCTTTAGACCCAGCATTCATTATTAGATAATATTCGACCGAATAGACCACGTCCAGCACGCAGAGAAGAAAATGTAGCGGTCGTAGCTGAGAGTGTACACGGAGACCGTGGACAGCGATTCGGCGCCGTTCGCAGCAACTTGGACTGACGTATGGAACGACTTGGCTCATTTTACGTCGAGATCTTAAATTTAAAGCATACAAAGTACAGCTTGTGCAAGAGCTGATGCCTCCCGACCTTCCCAAGCGACATCGCTTCGCTCTATGGGCTCTTGAAAATTTCCAAGAAGATCCGACGTTTTCGAGCCAAATTTTGTTCAGCGATTAGGCACATTTCTGGCTCAATAAACAAGCAAAATTGCCGCATTTGGGACGAAGAACAAGCTGAAGTGATTCAAGAGCTGCCACTTCATCCAGGAACAACAATGGTTTGGTGTGGTTTGTGGGCCGGTGGAATCATCGGTCCATATTTCTTTAAAAATGATGCCGGTGAGAACGTAACCGTCAATGGCGACCGTTATCGTGCCATGATAACCGACTATTTGATGCCTGAAATTGAAGCTCGTGATTTCGGCGACATTTGGTTTCAACAAGACGGCGCCACTTCCCACACATCGCATCAATCAATGGCTTTATTGAGATAACACTTCGGTGAGCAGATAATTTCACGTTTTGGGCCGGTCGATTGGCCACCCAGATCGTGTGATATCACACCGTTAGAAAATCGGACTCAACGGATGGACCATTTGAGATGTAGCCGCGGCCAACATTTGATAGACATAATCTTCAAAAAATAAATGCCAAAGATTGTTCTTTCAAATGATAATAAACATTCCCCATTCAATTTGAATTTTCTGTGTTTTTTCTGTTAGGGAACCTCGAAATGGATCACGCTATATATATCAGATGCTGCAGGCCAAGAGTGTAACATATCGATGGAGTGACCTAAGAGACCCCAAGAATATTTAGCGGAAATCGGTTTTGGGCCATTTTAAGTCATTTTCGCAATATCCGTCAGCCTGTCTGTCTGCTTGGTGCGCACGATAAATTTCGACAGGATTAACCGATTGACTTAAAATTTGGTATGTGTCAATATTTTTCCCTATCTCAGACGAAGATCACAGATGGACTATGTTGGTCCACTCCTTCGAGTACTTCCTCCACGAAGGGTCAAATTTTTGTGAAATATTGATTATCTCATAACATTCATACTACTACTCAGAATCTTTTACAAATACATAGTACTTAGTATCAGTTTCATGGTCGCTGTCCATGCAAATGGACCATTTTGCAAAAAATGAATTGGCTTTTAACTTTGATTCCACTCAATACAAATTCTTAACATTTTGTGAAATATACTGCTTTTATAGTACCGTGTGTAAAAAATGGGCCTTATTGCCACGCCTTTTTTGGGACCTCCCAAACAAAATTGCCATAATAAAGAAATGAACAGTTATTTTTTGGACTTTCCATATTTTTATAATCTGGATCATAATTTATACATTACTCCATAGACTTTTTGCAAATAGGCATTATTCTTCGTTAGGATGCAACCATTCAAAAAAAAACTATTTTTTGGCGATTTTTTTTATTAATTTATTTATTTATAATAATTGTTTAAGTCCACGCCAGGATGGCGGGACTTAAAAAAATAAAAACACAAAATTATATTTATTTTTAATTTAATTTAATATTTCATTTTGGCCGTGAGCTAATGTGACGGCGTTACTATCACAACAGCGGCGTTAGCAGCACTGTATTTCAGCTGCATCGTTCATGAAAGTTGAGGTAGGGGCGCTGCTGTTGAAGATCAGCTGTTGTCACTTCAACAATAATTACAATATAAAGTAAAATTATATTCTAATTTTGTGATCCAGGGAAAAGCCGGGTTACAAAGACCATGTGGCTGGATTTTTCTCTTGTGGGCATCGAACCCACGACCCCCAAACTCATAGGCGGGCACACTAAGTACTCACCTACATGGGGGCTCTTTTTGGTTCGATGTCTTTTGATCGGTATTAAACTTGCACGAAGTTCATCCTATTGGACCGTAGCTATGATAAAAATTTCAACAATATTGGTTAAGGGCTGTCCCAAATGTTTTCGTCGGCTTTTTCTTCAAACTTTTTATAAAAATTCCAAAAAAAATATTTTTTCTTGCGAAATTAAAACTTCTTTTGGCATTTTTTGTGAAAAATCATATTTTTATTTGGTTCATGACAAGGAAAACTTTCTTTTGAGCAAAACAAATCAAAAATAAAAATATGATTTTTTGACACAAAATAGCAAAACACGTTTTAATTTCGCAAAAAAAAACACAAAAAAAAATTTTTTATTTGTATTTCCTTCAAAAGTTTGAAGAAAAAGCAATCGAAAATAAATGATTTAATATTTAACTCCCTCTGTGGGGGAGGTACTAGAAAAAGTGGACCAATATGACCCGTACTCGAACTTAGATGGAACAAAATTCACCACATACTAAATTTGAAGTCAAATTTGCTGGCTGGATATACGAGTATATATACTATAACAAGTAAGAATATAATAAGTCGGGAAAACCAATTAAGATATACCCACACTTTGTGAGCAATGTAAACATGAAATGGTATATGGACTAATATTATGAGCTGTTGTATTTTGGTATGTCTTGGCTCTTTTTGTATGGGAGGTACTAAAACTGGTGTGGTCATAAGTAACTCCCACTTTAACAGGACTGCACAAATTTTAAAAACTATGCACTGTGCAAAAACTTTGAGCATGCATTGGTATTTCCGATATAAGCTGTTAAATTTTTGTATAAAATGGTACGTTTGTGTGTAGGTTTGCCGTCGAAAGACTGTTAAGTTTGTGTATGCACCAGTATTAACGTTATAACCTGTTAACTTTTATTACAAAATGGCAATAACGCCGATATTTCACTGGACTATAGGCACTATAAAATCATTACACTGTACAAAATTTCAACTATTTGTAAGCGCTGACATTAAAGTTATAAACTTTACCTTAACTTTTGGTACATAGTAGTCCATTTGTGTGGGAGGTACCAAAAGGGACGCTTCAATAAACTCTATTTTTTTACCGGACTGTGGGCACTATAAAAACATTACACTGTACAAAATTTCAAGTTTTTTCTTTACTGGTATTAAAGTTATATGATGTTAACTTTTGGTGCAAAATGACCCATTTGTGTGGGAGCTACCAAAAGGGGGCGGGGTAAATTTGCCCATTTTTCTAATGGTGTTAGCCACTAATAAACTAATTCTATGTTTGAAATTTTAGAAGATTCGAATAAGTAGTGTAGAAGTTATTAGATACACGCTGAAAAAAATCGCTTCTGTAGTATATTGACTCAAACATATTCTGCTTGAAATATACATATGCTTAGGGTACACCCTAAATATATAATATTTGACACAGACAAATTGTATATGTTTGGGAGGATATTGTTCTAAACAAAAATATGTTCCCATGCTAATAATTTTTTATTTGGAAATAAAGATTATTTTGTATTTAAGTATTTTGTACCAGTTCCTTAATTTAAAGACAAGTTTTCTATTTTTCAGAAGTTCAAAGCAATTTTTTTTCTAATTTTATGTTTGTAAAATTCAGTTAACACTTAAATCGCATAATCTTTCGTAACTTTAAATTGCACTGATGGATTGACAAAAAGTGATGAATTGGAAAACTTATAAATTAAAATTTATTGGTGTAAAACAAAACCTATTGCTGCTAAAGATATTTTTAACTACAAAGTTCAACACGAAATCTAGAAAAACTAACTAAAATTCGAAAAATGCAGCAAAAAACAATAACTTTGTTTGTGGGTAAACACATATTTTATTTGTGAAAGTCAGTGCGCAAATATATTTTGTTCTAATATATTAATATATGCGTTCCAAACAAAATTTCATGATTTTTAAACAAAGTTTATTTGCTAACAAGTATATAATATTCAAAAAATTCGTTTCCAAATATATTTTCCTTCAATTCAAACATATCAAAAATGGCGATTTTTCTCCGTGTAATCAATATTTAATTAAATTTTAACCTCCTGCACAGAAAAAACAAAATATGTAATTCAACAACAATTTTTATAAACTCAAATACAAAAATTTTCAAAATTCCTGTGATAAAGAAAATTGAAGTTTTATCAACGAAAATTGTGGATCGTCCATTGAATATTTTTTCCTTTTACGCTCAACAAATATATTTTCATTTCAACGACAATATTTGTAATTTGTTTATTTAAAATATTTTTGATTTTGCTCAACAAATATACATACATATTTTCAAACAATTTATTGAAAACATGTTGCCTTTATATTCAACAAATATGTTGTCATATTAACAACCAAAGTTGTTATTTGCCCTGGAAATTAATGGATTTATACAATGCAATTATTGAATAAATGTATATTTTATATCGAAATTTATTTATATTTGAGGCTATTTTTATAGTTAAATGTGGGAATGCTTATTATATGTACTTATTTAAAATCGTACTGATATCTTCCTCATATACACTTAGGCGAGGTGGAAACAAAGCAGTTGGGAACAGAGCAGATTCCACAACAAATCCAATAACATTGACTCTAAAGAAAATATTAGACAAAAGCACAAAAAATACAAAACATTATGTAAATGGTCAATATTATTTGATGCAACCTTACCATAGCCGCAATAAACAAATGTATTTAGTTTTAAACTTAGACATGAGAAGTATATTTTTGAATTAATTAAACACAAAATCTTTGTCTCATAAAGATGTTACGCAGGTAAAGCTTAATTTGCTTCAGCACTTCCTCCAAAAAAGGTCCACGTGTTTTGCTCTAATATTTTTGGAACGCAAATGTTTTACTTCATCCACATAATTTCTGTCTGGAACTGCGTAAACAAACCGGTAAGGAAGTTCGAAATATACCTTTAAAGAGCGGATTAAGAATTAGTGTCAATTTTTAAAGATTTTATAATGATAATTATCTGTCGAAAATTTAGTATTTTGTAGCTCTTAGATTCAAAATCGGAATGTAGGTATGTATACTCGTACACGGGGCTATATCTAAATCAGGACCAATTTTCTTGAAATTATACAACGTTCGTTGTTGGTTCAATAAACTGTTATCTGTTGAATCATTAAAAAATCTGCTAAGAAATGAGGATTTTATAGCGCTTAGATGAAAAATTGGGATCTAAGTATGAGCGGTTGCTATATCTAAATTTGAACGTATTTTCATAAAATCCGTCCCTGGGATAAACAAATTCACTCTCTCAAGTTTAGGAACAACTTGATGTAAAATGCTTCTATAGCGATAAGAGGCAAATCGGAAGAAACATGTAGTATATGGGGATACATCTAAATGTTAGCTGATTTGTTTGGAAGCGGCTGATTTGAGCGGTATCTCTGTTTGGTGCAAAAGTTTTCTTTGGGTCGAATTTTATACACATTTTTTTAAAAATGTCGATTCTCTAGTGCTTAGATGCCAAATCGGAAGTACTTATATATGACGGTTGTATCTTAATCTGAACGGAGGGGGTAAAAAACCCCTTCCTTCGTGATGTGAAAAAGTTCTCTGAGCCAAATTTCATCAGGATCGGAGTGAATTCCGACGTGTACTTTGCGAACAACTTATGATGGACAGACGGTCGGAAATGGTTAAATCGAATCAGCTAGTAATTCTTAGTATACGAGTATGTGTACTAAAAAGCGAATAACACCCTAGCAACAGTTTCTAAATTGCACTTACCTGTTTATCCACCGTTATGTTGTCACTTGAACAATTGACTTCTAAATTAACCACTCTTCCTCTTTATATTCCTTCAATATAAATTAAAAACGCGTTTGTTTGCGACGGAAAGGACACGACGATCAATTTTTATTTTTAATTTAAATGACATTTTTTATATACATATGTATGTATTGTGTGTAAAAAGTTGAACAACAAACTCAAAAAACGAAAAATATTACAAGAAATAAGTAAGACCTTGACAAATTTATCATTTAATTAGTTTTGGAATAATTTTGAAAATTATTTTCCAAATTTCATTAACAATATTTGTTAAAGTTCAAAAATTGTAATATACAGATACCATTGTTGAAATTTTAAAACTGTCTACTAGCCGGACTTAGTTGGAGATGGAAAAAAGTATAACCTCATACCAAATTTGAAGTCAATCGGTTACTCCTTTCGAGAGTTATGGTGCGCACCTGCCAACTGACAGACGGGCATTGCTCAAAGATTCTTGGGTTCTTAGGTCACTCCTTCGATGTGTTACACTTTTGGCAATCAAAAGTTTTTCACAAAACAGTACAGGTCATTCCTATTGCAATATAAAGGAATTGCAAAATAAATCATCACCTCTCCAGAAAAACTGCCTTTCAGCACTTAGCATAGTTTAGAATGTATATAGAGGTATCGATATGGTATTCCATTTATTGGACAATTACGGTATATTGAAGTCAGTTAACATGACTGCAATTTGCTTAATGATTCGTTTAAACTTAATTATAATACTCGAATGTATATGTTAGTTTTTATCCCTTTGAATAGCATATAGAAATGTGTGCATACACTTGACAAAATTATTTTTTTTTTTTAAATATTTGAATTATTAAAAACAATTTTATAATTCAAAACAAAACACTTTTCATGACTTTGATCTTATATGATATTTAACTTATTATTTCTATTGAATTTAAAAGTTTGAATTATATTTGCCTTATTAAATTTGCCCAATCCAATTATTGATTTGATTTTGTTATGAAAATATTTTGAATGTGTTTATATTTTCCAAAACGCACACAAATAATATGTGGTACATTTACAATGTGGTTTATCAGCACAAATGGAAATAATTATCGCGGTCATAGAGATTAAAACACGCACACACGCACACACACACACACATAAAGCAAAAGTGGGCAGATTTAAGCATATGCATGTCTGTTGAAACATTTATAATATTAGTATTTAATTTAAATATCGTTGACATTACACTGCCTACGGTCGAGAGGACGCAACTGGTAATAGATTTTCAATGTAACAAATTTATGGTTCAAAATATAAGTATTACCTTTGATTGGAAAGAGCAATTTTCGGACATTATAATTTTGGAAAAAGGTTGTACTTTTATTTTTTTAATAGCGGGTAATTGCGATATATAAGTATACTTGGCAAATTTTAGATTTTACTAATCTTTACGAGTGGGTCGTTGGAATGTTTGATATTATTTAAAAAATGGATAATTATTAAAAAATCACATTGGTAAGTGCAAATGAGGGGCATGTGTGGGTAGGTCTTTCTCAAGTGTCACAGGCCAAAAATTATATCTTTCTCAATTTCGACACAGAATGGGCTACAGTCATATGAATGAAGTGGTGTTCCATCCCTGTTGAGGCATTCCAAAAAAGTCAAAATGACTGAAAATATGTATCCGTCTTTTTTTCGTAAGACACTCTTTATATCATTTACTACGGGCCAAAATGTAACACATCGAATGAGTGACCTAAGACTATGTTTGGCGAAAATCCGTTTTGGGTCATTTTAAGTAATTTTTTTTTTCAGTAACAGTCCAATAAAATTAAATTAATGAATATTAAGAGGGCTAAAAATGTTTGATATATTACTTTCACGTAAAAACAGCGCTTTATTAATTGTCGTTGACAATAAGTAGACATTTTTGAAAAAAATCGTTTTTTTTTCTTGTACAAAAAACATGAAAGTACAAAAAAACGAACGAAAACACAAAAATATACTATGTTTTATAAGATTACATTCTAACGATGAAAACAATGTCAACTTTCTAAAAGTAAGGGAAATGCACAAAAATCATTTTTAAATTGGCCATTTTGTATGGAACATACCAAAAGGGGTGTGGCGATAACGCAAGTAAGTTAACACAAGTTTTCAAGTATTTGTATGCACTGGAATCAACGTTATAAGCCGACAACTTTTTGTGCAGATGGCTCATTTGTGTGGGAGGTAACAAAAGAGGCGTGGCAATAACGTAAATTTATACAAAAGTATTACACTGCACAAAATTCCATGCATTTGTATATAGTGGAATCAAAGATATAAGTCGTTAAAGTTTTGTGCAAAATTATCCCTTTGTTTGAATGGTACAAAAAGGCGTGGTAACTTGGTCTTTTTTTCTGAAGGTGATAGCGACTAAAAACTAACCAAGGACAGCATTTGTCAGCTCACTGATTTGGGACTCAATTCTGAGAATTGGACGTGGAAATAGCCCAAAAATAAGAACTTCTTCATCATTCGTTTAGTCAAGTTGGTTCGATTAATAATTTAACCGTCATACGAATTTTTTTCTCAAAGGTGGATTTTTTGCACTTTTTCAATATTTTTTTTCCTTGGCGTACGGTACGGAATATCATTTTGTGTTTGAAGCAAAGTTGTATATGTTGAATAGGAGAAACAAATGCGGAACAAACCTACCCGAAAAAGAGCATCCAGTGCATTAAAAATCGCAAAAATTTTACGAATTTTTTTCTCATAGGTGGATTTTTTGCCCTTTTTCAATATTTTTTTTCCTTGGCGTACGGTACGGAATATCTCTTTTGTGTTTGAAGCAAAGTTGTATATGTTGAATAGGAGAAACAAATGCGGAACAAGCCTACCCGAAAAAGAGCATCCAGTGCATTAAAAATCGCAAAAATTTTCATTTCTGTTTTATATGTAACTAGCTGGACCCGGTCCACTTCGTTGCCCCAGACTTCAGATTTCCGATTCCGTCCATCTCGCTAACAAGGTATTTCAAAAATTCAGAAATTTGCTTATAAGGTTGGGGCCACGCCCATTGGTCCGATCGCAACCCTTTTTGGACCATTCGCGTAGACTACCACCAGACATCACTCTCGCTAAAAAATTGTGCAAGATATGAATCTCAATTTCAAATAGGCGGGTCACGTCCATTGGTCTGATCCCGCCCATTTTTGGGCGAATCACGTAGACTGTAAATTTGGCTTACATGGACGGGGCCACGCCAATTAGTGCAAGATATCTCAATTTCAAAATTAGGTTTCTATGGACAGTGCCGCCCTTTTTGTGTAATCACGTAGACGGCGTGAGATGCACAAAATCACAGCACTCTAGCTAACAAATTGTGCATGATTTCTTAATTTCAAAATTTTGCTTATATGGGCGGGACCACGCCCATTGATCCGATCCTACCACTTTTTAGACTATTCACGTAGGCTATCATCAGATACATATGCACAAAATTACAGAACTCTCGCTAAAAAATTGTGTAAGACATCTCAATTTCAAAATTTAGTTTATATGGGCGGGGCCACGGTCATTGATCCGATCCCGACCCTGTTTTGGACCAATAACGTAGACGACCGCCAGACAACACTCTCGCTAAAAATTGTGCAAGATATGTGTCTCAATTTCAAAATTTGGCTTATATAGGCGGGGCCACGCCCATTGGTTCGATTCCGCTCATTTTTTAACCAATCACGTAGACTACCACCAGATATATACGAAATTACAGCACTCTCGGTAACAAATTGTTCAATATATCTCAATTTCAAAATTTGGCTTATATGGGCGGGGCCAAGCACATTGTTCTGATCCCGCCCATTTTTGGACCAATCACGTAGACCATATACATATACACAAAATTCCAGCACTCTCGCTAACAAATTGTGCAAAATATCTCAATATCAAAATTTGGCTTATATGGGCGGGGCCACGCCTATTTGTCCGAACCCGCCCATTTTTGGACCAATCACGTAGATCGCCAACGGATATATATACACGAAATTACAGCACTGTCTGTAACAAATTGTTCAATATAACACATCTTCAAAATTAGGCTTATATGGGCGGGGCCACGCCTATAGGTCCGATCCCGCCCATTTTTTGACCAATCACGTAGACTACCACCATATACATATTCACAAAATAACAGCATTCTCGCTTACAAATTGTGCAAAATATGGCTTATATGGGCGGTGCAACGTCTATTGGTCCGAACCCGCCCATTTGTGGACCAATCACGTAGTTCGCCGACGGATACGCAGAAAATTTCAGCTCTCTCGCTAACAAATTGTGCAAGATATCACATTTTTAAAATTTAGCTTATATGGGCGGTGCCACGCCCATTGGTCCCCGCCCATTTTTTGACCAATCACGTGGACTGCCACCAGATACATATGTACAACATTACAGCACTCTAGCTAACAAATTGTGCAAGATATGTCAATCTAAAAATTTGGCTTATATGGGCGGGGCCACGCCCAATTGGTCCCATCCCGCCCATTTTTGGACCAATTACGTAGATGCCACCATATACATAACATTCCAGCACTCCCGCTAGCAAATTGTGCAAGATATCAAAATTTCAAAATTTGGTCTATGTGGGCGGGGCCACGCCCATTGGTCCGATCCCGCCCATTTTTGGAGCCATCACATAGACTGCCACCATATACATATACATAACATTCCAGCACTCTCGCTAACAAATTGTGCAAAATATCTCAATTTCAAAATTTGGCTTATATGGCCCATTGGTCCGTTTCCGCCCATTTTTGGACCAATCGCGTATACTACCGCCACATACATATGCCAAAAATTACAGCACTCTCGCTAGCAAATTGTTCAAGATATCGAAATTTCAAAATTTGGTCTATGTAGGCGGGGCCACTCTAATTGGGCCGATCACGCCAATTTTTGGACCAATCACGTAGACTGTCACCAGATACATATACACTACAATGCAGAACTCTCTCTAATAAATTGTGAAAAATATTTGAATTTCAAAATATGCCTTATATGGGCGGGGCCACGCCCATTGGTCCGATTCCGCCCATTTTTTGAAAATTCACATAATCTGTCTCTAAATGCATACACACAAAATTTCAGCACTCTAGCAAAAAAATTTTCTCAATATCAAAATTGGACCCATATGGGCGGGTCCACGCCCGCTGGATATATCGAAAATTCAAGTACCCTATTTTCAGCACCCCCTACACATGTACATTCTGTGAAAATTTCAAGATGATCGGTCTAGCCGTTTAGACGTCTATACGGAACAAACATACAAACAAACAAACAAACAAACCCACAAACAGACACTCTCTTTTATATATATAGACTAGCTGAGCCCGGTGCGCTTCGCTGCAAAATTAGCGCTGTAGAAACTGTATTTTATATCCGATCAGTACGAAATTCGGCAGAAAGAGGTTTCTATTTTACATGAATGAGTATTCAAGGAAAATCGATTCAAATCGAAACTATCTCAATTTCAAAATTTGGCTTATATGGGCGGGGCCACGCCCATTGGTCCGATTCCGCCCATTTTTGGAAAATTCACATAATCTGACACTAAATGCATACACACGAAATTTCAGCACTCTAGCTAAAAATTTGACCCATATGGGCGGGTCCACGCCCACTTGATATATCGAAAATTCAAGTACCCCATTTTCAACACCCCCTACACATGTACATTCTGTGAAAATTTCAAGATGATCGGTCAAGCCGTTTAGACGTCTATACGGAACAAACAAACAAACCCACAAACAGACACTCTCTTTTATATATATAGATTTCCACTATTTTACTGACAGATATTTTATGACTTTGTGGACATTTTTGCGATTTTTAAGGAACTGGATGTACTTTTTTGCTCTTATTTAATATTTACAACTTTGCTTTAGACAAAAAAAAGACATCCGTACGGTACACCCAGAAAAAGAAGATTTCAATAAGTAGCATAGAAGTTAATAAAGAATTAATAATTCACTAAATTTTAACCCTTTGTGGGATAGGTACTCGAAGGAGTGGTCCAATATGTCACATCTTCGAAATTATCTGAGATAGAAAAAAATTTCATATGCCAAACTTTAAGTCAGTCGGTTACTCCTTTTGAGAGTCATCGTGCCATACAGACAGACGGACGGACGGACATTGCACACATGACTTAAAATAGCCTAAAAAGGATTTTCACCAAATATATATCGGGTCTTAGGCCAGTCCTTCGATATGTTACATTTTGGCACCTAGCAAATGATGAATGAAACATGATTTTGTGAAATTCCCTTACTTCTACCGAAAGGGTTATATTTTCTGCATTTCGTCGGCTTAATGCTAATTTGGTCCATACTTTATTTCGGGGTTTTTGAGTAATGAGTTGACTCTATGGTTTTCAAGCACAATCCTTCAGAACCTGTAATCATTTTTTTTATATCTCAACAAGTTTTCGATATATTTGTAGGGTAAATTGACCCAACTCAAATTTTGATATTCCTGTTTTATGTCTGAATTTTCCTCACGCCCACTCCTCTTTACTTTATATTTTGATCAGAAAATACAAATTACCCGTTCAAAATTAGAACAAATATATAAAAAAATTTATATGGACCAAAAATGAAAGTACAATAATTGTTTACTACTTTTTTATTTTTGAAAATAATTACATACAAATTAATGGGAATCATCTAAACATTTTGGTTTAAACAGGTGTACAACTTTTCATCCCAGTGCTAATAAATGTTTACTTAAAACTTAAAATGCGTTTTTCTCCAATCATAAAAATGGCGTATGGAACAAAATAGCATTAAGACCTTAAAACATTTTCTCAATTAAAGGGACATTCAGCAAATCTTCAATCATTGTTGTTATATCTCAACAAGTTTTCCATATATTTGTAGGTTAAATCGACCTAACACTGATTTCTGGAAAATCAAATTTTGATATTCCTGTTTCATGTCTCAATCTTCCTCACGCCCACTCCTCTTGACTTTATATTTTGATCAGAAAATACAAATTACCCCTTCAAAATTAAAACAAATATATGAAAAAAAAATTATATGGACCAAAAATGAAATATACAATAATTGTTTATAACTTTTTTATTTTTGAAAATAATTATATACAAATTAATGAGAATCATCTAAACATTTTGGGGAACCCTATTGATTAAACAGGTGAACAACTTTTCAATCCCGTGCTAATAAATTTTTACTTAAAACTTAAAATGCATTTTTCTCCAATCATAAAAATGCCATATGGAACAAAAGACATTCAGCAAATCTTCGATGGTAAATAAATTCCCCCTGAGTCTATAATCAAGATCGTGGATACTATAAGCAATATCGTGACGATTTACATATAGATTTATTTTCAAGTCGGCATTATTTTCTTCGCTAGAATGCTGGCTACTAAAAAAATGAATAACATAATGGTTTGCTATTTTGCCCCATGTTTATGGGAGTTTTTAGAAGAAAATCTACTTTTTACTTCTAATGTTTTGAACGATAGTTTCTAAACCACTGCGTCTACGTCAACAACATGTTTCCCATATTTGTAGTCATAATAGTTGCCTCAAACTTAACGCGTATTCCAGCTATATTGAGCTTATACTCTATAAATATTGTAAAAATGTTAAAGGTACCTTCCATGAAAATTGGAATTAAAAAAATCTTAACAAAAAAATAAAATTTTACTTGCTTTCTACTTCAAATGCTGAAGAGTAGTTGATGAGCAAATTAATGGTGCACATAAATATTCATAATCATAAATGCAAAGAAAACTTACCAAGAAAATTCAATTTGAATTTTAATAAATCTTTAACACGAAAACATAATTATATTTGTTTATAAGCTCTGTTTAATCCAACATGAGCCAAACATTGAACTCTTTACGAAAAATAAGTACCAAAATTATACAAAATTATACAAATTAAACAATTTATAAATGCACAATAAAGAAGGCAGGAAATTTGTTAACGTTAGTTCCAAGAATATGCAATTGTTTTCGGCTCTAAAAAGTCTAATATTAACCAGCTTTAGTAATGCTGTCCGCTACAGTATTACATACCAATTAAACAATTAATTCCACTTTTGTTAAAATTAATCAGAAAAACGTGGGTTAGAAAAATAAATGAGATAATTATAAAATGTCAATTAGTACCAAATTAAAGGTCAACATCTTAAAATAACAGGAATTATTATAATGAGTTTTAAGACTCTCATTATGTATTACTACATAATGTCATATTTATAAATATGTACATATATACGGAAAGTTCTCTCTCAAGTGTCACAGTTTAAAAATATGTCAGAGTGAGGGCCCAAAGTGTTAAATAAATTAAATGCAAATTGAAGGCAGTGGACGAGGTCAAGACAAATTTATTTTTTATACCCTCCATCATAGAATGGGGGGTATGTTCAATTTGTCACTCCATTTGTAACACCTCTAAATATTGATCTGAGACCTTATAAAGTATATATACTTATCGTCGTAAATTCTAAGACGATTTAGCCATGTCCGTAAGTCCGTCCGTCCATCCGTCTGTTGTATTCACTCTACAGTCCGTAATAATAGAGCTAAATTAATAAAATTTGGTAGAAATATTTCTTATAGTTGCAGGTTGTTTGGGATTCGGTTAAAAAATGCGCTCTCTAGTGCGTAAATATGTCTCAAGGAAAGGGGCCCCCGTATGGGGGCTATATCAAAGTATTAACCGATATGCCCCATTTTAAATAGGGATCGTCCCTGTGTTAAGAATTTTTTTAATTTTTTTAATTTAATTTTTATTAAGATTGCTTCATATTTGCGACCTGGGGTGTCGAATATAAAAACTAGGGATGTTGCGAAAGTGACTTTAGCAAAAGCGAATGCGAAAGCGAATATTGAAATATATTTCTTGTGAGAGCGAATGCGAATAATAGTTTGACCCATTAGTACCAACAAAATTAAGGATCTAAATTGATACTTTTCCAGGATATTCAAGTATTAAGAATGTTTTCCACATTTTTACATCCTGCTACCACAAGGACAAGCAAATTTTTCAACTGTTTTGAAGAGAAGTGGAAGAGGTTTTCATTGGTATTAATATCTTCAAATGTGTGAAGCGAATAAGAAAATATAACACTTTTAACAAATGGACCGAATACTGAAATATACTCGTATATATGTATATTTGCGAAAGCGAATAATCCAAAGATGGCTTTTGCGAAAGCGAATGTTAAAATGATGCGAATAATTCGGGTTCGCATATGCGAATGCGAATATTCATTACATCCCTGATAAAAACGAACGGAACGCTAAACGTAGTGATACGAGTACTGTTAGAGTTCTGTTCAAAATAACAGTATCACTACGTCGTAGTACGTTATCATAGTGATACCGTTCGTCGTGTTCTAAGAAGGGTACGTTATCGTAGTGGTACCGTTTGCGAACAGTGACACTAAAAAAATGAATAACGTTAGTGTTCTCTGAAGGAACCGTTCCTATAACGTACTGTTTTTTTCTGAACACTGGTTTTGAGCCATAGATACCACATTTTTAAAGCAATTTAGCAAAACTTTCATATTTTGTTATAGTCACCCTATAGAGGTCGCTCCAAAATATTTAAGCCGTAAATAATATATTTTCAAAGCATTTAAACTGAAGTTTATACCCTACACCACACTGTGGTACAGGGTATTATAACTTTGTGCATTTGTTTGTAACACCCAGAAGGAGAAGAAATATACCCATCGTTTATTATACCGATCGACTTAGAATCACTTTCTGAGTTGATTTAGCTATGTCCGTCTATCTGTCTGTCCGTCTGTCCGTCTGTGCATGTATTCTTGTAATCAAAGTACAGGTCGCAATTATGGTCCGATCTCGACGAAACTTTACACATATCTTTTTTTTGGACGATCCCTATTGAATTTGGCTAAAATCGGTTCAGATTTAGATATAGCCCCCATATATATGTTAGCCCCGATTTGACATGTAAGCGCTGTAAAAACTATACTTTATATCCGATCAGTATGAAATTCGGCAGAAAGAGGTTTCTTATTATATGGATGAACACTATTAAATTTGGAAGAAATCGGTTCAGATTTAGATATAGCCCCCATATATACGTTACCCCCGATTTGACATGTAAGCGCTGTAAAAACTTTATTTTATATCCGATCAGTATGAAATTCAGCAGAAAGAGGTTTCTTATTATATGGATGAACACTATTAAATTTGGAAGAAATCGGTTCAAATTAAGATATAGCCCCCATATATATGTTACCCCCGATTTGACATGTAAGCGCTGTAAAAACTTTATTTTATATCCGGTCAGTATGAAATTCGGCAGAAAGAGGTTTCTTATTATATGGATGAATACTATTAAATTTGGAAGAAATCGGTTCAGATTTAGATATAGCCCCCATATATACGATACCCCCGATTTGACATGTAAGCGCTGTAAAAACTTTTTTTATATCCGATCAGTATGAAATTTGGCAGAAAGAGGTTTTTATTATATGGATGAACACTATTAAATTGGGAAGAAATCGGTTCAGATTTAGATATAGCCCCCATATATATGTTACCCCCGATTTGACCTGTAAGCGCTGTAAAAACTGTATTTTATGTCCGATCCGTACGAAATTCGACAGAAGGAGGTCTTTTTATACCACTATAGAAGTTGTATTTTACTTCCGATCATTAAAATTTTCCGAGGATGTTTCTCACTTTAGGAACGAATATTGCTTAATTTAGCGATTATCGTTTCAGAATTAGATAATACGTTTCTACCCATTTACCAATTATTCCAAATTATTATGGCAATGACCCTTATCGCATTGTTAGGGAGGTGTAGGGTATTATATAGTCGGCCCCGCCCGACTTTCTGCCTTTCCTTACTGGTTTTAATTAAGAAATTTATCTGAAATCTTGCAGTTGTTATTCTATTCTGGCAAGAATTCATCTTAATAAAATTTATACAAATAAAATTGTATTTTGTTGTAGTCCCCGTGTAGATGTAGCTCTCACAAAAGCTATTCATCACTCATTAAACGAGAACTGTTTGCTAAAAACGCATATCTCCAAAAAAAGACAACCGGTAATCACCATGATGAGTACTGATTGTATTTTTTTGGAGTTTAATGATTCTTGGCTGTTCTCGTTTAATGATTCTTGGCTGTTCTAATAATTCGACGGAAGTAATCGTTGTAATAAGGGTATTGACAATGGGAGTTTGGTGGCTCCCGAAACAGATCTGTCTATCCAACCACCCCCAATACATGTCACTTACTTCTTCTTTAATTTTCAACAAAGTTGTTTTCATATACTGAAAACAACAATAACGATCTTGAGCCTAAGTGCAAAAACAAAATATGTACCTTGAAAGTAGATCGAATAAAACAAAAACTTCCATTCCATTACTTCCATTTTAACATTTTTAAACATTTAGTGAAATATTGATACTAACAAGTAAGAAATTTCAGTCGGGTAAACCGACTTATAAATACCCTCACCTTAAGTCCCAAATAACGCCCACTTTTCACTGCACTCTAGGCCCTAAAAAGCATTACATTGTACAAAATTTTAAGTCTTTGTATGAACTGATATTAAAGCCATAAGCAGTTAACTTTTGGTGCAAAATTGTCCATTTGTGTGGGAGGTACCAAAAAGGGAGTGGCCACTTCGCCCATTTTCCTTGGCGTTTTAGCGACTAACAAACTAATACTATGTGTGAAATTTCAAAAGATTCGAGTAAGTAGTATAGAAGGTATTAAAGAATCAATATTTCACTTAAAGTTAAGCCTTTGTGGGGGAGGTACTACGAGGAGTGGACCAATATGGCCCATCTTCGAACTTAGACGGAGATAGAGAAAAATATTGCCGCATACCAAATTTGACGTCAATCGGTTACTCGTTTCGTGAGTTATCATGCGCACCAGCCAGCAGACAGACACACAGACAGACAAAACCTAAAAAGTAAATATCTCGTTAAATAAGCCCCGTAGCAGGAACAGGACGAAATTTTTTTATCACTAATTGTTTGTCAAAATTATGAATTTCCTTAGCAAAACTTAAAATGTAAATATCTCGTTAAATAAGCCCCGTAGAAGGGAAAGGACAAAATTTTGTTATTACTAATTTTTTTGCAAAAAAATTGAATTTCCCTAGCAGAACTTAAAATATAGATATCTCGCTAAGAGGACGAAATTTTATTTTCACTAATTTTTTGGCCAAAATTCGGCAAAACTTAAAATGTAAATATCTCGTTAAATAAGCCCCGTAGAAGGAATAGGACGAAATTTTGTTATCACTAATTTTTTGTCAAAATTTTGAAATTCCTTAGCAAAATTTAAAATGTAAATATCTCGTTAGATAAGCCCCGTAGAAGGGAAAGAACGAAATTTTGTTATTACTATTTTTTTTTGCAAAAATTTTGAATTTCCCTAGCAAAACTTCAAATGTAAATATCTCGTTAAATAAGCCCCGTAGAAGGGAAAGGACGAAATTTTGTTATCACAAATTTTTTTGCCAAAATTTTGAATTTCCTTAGCAAAAACTAAAATGCAAGTATCTCGTTAAATAAGCCCCGTAGAAGGAAAAGGACGAAATTTTGTTATAGCAATTTTTTTTTGGCCAAAATTTAGCGAAACATAAAATGTAAATATCTCGTTAAATAAGCCCCGTAGAAGGAAAAGGACGAAATTTTGTTATCACTAATGTTTTGGACAAAGTTTTGAATTTCCATAGCAAAACTTTAAATGTAAATATCTCATTAAATAAGCCCCGTAGAAGGAAACGGACGAAATTTTGTATTTAATAATTTTTTGGCCATCAATATGAATTTCCTTAGCAAAACTTAAAATATAAATATCTCCTTAAATAAGCCCCGTAGAAGGAATAGGACAAAATTTTGTTTTTACTAATTTTTTGGCCAAAATTTATCAAAAATTTAAATTTAAATATCTCATTAAATAAGCCTCGGAAACGGACGAAATTTTGTTATCACTAATTTGTTGGCCAAAATTTTGAATTTCCTTAGCAAAACCTAAATCGTAAACATCTCGTTAAATAAGCCCCGCAGAAGTAAAAGGACGAAATTTTGTTATCACTATTTTTTTGGCCAAAATTTAGCAAAACTCAAAATGTAAATATCTCCTTTATTAAGGCCTGTAGAAGGAAATGGACGAAATTTTGTTATCGCTAATTTTTTGGTCAAAATTTAGCAAAACTTAAAACGTAAATATCTCGTTAAATAAGCCCCGCAGAAGGAAAAGGAACAAATTTTCTCATAACTATTTTTTTGTCAAAATTTTGAAATTCCTTAGAAAAATTTAAAATGTAAATATCTCGTTAGATAAGCCCCGTAGAAGGGAAAGGACGAAATTTTGTTATTACTAATTTTTTTTGCAAAAATTTTGAATTTCCCTAGCAAAATTTCAAATGTAAATATCTCGTTAAATAAGCCCCGTAGAAGGGAAAGGACGAAATTTTGTTATCACTATTTCTTTGCCAAAATTTTGAATTTCCTTAGCAAAACTTAAAATGTAAGTATCTCGTTAAATAAGCCACGTAGAAGGAAAAGGACGAAATTTTGTTATAACATTTTTTTTTTGGCCAAAATTTAGCAAAACTTAAAAGGAAAAGGACGGAATTTTGTTACCTCTAATTTTTTGGCCAAAATTTAGCGAAACATAAAATGTAAATATCTCGTTAAATAAGCCCCGTAGAAGGAAAAGGACGAAATTTTGTTATCACTAATGTTTTGGCCAAAGTTTTGAATTTCCATAGCAAAACTTTAAATGTAAATATCTCGTTCAATAAGCCCCGCAGAAGTAAAAGGACGAAATTTTGTTATCACTATTTTTTTGGCCAAAATTTAGCAAAACTTAAAATGTAAATATCTCGTTAAATAAGCCCCGTCGAAGGAAAAGGACGAAATTTTTTCACAAATTTTTTGGCCAAAATTTAGCAAAACTTAAAATGTGAATATCTCGTTAAATAAGCCCCGCAGAAGGAAAAGGAACAAATTTTCTCATAACTATTTTTTTGGCCAAATTTAGCAAAACCTAAAATGTAAATATCTCGTTAAATAAGCCCCGTAGAAGGAAGAGGACGAAATTTTGTTATCACTAATTTTTTGCCAAAATTTTGAAATTCCTTAGCAAAACCTAAAATGTAAATATCTCGTTAAATAAGCCCCGCAGAAGTAAAAGGACGAAATTTTGTTATCACCATTTTTTTTGTCCAACATTTAGCAAAACCTAAAATGTAAATATCTCGTTAAATAAGCCCCGTAGAAGGAAGAGGACAAAATTTTCTTATCACTAATTTGTTGGCCAAAATTAAGCAAACCTTAAAATGTAAATATCTCGTTAAATAAGCCCCTTAGAAGGAAAAGGACGAAATTTTGTTATCACCAATTTTTTGGCCAAAATTTTGAATTTCCTTAGCAAAACTTAAAATTTAAATATCTCGTTAAATAAGCCCCGTAGAAGGAAAATGACAAAACTTTTTTATCACTAATTTTTTGGCCAAAATATTGAATTCCCTTAGCAAAACTTAAAATGTAAATATCTCCTTAAATAAGCCCCGTAGAAGGAAAAGGACAAAATTTTGTTCTCACTAATTTTTTGGCCACAATTTAGCAAAATTTAAAATGTAAATATCTCGTTAAATAAGCCCCGTAGAAGGAAAGGGGCGAAATTTTGTTATCACTAATTTTTTGGCCAAAATTTTGAATTTCCTAAGCAAAACTTAAAATGTAAATATCTCGTTAAATAAGCCCCGTAGAAGGAAACGGACGCAATTTTTTTATCACTAATTTTGTGGCCAACATTTTGAATTTCCTTAGCAAAACTTAAAATGTAAATATCTCGTTAAATAAGCCCCGTAGAAGGAAAGGGCCCAAATTTTGTTATCACTAATTTTTTGGTCAAAATTTGAATTTCCTTAGCAAAATTTAAAATTTAGATATCTCGTTAAATAAGCCCCGTAGAAGGAAAAGGGCGAAATTTTGTTATCACTAATTTTTTGGCCAAAATTTAGAAAAACCTAAAATGTAAATATCTCGTTAAATATGACTCGTAGAAGGAAAAGGACGAAATTTTGTTATCACTAATTTTTTGGCCAAAATTTTGAATTTCGTTAGCAAAACTTAAAATGTAAATATATCGTTAAATAAGCTCCGTAGAAGGAAACAGACGACATTTTGTTTTCACTAATTTTTTGGCCAAAATTATGAATTTCCTTAGCAAAACTTAAAATGTAAATAGCCCTGTAGAAGGAAAAATACGAAATTTTATTACCACTAATTTTTTGGCCAAAATTTTGCATAACATAAAATATAAATATCTCGTTAAATAAGCCACGTAGAAGAAAAAGGACAACATTTTGTTATCACTAATTTTATGGCCAAAATTTTGAATTTCCTTAGCAAAACTTGAAATGTAAATAGAATGTAAGTAGAAGGAAAAGGACGAAATTTTGTTATCACAATTCAACACCAAAAATTGATTTTTCAGCCTAAAAAAATATCGTTTATTCTATGAAAATGGACAAGAAATAGCACCATTTGTATGACAGCGCCATCTAGCGTGAATTGTAGGTAAAAATAATTATCAAAAATGAATTCCTCGACCCCAAAAACAGTAATATACCACAACTTTCCATGATAATAAAAAATAAGCATTATTTTATCAAATTTGCAATTATCTTTTCTTGTTAGACAGCGTTCCAAAATCACCAACTTCAAATGCGTGTAAAAAAAATCTCGCACTGAACTGAAAAAAACCCTTGGAGGTTTTGTTATGGATAATGTCAACTTTCATTTGCAATTGGTCTTATTATTTTCTGGTATTAATGTGTAATTAACTGTAAATTATACGTATATTTATTATGATAAGATAATGACCACAACATAGGTACATGGGGGTCATATAAGGATAGTTTCGAAAAAAAACTATATTATGGTCCTGCGAATAGTGAATAATGATCATAACATTGTTCAAAAGGAACAATATGGTGAAAAATTACCGTAATATGGTTTCGAAGAAAATTGAACCTGAAATTGAATTTGAAAAACTAAAATATGCAAAATAAAAAAAACAAGTAAGAAAGTTCAGTCACTTTGTGAGCAATGTTATATGCACTGGTATATGTACTAATATTATGTGCTATTTAATGTTGGTAATTCTTGGCTCTTTTTGTATGAGGGGTACAAAACGGTTGTGGTTATAACTTCCATTTTTAACAGGACTGTAGGAATTTTAAAAGCTATATACTGTGGAAAAATGTTGAGTATATATGTATATGTATTGATATTCACGATATAAGAAGCAGTTAACTTGTTGTAGAAAATGGTACGTTTGTGTGGGACGTACCAAAAAGGGCGTAATAATAAATTTTCCACAGACTGTAGGTACTACAAAAACATTATGCTGTACAAATGTTAAGTATTTGTAGGTACTAGTATTAAAGTTATAAGCTGTAAAACTATCGTACAAAATGGTATCTTTGCAGGCATGGCTATAACGCCCATTTTCCACTGGATTGTAGGTACTATAAAACCATTACACTGTACAAAATTACAAGTCCTTGTATGTACTAGTATTCAAGTTATAACCTGTTAACTTTTGGTGCAAAATAGTCAATTTGCGAGGGAGGTACCAAAAGGTACGTATCAAATACTCTCACTTTTCACTGGACTGTAGGTACTATAAAAGTATTACACTGTACAAAATTTCAAGTATTTGCATTAAGTGGTATTGTATCTATAAGCAGTTAATTTTTGGTGCAAAATGGTCCATTTGTGTGGGAGGTACCTATAAACTAATACAATGTGTAGAATTTCAGATGATTCAAATACGTATTATAGAAGTTATTAAGTAATAAATAATTCACTAAATATGGCCCATCTTCGAACTTAGCCGGAGATAGGAATAATATTACCACATACCAAATTTGGAGTCAATCGGACCAGCCGATATCCACTTTGGGACATTTTAAATCATTTAAGCAATGTCCGTCAGCCTGTCCGTCAGTCTGTCTGGTTGGAGGGCACTATAACTTTCGACAGGATTACCCGATTGACTTCAAATTTGGTACGTGTACATATTTTTTGCTATCTCAGGCTAAGGTTAAAGATGGACTATGTTGGCCCACTCCTTCGAAATATTGATTCTTTAATCTTCTGTACTACTACCCAGAATATTTCACACATAGTATTAGTTTCTTAGTCGCTATCAGCTTGAGAAATATGGACGAAATTGCCACGTCAAGAATTTTTAGCACCCATAGCATATTATGGGTACTATAAATTCGTACATTAATTCCCTATTTTTTCAATATGAGTCATAATTTGTACATATTATATAATATTTCGCTAACGATAGGTAGTGCGACTAAAAGTCACGACAAGCGATTTCTGCAAGAGCTGTAGGAGAAATCCATGATACAAATTCTACGTATGTGTCCTGTCATTTGGTGTATGGCCAAATTGGAGATCTGAGTTGACCTTAGTCAGTGTCATACACAAACTGCCTATATTTAATACCCCTCATGATGGATCTTGTTCCTCATGGCGAGGTATGATGGCACTCTATAAGACTGAATGAAACACTGGAGGCAAAAAGAGAAGGATTCCGCGAAACATCTCATATTATAGTTAACTTCAGCTAGAGATTGCGTACATTCCAGATGGCCCTAAGCTATCCTATCAAGTCTACCTGTTTCGCTATTCCAGTCAGCCAAGTCGGGACATTGTCTGAGATAAAAACACAGATGAATGAAAGTCGCGTCCAACGATTTTCTTAAAGAAGTTTTTATTTAACATTTGGTTTAACTTGATTGGATTACACTCAGTGATAGCCTGCAATACAGATATATCGTCATCAGAAACGAAAAAAGGCTTAACAACAAGAAAAATGGACACTCAGTTTTTGACGGATTTCGGTACCCTGCATCAAAATACACATCCTGACAAATTTTTAGCGGCGTCATATTAAAAATGGCGAATTTATTAACGAAATTCAAAAGGGCCTAGCAACAAATTATTTCTTTTTTCATAGTTAAAAAATACTATTTCACGCAATTTTCACAAACAAGTTATAAATCATGTTTGTGTGATTTTATATACAGGGTTGCCCATATTCGACGGACCCACGGACTCGTTGGGCCCATTCCAATCGACGAGGCTTGTCCGCAGGCAACAATCTTTGCGTCAACTGAATTTTGTACGGGAACAAATGCAAATCAACGCGAATAATCCGTTGTAAAGTGGACCGAACCATGCCCAACTGCTGAGAACGGCGTTTTTGGGATGTTCTTGGGGACCTCTCAACACTGGCTCGTACGGCAGCGATATTCTCGGCCGATCGCCTTGGTCGACTTTTATTTGGCCTCTTCGGATTAGAAAGAGCCTCACCAGTCGAAAATTTTTCGTATAAACGCTTAATGGTGTTCTTAGAAGGCGCACTTCTCACATTTTTTAATATTTTAAAAGCACGTTGACTTGACTTCTTCTGTTGAATGTAAATTTCAACTATTTCAGAGCGCTCGCGTGGCGTATATTGTTCCATGGTAAAAATCTGCTTGGACTGACGCTTCAAACGCGGTATGTCATTAAGCGATCTGACATCTCTGTCAAAAGTTATGGCGTTGCCAGATGGGTCCGTCGAATATGGGAGACCCTGTATGCATCATTATGTTTAGATATTATCCTGAAAACTACGTTTTTCTAACGGCAACACTTTTCATTTTATTTAGTTTTTTGCTTCTCCTGTAAAATTTTGAAATATGATGATAGGCCCTTTTTCGTTTCTGATGACGATATGTAGCCTTGTTAAATTTTTAAGCTGTCTATTCCTCTAGCCGAGACCAAGTATTTCTGCAAAAGTTGTGGAGCCGAAGAGCAGGAGGAATCCATAAAACAACACCTATGTATATGTCCACTCCTATTATCTTATCGATATCTATGACCTTGCCGAAATTTTAATCTGTCCCATGATTGGCTAGCTAGCTATTAAATTTAATAGCCTTAGGTAGCCATTAAATTCAGAAAACTCTGTCATATGATAAACCCTGTGGAATGCTATGGTTCTGCCACAATTTGGGTTTGCCGTTTCTGACAGAAAGATAAGCAGTTTCGCCAACGTTTTCTGTCGAAGGTGTGGACAGCAAGAGGAGGAGCTATCCATAAAGCAACTACCTATGAATCTAAGTCAGGGATAGCATATACTCCAGATATATATAGACCTGCCTAGGATGTCTGCCCGCTATCAAGACCTAATGCTTCCAACATGATGGGTACGACTACTATAGACCAACTTATGGAATTTTTGAAGCAACCACTCACTTTGCAATCCAAGGTAGTCTAATTACAGGCTATCACTCTTACCAAACCTAAGATAGAGTTTATATTTTCACAGAATCGCTTTAATACCACCAATTTGCAATTAGTAATGTTTCCAGTGGAAACAGTCTAAAAAAAGATCCTATCAATTATGCTTCATTTCAAATTTAATTAATTCGCGGTTTGACAAATCGCACATACTTTCCATTTTACAAAATTAAATTATACCATCTTCATATTTTTTGGTTGTTCGTTCGATAGCTAATGAATGGTATTATGTGCCAATTAAAATTCAATTATATTATTACCAGCAAAATTATTCACAGAACTTTTCCCACCGCAAACAAGTTTGGTGGAATTCAAAGAAAAAGTTGGACCATCAACATTTGTTTGCACATCACACAGAGTTTCATCTCTCCTGGATATCACTCCTCCCTCCAGTTCGTTGGAAATTCTTTTCTCTAGAAATTCAGGTCACTCTACTACAGCACATCGTCGTAATTCATGATGAAGGAAATGCAAAAGTTCGTTTCCTCCACTAAGTTTTTCCATTATATTTCATGATATCCATGAATGCCCGTAATGTATGCCAATAAAATTAAGACATTGTCAGTGAAAGAAGGCGAAGAAACAAAAAACAAGAGTAATGCATTAATTTATAGAGCGTGTGCTATGAACTATCCATGAGCCAAAGATAGACTCGTCTTACTTATACATAAATAGTATGGAATTCTTGACCCCACTTAGCTTTCATTTTTTTGGGGTGATACTCGTACGCTTTTATCTCTTAATTTATGCACGCGTGTTATTAAGCATTCCAGAGAATATAAATTGAGGAGTTGGGGAAGCAAACGAAATTTAGAAATTATAATAAGGACGACTTTAACGAGATTATACAAACGAAAAAAAAAATTGGTATGGAAATTCAAAAATAATAGATACCAAAATCTCGTTTTTTTCCTCCTGGAGGCTTATAACCATTTCACATAACCATTTTAAGTTTTGTTAAGGAAATTAAAAATTTTTACAAAAAAAATTTTAATACCAAAATTTCGCACTTTTCTTTACAGGAGGCTTATTTTACGAGATATAACCATTTTAAGTTTTAGTAAGGAAATTCTACACTTTTACGAAAAAATAAGCGATACCATAATTTCGTCATTTAGATATAACCATTTTATGTTTCGTTAAGGAAATTTAATTGTTTCCAAAAAAGAAGTGATACCAAAATTTTGTCCTTTTTTCTAGGAGGCGCATTTAACGAGATATAACCATTTTAAGATTCAGTAAGGAGATTTAAATGATAAGTAATAGCAAAATGTTGTCCTTTTCCTTCTAGGAGGCTTATTTAACGAGGTACATATAACCATTTTAATTTTCGGTAAATAAATCTAAAAAAAGTGATACCAAAAATTGTGTCCTTTTTCCTCTAGGAGGCTTATTTAACGTGATATAACCATTTTAAATTTTGGTAAGGAAAATTAAATATTTTACCAAAAAATAAGTAATACCAAAATGTTGTCCTTTTCCTTCTAGGAGGCTTATTTAACGAGATACATATAACCATTTTAATTTTCGGTAAAGAAATCTAAAAAAATTGATACCAAAAATTGTGTCCTTTTTCCTCTAGGAGGCTTATTTAACGTGATATAACCATTTTAAATTTTGGTAAGGAAAATTGAATATTTTACCAAAAAATAATTAATTCCAAAATGTTGTCATTTTCCTTCTATGAGGCTTATTTAACGAGATATGACCATTTTAAGTTTTGGTAAGGAATATTTTATTTTTTTACCCAAAAATAAGTAATAAAAAATTTGGTTATTTTCCTTCTAGTAGGCTTATTTAACGAGATATAACCATTTTAAGTTTTGGTAAGGAAATATACACTTTTTACCAAAAAAATAAGTGATAACAAAATGTTGTCCATTTTCTTCTAAGAGGCTTACCCAGCAAAATTTCTCATTACCAAATAATGCGACGAGTAAGCAAAGTTCGAGAATGGTAAGTACTTATTATTTAGCCACTTTTCTCATTATTTTAACATGTGGATGTCATTGGAGGAAAGTACTTCCCAAAAGCATACAATAAAGTAGCATAATAAGTACTTATTTGTAGCTCGATTTTATGTACTTGAATAATGCATTACCAATAAGTTATAAAATAAGTAGTAGATATGTAGAAGTGGCCATTTAAAATGATTTTTTGCATATTGTCGCGCATATTCTCGAAGCAAACAATTTTCTCATGCCAGATTCGAATTTTTGGTATTTTCATTCAAATCAGCATGTATTGTTTGAAAACATGTTGAAATATAAATAAATCTTGTACAATAACCCACATATAGCCAAAATTGCATTATATTAAAATTTGCCAAAATGATTTTGATAACAAAAAATCACTTATTTCTGTTATTATTGGTAAGTCATTATTAATAAGCCGTAAGTAATGCAGGGAATAATGACAGGTAATTACCAAGATTTTGCTGGGTATTTAACGAGATATAACCATTTTAAGTTTTGGTAAGAAAATTTAAAAAATAACTGATACCAAAAATTTGTCCTTTTCTTTCTAGGAAGTCTTTTTAACGATATATAACCATTTTAAGTTTTGGTAATGAAAATTTAAAAAATAACTGATACCAAAATGTTGTCCTTTTCTTTCTAGGAGGCTGTTTTAACGATAACCATTTTAAGTTTTGGTAAGGAAATTTAATTTTTTAGCCAAAAAATACGTAATACCAAATTTTAGTTCTTTTCCTTCTAGGAGGCTTATATAAAAAGATATAACCATTTTATGGTTTGGTAAGAAAAATAAAAAATTATACCAAAAATAAGTGATACCAAATTGTATCCTTTTCTTCTAGGAGGCTTATTTAACGAGATATAACCATTTTAATTTTTGCTAAGGAAATTTAATATTTACCAAAAAAATGATAACAAAATGTCGCCCTTTTCCATCTACGAGGCTTATTTAACCATTTTAAATTTTGGTAAGGAAAATAAAATTTTTTACCAAAAAATAAGTGATACCAAAAATTTGTCCTATTTCTTCTAGGATGCTTATTTAACGAGATATAACCATTTTAAATTTTTGGTAAGGAAAATTAAATTTGTTACCAAAAAATAAGTTATGCCAATATATTGTATTTTTCCTTATAGGAGGCTTATTTAACGAGTAACCATTTTAAGTTTTGGTAAGTAAATTTAATTTTTTTACCAAAGTATAAGCAATATCAGAATTTTGTGGTTTTCCTTCTAGGAGGCTTATTTTACGAAATATAACCATATTAAGTTTTGGTAAGGAAAATTTAATTTTCACCTAAAAATAAGTAATACCAAAATGTTGTCCTTCTCCGTCTAGGAGGCTGATTAAACGAGATATAACCATTTTAAATTTTGGTAAGGAAATTTAACTTTTTTCCAAAAAATAAGTGATACCAAAATGTTTTCCTTTTGCTTCTAGGAGGCTTATTTAACAAGATATAACCATCTTAAGGTTTGGTAAGGAAAACTAAAAATGTATACCAAAAAATGAGTGATGCCAAAATGTTGTCCTTTTTCTTCTAAGAGGCTTATTTAACGAGATATAACCATTTTAAGGTGTGGTAAGGAAAATTAAAAATGTATACCAAAAAATTTGTGATACCAAAATTTTGCCCTTTTCCTTCTAGAAGGCTTATTTAATAAGATATAACCATTTTAAGGTTTGGTAAGGAAAATTAAAAATTTATACCAAAAAATGAGTGATGCCAAATTTTTTTCCTTTTTCTTCTAAGAGGCTTATTTAACGAGATATAAACATTTAAAGTTTTGGTAAGGAAAATTAAAAATTTATACCAAAAAATGTGTGATACCAAAATTTTGTCATTTTCCTTCTTATTTTTTTACCATAAAGTAAGTGATTCAAAAATTGTGTGCTTTTCCTTATGGAAGGCTTATTTACGAAATATAACCGTTTTAAGTTTCGGTAAGGAAATTTTAAAAAAATAAGTGACAATAATTTTGTCCTTTTGTGACCATTTTAAGTTTTGGTAAGGAAATTTAAAAAAATGTATGATACTAAAATTTTGTCCATTTGCTTCTAGGATGATTATTTAACGAGATATGACTATTTTAAGTTTCGGTAGGTTAAGTTGAGAAGAGGAGGCAGATTGCTCCGAGCTCTGATTGTTGTTTCATGGACTGAGAAGGTTATTTGAAGAACTCTGTGCTATCGATATTTTCCTCAATTGTTTTCCAGTCTACCTCCCTAAGTTGGGTTATGTCTGGTAAAGACCCATTTCCCAAGAAAAGCGATCTTTTGCTTGCGAACGCTGGGCACTGGTAGAGGAAGTGATCCAATGTTTCGTCATCCTACCCGCATGCCCTTCAGACGCTGATGTCTACATCTCCTATTTTATGCAGCGGCACCAGTAAGCCTGTATGCCCTGGATCGTACTGGTCTCTATTTTGCTCAATTTGAGCAAAGTTTTGGTTCTGTCCTCGTTTGGGTCACCCCACAAGATTTTTTTTGTTTCCCCAAATGGTTTCACTATTCCTTAGCGTGAAATTGGCGTTATTCGCCCATCTATTCAGTTCAGAACGCGTATCTCCAAAAGGTATTGCATTCTCTAGGTTTATCGTTTGCAATTCCCTTGCTCGTGATGTCAAGGCATTTGCTTTCTCATTTCCTCTTACTCAGTGATGACCAGGCACCCATATAATGCATATTGAGCCGCATTCAGATTAAGCGGTAATCGTCATTTACAATCTAGCGCTTAGCCAGCTCACACACTCTGTAATTGCTCGGACTTCCGCTTGTAAGACCGCATCATGGTCTGGGAGGCGGAATAAAAGTTCAGTTTGCGGTTCCTTTCCCCAGTTTCGAACCATCTGTATAACAGCAAATTCCCGCGGGTGTCTGCGCTACGGTTCCGTCAATCCAAGATTGTCTGTCTGGTATCAGGGTTTCACACTCAACAACTATTGATGTTTCATGTATTCTGTCGGATTCTGATACTATTCAGTTAAATTCCGTGCCACTACCTCAATTATTTCTTGATGATATGACCTGTGATCGCTTTCGATCCATTCGCCTTATCTAATCTAATCTGTATCTCTATTGGTTGGACATCAACAATTATCTCCAATGCACTATTAGATGTGGTCCTCATTGCTCCGCTTACGCCGAGACAACACGTTCGTTGGTTTTGGTAAGGAAATCTAAAAAAATAAGTGATACAACAATTTTATACTTTTCCCTCTAAATTTCGGTAAGGGAACCATTTCATGTTTCGGTATGGAAATTTAAAAAAAACAAGTTGTCTAAAATATTGTCATTTTCCTTCTAGGGGGCTTATTTAACGAGATATAACCATTTTAAGTTTTGGTATGGAAATTCAAAAAATAAATGGTAACAAAATGTCGCCCTTTTCCTTCTTGGTTTTTATTTAACGAGATGTAACCATTTTAAGTTTTGGTAAGGAAATTTAATTTTTTTACTAAATAATAAGTTATACCAAAATTTCATCCATTTCCTTCTAGGAGGCTTAATTAACGAAATATAACCATTTTAAATTTTTGGTAAGGAAATTTAACATTTTTATCACCAAAAAAGTGATACCAACATTACAACCTTTTTCCATGGCGACTTATTCGAAGATATATAGCCAATTTTTTATTTTGGTATGGAAATTTAAAACTTTTGTTCAAAAAATTAGTATCCCATAGTTTCGTACTTTTATGTTTACCACTTATTCACAATAAAATATTCTTGTTTTATGCTGTCGATTCGACTCATTCAGTTAATTCACAAAATCATTCAACTTGTTAGTATGATCAAAATTGTTTATACAGTATTTACGATTATGCGACTAATTGGCAAATCGAAATATTGATTTGGAAGACCTCAACAATTTTCAAATAAACCCCTTCGTTACCTCGGTAACTATGTGTTGGAAATTGTCAACAACCCCCACTCATTTACAGCAGACTGCCACGAGATTGTTTGAGTGGGGACTTGTGTTTTTGGTGGGGTCGGTTGGTGTGCGATTCAACCAAATGAACCAACGAACGAACAAAATTGCTTAAGTGTAAAATGTTGAAAATTGTTCTGTAATTGAAGTCATTGAGATGGCAGTAAAAGAATTTCACTTTGCACCCTTGACACAGTAAACATTTGTTTACTCTCGGCAAATAGTTGGAGCACATGTTCCAGATATACATTTTGTTTGTTAACTGCCTGGTTGGTTTGGGTCTTTACTTTTCAGCGGCTGGGAAGGAGAGGGATATGGCTTACACGCTTGCTGACTCTCGGCTCTGGTTCTGGAAGATAAAGGCACCCTTCTCCGTCGTTGTTGCTATAGCTGTCGGTTGCATGCGATAAATACTAAAAGTTGAACGTGGCTGGCTGACTGAATGTGAACCAGAGCCAGAGACAAGAAAAACGCTTGTGGTTCGGAAAATTTTTGTTCGCCAACTGAATTGAAAATAGGGCGTAACTTAAAGTTTAAAGTTGAACACATTTACATGGGACATGGAACCAAACAGGAATGTTGTTTATATCCACTGAGCCCTGGCAGAGTATGTAATTTATTTCTGTGACGATAATCAGGGGGAAGAAATACGATTCCTGTTTTTTTGTGAAGTCGAAGTTAATGAAATACTGCACTGAACAGACCACCACTTCATTAGGAGACTGAGGATAAAATTAAAATTGTGCAAAACATTTTTATCTTCCATTACACTATGCAACAACAAAAACAGGTAATGAAAGACTAATCTCTGGTGTGACCTTATAGTTCTATAAACAATTTAAGCATCCAAAGAAAATAACTAATCCCTGTAATTCGAACGTAGTTCAATTTTGTTCATACTGTGGAGAAATATTTGGCAATTTTTAAAAAGTATAGTGAAAATACTTGAGACTTCCTTTTTCAGGATATTTAAAAATAAATGAAATTTCATCATTTTTATCTTGAATACAAATTATTTTATTCTTTAGCGATGGCTAAGAAATAATGCTTAATGTTCCAAAACAGTGGAAAACATCAAAAAATTGTGATCCGTATGAACTTACAAATTCTCCTATGTAGAAGGCACGTTATTATTTTATGAAGAAGTACTTCAAATTGTCTTATTTATATATTGTTTGGAAATAAAAATCTGGAAATGGAATAAGGTTTCTCAGTTTTGTGTTCTTTTTTAATATTACGAAGTACATTTTTGTTTAATTGCACAATCTTTCTGGGGAGTGAAGGAAGGAAAAAGGAAGCTCACGTTAAGAGCTATCTTTTTTCTATTGACCGATTCCCGATCCGAAGTAGCGTTTAGGAGCTAGAGCAAAAATAAACTTTCCGTTCATATTTGAATATGATGTTAAGTCCATTTTTTTAAAAATCCAAAAAAAATACTTTCTAGTCGACCTACGACCTTAACACTCATGAGCAATATTTTAGCTCTCGTTAAGAGCTATCTTTTTGCCATTGACCGATTGTGGCTACGTGCCACACAGCAAATGAAACAATTGAATAGTTGCGATAAAAGTTTGGAGATTCGATTATTTCAATAAATTGTGATATTTAATGGCCTTCAAGAAGTTGTGATAAACACCATTAGACTATTTCTTGTGGGGTTATTTGAAGTCATTGGTCTTTCGAAATAAACCAGACTCTGTTCAAGCAGAAGAAGTCGTGGAGGCCATTTGAATGACGTTTTATTTAGAACTTAATTGTAATGATTGTACTTCACATTAAATAAAAAACTTTTGAATTTCCTTAACAATAAGGGAGTTTTTTTAAAGAAATTATATCACTCTTATTCGGAAAACCTTGTACAAAAATTCAGAAAAATTAGGATGTGCGTAAAAAAAATGTTAACAGATCTCGTATACAACACTACGCAACAACAAAAACATTGGTTTTTGTGTCCGAGACCTATCAAATTTTTTTGTGTAGTTTGAGGCATACTATTTTATGAAACCAAAACAAAAAAGTGTTTTATGGTAAAGTGTTTTAAATTTTTTTTCCAATTTCCATTATTCATGGAAGTATGTCCTTAAGTATTTGAAAGCATACACATAAAAAAGATTTAAAAAATCGCCCAAAATGTTTTGTTCAATTTTTTAAAGATAGCATCCTAACGTAAAAATAATGTCTATTTGAAAAAATCTATGGCTTAATGTATAAATTATGCCCCATGTTGTTAAAGTAAGGGAAATTAAAAAAAAAATAGTTTTTATTTTTTTTATTTTGGCCATTGTTTCGGAGGTATCAAGGAGGGTGTGGCAATAACGCCCATTTTTAATATATGTACAATAAAAGCATTACACTGTACAAAATGTCAAGTGTTTATATGTGTACGAATTAAATTATAAAATGGTCTATTTTTAGGGGAGGTAAAGGCTTTACACTCAACAAAATGTTAAGTATTCTTATGGACTGTACTCAAAGTCATAAGCCGTTAATTTTTGTGTAAAATGTCCCATTTGTATGGGAGGTACCAAAAGGGGCGTGACAAAAAAGCCCATTTTTCACAAGCTGATAGTGACAAAGAAACTAATATTATTTTTATAATTGTCAAAGATTCTGGGTTTTCACAAATTTTGACCCTTCGTGGCGGAGGTACTCGAAGCAGTACCTTTGATCCTAGCCTGAGATAGAAAAAATTGTAACACATACCACGGTTACTCCTGTCGAAAGTTATCTCGCGCAGCAATCAGACTCACGGACGGACAGGCTGATGGACATTGCTCTAATGAATTAAGGCCGGTTTAGGCAAACTTAACCGTAATTTAAATATAGCGCCGCCGTAACGTTGCCCGCTAGAGCAATTACCCAAAACTTGAAAAACGTGCTGTATCACTCAGATATTCACAACATAATTATAGCAACAATTTTTTTTATTTTATATTTATTTGCTACTAATTTATTATTTTATTACTTATTAATCATTACTTTTCAAAAGTTGCGCATAAATTTATTCTTTTTTAATTATTTTACTACTTTTGTTTGCAAATGCACGTAAACGTACCGTCCGAATAAAATTTCAGCACATTCAGCCGTCCGTTTCCGTTGGTTATCGTTTACACTGATTTCCATATATCAGATTGAATCAGCTGATTCGATACGCTACGGAGGCATTACGGTTGCGTTTGCCTAACCCAGCCTTTAAAATGGCCCAAAATGGATTTCCGCTAAATATTCTTGGAGCAACTGATATATACTAGAGGTGGGTCGTTGCGGAACGAACTCGTTCAATAGAACGATTCCCTTGAAGGAACGATTGGAACTGGTTCCTGCAATGTCGTTCTTTTAGAATCTTTTGCTGTTATTCATCTCGGATCTTTTGCTGTTATTCATCTTTTGTTCATTCGCTCGTTCATTTATTTTACATTCATTTTACCATTCTTCTCTTTCGAACAACTGTTTAATTGTTGCCAAATTTACCGAACAATGATTTCTCTAATGCTGTCACACTAAATATATTACAAAATTTAAATGCTGGTGTCTTTCGGAGGTATTAATTTTTTACCTTCATCAGTGCCCAGAATTGCCACATTACATACACATCACATGCGTTTAACAATTGATATTTAAATAAAATCAGCAGAACATAATTAAATAATTAAAAAATATATTTGTAACTTTCTTGTGTGGCACAATTATTTTTATCACGTTCATAAAAGGAGACTGAACAAGTAAACAAACAGCTGTTGTGATGTTTGACCGAATGAATGTCATTTGAACGAAGGAGTTCCTTTACTTGAACGGAACGAAAAGGACAGATCCGTTCAGTGAACGATAATGCCCTACACTAATATACGACTGTAGTAACCGACATGATCTGTCACGTTTCCCTGAACCCCAAAATAACCGGACACCGCTTACTCAATGGGAGACAGTAACAAAACAATTGCCCAATGCACTCCCCTTCCTGCTCATATCCACAGCTTCTGCAGAAGTCATTGGATTCAATAGCTAACCTTCACGTCAGAACTGACACTCAGCTGACCCACCCGGGGTTGATTTTGTCGCCAGCGCTAGTGTATAGAGTACAGAGGTGTATTTGTATTATGACCGCTTGTTGAGAAAAAAACTGATCTGAAATTCTGAGTGACTGATATTCGTTCGCAGAGACTTTCGTTGGATATAGAGAAACAGGCGGTGACAGGCGCAAACAATTGCACAGCAAGTTCAGTAAGGCGTCATCTGTGTTTTAGAATTATTTACACCACGATAAATGGCGGAGTGGTCAAGTTATTTTATATTATTTGTATTTATATTATTTCCAGAGCGATTTGACTTAAATTTAAAAAGGTATGTATGGTTTGTCTTGGAAAGAGGCAATCAGGCAGTCCAACGAGAGATGGACAGAAATTGGCTGCTGAGAAGATCAAAATATCTCCTCGCACTAGAGAGAAAAAGATTGTCAACATTAGCATCAGTTCTGACGGGTTTCATCGGCGAACACGCCATAAGACTCCAATGACTTCTGCAGAAGCTGTGGTGATGAGAAAGAAGAGCATTGAGCACTTGATA
Organism: Eudasyphora cyanicolor; assembly: GCA_963930755.1. Classification (NCBI taxonomy): domain Eukaryota; kingdom Metazoa; phylum Arthropoda; class Insecta; order Diptera; family Muscidae; genus Eudasyphora; species Eudasyphora cyanicolor. The sequence goes on from OZ005734.1 coordinate 19,140,278, forward strand.
TGCGGCTGTCCCGCTTTGATTAAACGACGACTGGACATACTGGACTCGGCCTTTCTTGTATATAAAACAGGTTGGTTTCGATGAGGGGCATTTCAGCCCGTGGTAACACTAGGGGCCTAAACTGGTCTATGTGAGCTGGTAAAAAATACGGCTGCCATCCTAACCTTTGTCTTGAAAATAGTTTGTATGTTTGATTTTACCCGGTGGATGGCGCAGTACTGGTCTTATGTCTAATATAAATTTTTATGCAGATTTTTTCTTTAAGCTCGGAATGTATGCATTTGTCAATGAAATATCAATGAGTCATTCATATTACATCCCAAACACCACGGACAGGACAGCGTCTGCTGGGCACACCTAGTATATTATAAATATTTATTTTTCTTCTTACATTGTGTTATGTTTACATGTGCAATAATAAAATTCCAACAGCATCTGTAGCACAGTATTTTCTTTCTTTTTTTTCAATAACATACATAATTTTTCAACATTTTCATCATTTCTCTATGTAAATATGTGCAAATAAATATATATGAACTCCAGAAATGTGTGTGTTGGGTTCATGTGATAAAATTATTCTAATATTAAATAAATAATATAATTCCATAAAAAGTGAAAGTAAAACGTTTCAAAATTTTTCAGTGTGTCATGGAAAATGCTTTCACGAACTGCACAAATTTGGTTTGAAAAATTTCTCTGGAAATCAAACAGGTGTATATTGATGATGAAATCAACCTCTCATCATCGCCAACATCCCACTCATCCCTTGATAGTTGAGTAACTGTGCAAAAATAAATGAAATTTATTGTAAAGGGTGTCCCAAGAAGAGCGCAATTTTTAAATCTCGCAACATTCGAAGTGTCATTGTTTGACATTTGAATAATTGTTATTGTTTGTTAGTAGAAGGTACGAAGTTAGTAAAAATGGAGCGCTACACGAATGAACAACGCATTCTCATTGTGAAATTGTTTTACCAAAATGGTGAAAGTTTTGCGGCTACAGTTCGCAAATTGCGATCAATTTGGGGTCACAATAATGCTCCAAAAGAGTCAACTGTAAAGAGATTAATGGATAAATTTGCCGAAACTGGGTCTGTTAGTGATGTATAGACAACAACGCGCCATCGACCAGGTCGATCGATCGACTGTGTGGTGTGGTTTTTGGGCTGGAGGAATCATTGGACCTTTTTTTTATGAAAATGAGGCAGGTCAAGCGCAAACAGTCAATGGTGTTCGGTATCGTGAAATGATAACCAGTTTTTTCTTGCCTAGAATTGAAGAAATGAATGTGGAGGGCATGTGGTTCCAACAAGACGGCGCCACATGTCATACAGCCAGAGAAACAATTCAATTGCTGCATCAGTCATTTCCCGGTCGTGTTATTTCGCGTTTTGGAGATCAGAATTGGCCGCCTAGATCGTGCGATTTAACACCATTAGATTTTTTTCTTTGGGGTTTTTTGAAGTCGATGGTTTACGCGAATAAGCCGACGACGACTCAAGCCTTAAAAGACGAAATTGGACGCTGCATTAATGAAATACCGCAGCATTCATGCAAAACGGTCATTGAAAATTTCATTAAAAGATCGCGTGCATGCCAGCAAAGCCGCGGCGGCCATCTGCACGATATATTGTTCCATACATAACCTCATTCTGTCTACTTTACGATATAATAAAGTTTCACGATTTTTTCTTAAATATCTGTGTTTTATTTAAAATTAAAAAATTGCGCTCTTCTTGGGACACCCTTTACATACTTGTATAGCTTCCAGAGAAGATAGTGCACGGGGCAAAATCGCCTTTTTTGATATGTTTGAATCGAAAGAAAATATACTTGGAACACAAATTTTTAAATATTATATATTTTCGAGCAAATAAATTTTATTTGAAAATCAATAAAATGTGTTTAGAACCCATATGTTAATATATTAGAATAAAATATATTTGCGAACTAATTTTCTCAAATAAAACATGTATTTAAATACAAATAATATTATTGTTTATGAATATTTCCAAATATATTTTATTAAAAAAAAGAATTTCAAAACTTTGCTGAATTTTTCGAATTTTAGTTTTAATTTTTTCCTTGTTTTCGAATTAGGCATTCCTATTAAAAATGGCATACTTACGAGGGCGGTTCGGAAACTTCTTAGCCTAGCACAAAATGCGCAGTAGAAACAGAAAAAAGTTAAGTGTTTTGGAAACTTCCATCTCTGCTATGAACACATGTTACATTTTGTTTCGATCTGGCAACTCCTTCATATAGAAACAGGTGTTCACAAAAGACGCATCCGCGATTTTTTTACAATGTAAAAATTAGAAATGCGTGGTGTCATTAAATATTTACATAAAAAAGGTTTATCGGGACAAGAAATTCATAATGATATGGTGAATGTGTTAGGTGAAAGTGCTCCTTCATATGCAACAGTAAAAAATTGGGTTGCTAAATTTAAACGTGGTCGTACAAGCATTGAAGATGAACCACGCAGTGGACGTCCAAAAACAGCAACATGGTATTAAATGATATGGTATTAAATGATCGACGAATAAAAGTGCGTGAAATAGCTAATATCATGGGCATCTCAAATGATCGAGTCCATTTAATTTTGCATGAAGAACTACCAAAAACGCATAAGAATTAACATTTCTCAAGCTTGTTTGGATCGCTTTAAGTGAAATAAAATGGATTTTAAGCGTCGCTTCATAACTGTTGATGAGACATGGATCGACCACTATACTCCAGAGACAAAAGAACAATCCAAACAATGGACTGAAGCGGGAGGAAGTGCCCCAAAGAAGGCAAAAACAATTCAATCGGCTGGTAAGGTTATGGCAACGGTGTTTTGGGACTTCAAAGGCATTTTATTGATTGACTATCTGCAAAAGGGTAAAACAATAAATTCAGAGTACTATTGCAACCTTTTGGATCAATTAAATGTACAAATTCGAGAAAACGTCCTGGCTTACAACACAAAAAAAATATTTTTCATCAAGACAACGCACCAGCGCACAAGAGTGTTTTAACAATGGCTAAAATCAACGAATTAAAGTACGAGTTGATTGACCAACCACCTTATTCTCCTGATTTAGCTCCCAGTGACTTTTACCTGTTCCCAAATCTAAAAAAATCCTTGCTGGCAAGCGTTTTACCTCAAATGAAGATGCAATTACAGTTGTAAACCACTATTTTGAGGACCTTGAGGAAAACTATTTTAATCAAGGGATAGAATTGCTAGATAAGCGTTGGACTAAGTGTATTGAAGTTTCAGGAGATTATATTGAAAAATAAAAATATTTCTGAAAAACGAACTATTCTCTTTCATTGATAGGCTAAGAAGTTTCCGAACCGCCCTCGTAGCATTGTGGTTTCTTCTGAAACCACTTATTTTTAGTTTCTAACTATTCCATGTCATTATTTTCAGTTATAAAGAAATTTTAGTAACATTAAACATTTCTAAAAATTACGTTTCAATTGCTGAAAACTTAAAACAATTAAAGAATAGATATATATTCACGCAAATAGATCTTTGTTTGGGAAATAACATATCCAAATAAAAAATATTAGGATGTAAACATAGTTGTGTTTAGAACAACATCCTCCCAAACATATAGTATTTGTATGTGTCAAATATTATATATTTGAAGTGCACCCTAAAAATATATATTTTTCAAGCAGAATATGTTTGGGACAATATACTAGAGAGACGATTTTTTTTTCAGCGTGTGGTATAATTTATTTATATCATTCGTTGTAGAATTTATTTATATCATTCGGTTTGCAACTCTTTAATAAACGTATGAGAAAAAAATAAAAAAAGGTTACATGTAAAAATATTTTGTAAATAAATATAAAATGTTCTATACTGCCGCCTTCTGATAAATCTAATATGGGATTTAATATTTTGTGTGGGACATTCCTGAATGGGAAGGAACATAAAGTTCATGCGGTGCCGCAGCAGAAGGAACATAGTCGCCCTCACAGAAACCTAAAATATAAATTAGTATTTTGCGTGGGAGATACCTGCATGGGAAGGGACATAATGCTCATGTCGTGCCTCACTGTCGTCATTGGTATTAATGTGTAACAAAAGAATGCAAACTACTGGAGGAGTAATCGGTTCATTTTCCAAATGGTAGTCTTAGATGGGTGTAATAAAAAAAGGGACAGGGTGGAAACAGATCGAACGAATACATCAATTTGTGATACATATATTATTTTACAATTCATATTTTTTATTTTCTAAAAAATATGTTGCCCAGTCAGAGAGCAGCATAAAATTGTAGCCTACGCCCACTTCTACTGTAGCATTTTTAATGGTCAAAATCGAAAACCAAATTGAAAATTAGCAGCCTTTTTAACTCACTACAAACAAAGCATACTTCAAGGCTTCACCTAAACCACTTCTACTGATTAGAAAAAAATACGATGGCACAGAGTTAGGAGCCGAGGCGGCGCAAATCACCGCTCTTCTTTATTTCAATCTTTGCGCCGCCGCCGATACAAATGTCTTAAGTCAGCTTGAACTCAGCCGCCGATAAAAACTATTCTCTATTCGACAAAGAATAATCTTCAAATATGGAAATCGAAATCAACCACTTTGACACTTAAATAACCGTTAGAATTAGAAGGTTTATTTTACAAGAAAAATCTGTCTACTGATGCAGCTAAAATAGCTATTTCTTACGGAACTGAGAGCGAATGCTGGAAATACTTTGGACATTTCTGATAAATGTAATGTTTAAACAGATTAATAAGCAATTATATTTATATAACACATCACCTGCAATGTGTCATCGCATTATCATAAAGCAAATGCAACATTTCTTACATTTGACCCTCTTTCTAGCTTTCTTACTTTTAACTAATTGAAGTTGTATTTTCGTTTAATTAAATACATAAAGTGCATTAGTCCTGATTTACACGAGGCAATTTTTTCCAATCAAGTGTCAAAGTTTGTAGGAGAGAGAGGGAGATGACTTATTCGTGTGAGTCAGGACTTATTCATAAACAGCTACGGAGAAGGTTAATTGAATGGATTTTCAAAATTTAAAATGTATTTTAAACCTTGCCTATTTGTATCCCCTTACCTTAGAGAGGAGGGTATATATCATTTGCTACGAACCAAAAGTGTAACACATCGAAGGAGTGACCTAAGACCCCTAGTATGTTCGGCGGATATCCGGGTCATTTTAAGTCATTTGAGCAATGTCCGTCCGACCGACCGTCCGTCTGTCTGCTGGCTGGTGCGCACGATAACTCTCGAAAGGAGTAACCGATTGACTTAAAATTTGGTATGCGACAATATTTTTCTCTATCTCCGGCTAAGTTCGAAGATGGGCAATATTGGTCCACTCATTCTACTACCTCCCCCACAAAGGGTTAACATTTAGTGAAATATTGATTCTTTAATAACTTCTATACTACTTACACGAATCTTCTGAAATTTCACGCATAGTATTAGTTTATTAGTCGCTATCACCTCGAGGAAAATGGGTGAAGTTGCCACGTCGCTTTTGGTACACAAATGGACTATTTTGCACCAAAAGTTAACTGCGTATAACTTTAATATCAGTTCATAAAAATACATAAACTTTTGTACAGTGTAATGATGTTATAGTACCTATAGTCCAGAGAAAAGTGGGCGTTATTGGCACGCCCCCTTTGGTACCTCCCACACAAATGGACCATTTTCCACAAAAAATTAATAGCTACCTGTACATATAAATACTTGCAATTTTGTACAGTGTAATGCTTTTATAGTACCTACAGTCCAGTGAAAAATGGACGTCATTGGAATGCTCCTTTGGTACCTCCCACACAAATGGACTATTTTGCCCAAAAGTGAACAGCTTATAAATTGAATACCTGTACATATAAATACTTGCAATTTTGTACAGTGTAATGATTTTATAGTACCTAGAAAAAAACTAACAACGCCCACAGAAAAATGGGCGTTGTTAGCACGCTCCTTTTTGGTACCTCCCACACAAATGGACCCTTTTGTACAAAAGTTACAGGTTTTAACTTTCACACCAGTGAATATAAATACTTGAAATTTTGTACGATGTAATGCTTTTATAGTATCTAGAGTTCAGAAAAAGTGACCCTTTCGGTACCTCCCACACAAATGGAACATTGTGTACCAAATGTAACCAGCTTTAAATTTAAATAAATAAATACAGCTATTTAAATTGATAATAATTTAATTAAAACAAAAAAATAAATGTACGTTTTTTTGGGACTCAAGGTGAGGGGATTCATAAGTCGATTTACCCTACTGAACGTTCTTACTTGTTTTAAGTAGGCATTGTTTTTTCTCATTCGGATACTAGGCTTTAAAAATGTAAGCAAGCTAATTTTTGCGATTATCTTTTCCATTTTTTATGGTTTTCTTCGTGCCAGCAAATTTGTATGAAAAAAAAACAAATTATTCCTATTTGTTTTAACGACAGTTACTAAACTTCGGTTTCTACGCGGAAGTGATATTTTCAACATTTAAAGCCCTTATAATTTGCTTTAATTTAAAGGAAATCCCGGGCTTATAATTCAAAAAATAGGCTTAAATTTTATATCGACCTATGTGGTTTATTTCAAGTGGTAATAACTTTTGTACTATTGGGTATATCGAACCAATGTTCATCATATAGGAAATTTTATTGCCCATCCAGACATGTTGATACGGGTGAAATTGGTGCATACTGTGCTCCGATATTTACAAAATACTAGCCTACGGTAAGGAAAAAAATTAAAAATTGAATTTTCAATTGGAGATATCTCGGTAACTATACGAGATAATTCTTAGATGTAAAACGTTTTTTAGTAGACTTTAGTTAGTAGAACACACATAATATTTTATAAATCGGAAGAGAAACACGAGTTACACGCGCTTCAACATTGTTTTCACCCGATGTGGCCAATTTTGAGGCCCTCTAGCTCCGCTGCTGTCTGACATAGGGGACCCAAATATAAAACTTAACTTCTCTAATACCTCTTCATCTACCATGCCAAGTTTGGTCGCAATCGGTTGTTTGGTTAAGAAACGGTCGAATTATTTTCCCTTCTTGATTTCGTACCACTGTGCAGTGTTTTGCCAAAACAGTCGAAAATTGTCAGACTAATCTTGGTATTTCGTCCATAACTTTTACAAATATTGAGTCTCCCAAAACTGCTCTGGATTTGTGAGAGCGCGGCGAATATTCTGTGAATATTTGAAGAAAATCGAGGGGGGAGCAATTTTTTTAAATTTTCAAAAATTTACCAAAAAAAATCTACAAAAAATGGCGCATTGTGTCCTTTTGAAAACAAAGTAAACTCTGCAAAAATCGGTTCAGCCGTTCGGGAGCAATTACAAATTATGTAAAACACAAAAACTCATTTTTTATTTTTTTCAAAAATTAAAAGGCCCAAACAATTTTTAAAAGAAAACAATTTTTTAATAAAATAATACCTTGATCTTATTTTACCTATTTTTAACTGCTTATAAACATTTTAGCCAAAAATAAACTACATATATCGATATTAAATATTCTGACCCATACCATGTTTCCTGTAGAGTGAGAGTATAAATAAAAATGTCAAAGAATTGAAAATAAAGTCAAAAGCTTTAACCTGCAAAAACGTTGTTTCAAAACTGTTTATGTGTTTTTAACAAACCTCGTGTATAATTCAAATCAAATACGAATCATTAAAATAGCGTAAAATTATTTCATTCAATTCGCTTGTTCATATGATTACGGGAGTATGTCAGTAATTGATTGCCCGTCTTTTCTCACAGGCGCAATGCTTGATTCAATTTATGGAAATTTAATGTAAATGATGAATACGAATTTATTTAACGGTTGATGTCCCTACAAATTGCACGTTTGAATATGTTTCTACATTATCACGAATACATATATACTTACTCGTAAATACATAAATACGTCTATATGCAAAAATTGGCTGTTATATTTTTTTAATAAAATTCATTCAACATTCCATATGCGATTTTTATCCAAAACCATGATATGTTATTTTTGTCAAATTTCACAAAGCCATGAAATTGAGCGTGATTTTGGAAAGATTGGAGGAAAATATTTGTGCATAAGAATACATTAATTGTCATTCCTTAGGCTGATATTGGGCATTCCTTACATATATATATATATCCTCGTGATGAGGCGATGATATTCTTGAAATGAGTTCAATAAGGAGCAATTGTGGCTAGACGTGTGAATATGTACCAAAATACATACATATAAAAATATGTGATGCTTATCATTCCGTTGGAAACATCAGGAAATATTGATAGAAAATATGAGAAAGAAGACAAACATTGTACTGCGAAAAAACAGTTTAAGACATCGGAAATGATTTCAAGCCATATATGAATCGTTTTTATTATTAGTACACTGAAAGAAAAATCGTATATCAAAATAATGTAATGGTTTCATGAATTGTTATTCATTGAATTGATGTAATAATTACAGTGATTAAGTGAATACATTCATCAATTTAATGATTGACATCAAAATAATGAAAAATGTTATATTAATCTCTTTTATTTGCTCGGAGAGGTCTTCACTCTTCTTATTTTTCAAAAATTATATATTGTCGCCATACAAAGTAAAAATTAAATATGTCCAAGCTGGGGTTTGAACTCACAGTCTCCTGGATCGAACGCACTTGCAACACACCACGACTGCTTCTTGCTTTCCAAGTTCATTTTCAATGTTATAAGCTTTGTGTATGCTTGTTAACCAAACAAGCACGTACATATGAATAGCCAAACACATATAGTGTCACCCCCTCTTTCGTTAACTATAGTTAACGGACAATGAACCAATACACACGATTTATACAGACAGCATAACACACCACCATCCATCGAACACAACAAAACCGTTCAGTTGTTCAGCGTATATGGAAATAATTCTCAATGACTTTAAGTTGGCATACGGATAAGTTGGTGGTTGGGTGGCAGAGAGCATAAGAGTAAAGCATATATGTAAATGAAAAAATTGCCAGAAAGTAGGAGTGGTCAGCTATATAAACTGTATATCGTTCATTCCATATCAAAAATCTTTTTGGGTCACCATCAGTGTTGCCAGAAATGCCGATTTATCGTCATTTTGACAATATTTAGAGCCAGAAAATAGGTCATGACGATTTGAAGATTTTTGCCCCGCAATTGAGGATTATACGTGATATTGGAAATGTAAGAAAAACTTAACAAATATTGCTTATATTAAGGACTTTTTTATAAATCTAGATTTATTTTACACTCCCCATTATCTTTTTAAAATTAAAATAATAAATGTTAAATTTTACATTTTCTTCGGGATATAATTATAATTAAAAATGCGTCAACTTATGTACACACGATTGTCAGATCTAACAATATTGTCAGGAAAATGGCAGAAAAGTGCAACACTGTGAACTTACAACCGTGTGAACAATTGTTGTCTTGCAACGTTGGCAGAAAAATCATTGTAAGACAATAATGTTTGTAGACATCTGGCACACACAACGTTGCCATTGCGAGATAACTTGCAGACACTTGATTGTCAAATTTGCGAAGTTTATGCATGTGACAATGGCGCTATTGCAAGAGAAACAATTTATTGACAACTCTTGCAATCGTCTGACCTGATAATTCACCTTTGCATAACAATCTGTCCGATCTGACAATCGTCTGTACATAGCTTTAGAAAACTTCTCAAACGTTGGATGATCATCGAATTAAATAAAATTGGTGGTAGATTCGATCACATTTAATGACATAATAGAAAATATTTAGAAATTTGTTAAAAACTGAGTAGAATAAATTTCGGTGACCATTTTTAAATAAATTAAGGGCTATATCAGAACTTAAACCTATATCAGTATTCCAACGAATGGTTTCAGTTTTATAATTCTTAAGCCCAATTTGTAGGAATTTGCTTTTTCTTGGAGCATTGACTGCGAACCTTCAAATGGTGCTGGGTAAAATAAAGTAAAATATGCCGAATTGTAGCCAAATCTTTTGGTAATTTGGTTTCTAATACGCCAAGCAGTCTAATCTAGTGAAATCTTAGCATGGGGCTACATTAATCGACATAAAAATGGCTCTACCCAGTTTTTAAAATTTCGTCATAATCGGCAGAAGTTTGTGGCTTCTATGACGTATAGAAATTACATCGATTGGCATCCTTCTATGAAGTGAATATCGAAATATGGACTAATATGCCCCATTTTCAATCCTATGAAATTGGTTTATATAAGAAATAAAATCATTTCTGGCGCAGAGGTATTAAGTTATCACAATTTGAAAGGTAATTTTAATGAAAATAAAAAAATTACAAAAAATATGTTTTCGACGAATTTGATTAAAATTGCACAATGAGGAACATCAACAATTATGTGGAAGTACCTAATTAATGAAAACACATGAAAAGTGCTATAAAACTTTTAGATTTTTGTACTGACAATTTAATTGTGACGATTTGACGATTTTTGTGCACCCGTTTTGACGATTTTCAGTCAATATCGTCTGGCAACACTGGTCACCGTTCCCGATTTCAAAATAAATTTGCATATCGATTCTCTGCTCAAAATAAAACATTTCATAGTTGTTGAATAAAAACACAAAATTAAATTTTTTCCACATTTTATTAGCATCTAAAATCTGAGAAAATAGGAAAATGTTCTCAAAAGACGTACGTTTCGTGTTATGTATTTTCGGAACGCGTGGTCGTTAATTGTTCTTAATATAGCATGGATTCATTTTCGCCTCCATAAAATTTTTATATGCATCTGCAAATGTAAATTGCATTTTACACATCAATGACAACAAATTAAAATTCTGTGATAAAAATATATGTAGTTATGCAGCCCCAGAAATTCTAAACGAACGTTAACATTTTTAAGACGGTGTTCAGCCCCCGTTCTTTTAAAAAAAATATTTATTATAAAATTCCTGAGATGCGAATATTGCACTTGTTATATAATATATAACAATATATGTCATAATTCGACAATATTTGCATATATCGTTATATAATGTTCCTCTTAAATTTTAATTTGCATACTGGACCAGGAAAACACCAACATAAATATATGAAATATATAAAGGCATGTTGTCCTACCAATCTGAGCTGATAGTGTACATTTTAATCTGGTGTTTTCTTCCGTTTCTATGTAATAGCATTTTACTTAAAAATGTCAGAAATAGGAATTGTTTTTTATTGGAATGATTCTGTCTATTTTGTTATTTCAATATTTAATATAACATATTCTTTTAAAAAACGAGGCTGAACACCATCTTGAAATGTAGGGTCCGTTTAGGACAAATAGGGGCTACATGACTATATTTTTCTCAGAATTTTAAGTTTGTGTCATTGAAGTACAGGTTGCAAAATAAAGTTGCATATGCAACTGATGCAATTAAAAACGTTAATTTAACTTCCATTAATATACGGCGAAATTTTTTTTAAAAATTTAAAAAAATTAAATGAATATATATAAATCGTTTTAGGCCCACTTCCATCTAAAGCTTATATGTTAGAGAATTAATAGAAGTTTAAAATATAAAAAAATCGCAAAAATCGGAGATTACAAACAATTTAAAAAATCACATACAAATTGTATAACTTGAAAATCGCACACAAAATAGTTTTAATATTTTTTTTTAAGGTACAGAAAATACCAATATTAAAAAAAGATTTTCCCCGCAAAAAAACCCGCAATTTTTTGCAACAGTCGATTTGTTTCCATATGTACTTGAAAGTACCTACAAGCTACGACCTTACAAACGAGCCTTTATTTGTAAAATTCCGCCGACGCGTTTGTATAATACATAACTTCTGAAATAAGGCTTTTCAGATATTTTCCCAAAATTTTCAGATGCTTATAACATCTGAAAAAAAATTTTGGTTTTTTTCTCACCAACTACCAGATGATTCATTTTAATAGTAAAACGCATACACAAATTGTCAAGACAAACGGGAAAATCGACAGGCTTTTTTCGAAAATCGTTTTATAATAAATGATTCTACCTGGGACATTCTCCCGGCTTCAGGACAATTTTGTTTCTATATTATGATGGAAAAGATTCGTTTCCACTGTTTTAGCTGCGATCGTGTCACGGCTCAGAAATAATGATCCAGTAGGTGTGCTGTCAATTTGTAATTAAGGGTTTTCCAACAAGAGGTGTTATTTTGGTATTCAAAGAAAAATGCCATTTTTTGAGATAAATGATCGGATGTTTATTTCATAATAAAGAGGAAGGTATGCTGTTAATAATGAAGAACAACATCAGCCAAATGGCCACCACGACCACGCTTACAGGACCATATCCTTTTCATGAATTTTCCAAATCGCAAAGTGGCTGCCCTATGTCCTCGATAGCCTCACGTATTCTATCTTTGAGGTCTTGAATCGATGCTGGGCTGTTGGCATACCATAAACCGCACCAAAACAGTCACACGTTGAGGATGGAGAGGCTTCTTGTGTTAACTGAACTTTATAAGCCTTAAGACCCAAGTCTTTATGCAAGATATGGTGTAATGACGTTTGTGGAATGCCCAATTTTAAAGAACGACGAGGAATGGACAAACCTGTATTTTCTTCAACACTTTGGGCTACAGCAGCAATATTCTCAGTTGTTCTTGAGCGACGTGCACGGGTTTTATTCTTCACATCACTAACTTGTCCCAACAGCTCGAATTTTTCCACCAATTTCTGCATTGCGGTTCGACAAGGCGCTTCACGGCGACCCAAAAATGCTTTAGTTTTGCGAACTGTGACTGCAAGATTTTCACCATATTTGTAGTGAATTTTAATAATTTCAATATTGTCATTGGATTTTGACAAATTTTACGAGACTCTATGCACAGTGGAAGATCATTCATAAGTGCCAAACACTTTGAAGTCATTGGTACTACAAATCTAATGAAATTTTATATGTGGTTTTTATCGGAACGGGATATTTTTTAAGGTAGATATGTTCCTCAGAAATCTGCCTAAAAATCCACATTGAAATACTTCTATGTATATTTAATCATTAAACAACAATGACCGCTCTCATTATGATTTTAATTGATTATTATTATTTACATATTCGGTTTATATAATCTTTTCTTCCATTTCGTGCAATATATCTCAACTCGTTAATCGATTTGGATGTCTCGTTTTGAATTGTTCGCTGTGTTGTAAAGGTCGAAAACCGAAGAAAACTTTCATCAGGCCAAGTTAGAAAGTCATCATGTTGACGACGTTATTTTCAGTGTACGTAATTAGATCAGTAGACTCGGGTATATTTATACCTCATTTCCTGTTGGTTCCATATAAAGATCCCACCCGATCATACTTTTTGCATTTAATTTTAGACATAACCAGTTAAACAATGAAGAAAAAAATTTCCAAATTTTAATTTTTTACCCCAAAGGCGTCCTAATTTTCATAATAATACACAAACTGAAATTAATATCCTTATTATTGAAAGTAATATCATTATTATTGGAATATCCTTATATTGAATATTGTAACATCTTAAGCGCCAAGACTTTGAAATTAGGAAAATATATTTTTAAATACGCACAAATTTCTTTCTTACTGGCAAGACTACATTCTCAAATTACTTTAACATAATATTATGCTATAATTTAAAATTAATAGCTGTCACTTTGTCTGTAAGCTCTGAATACTCGTAACCACAAATCTGTGGTACTCTGTATCAAGCCACTTGAAATTTTACTTAAATTCGAAGCTTTTCCTATCTCAAAATCTCATTGACACAATCACCGAAATAGCTCTTCTACCGAATGCAATTCAATTCAATTATGTAAATTGAGATAAATAACAATCAAATGCATCCACAAAGATCCCATGAATAAATTGAGTGCAATTATCGAATGTCACAGGTTTCATTATTATTATTATTACTATGTGACGATAAAACGGCTTTAGCGTATAACCACTTTGGGATTCTCTTGATGGGTGAGAGAAGAGCACTTAATTTTATCAATTATCTTAATATACGCACTACCTAAAGGATGACGTCATGTGGAAATTTTGCCAAAGTGAATTTTGGTTTAACACACACTATCGTCGGAAACTAATTGAATTTGATATGGTATTTTGTCATTAATGGCAGACATCACCAGGTGAATTCATTTAGTAAATTCAGTTATCATTCCTGTTGCACATTTTGAATACATCGATTTTGACTTAATGAAAGCATAAGAAAGGAATAATCGAATATTCATTAGTTTTAATCACCAACTATTGTCTCAATACGAAATTGGCGATTTACAAAGATCTAATATTCACATATACGAGGTATGTTCAAAAAATAATTTGACTTCAAATTTCTGGGGCAACGTTTACCAGATTTAAAATTTTTTTGTTATGTTGTTATACATGTCCCCACCACATGTTGACATTAACAGCCATTTTTCGTTGTGTCCGCGAATCATTGTTGAAAGATGTGAGATGTATTGTTATCTTATCAATTTTTGAAGGCAAATATAGAAAATTACGCTTTTTGCTATGAAATGGCGATTTTTACTGATAAGAACTTATGTCATGTTAATGATGAACAGCCGTATTCATAAAAACTTAAAACAGCTTTACAAACTTTTGTTAAGCAAAATTTGTTAAAACTGTATTCATAAGCGATTATTAGCCTAAAACACCTTTTGTAAACCATTGTTAAATGCGTAAATTTTAATATTGGTTCGACTCTGCTTTAAACGTTTGTTAAAGTGACATTTGCCTTTTCTTCGTATGCATTTGCAAAACATTTTTATGGAATTTTTTAATTAAAAGAAAAAAAATATTATAAGACTGATTTTGAACTTTTTTTTTAGATATGGTTTAGGTTAAAATAAGAAAAAAATTAATTAAATACGTAACTGTGTTTTCTAGAACGTGTTTATGTCAAAACGGAATGTATCATTAAATGGGAGGTACATATATCAAAACGTGGACCGATTTGTCGCATTTTTCCAGAAAGAGTCGGACGGAGCAGACGGACGGACATGGCTAAATCGACTCAGGAATGATTCTGCGTCCATCGGTATATAAAATTAATTTGTGCATTCTTCTTGTGTTAATTGTGTTAATTCGAACATGTGTTAATTCGAATATTCGAATACCTTTTTGTATGTAATAAAAAAATGATCAGAGTTCGACATTTATTTGATCTTTAGTTGTTGTGTTTTATTTCTGGGACAAGTGAGCATACATTTTTGTTAATTAATACAGTTGTTTTTAAAATAAACAATAAAATAATGTACATATACCTATATTCGACTTCTCTTACAATTGATAATCGTATTAATGCATCATTAAGAGAGAAAATGGTGTGTGAAAAAGATGGTGTTGCCAGCATTACATTGACGAAGCATTAAAATGTTTATTAGTTAAAATGCTGTTTATGAATGCGATTTTTTAATAATCTTTTATTAGGCCAAAAGTGTTTGTTAACTAATGTGCACTTTAAATCATAATTAGAATTTTTTTATGAATTTGGCTGTAAGTCTTTAAGCGAAATCATCAGTTATCTGATGATGAACATCTTGCTATACTTGACTTACTTGATATATTATGAAATAATTTCATATTCATACATGTTACACTTTTCGCCTTTTTAGTATTTATTGCATTTTTAAACTACGAATTAATCGCTAATATGGCATAACTAATTTTTGGCAAATGCTACTGTCGCGTTGCACCAACAAATCAGAAGAACACTAAGTTATTCGGCAATTCTGATTGCTTACTCGAATTCAGCGTGTGGAAGTCTGCCAAAACCATTCTAATGTTGTTTTCTTTTCTAAAAAGATGTTTATCTGTCTCTGCTTTATTTTACATTCATAGTTTTGTGCTCGGTTCAACATATGTAAATTTGCGCGATATACATTTTAATGAATTTAATGAAAGATGAAAAAAATTTGTCGAAACATAATACGTTGTCTGAAAGAAAATGCAACTTCCAAAGAGAATTGCATAAAAAAATTGCAGACAAAAATTGTGCGAATATGGACTTACACTGATTTCCATATGTAGGCAATGACAATTTAAAGTATAGACATCCTACTGTATTTGCAACTTTTTTACACAAAATGGGGGAAAAGTCAATTTCGCGTACGTTTGTATGCGAGTGCGAAGATTTGTAGGTAGCCATCCAGAGTTTGCAGACGCGAATGAAATTTTGAAAAGGCATTTGGGGTGTGTAGTTACTGAATTGTCTTTGATTTGTAGGTAGCCATCTATGAATTAATAAAAAAGAGGCGAAATGAAATTGGGCCCAGGAAAATACACCCCAATATTTTTATGAATATGAGCCCCAAAAATTGCATGTCAAACAACAACAATTTTTTTTGGGTCCTAATTTCATTTTTTGTCTGCTTTTTGGGGTTTCATTTCATTTTTTGGCTACTTTTTGGGGCTTATTTTCATCTATAAATTTAGAAACAGGAGAGGCTACGCAAAAAAGAGTTGCAACGTGGGTTGCCAACTTTGGAGCCTGTCCATAGGAGAAAGTCTTAAACATAGGCCGGAGGCCGTAGGGTATTCGTGTATTATTTCGTACTCCTACTATTTACGAAGAGAAAATTTCTTAGTTTTTTTGGGGTTTATTTTCATTTTATGCTGTTTGGGGTGTAATTTCCTAAATCAGTTTGTAACGAAAATAGTCCCCAAATTTGGGGCGCACTTTCAATTTTAATTTTGGGTGCATTTTCTCTGGGTCCATCTTCCGGCCGCCTAAAAAAGAGTGTATTTTTATTTTAATTAAAGACAGGGTTTAGTTATAATCAAAAACAAACCAAAAAGTTTGTTTTTGTTTGTTTACAATGAAGTGAGAGAGTGATTTATTGTTTCGTTCGTTAGCTTTGTTTCCCATCATGATTCTCTCTTGCGGTCGTCGTCGTGTCCGTAGTAGCTGTAGCGCATCTTTCGTTATGTACGCTAGTGGAGCTAGGAGAGGAATGAATGAAACTGCTTTTCGGTTCCGTTTGAGAAAATCTCCAGTGTTGGCGCCTCTGAAGGTAAGTTCTTAGTAATTAATATATGTACATAGTTTGAATATGTCGTATTAGTTATTGGAATTGCATTTAGACACTAATGTTTTTTTGGTACGTTTCCATCAGTATCTGTAACCGATTCGTAAGAGTAACATGCACTTTTAAAAAAATCAAAGATGGTAAAAATATTTAAATGGCTATTTTTATACAAATTGCTGAAAAGTTATTTTAAGAAAATACATTTTCTTAAAGGACGGAATTGCAATAGCTCAAATACCCAGTCTTTTCGTTCCTTATTTCGGTTAATTTTAGAAACGCCATCTAGCGGTATATAACGGTATTATAACGCAGGTTTGTGTCATTGATACTACATATCGTGGTATCGTTCACCAATTTGCGGTGTGGTGAATTATAATTTGGTTTGTGAAATAGCTAGACAGCTTCCTCTCACCACTAGTGTTATGTTGATTTACAGCCTGTTCAGCGAAATGTACCGAAAACGAAGACGTGCGATAGCTACCCAAGCAATAATGTTCTTCTTCATATTTTCATCCAAGCAATATTTATACCCTATACCACCCCAGCGGCGTAAAGAAGGTCTAGGCAGGCCTTATATCATGCCTTGGTTTGGAGACACAAGGTCTGCCAGTCCCATTACGTACTCATTTATTTTTTACACAGCCATTTATTTTTTACCAAGGCCTTCCACACTCCTTCCCTCGCGAGGCCTTATAGAAGGACAATTTCAGACCTATTATACAAGGTCTTGTGGAAAGTGTAAGGCGGCAGGTCTTACATAAGCCCCGAACTAGAAGACCCAATGGAAGATTTTAATTAAAAGCCCTTATTTATCAAATCGAAATCATATTTATGAAATATACACGTTTTGTGGTGTAGTTAGAAAATAAAATAAATAGATTACAATAAATTTCCTCCTGTTCTTTGTTGTCATCAGTTTAGTTTTTAACTGATTCTTCTAAATAAAGATTGATCGGTGAGAATTCTCCCACAAAAACTTAGTTTTCAGTTTATAAATCGTTCCTCAAATCTTTTACTCGCTTTTCCAAATCTGAAATTAGATATGTATGTATATGTAACATTTGGTTTATTTGCTTGTTTAGAAAAACTCACTTACCACGCGAAACTCAAAAAACATAACCGACTTCAAAAAAATTCTTCTAAAGACTAAAAACCCAATACGCCTGCTTGACTCTATTTGGAAACACAATTGTTTTTTGCTTGCTGTGTTCTGTTTGGAATTGTGTTGCTCCCTCGTAGTTCTTTCGCTTTTGCATGCAATCAAATGATTTTTAAAGTAACAGTATTAGTTGCTCAACAATTATTTTTTATTATTTGCAAATACCTTATGAATTTCCTTCTATATGAAGGCCTTGTGTAAGGTCTTAACGCGCAAGGCGGACGAGAATGAATACACGATTTTTAGTAAGGCGAAGGCGTTATCAAGGAAGGCCAGCAAGTATGGGTATTGACTTTTTATAAGGTCTATACAAGTCTTCTTGAAGGCCTCTTCCAAGTAGGCCTCCGTATTTACGCTGCTGGGACACTGTGGTCCAGGGTATTACCAGTTTGTGCATTTGTTAGTAACACCCAGAAGGAGAAGAGATAAACCAATCGTTTATTGTACCGATCGACTTGGAATCTCTTCCTGAGTCGATTTAACCATTTCCGTCTGTCTGTATCGTTGTAATCAAAGTGCAGGTCGTATTTATGGCCCGATTGTGATGACATTTAGCACAGTGCTCTT
The DNA here is from genome assembly GCA_963930755.1 of Eudasyphora cyanicolor. Taxonomy (NCBI): domain Eukaryota; kingdom Metazoa; phylum Arthropoda; class Insecta; order Diptera; family Muscidae; genus Eudasyphora; species Eudasyphora cyanicolor. The sequence continues at coordinate 19,159,030 of OZ005734.1, forward strand.
TTTTGACCCAAGGACGATCCCTATTGGTCAAAATCGTATATTTTACCCCCGATATGACATTTAAGCGCTGTAGAAACCATATTTTATATCCGATCAGTACGAAATTCGTCAGAGAGAACTTTCTTGTTTCATAAATGAACACTAAAAATGAACAGATTTAGATATAGCCCCCATATATTTGTTTCACCCGATTTGACATATATGCGCTGTAGAAACCGTATTTTACATCCGATCTGTACGAAAATCGGCAGAGAAAGTTTTCTTAGTTCATGAATGAACACTGCCAAATTCGGAGAAAATCCGTTGAGCTTTAGATGTAGACCCCTTATATACGTTTCACCCGATTTGACATGTAAGCGCTTTAGAAACCGTATTTTATATCCGATCTGTACGAAAATCGGCAGAGAGAGTTTTCTTATTACGTGAATGAACACTACCATAGTCGGAGAAAATCCGTTCAGATTTAGATATAGCCCCCATATATATATTTCAGCCGATTTGACATGTAAACGCAGTAGAAACCGTGTTTTATATCCGATCAGTACGAAATTCGACAGAGAGAGTTTTCTTATTACATGTACGAATTTGGCAGAAATTCTTATCGCAATGCCCATTTTCGCACTGTTAGGGAGGTGTAGGCCCCGCCCGACAGAAGTCTCTCCTTACTGTTTTTTTTTTGGTGTTTTCTTTTCTAAAAAAGATTTTGCCCTGTCAGAGAGAAGCATTTTAAAAATAAAATAATTTTAATTTTTTTGTTACGACACAAATGAAATCTTTTAATTAAAACCAATGGAATATTAAAGAATACTTTTCGATGTATATTTCGTAAAAATTTCACGAAGAAATATTAAAAACAAATACGGCAATGACAGTATAGAAATAGTGTTCAAAATTTCAACAATCGCTTTATTGTTTTCCTGATGTACTTAGTCACATACGAGTATGAGGCGCGGTTGCTTAGAATACTGTACCTTCGTTAGTTTTGCTCCGATTTATCTCAAATTTACACACTGTATTTTAAAGATGTTCTCCATTCAAAAATTAAATTAAAAAGAATTTCCCAAAAAAAGCTTAGAAACTTTTTTAATTGGTTATCAATATTTGTGTGCCAGATCATGGCCATGATATCAATAATTTTTAGGGAAATATTTTGTATTGCCAATGGAACGGTGCTTTAAAGTTTTCACAAAACGAGAGCTCTATAAATGTCACCAACATTGACTAACTACTTTGGCTTGAAACCGGTTGGAAAATGTACACATATTTTGAGACATCTTTCGAATTTAAAACAAATTATGGACAGTTGAGGCACCGGTAATGAAATAAGGATTTTGCATGTGTTTCATTGTAATCAGCGCATGTCAACCGTACTCTGCCTACCGAGTACATAAGGGAGGGGCCGCTTTCAATGCCAATAGAAGTGGTCATTCCATATTAAACGTACGACCATTTAAAAACAACTTTGAAACCCAGTTAAAAAAATTCTTAGATTTGTATTAAAAACCCAGAGCAGTACAAACATTTAAATTGACTCATCCTCTGGTGCAGCTTAGTTTTGTATTGATTTTTTTTAGCACATGCAAAATAGGCATCAAAGCAAATGCTTGAAATAAATCAGTTACTTCATTAAACAGAAATTGTTTATCGTCAGCATTTTAAACACAGATAATATAATTCTATAGCACTTAAGGGCCGACATTATAAGTTTTGCTTTCAATTGAATACTTAATACAAAAGGATTCATTATCGTTTATACTTATCTGTCGGTATTCGCTTTCCATTAAATTTCTTTATTACTCTGTATCGTTCCTTCACTCCGGCCCTCCGTCGCATCCATCCATTCATACATTTTATTCGCATTTGCATTCATTGGCATGAATGCAAAGTTGTTCCTCTAGGCAGAATTTCTCTCGCTATTCATTTGAATAAATTCACAAAAAAACGTCCCACTTCAGCATTAAAGGAGAAATTCTAAATTTTTTCATTTTAACGGGAAATTCTGAAGGTGTCCTTGTTTTTTTTTTCTTTCTTACTTGCTTAACGATTGCATACTGTATTTAGATCCTATTTAAAACTCTTCATTATATGTTATACACAAATAAGTACTAATTAAAAGAGAAAAGAAGAAAAATAAAAAAAAACACTTCTAGCCGACAAATCATGTAGGCAATGAATGCACAGTGCTTAATTCCTAAGCAATATCTAATGCTATGTTATGTACTATTGCTCAAACGTGTCCAATTTGTAATAAAGGCCCTAGCCATTGTCATGATGTCATTGGATCATTATGTATGGTATTTATTATACATTACATTACATTACATTACATCTCATTACATACATTACATTACATTACATTACATATTACATTACATTACATTACATTTCATTACATTACATTACATTACATTACATTTCATTACATTACATTACATTACATTACATTACATTACATTTCATTACATTACATTACATTTCATTACATTACATTTCATTACATTACATTACATTACATTTCATTACATTACATTACATTTCATTACATTTCATTACATTACATTACATTACAATACATTACAGTACATTGCATTACATTACATTACATTACATTACATTACATTACATTACATTACATTACATTACATTACATTACATTACATTGCATTACATTACATTACATTACATTACATTACATTACATTACATTACATTACATTACATTACATTACATTACATTACATTACATTACATTACATTACATTACATTACATTACATTACATTACATTACATTACATTACATTACATTACATTACATTACATTACATTACATTACATTACATTACATTACATTACATTACATTACATTACATTACATTACATTACATTACATTACATTACATTACATTACATTACATTACATTACATTACATTACATTACATTACATTACATTACATTACATTACATTACATTACATTACATTACATTACATTACATTACATTACATTACATTACATTACATTACATTACATCACATTACATCACATTACATCACATTACATCACATTACATCACATTACATCAGGTAATAGTTAAGAGATTTTTGAAAATATGTTACAGAAACTCTCTAAATATAAGCCTTCATTTATTTATTAAAAAATACGTTCAGGCATATATCCGATTATTGCGGAAACTTTATGTTGTTTTCGTTTTCATTCAGTCTTGTCCGAATGTTAATTAACATTTGTGTGTTATTTTCAGGGAATGGATGTTATTTGAGTGTTACCGTTTTTATTCTCCACTGGAAGCACAGCATTTCTCATACTTGTCGTCATGGTGTTAAGTCTATTTTAAGCTTCCCTGTTTACTTGGGCTTTCATATGTTGTTGTAGTGATAGTGCGTCCAGTGATTAATTTTAAGATGCAGAACCTCGAATTATGATTAAAACTTGTAATGTTGATGATAACTTTTTCCAGGAATCGAACCCATCACCTTCGGAATCCAAGTCTAACACATTAATTGCTGAGCTACCGAAGACCACATAAATCCAGTTTGTTTCAACTACATTCATTATATTTCAGTTTTAGTCGGCAAACATGATTTCATATTATCCTCTGTACCGTGCGAGCGGCAATCAGTCTTTGAACATACCTTTTGCTGTGACTAGTTATGGATTACATCGTTGCTTCGACATTTTGTCGCTTTTCAAATGAAGGCTGAAATTGTTCTGTAATATTGTAGGATTACTCTTTTTACTGACTCTATTGGCAGGAAAATCAGAGGTTCAATTCTCAGGAACAGATAAAATATGATATGTGTGTCAAGCAGTACCTTAAAATATCAGAAGCCAAGGCATTAAGTTTGTAAGCAGTTCAGTTTTATTTCGAGAATCAGTCGCTTTCCAGCTGGAGGCTTAAATTCCAAAGTAATGTTCTATAAACACATCAGCACAGAATAGGATAAGAAGATATCGAAGAATGTATGTCCATGCGTGGGCTGGTCTACCTCATCTTCTGCTACCCTGTGGGCTACAGTCGATAACAGTACGCGTCATATCATTTGGGGGCTTGCGGAGAGTACCAAGCCAAATCAACCACCTTTCTTGTCTATAATGCTGCCCAGGTTGCTGAAGCACGTTAGGTCCGCTAATTCGGTGCGTCTTATTTGGAAGGATTGGCTGCATTCTGTGTTAATGTACATTGAATTGGTCTTTCCTATATTTATTCTTAGTCCAGCGTAGTGAGTCAAAAGCAGATACCATCCGCATTATCTAAGTTTCCTAAACGTTTGTACAATCCCCATTGGATGCCACTGGAGTTTCCCGTAATATTCCTCATAATAAACAACATTGAATACAATGTTAAATAAGAGCGGTGACATGACACAATCCTATCTCAGCGAAGAGATCGAAACCTAAAATAATGTTGCAAGATTTGTCTTGTACCGAACCTATCACTGTAGATACATCTACCGGACGAAGAAACTACTTTAGGCATGTCCTTTTATAATAAATTCGTCTGACCGTTTGTTGCCATAGAATTTCCTATGTCAAGGAATCCAAATGAGAGTTAATTCTGATCTGAATTTTAGTATTATTAGTTTATCTTTGTAATAGTATCGATGAAGCCGTGCAGGATTTACAAGTCACAAGGGACGCCTGGCTATACACGCATATGTATCTGAGTCCCGTTACGCCTATTGGTGGACTGTAGCCTATGGATTAAATGTATGGATAAACACGTTAAGCCTTTAGGAAGTCGATGGTACTCAGACGTAATAAGACAGATGAAATTCTCATCATTTCACTCTGAATTTGAATTTTACTTTGAATTATATTTCAAATGTTTGTTTCAAAGCTCAGGAGTCTGCATATGCTTGATGATTGGCTGAAAGTTTACCAAGAATACAAAAATGACGCTATATTCTTTTCCTCCATACCCCAGTAGAGACTATCTTCATAGTGCTAAAAGCTACTCTACATAAAACGTAGATTCATTTTTCGTTTTTACTCCCTTGAAACTTTTTATAAAGGGTCCGCCAAATAACGTTTTTTTTTGAAAATGCTATAAAAAAAACTACTGAATATTTTCTCAAATTTCTTTTTTTATTTGAAAGTACAATCCTTCCGGTTAATAATGGAGAATAATTTCATTCAAATGGCTGCCTCGGAAGGCCATGCAGTAGCCTACACGATCGGTCCAATTTTTAAGCACATTATCGATTGTGTGCAGCTGTATTTCACCAATGGCTTCACGAATATTGTCCTTTAAAGCGTCAATTGTCTCTGGCTTGTCGGCGTAACACTTATTTTTGAGGGCACCCCACAAATAATAGTTGAACGGTGTCAAATCGCAGCTCCGATGTGGCCAAGCGACATCAGCTCTGCGGCTGATAATGCGATCTTAAAAACAGGGCGCAAAACATCGAGTGTAGCTTCGGCTGTGTGGCAAGTAGCGCCGTCCTGTTGAAACCAAATGTTGCCAATATCTTCCTCTTCAATTTTTGTGAACAAAAATTCGTTTAACATGGCCCGATAACGATCGCCATTGACTGTAACGGCCACTCCTTGCTCATGGCCCAATTATGCCTCTGGACCAAAATCTGCACCAAACAGTGACTCGTTTTGGGTGTATCGGCTTTTCAATGTATGCGTGCGAGTTTTCTGTGCCCCAAATGCGACAATTTTGCTTGTTTACATACCCGCCAAGATCAAAATGAGCTTCATTTGAAAATATGATTTTTTTTGGCAAAATCGGCATCTTCTGTAAGTCGATCGCAGGCCCACTTAGCGAAGCGAAAATGCATTGGATGGTCAGTTGGCTTTAACTCCTCAACCAATGGCGTCATACCAAGGTCTTTATGCAAAATTCGTCTCAATGATGTCTCCGAAATGTTCAATTGTTGAGAACGACGGTGAATTGATGTTGATGGCGCTTTACGCACACTTTCTGCCACAGCAGCAATATTCTCGGGTGCACGCACTGTTTTTGGCTTTTTACGCTTTGGTTTATCGATGAGGATGCCAGTTTCTTTCACTTTTTTCACAAGATAGCGAACATACGGAGCTGACGGTGCTTCTCTTCTTCCAAAATCCGTACGCGTTCAAGCGTATACACAACCATATTCGTTCAGCGGAAGGATAAAACTGATTATCTGTCAAATCAGACATGAGCTAAGTGTTAGCATTCACGAAATAAGCACTAGGGGAAAAAAAACGTTAGATGGCGGACCCTTTACAATGGTCCTTCGACTGGTCGCAGAGTACTAATCTAAAAGTCAATCTGTTCGTTGGTATTTCCCACAGTATGATTTTTGTATATTTGATACTTCGAACCTGATTTAACGGTTTGGGGGAGAGAACACATCAAATACTTGCCCCGTGCGTTTGTGTTTCTAGTAGGCGTTGTCCAATTTCCTTCAAGTAGCTAAGTGTTTTGAATTCCATTCAGCTATCTAATTCATTTGATTTGAGTCAAGTCCTTATATGCACCGCCGCATGCTGCTTTAATTAAGTGTAGATTAATTTTTCGGTTTTGTTCGCTCGTAACTGTTTAGTACTTTTTGTCCTTCGAGCCGGATAAAGCGACTGAAGACGTGAAACCTACAAATACTATACGAGTACCGGGTGTTTGCCTCGAACAAATCGTCTATACATTTGGCCCATAGAACGACAATTATCTGTTGCAGGGAGTGTCTATCATCTAGTGTTTTGTAGCCTGATTAAACGTTTCAAATTTAATTAAGCTGTTGTATTTTTTTTCAAGTGCTTGTATGGTTCCGATACACTGTGAGCAGGGTAGATGAGAGGAGGTTGTCTTAATCAAAGTACCGTGCTATTTAAAACAGACTTCGAAAGGATAATAAGGGTTTCAGACCATTGAAGGATATTTACATTTAAATGTTACCAGTATTAATGAACTGAAGAAAATCTTCAACAGATTTGATTTTCCAGGGATGTACCGCAACACCCACACCTTAAAACCATTTAATGGTATATCCTAATTAGAAATTAATTATATATGTATTTTAAAGACTTCAGCAGTTGGCCTTCTCGTCATGTCTTTACCATATACTGAAATGAGTAAATAAGTCTTTTGCCCTAAATCACTTAATTTTGAAAATCATTAAACATTAACACAGTGTGAGTGTTTGTTCGTCACACCCCTTCGGTCCTTCTCATCCTCCCTCAAAAAATCTCTTTTGAAAATCTTTGCTTAGCAAATAAATGCTCTCTTTAATCCTTTAGTATAATCCAAACATTGGTCCGGATAGACAATTGCAAGTCTCAATGCAAAACCAAACACAATCAAAAGACATGCACATCAACATCTACACTTTAGCCCTCAGTCCATGTCCGAGATTATCGTATCCTTTAAAGGACTTATTAACGGTCAAATGCTTTTGTAAACAGAAGGCGCACAGGCGACAGACACCAACAGACCACATGAAACGAGCACACGAATGGATGAACGGACGGACAAACGAAAGGGCATAAAATGGTCGTATATTAAACCATTTTATGTCAGGATGTCACAAACTCGTATTCATGACAATGTGTGCGCAAGAGAATGACGTAGAATGGCGGCATGTATCCTGGTCGCATGGGGGACGACGGCGACATGTGTGACATTGGCTTAAAACACATATGTATATGTACTTACATATATAGATGGAGTCATTCCAGAGATGGAAGAAAATTCCTTTGCATTATGCTTAATCTTTGTTTGACAATTACAATATGCAAACATTGAACTAATAACTACTATACATTTTCGATTTAGTATGTACAATAGCCGCATCAATTTTTGCTTCTTCCTTCCGAAGAGGTTGTAAAAAATGTCGAAAAACAACACCTTTGTTTAGCTTTTGCAAAAATTATGCGCATAGGTCTTCAGTAAAATCTTTTGACGAATATTTTTCTTAACTCCGACCCGTATTTCTAACTGTTAGGTATCATTTTCGTTCTTTTTTAAGAAAAAATATGTAAGGAAGTTCTGTCGGGTACACCCACTTACGAATCCCCTCACAATCAGTCCCAACAAATATTCGTAAATTTATTTATTCTTTTGTTGTAATTGAATTATTATCAATTCAAATTGCTTTGTATGTACTGGTATTAAAGATATAGGCGCAAAATAGTTTATTTTGTGCAAAATAGTTTATTTTGTGCGGGAGTTACCAAAATGGCGTCCATATTTCACTGGACTGTCGGTCCTATAAAAGCATTACACTATACAACATTTTTTTACGTTTTTGTATGCACTGGTGTTATAACTATAAGCTGTTAATTTTTAGTGCAAAATACTCCATTTGTTGCAAAATACATTATATAAGTTATTGTTCATACCATATTTTGTTTATGCATATCTCTAAATTTCAGACACACCGGTAAAAAAATCGCTTTGAAGTTATATCAAAACGTGAACCAATATGGCTAATTTTTAAAAGGATTGGTATTAGACAAAATAAACTGTAAAGCCATTAATTTCTGCCAGAATGTTTGTTAAAATTTATTCTGTATTGGGATTTATATTAAAATGAGACCTATATGAAAACATTGACCGATATGCTCCAATTTAAGATGCAATATAAACTACTAAAGCTTGAATTTCTCCCATATCTGTTGAATAATGATTTCTCGAGAGCGTCAAAAAGGCTAATGGGAAGTCAACTCTACACGGGGCAAAATCGCCTTTTTTGATATGTTTGAATCGAAAGAAAATATACTTGGAAACGATTTTTTTTAAATATTATATATTTGTTAACAAATAAATTTTATTTGAAAATCAAGACATTTTGTTTGAAACGCATATATTAATATATTAGAACATACTTTATTTGCAAACTGAATTTCACAAATTAAACATGTGTTTACACACAAACAAAGTTATTGTTTAAGAAGGTTTTCAAATATACTTTATTTAAAAAGATTTTTAAAACTATGCTGACTTATTCGAATATTAGTTAGTTTTTTCTAGTTGTCGTGTTAAACTTAATAGCTAAAAATGATTTTTAATTTTATTTTTAATATTCCAACTCACCACTTTTTGTCGATCCATCCATCATTTACGAAAGATTATTCGATTTAGGTTTTAATTAAATTTTACAAACATATAACGGGGTTTTCAACAGGGACGCTACAAACGTAGACCGACAGGGACAGCAAACGACGCCATATTTTTGCCGCTCTTTTGACATTTCTCTTCAGTAAGGTTTGCCATTTCATGATGGAAAGATATACGAGCCAACAACGAGTCGAAATTATTAAAATTTACTACCGAAATTCGGAGTCAGTGGCCTCAACGTTAAGAGCGCGAAAAATCACCTCCAGCGATGAGGCTCATTTCTGGCTGAATGGCTTCGTCAATAAACAAAATATGCGTTATTGGTCAGACAGCAATCCACACGTACTCCATGAGTCATCATTGCATCCCGAAAAAATTACGGTTTGGTGCGGTTTATTGGCCGGCGGCGTCATTGGGCCGTACTTCTTCCGTGATGATCAAGACCGGCACGTTACTGTGAATGGGGATCGCTACCGTTCAATGATAACCGAATATTTTTGGCCCCAATTGGATTATATGGACTTGGAGGACATGTGGTTCCAACAGGACGGCGCCACAAGCCACACAGCGAATGCCACAATCAATTTATTGGAAACCAAGTTTGGAGAACGTGTTATCTCACGAAATGGTCCAGTCGATTGGCCGCCTCGGTCGTGCGATTTGACGCCGTTAGACTATTTCCTGTGGGGCTATGCCAAAAAGCCAGCGACGATTGATGAACTTCGTACGAATATCGAACGTGATCGGCCGATTTATGCTTGAAAACCGTCGAAAATTGGGTTCAGCGTCTGGACTTCTGCAAGCGTGCCCGTGGTGGCCATGCAAAAGAAATCGAGTTCCATACATAATGGCATCGAACGTACTTTCACACACGGGGCAAAATCGCATTTTTTGATTTGTTTGAATCGAAAGAAAATATACTTGGAACACAAATTTTTAATTATTATATATTTTCGACCAAATAAATATTATTTGAAAATCAATAAAATGTATTTAGAACGCATATGTTAATATATTAGAATAAAATACATTTGCGAACTAATTTTCTCAAATAAAATATGTGTTTAAATACAAATAAAATTATTGTTTATGAATATTTCCAAATATATTTTATTTAAAAAAAAAGATTTTCAAAACTTTGCTGAATTTTTCGAACTTTAGTTTTAATTTTTTCCATGTTTTCGAATTATGCTTTCCTATTAAAAATGGCATACTTAGCATTAACTTCTATTTGAAACCACTTATTTTTATTTTCTAACTATTCCCAGTCATTATTTTCAATTATAAAGAAATTTTACTAACATTAAAAATTAGCTTTCAATTGCTGAAAATTTAAAACAATTAAAGAATATATATATATTCACGCAAATAGATCTTTGTTTGGGAAATAACATATGCAAATAAAAAATATTAGGATGTAAACATAGTTTTGTCTAGAACAACATCCTCCCAAACATATAATATTTGTATGTGTCAAATGTTATATATTTGGAGTGCACCCTAAAAATATATATGTTTCAAGCAGACTATGTTTGGGACAATATACTACAGAGGCGATTTTTTTTCAGCGTGCAGGAATAAAGAATTTCATTGATATCCAAAACCGTTTTTGTTTTATTTAAAAAAACTTTTGTAGCGCTCTTATAGATAAAACCTGTACAATTTATAAAAAATGCTCTTTGAACATCTGAAAAACAGAAAACTTGGCATTAAGTTAAGGCATTGATACGTTGTCAAAATAAATAATTACAAATTAATCTTTGTTTCGGAAATACTAGTTCCAAATAAAAAAATAGTTGAATGGGAGCATATTTTTGTTTAGAAGAATATCCTCCCAAACATATAATATTTGTGTATGTCAAATATTATATATTTGGAGTGTACCCTAAACATATGTATATTTCAAGCCAAATATGTTTGGGACAATATACTACAGAAGCAATTTTTTCAGCGTGTATATGACGGGTACATCAGTACATGGATCAATATGTTTAATTTTTACTATGGACGATTGAAAAACGCGTTCTCTAGGGCGTCAATAAGCCTAATAGGAAAGGACCTTTATATGGGAGCGACATCAAAACATTGACCGATTTGGTCCATTTTCACTACACGCTGAAAAATATCGCTTCTACAGTATATTGTCCCAAACATATTCGCCTTGAAACATCTATATGCTTAGCGTACACTCTAAATATATAATATTTGATACAAACAAATACTTATATTATGTATTTGGAAAAATGTTGGTCAAAACAAATCGTTGTTTCCATCCTAATATTATTATTTGGGGCTATTATAAGTATGCAGAAAATATATCGATACCTTAATTGCGTTAAGTTCGTCAGCAATTCATTCATATTTATCAGAATTTTTTAATGTTTGTAAAAATACTTTATAATTGAAATCGTATAATCTTGGAAAACTAATAAATTACTTGAAGGACAGACAACAACAGATGACTTGAAATATTCAGAAATTTAAAATGAGTTATTTGCAACAAAAGGAAAAGATCGAACCCAAGGAAAAATTAAAACCTAAGTTCAAAAATGTCAGCAAAGTTTTGAAAATATTTGTAAATAACATATAATTCCTAAAAAATAAATTTGTTTGTATTTGAACACATTTTTTATTTGAGAAAAGTAGCTTCCAAATATATTTGGTTGTAATATATTAATAGATGCGTTACAAATAAATTTTCTTGATTTTCTAATAAAATGTAATTGCTCAGAAATATTAAATATTATTTGTGCACCTATTATATTTTCTTTCGATTCAAGAATATCAAAAAACCGATTTTGCCCCGTGTAGTGACGATCATCAAATGACACCACGATTGGTTTAGAAACGCTTCGTCTATGGCGTCAAGAAGTCTGATAGAAAATCACCTATACTCGTATATGGGGTCTATATCAAACATGGACCGACTTTCCCCACTTTCAGTAAGGACAATTAAATGCAATATAAAATATAAATGAACAAATCTCACCATGGTCGGTTAAAAAAGCGTCATCTATGTCCTTAATAAGTCTAATCGCAAGGTACCGTTAAATGGGGGCTCTATCAAAACATGAACTGATTAATCCTATTTGCAGTAGGGTGTCTCTATATATAAGGGGGATTTCATGTGAAGAGAGGGAATTTTTGAATGTTTTCTGATTGATTGATCGGCACGAAACTTGCACCAAATTTAGTCCTATTGTACACACAGAATACAGTTTGGTTGCCTCAACCGAATTATTTGCCAACCGAATTTTGTAGTTCTGTCTACTATCATGCGATTCCATCAGGACGACCAATATTTTGGTTGTGGTATACTTCTGTTTCCATGTTGACAACAATCATACTTGGTTGTGCCAACTACGAAAATGGTGGCTTAAATTATCTGTTGTAGTTTCCACAACCAACTGTTTTAAAAAATTGGTTGTTCTGACAATGTCACATATACTACCGACAATTAATTAAAAACAGTTTTCATTAATTTTTATTTTGTTTATTGAACAAAAAACAAAACAATTCATAACAAAATTAAAAATCCCATATTACAAATTCATCACTATATGAGATGTGGAAATATTAATACACGAAAAAAAAACAAAACTTGTATGCAAATTTCGCTTAAACCTGTGCTTTCAATTTTACGATTGGTGCTTTTATTTTTTATTTATGTAAAACATTTTCCAAAACATATTCTGCATTCCACACATTATTATCCACACGAGATTATTTTTGATTACCTATACCGTTCTTGAACAAAATGTTGAAGATTTTTTTATGTCGAGTAATTTTATTTTTTGTTCGTCATGTATCACCAAAAGAACAGCAACCAATCTTTCGGTTGTATTTCCCAAAATACATTTGGGAAATGATTGGGATAACCAATAAACGATTATTTATTAATATTTTTTCTGTTGTAGTAACCAATTATTCGTTGCAATAATAATCTTTGGTCTATTGATACAATTTCTGTTGTCAAGAATAAAACATTGGTTGTCACAACCAAAAATCGACCATATGCTACTATAATGAAAATTTAAAATCGGTTACCACAACTAACCGAGTGTCAATGAAAAAAACAATCTTAATTCGATTGATACAACCATCGATTTAGTTGCAATCATTTTCATTTGATCATATCCATGTTATTATTGTTGTTTCAACTAATTATTTATAAATACAACCGACAGACGGTGTAGGCAATATACTTTTTGTTGCTAGTACTATTTTTTTATTGTTACAATCGAATTCCAACCAATTATTTTCCTGGGTGTATAGTAGTTATTACCCAAAATTTATTCAACAGTAGGATGACTGCTAGATTTCTAAAATTTCTTCAGATTATTTTTGATTGTAAAATATGACAGTTATATCAAGAATATTTGAATGTATATGATTTTAGATCGAATTTCTGTATTGCAGCTCAGACAAATCAAGACGATAAAGTGTTTATTATAAATTATTATCTGCTATTGTTAAGTAATTATAAACGGTTAAATTTCAGCCAGATAAATGGAAAAATGAGTTCTATAGAGAGTCAAAAAATTACATCGGCTTGGACCTTTTTTATGGGGACTATACCAAAACACGGACCGATGTTCCCCAATTTCATTAGGGTCGGACTGCCTGTACTCATTTTTATAAAGATTGCTTCATATTTCCGATCTACTTTTTGAACAAAAGAATATATGGACAAACGGACAGGGATAAATTATCTTGAAATGTGATCGATATTATAAAGTATTATCTTCACTTCTTTTTTTGGCGTTACAAACAAATGTAATTTCAAAGTAATAATATCCTGTACCACAGTGCGGTGACGGGAATAACAAACAAGTCATAGTCCTCATACAATTTTACTGAAGACTGCTCTTTTTTTCCATTTCTACAAATATTTTGCAGAAGAGAATCAAAAAAGTAATTAGACAATTATGAGCTAGTTTGTGCCATGGCAAATCTGCACTAGGAAATATTACTTCTACTAACCGAGGACTACGAGTCTCGTTTGGCGGTTAACCCACCCATACCACAGCTTCGTCATACTTTCCAATGGTTTCTTCGGATTTGTAAATGGACCAAATTGACCTCCTTAAATTAAATTTTTTATGTTGGTGTCTTTGAAACCCCCTTATGAAATTCATGATGCAGCGTTTTTGTACAATATTTGACAGATTAGATCTCACATTTTCTTGAATAATGCTTTGAAAAAAAGAAAGTCATAGCATAGATATACAGAATCAAAATTTTCTACAAAAATATTACCTACAATATAATGCTGGATATATCCTTGCACAGAATTTTCCTCAAATGAATAAAATATTTTTGCATTTTTGTTACACCTCATTTAGTGGGAAAATTTACAAAATTTATGAGATCATTGTGGTCAAGTTTTATCTAGGACGAACCTGTCATTTAGTGATTTTATTAAGACTACTATTTGTAAAAGCAACCGACCACACAATGTTATCTGATTTTGTTGCAGAGCTTTAGCTTTTTTCAAAAGTAAACAGTTTCTTTTTACGCCTAGAGTAACAAATATGTATGTTACCAATATGAGGCAATTGAAAGCAATTATAACTCCCATCTCTGTTCGAAGGAAATAAACAGCAGGGATTGTATCTTTTAGGATTTGAATATCATTGTCCTGTCAAAGAGGCAACATTGTTCTTCCTAACTCAATCTGGACTATTTCCGATTTTTCGATGGCATAATAGTGAATGCGGTCGGCGGATAGTTGTTAGTGTTAGGTGTAGGCGAAAAATATGAGAATATTGATGATATTCTTAATATTGATGATGTGGAGAGTTTTAGAGTAACGTGCATTGTAGATAAACAAAAAAAAACGAACTAAAGGGGTTTCCAACAAGAGGTGTTATTTTGGTCATGTCATTTTTTGAGATAAATGATCGGATGTTTATTTCATAATAAAGAGGAAGGTATGCCGTTATAATGAAAAACAACATCCGCCAAATGACAACCACGACCACGCTTACATGACTATATCCTTTTCATGAAATGTTCCATAACCAAATCGCAAAGTGGCTGCCCTATGTCCTCGATAGCCTCACAAATTCTATCTTTGAGGTCTTGAATCGACGCTGGGCTGTTGGTGTAGACCTTATCTTTCACGTGGCCCCAAAGGAAGAAGTCTCATGGTGTTAAATCACAAGATCTCGGTGGCCAATTCTGATCACCTCTTCGAGAGATAACACGGTCCGGATACTTTCCCGTAACAGAGCAATGGTTTCGTTGCTTGTGTGGCACGTAGCGCCGCACAGTGGAATATTTTCACACAAGACGCGGCAAAAATTATAGGGAATTGAGCTAGGGCTTTGAAATTTTGTACATATCACTCATTTTGCCTAATTAGCAAAAGACTAATTTTTTGTTAAATCCGCCCATATCCACGCCTACTTCCCACATAACCTAAAATTAAAAATCTTAGTATTTTTCTCAATTTAGCATTTATATTATTACATATCGCTAGTAGAGATTGTATTTGAGTCCTCAATAATTAAAAAAATTGCAAGTGCCACGCCCAACGCCCATATATCAATTTCAATTTTATACGATGTTGGAAATTTTTTTATAAAACGCTTTGTATCTTTTGATCGATGTAAATCAGTACATAGAACAAAGTAAATAACTGCAGCGTAATACATTAGCTCAACATTTGCAAAAAATCATGATAAAATAGTTTACTGTTTTTTTGTTAATTAATCAATCATTCCAACTATCCAGAAAAAATAATCATTGGTTTAGCAATGTGCTCATTAATAATACGTAATTTTTAAAGCATACTTTTAGGAATATGGGGAAAGGACACACAAACAATGAGGCATGTATATATAGTAGATTGACAAACAAATGTTCGCTTATATGAATTTTTAGCTTGTTCATGTCAGTTGCCCGTTTAATTCGGTCTATAATCGTTGATTTAAACTGAGATACTCTCTCGTTTCAAGACCAACTTGCTTTTATACATGCTTTATATGTTTTTTGTTATATTTGCGGTCAATTTATCATTTGCCCCTTAAGGTATGCTTTGGTAATGTTGTTCCATACTTAGCAACATGGACTAAAAATAACAAATTTTGGGTTGTTTTTTGCAGAGTAGGTTTTACCATTTTTTTTTTGCACTGGTTAACTAAGTCCCTAGTTTATCAATTTTTGTTAATGACAAGACCTCGGTCGGCCTCGGAAGAATTATTTTATCCTGGAGAAAATGAAACACCCTGATTTTTGGCAACTTGCAAGTATACCACAGATTAAATACGAAAATGACAACACAATTATATTTTTTTACTGCAAAAAAACACTTCAAAAGGTTCTGTATAGTATGACTTAAACGAAGTTCCAATGCGTGTTATAGTTTATGAGATATGTGCTTACAAATTACTCTCTTAAATGATAAACTTTGCAACCATTGTACCATTTATGAATTTCAAATGCTTGTACCGCGATATTTTGCAAAGATATCGGCAAAACCTTTACAGATTTAGTTAATTCGAATGTTCTTTACAGATTGGAATCAAAAATGTTGAGATTGGGCCTCATGAAAATTAAGAGTTTTTGCCGCTCATAATACACTGTGCGCCGTCTTGTTGAAAGTAAACGTTGTCCAGATCCAACTCCGACCATAAAAAATCATTAATCATCGCGCAAACCATTCACCGTAACTGTTGATCCAACCTCATTTTCGAAAAAGTAAGGTCCAATGACCGCGCCGGACCATAAACCGCACCAAACAGTTGAGGATGGAGAGGCTTCTCAACAATAACTTTTGGGTTTTCCGAGCCCCAGATGCGACAATTTTGCTTGTTGACGTAGCCACCGAGTTGGAAATGGGCCTCATGAGTCAAGATGATTTTGTATCGTTTTTTTGTTGGATCGTTTTTTGATCGTTTTGTATCATTCGATGATCGTGTATCGTTCCATTTTTAGTAATGGCGTTGTTTCTACTTGTCAATTGTCAATGATTCAAAATAACACCTCTTGTTGGAAAAACCTGTATAAGGTACTTAAAGGTAAAATATAAATACTTGAAAATACCATGAATTAAAAAGAATTACTAAGAAGTAGGGGGGAAAATGTCTTTAACTTTTAATGCGACAAAATTAAAACTATTATACATTTTAAATTCTAGGGCAGACAAATTCACAATTAATAATTTAAATTTTAGGAAAGTATACCAAAAATATATTATTTTTGGATAAAAGGCACTGAGAATTTTCCCTGAGAATATTTAACGATTTTTAAATTTCCAATCTACAGTGTGGTTTTTTAGACGTGTGGTTTTCAATCTGGCAATATTCTTTTCGGAGTTGGTCTTTTTGAAAGCTTTCTCTGGATTTATGCTCAGTTTGATTTGCCATTTCAGAATTAAAGCCGAATTATAACCAGGCGCGTCTCACGTCCGGTGAATGAGCCCAAAACGAGTTAGCCACCGATCCCGATATTGACATGAAAATTTTGTTCAGCGTTCAATGTGTACGTTAATAAACAGAATTGTCACATTTGGAGTAATTATAATCCACAAGCCATTACCAGACACCTTTAAATCCACAAAAATTTGTCCATATTTCTTCAAAAATTAAACCGGCCATAACGTTACAGTCAATAGGGATCGCTATAGAGACATGATTAATGACTTTTTCGTGCCTAAATTGGAGAATGTTGATATGGACGATCTTTGCTTCCAGCTAGACGGCGGTACATGCCATACAGCCAACGAAACAATCAAACTTTTGGTGAGCGCATTATCTCGCGTCGCGGGCCTTTGAAGTGGCCTCTAAGATCATGCGATTGAACACCGCTGAACTATTTTTTGTGAGGTTATGTGAAGTCGCTTGTCTACGCAGATAAGCCCGACACGATTGACGAGGGGAGAATATTCGGCGCAATATTGCTGACATACAGCCCCAAATGCTGCAAAAAGTGGTCGAAAATTGGGTCTCTCGGCTGGAATTTATTCAAGCGGCGGCCACTTGCCCGAAATCATTTTTAACGCATAATGGCAACTCCTTTTCTTTGTAATAGTGCCGAATTCTTGGCTATAACATTAAATTATAAGCGTTTTAAAGGGTCCGCCAAATAAATTTTTTTTTGAAAACATCGCGCAAAACATCGAGTGTAGCTTCGGCTGTGTGGCACGTAGCGCCGTCCTGTTGAAACCAAATGTTGCCAATAACCTCCTCTTCAATTTTTGTAAACAAAAATTCAACATGGCCCGATAACGATCGCCATTTACTGTAACGGCCCAATTATGCATCTGGACTAAAATCCGCAACAAACAGTGACTCGTTTTGGGTGTATCGGCTTTTCAAAGTATGCGTGCGGGTTTTCTGTGCCCCAAATGCGACAATTTTGCTTGTTTACATACCCGCCAAGATCAAAATGAGCTTCATCTGAAAAGATGATTTTTTTTTGGCAAAATCGGCATCTTCTGTAAGTCGATCGCTCCCAGCGTTGTTTAAGCGTATACACAACCATATTCGTTCAGCGGAAGGATAAAACTAATTATCACTCAAATCAGACATGAGCTAAGTGTTACCATTCACGAAATAAGCACTAGTTGAAAAAAAACGTTAGATTGCGGACCCATTATTTCTTCCTGAAAACCAGACGTCTAAAAAAAATACCCTTTACATTTGTGATCAATTTTGTCTATCCCTATATAAATATTTTCATAGTAGAGCGGGTCAAATTTTGTTTTCGACAAAGTGGCATCGCGATTCATGTTCTATGGGAAGAAACTTTGCTATTTGAACCAAAGCTCAAAATGGTTTCTTTGGCAAAGTTTTTCGGAATGACCCATATAACAAGAATCGCGATGAGCCTTTGTACATTTTGTCTGCCCCCTACAATTCGAACCACCCTAATACATAAACAATATTTTTCACTTAGCTGCATTTCACTTAAGTGCATTTTGAACTTACTTGTACAAAAGATAATTTTTTTTTGCACTTTGGTTTACTTTTTTTGGAAAATATTATGTTTACGTGCATTTCGTTTAAGCGCACAATTCATTTAACTGCATTATTTTTCTGTACTTATGGTCATTGTTCGTACCATTACATTTAGTCTCCTCTAAGGAAAAAATGCTTTCTTTGTGTGTTTTTTGTTTTAAATGTTTAGGGAGCAAATCAAGTTTGATTACAACTACTGCGCAGTCACAAAGGAAAAACGCAGCGACAAATTTCATTACGAATTTCATAGGAAAGGTGTTATTGCTGTGATTTTGCTCTTGTGTATTGTTCAAAGCAAAATGCCTAACAAGCAACTTAAAGCTGAACTGTTTTGAGTGATTTCCTGTTTTTATTGTTATTGTATATTAATTATTATTAGCTATTAATTGAATTTTCGTAGTTTGGCATTAATAAATTATAAATGTGAAAATAATTTGCAAAAATGATTTTTTATTTACATTTCGTTTTTGCAGCTAAGTGAATACCGTATTAGGACATTTTTCACTTAAGTGAGCAAAATGTTTTGCAAAAAAATTAGCCAGGCAGCTATAAGTAAGAAATTACTTAGTGACCTGGCCAATGCTTTGTAAAAATATCTTATATATTTGAACATTGAATAGAATTAGTGGATGTGTGAGAATTATTATAAAAAAACAGTATATCTCGGAAGCTATTAATATAGGGTGATCCATTTCGAGGTTCCCTACTTTCTTAAAGAAAAAAATACAGAAAATTCAAACTGAATGGGGAAAGTTTATTATCATTTAAAAGAACATTCTTTGGCATTTATTTTTTTAAGATTATGTCTATTAAATGTTGGCCGCGGCTATGTCTCAGATGGTCCATCCGTTAAGTCCAATTTTCGATGACTCGATTATGTTGACCATAAGTTGAGCGATGGTCAACATAAAGTTGAACGATTTGTAACCGTTGTTCAGGCGTAAGTCTTTCCATGATGAAATGCCAAACAATACTTAACAAAAATAACATGACAGCATGACACGACTCACACGTGATCTGTCAAAAAAAGGGCTATTGAAAAAAGTATCTCTACTTGGATCACCCGTTAGTATAAGAACAAAATTTGGTTTTTAAATTAGGAAAGCCAATCTAAATAACTTCACAAAAAAGGAGGAAAAACACTACATGAACACTAATGTCGTTGCAGGGATAAAATTCATCCTTTTTGAATATATGGAGTAGTATTTAAAATGTACGTACTGCCAAGTCTATGGATGTTTTTTTAGCATGATACCATCTTCTTCACTTACTTCACGATTACGCAAATTTTATAACCAAAACATTTCCTAATATCAAGTTTTGTCACTGGATTCATCTCCTTTTTAATTTAATCCGAAGTACTCATGTTAACTTTCATAAGAACAAAGCGTAACAATTGCTAATGTTACTGGAGCGGGATTTCATTCGATAGAATCTGTTATCTTTTAATGGAAAAAATTGCTGTGGAAGTTAGGTAGGCTTGGAAAAAATAAAAAAAACCTACAAGCACACATATACATAGAATGTGTGGATACACATTCATATGTAATAGGGTGTTTGTTTTTATCAACATGGCTCGTATTTCATAATTTCGAGAAATTTTTATTTTTGCAAGAAAAATATCTTGTCTTGTCACTACTGCTACAGAAATCGCGTAGAACATGTTAGACACTCAACGAAGCATTGATAATCCCTTTAGCCTTAAAATTTGTTTTTGCTACTTTATTTTAAAACTCAATAAGTTTTCTTTTCATACAGGACGGACTGACTCTATTGACAACCATTACGTTAAAAACCCCTGTAATATGACGGATTTTTTCAAAAATATAATAAAATATGAATTGTGGAAAATCTAAATATTTAGGGCAGTGTTTCAACAACGAATTGGAACACACATATTCACATATTTATGTATTTATATGTGAATTCCCTCTTAGATATGCTACACAGTGGGGCACGAAAAATTCATACAAAACAGTGAGAAGTATGAGCAAGAAAATAATACTGGGTCAGAATATTTAATATCGACCTATGTTGTTTATTATTGGCTAAAATTTTTAT
This sequence comes from Eudasyphora cyanicolor, assembly GCA_963930755.1. Taxonomy (NCBI): domain Eukaryota; kingdom Metazoa; phylum Arthropoda; class Insecta; order Diptera; family Muscidae; genus Eudasyphora; species Eudasyphora cyanicolor. The sequence continues at coordinate 19,180,120 of OZ005734.1, forward strand.
AAGCGGTTACAAATAGATAAAATAAGATCTCGCTATAATTAAAAAAAAAATATTTTTGAAAACATTTTATGGACGTTTTAATTTTTGAACAAATTATAAAAAAAGAGTTTTTGTGTTTTACGAAATTTGCAATTTCTCTCGAACAGCTAAACCGATTTTTGCAAAGTTTACTTTGTTTTAAAGATGTAATTTGTAAAAATTTTTTTGGGAAATTAAAAAAAAAAATGTACGGAAGTTTTTTTTGAAAACACCTTTGTAGAAAAAATTGCTCCCCCTTCGATTTTCTTCAAATTTTCACCGAATATTCGTCGCACTCTCACAAATCCAGAACAGTACAAAATTTTGAGATACTCAATAATTGTAAAAGTTATGGGCGAAATACCAAGACTAGTGTGACAATTTTCGTCTGTTTTTGCAAAACACTGCACAGTGGTTAACTAAATAACCGATTATGACCAATGGATTATCATTAATCTACAAGCCATTGTTCAGACGCCATTACATCCACAAAAAGACATTGTTTGGTATGCTGTATGGGCAGAGGTAATATTTGTATATATGTTCCCGTTGTTCCTATAAGGAGCATAGGGCCTCAACAAACAAGTTCCAACGTGATTTATCTTGGGCAAAAAATTTTATCTCGCAGAGGTAATCATTGGTCCATATTTCTTTCAAAAAGAAACCGGCCACAATGTTACAGTCAATGGAACAACGATATAATCAATTTATTGAAGGAAACTTTTGGTGAGCGCATTATCTCGAGTCGTGAACCTGTGGCGTGATCTCCAAGATAGTGCTATTTAACACCGCTGGAATACTTATATTATTTATGGGGTTATGTGAAGTCGCTTGTCTGCGCAGATAAGCCCGACACGATTGACGCCTTGGAAGAGAATATTCGGCGCGTTATTGCTGACAAACAGCCCCAAATTCTGCAAAAAGTGAGCGAAAATTGGGCCTCTCGGCTGGAATTTATTCGAGCCAGCTGCTGAGCCCACTTGCCCGAAAACTTTTTTATTACATAATGACAAACCCTTGTCTTTAGAATAAAGCTAAATTTTTGGCCATAACATTAAATTAAAAGTTTTATTTCTTCTTGAAAACCACACGTCTAAAAAAACACCCTTTATGTACCTTGTCTCTAATTAATGTTGTTCCAAACTGATTTATTTATCTATTTTTTTCAATCAAATAATTTAATGAGCATAATTTTCATCAAGACGTCACGGCCACCTAGATATGCCGCTACCACCATTTGAGAAGCTCTGGTTTACACTGAGAAATTAAAATTGTTATACCCTACACCACAATGTGATACAGGGTATTATAAGTTTGTTTCACGGCAGATGTTTGTAACACCTGAAAATAACACAGCTAGATCCACCTTAAAGTATACCGATCGACTCAGAATCACTAGCTGAGTCGATTTAACGATGTCCGTCCGTCCGTCTGTCCATGTAAAGTTGTTCGTCGACTACAGGTCGCAATTTCACTCCGATCGTTCTGAAATTTTGCAGTTTAAAGTATTTCGCAGCTGTAAAGATCCCTATTGAATTTGGTTGAAATCGGCTCAGATTTAGATATAGCTCCCATATATATCTTTCGTCCGATTTGGCCCCTTAGTCCTATAGAAGCTGTATTTTACATCCAATCGTTTTGAAATTTAGAATGGTAGAGTTTCTTGATCCATGAACCAACACTACCGAATTTGAAGAAAATCGCTTAAGATTTAGCTATAGCTCCCATATATATGTTTCGTCCGATTTTGCTCTTTAGTCCTGTAGAAGCTGAATTTTACTTCCAATCATTTTGAAATTTAGAATGGTAGAGTTTCATGATTCATGAACAAACACTACCGAATTTGAAGAAAATCGGTTAAGATTTAGCTATAGCTCCCATATATATGTTTCGTCCGATTTGGCCCTTTAGTTCTATAGAAGCTGTATTTTACAACCAATCGTTTTGAAATTTAGAATGGTAGAGTTTCTTGATCCATGAACCAACATTGCCGAATTTCAAGAAAATCGGTTAAGATTTAGCTATAGCTCCCATATATATGTTTCGTCCGATTTTGCTCTTTAGTCCTGTAGAAGCTGTATTTTACATCCAATCATTTTGAAATTTAGAATGGTAGAGTTTCTTGATCCATAAACCAACACTACCGAATTTGAAGAAAATCGGATAAGATTTAGCTGTAGCTCCCATATATATGTTTCATCCGATTTGGCTCTTTAGATCCAATCGTTTTTATACCCTACACCACACTGTGGTACAGGGTATTATTTAAGTATAAAATGTCCCAAAAGTAAATTTATGTAAACAATTTATACATGAATTACAAAATTTATATATCAGAGTTATTCAATATTACGAGAGTGGTGTAGGGTATTATATATTCGGCACCGCCCGACTTTAGCCTTTCCTTACTGGTTTTTTTTCTGGCATCTCCCATCCGATGTACTACAAAGTGATATACACCTTGGACTACGTATACTGTATATCAACCGTCCCAACACCTTGGAACACCTAATTAACAATATTGAGGCTGAAATTGGCAGAGTAACAGTCGACATGCTTGAGAGTGGATAGCGAAGGTCGACATTTTCCAGATACACTATTTAAAACAATGTAATTTATAAATTTCTATATAATTAAAATATAAAATAAATTTCTCTAAGGTTCATAACTTTTTTTATTTCATTCACCGCGCTCCACCCTGTACATACACATTGTGTCACTCCGTTTGTAGCACATCAAAATATTGATCAGGGACCCCTTAAGCATATGATGATATCGCGACCTAAGAGTGTAAAGGCGCTAAGTCCAATATTTAATGTTTTACAGGAGCAGCAAAATACTTACTGTATATGAATGCTTTTGTAAAGGGTATATGGACTTAGCGCTTTTACGTTTCAGATTTTAAAGATGACAAAGCATGCCTTTTTTGGCTTTTTGTTTTCAAATCGATGTATATCAAAATTATCTTACATTCCGCTTCAAAAAATACATTTAGGCAGAAAGTGGACTTAGCACATTTTCACTCTTAGGTCGCGACATGATTACGCAAATCATTAACTCAGTGGGAGAAATTCAGCGAAGAGGAAATAATTCTGTCGTTTATTAGAAGAGTTATTGGAGATATAAAGTGGGGCCTCTATGGAATACAGGGTTGGGGTTACAGGGCCTCAAAGTGGGCCATCTCTAGTATGTAAAATTTTTAAATGCGGGTTACTTTTGTATTTCTACTCTGTTTCTATATTACTGGTATGCATTCTACTAGTCGAGGTTTACAAAAAGCATTTTAGACCTACAGGTTATCCTATACAGTTTCCGAGATATCAACTTTTTTATACAAGCCCCAAACAAAGGTCCTTTCAGATCAGTTTTCTAGACAATATATTTATTTCAAATTTACACAAAATATACTGAAATTTTGATTTAGATATATTTGTATCCGCTTCCTTAGAGAGGAGGGTATATACATTTGCTACGAGATAAAAGTGTAACACATCGAAGGAGTGACCTAAGACCCTAAGTATGTTCAGTGGAAATCCGTTTTGGGCCATTTTAAGTCATTTGAGCAATGTCCGTCCGTCCGTCTGTCTGCGTGTCTGTCTGCTGGCTGGTGCGCACGATAACTCTCGAAAGGAGTAACCGATTGACTTAAAATTTGGTATGCGGTAATATTTTACTCTATCTCCGGCTAAGCTCGGAGAAGGGCCATATTGGCCCAGTCCTTCTAGTACCTCCCCCACAAAGGGTTAACTTTTAGTGAAATATTCATTCTTTATTACCTTCTATACTACTTACTCGAAATTTCACACATAGTAGTAGTTTGCTAGTCGCTAGCACGTCAAGAAAAATGGGAGAACTGGCCACTCCCTTTTCTCCCACACGAATGGACCATTTTCACCAAAAGTTAACGGCTTTTATCTTTAATACCAGTGCATATAAATACTTGAAATTTTTTACAGTGGTATGCTTTTATAGCACCTAGAGTCCGCAAAAAATGGGCTTTATTGGCACGCCCCATTTGGTACGTCCCACACCAATGGACCATTTTGTACCAGAAGTAAACAGCTATTAACTTTAATACCAGTACATACTTAAAGTTATTAAATGCAAATTAATTGATAAAAATTTAATTAAAACAAAAAATTAAATTATTAAATTAAAATTAAAAAATATTAAATTTACGAATATTTTTTTGGGACTCAAGGTAAGGGGATTCATAAGTCGGTTTACCCGACTGAACTTTCTTAATTGTTTTGATAAAGATATCTTCCTTAGCATCACAGCAGCTATTTTTTAACCAATGTGTCTGAAATTACACTTTTTTTACTTTATTTTGCGAAGAAATTCCCACTAAAAATGATTCATATCGGTGATATCGGATATAAAGAAATATATTAATTTGATTTTTTTACTTTCCAGAAACCACATATTTCACGTCTACTTGTTTCTCTTTTAGTTTCATTAAATATGCTATCTATTATGGGGAACACTGTATGTATTTGTACATTGTTCATAAATATGGATTTTGGTCTACACCTACATGGTATACATATCTACACATGTATGTCTATGTATATGTGCGTGTATATTTAAGCATGTTTATACACATTTGTGGTTACATGCCATGATTTATTCAGTAGGTTTTTTTGCTTCTAGTATAGATAGACATACATACTTGTGGACAAATTTACATTGTACATTGTACGTTAATCAAAGTGGGCTGGGAAATTTAAATTTCTTCTTTAAAAAATGGTAGTTTTAACACAATTTAAGTTAATGACAATTCTTAAGATGTTCACAAAGTGTTTTAGAGAGCTTTTCAAATCAAGGACGAAGTAGCTTCAGATTTAAATGTAATCCCATATATATGGGGGATTTAATGTCAAGTAAATGCATTTTTAAAATCGATGGCTTCTGCTCGGCGGATATCCCTTTTTGGTAATTTTAAGTCGAATGAGCAATGTCCGTCTATCTGACTTCAAATTTGGTATTCGGTTATGTCGACCCCGCATAAGGTGTCGGCTTTTTATTTAGCCGAACCCTTTAAAATATGAACAGTCTTTAAAATAAGAACATTTTGTACATACAATATAGAGATTTCATTAATATTAAGTAAGATCTCTTAATTTTAAGTACAAAAAGTACTTATTTCAAAGATTAACGATTTTTGTTAAGCCCATATCTAGTTTGAAGACAATTTTTTTTTCTGGGTTGACTTGTTATATTCTGACACTTTAAAATTTAAAGCAAATGCCTTCAAATATGACCATAACCCATGAACAGCATTTGTCAGCATTATCTTATTCTTACCTATCATAAAATTGTGTAGGTTTCATAGTCTCGCATAGTCGACTCTGTCTGACTTTAGCCTTTCTTTTCTTATTTTATTTATTGCCTTGTTTGACCCAATATTTATTACTATTACTCTATAACTGAATTCTCTGTACTAAATAGAATGTTATTTAATAAACACAAACACCAGAAAATCCTGTCAATCGATATGTTAATATGTACATATACATACATATGTATTCATGTGTAAATTCATACTATGATTTAATATCCTGCGGCAAATATGTTCTTTCCTGAATAAGTACTATGTGAATGTAATCCAGATTTCCCATTGGACATTTGTATACAGAGTCAACTTATGTTTGAGCTCTGAACCATGTCTGGCAATGTCAGCAAAATTCAAGACAATTTTGTGACACTTATTGTCGATGTTTATTGGGACATAAAATAATTTGAAAATAATTCATGTACGAGTATATTCGAAATATAAATCATTGCCTTTGATACCATCTTTATTGACTAGTAAATAAGGGGTGATAATTTATACGTTTCTTCTAATTTAATATACTTATACATTTTCGGCCAAAGGGTTGGGGGTATTACAATTATTTGCTGCTGCTTTTGGGAAAATTCTGAGAAATTTCCTCTTAATTGTGTACGATAGTAATTTGTTTTATTTTCCTGGTAATGACTACTGAAGCTTATGCCGTTAGCAGTAATAGCACGAAGATATTTATATAAATAAAAAAACAAGTGTTGTAATGCTAGCACTTCAGTAAACCAATAAAAATATTCTAAGAAAAAGGAAACATCTTTACGGATATTTAACATTTTTACGGATATCTAAATAAGCTTTTTATTATGAAAGTGGAGTAAACGCCATTCTGCTTTACTCGGTTCACCATTTTTAAAGACCTTGGCCCACCATAATTTGCCCAGTAAGTTTGTTCAATGGGCACAAAATAAATCTACAGTTTTATCTCAACATTTCTTTCAGTGATGAGGTTAAATTTTGTCTAAGTACTCTGAGGAATATTATTGGAATTTGTAAAGATGTCCATAGCATTGCAATTTCATCTGCACAACAAGTCCCTGGAATGCCCCTGTGATACGACAGGAAAACAGAATAATTTTTCCTGAAAGAAAAAATTGTCCACAGTGTGTTCGAAAGCATTTTCTTAATTCTTTTTAAAAAAATTAAAAGTGTATGCAATTTTTTTGCGTGCAAAAATTTGTTTTTACATTTTTGTTAAAAACTATATACTTTTGTTTATTCAAACTAAAGCATTGTTCATTTCCATATTTTTTATTTCCTTTAAAACTGTACTGCTGTAAATGTAATGAAGGAGTACTTGAGGTGCGAAAAAATTTGTAATCATTTATCTACACCGTTCACCGTTGACTGTAATATGGACCAAAGACTCCGCCAGCCTATATAGCTCACCAAACTGTAATTATTGTTGATGAAATTATGTTTAGACAGAAGCTTGTGAATTATCTTGACTATAAATACGAAAATTTTGCTTATTTACGTACCCATGAAACCAAAAATGAGCTTCGTGGCTGACGTTTGAACATTGACGAACAGATCCGTTATTTTGATAGCAAATTTCAAAAATTTGCAAGAGTTGCTCGTGTTATTCCCTCCATGATGAAATGGCAAATTAAACAAAAAGCAAACTATCAGTTGTATTGACCAGAAGAAGCGTGGTAGTATGTTTTTTTTTGGAATAATGCTGACTTAGAAAATAGTTAATTTAAATGTCAGAAAGAAAATATTGTTGGAGATCATTGTGCTAATGTTATACATACATAAATTATTTATTGTGTGTTTGCGGTGGCGATGTTTGTGAAACATGAAATGTCAGGGTAGTACAATGTTATAAATAACGAAATAATTTCCTACTGTTGTACGAATGTAAATAAATAAAATGATGTTTTGATTAATCGAAAAATATGTTTTATTATTATATTTAAGGATTTACATTTTATTTGTTGACATATATATTATACTTCCATCCAAAAACAGAATATCTTCTTCCAACTTCTATGGCTGGCAAGAACTAACTATGTATGTTCTTTACAACCATTTCCAAATCGGGATCACAGGCACTGTCAAATTCCATTGTCCTACTGCTTTAGTAGCGTTAGCCGTCCATAATGATTCTCCTGGCTTTTGCACACAATTGTTCTGAACATACAAACATAAATGTACATATCTAATTACAAGACAAATTCCACATTATTATATTTAGTTACATGTCCTTCCAGTGTTTTGCACATTTTGTTTGCTTTTGTACTGCAATCCAATTCGAATTTCGATCTTCTGGTTTATTCCATAAACATAATTATTTTTCCCATCACATCTTTGCATTCCTTTTCTTTATTTCGGAAGATCATTTAATTTATTATTCTTTATTAGGAAATTTTATTTCTAATATTTACAACAGTTGAGTTTCTTGCGGACAAAAATAAATATAAACCAATAAGGAAAGGCTAAAGTCGGGCGGGGCCGACTATATAATACCCTACACCACTCTCGAAATATTGCTGGTTCATGTATCAAGAAACTCTACCATTCTAAATTTCAAAACGATTGGATGTAAAATACAGCTTTTATAGGACTAAGGGGCCAAATCGGATGAAACATATATATGGGAGCTTTAGCTAAATCTTTACCGATTTTCTTCAAATTCGGTAGTGTTGGCCATGGATCAAGAAACTCTACCATTCTAAATTTCAAAAGGATTGGATGTAAAATACAGCTTCTACAGGACTAACGAGCAAAATCGGATGAAACATATATATGGGAGCTTTAGCTAAATCTTTACCGATTTTCTTCAAATTCGGTAGTGTTGGCCATGGATCAAGAAACTCTACCATTCTAAATTTCAAAAGGATTGGATGTAAAATACAGCTTCTACAGGACTAACGAGCAAAATCGGACGAAACATATATATGGGAGCTATAGCTAAATCTTAACCGATTTTCTTCAAATTCGGTAGTGTTGGTTCATGGATCAAGAAACGCCACCATTCTAAATTTCAAAATGATTGGATGAAAATATAGCTTCTACAGGACTAAAGAGCAAAATCGGACGAAACTTATATATGGGAGCTATAGCTAAATCTTAACCGATTTTCTTCAAATTCGGCAATGTTGGTTCATGGATCAAGAAACTCTACCATTCTAAATTTCAAAACGATCGGATGTAAAATACAGCTTTTATAGGACAAAAGGGCCAAATCGGACGAAACATTTATATGGGAGCTATAGCTAAATCTTAACCGATTTTCTTCAAATTCGGTAGTGTTGGTTCATGGATCACGAGACTCTACCATTCTAAATTTCAAAAGGATTGGATGTAAAATACAGCTTCTACAGGACTAACGAGCAAAATCGGACGAAACATATATATGGGAGCTATAGCTAAATCTTAACCGATTTTCTTCAAATTTGGTAGTGTTGGTTCATGGATCAAGAAACTCTACCATTCTAAATTTCACCATTCTAAATTTCAAAATGATTGGATGAAAATACAGCTTCTACAGGACTAAAGAGCAAAATCGGACGAAACATATATATGGGAGCTATAGCTAAATCTTAACCCATTTTCTTCAAATTCGGTAGTGTTGGTTCATGGATCAAGAAACGCCACCATTCTAAATTTCAAAATGATTGGATGAAAATACAGCTTCTACAGGACTAAAGAGCAAAATCGGACGAAACTTATATATATGAGCTATAGCTAAATCTTAACCGATTTTCTTCAAATTCGGCAATGTTGGTTCATGGATCAAGAAACTCTACCATTCTAAATTTCAAAACGATCGGATGTAAAATACAGCTTTTATAGGACAAAAGGGCCAAATCGGACGAAACATTTATATGGGAGCTATAGCTAAATCTTAACCGATTTTCTTCACATTCGGTAGTGTTGGTTCATGGATCAAGAGACTCTACCATTCTAAATTTCAAAAGGATTGGATGTAAAATACAGCTTCTACAGGACTAACGAGCAAAATCGGACGAAACATATATATGGGAGCTATAGCTGAATCTTAACCGATTTTCTTCAAATTCAACAATGTTGGTTCATGGATCAAGAAACTCTACCATTCTAAATTTCAAAACGATTGGATGTAAAATACAGCTTCTATAGAACTAAAGGGCCAAATCGGACGAAACATATATATGGGAGCTATAGCTAAATCTTAATCGATTTTCTTCAAATTTGGTAGTGTTGGTTCATGGATCAAGAAACTCTACCATTCTAAATTTCAAAACGATTGGATGTAAAATACAGCTTTTATAGGACAAAAGGGCCAAATCGGACGAAACATTTATATGGGAGCTATAGCTAAATCTTAACCTCTTTTCTTCGAATTCGGTAGTGTTGGTTCATGGATCAAGAGACTCTACCATTCTAAATTTTAAAAGGATTGGATGTAAAATACAGCTTCTACAGGACTAACGAGCAAATTCGGACGAAACATATATATGGGAGCTATAGCTAAATCTTAACCGATTTTCTTCAAATTCGGCAATGGTGGTTCATGGGTCAAGAAACTCTGCCATTCTAAATTTCAAAACGATTGGATGTAAAATACAGCTTCTATAGGACTAAAGGGCCAAATCGGACGAAAGATATATATGGGAGCTATATCTAAATCTTAACCGATTTTCTTCAAATTCGGCAATGTTGGTTCATGGGTCAAGAAACTTTGCCATTCTAAATTTCAAAACGATTGGATGTAAAATACAGCTTCTATAGGACTAAAGGGGCAAATCGGACGAAAGATATATATGGGAGCTATATCTAAATCTGAACCGATTTCAACCAAATTCAATAGCGATCTTAACCGCCGCGAAATACACTAAACTGCAAAATTTCAGAACGATCGGAGTGAAATTGCGACCTGTAGTCGACGAACAACTTTACATGGACAGACGGACGGACGGACGGACGGACATCGTTAAATCGACTCAGCTAGTGATTCTGAGTCGATCGGTATACTTTAAGGTGGGTCTAGCTGTGTTATTTTCAGGCGTTACAAACATCTGCCGTGAAACAAACTTATAATACCCTGTACCACAGTGTGGTGTAGGGTATAACAAATGGGAGTGTGACGGTGGCGGCATTAAATTTGTTGCGGCGTTCAATTTGTAACGGTGTTAAACTTGTGGTGGCGCAAAAGCTTACTTTTTCGCGTTGAAATAAACATAGTACCACAAACGAAAAAATTTCGCAGTTTTTTTCGCGACTTTGTTTTTATATGGGATTTCAACGCGAAAAATGAACATAGTACCGTGCTTTAGACGTTAACTTTGTTTTTATATGGGATTTCAACGCGAAAAATGAACATAGTACCGTGCTTTAGACGTTAACCCAAACGAGATAGAATTGGTTCTCTTTACTAGGAAGTATAAGTATTTTCTGAAAGTACAAAATATCTAATGTAGGTCATTGTGGCATAGTGGACGGCAAATGATAAACTATCCATTACCAACTAATTATCAAAAGTTCGGACTACAGAGACTAAGTATCTCATTGTACTGTCGATTGTTATTGGTGAAAAGAAGTTGCAAACAGAGCGAGATTAAAGTTAAATTGTTTGTCAATGTGGAGGAATACGGCCACATGCGGATATCACAGAGCAGTTCTCTGGTAACCGACCGAGACGACTATATACCAACAGTGTACACCTTCGAGAGGAACTTCACCAATAAGAAAACTGCCAGAGAGAAATATGTTGGATTACCAGGAAACAGAAAAATATCCACTTCTGCACGAAGCTTGATGATAAGGTTGGCTACGGAGCACCGTGGAAAGAACTCTGTCTTCACATAGCTTACATAATACCAGATACCTGTAGTACGAGTATCTATCACGCCAAAATAATGGCACTAAGGGAAGTCGACAAGTGGCTGAGTCGTAACATAGTGACCAACACTGGGGTTGTCATTTACTCGGACAGTCAGGCTGCCAGCAATTCATTAAAGACAACATCAATAAATTTACAAACAGCTGTTTAATCGGTTGTCAAATAAAGCAGTGTTACCAACTCAAAGCTGTGAAGCCTAAAAAACACGCTGTATTATTACGGACAGATGATTTTAACAGATATACCTTATATGTTCGCAAATCAATACTTCAAAGTTTTGCAAAAAGAATGACAAAGTTATAAGTATAAAAACTGAAAAATTTTCAAAATATTTTTCATATTGTTCGCAAAATCCAAAAGCGCAATAATAGTTATTAACAACAAATTAACGATGTGGTAGATGTTGGAGATAGTGTACGATAGAATAGACACATCAGGTAAGAAAGTTCAGTCGGGTAAACCGACGTACGAATTCCCTTAGCTTCAATTCCAAAAAATATTCGTAAATTTATATTTTGTTTGTTTTAATTAAATTATTATTAATATAAATTGCATTTAATAACTTTCAAAAAAGCACTAGTATTCAAGTTAAAATCTGTTCCACTGGACCTAAGGTACTATAAAATCATTACACTGTACAAAATTTAAAGTATTTGTATGAACTGATATTAAAGCTATAAGCAGTTAGCTTTTGATTAGGGTAATCAAAAACCGCACCGGTTAACCGGCTAATCGGTTTCTCTTTAAAAACCGCCTATCGGTTTCCGGTTTTTCTGCTTTTTCGAATAACTCGAACCGTCGGTTTTTTCAATTCGGTTTATTCGACTTTTCGGTTTTTTGAAACCATTATAAAATGATAAAGAAAATATTATTTTTGAAACAGGAACCTACCTAAAATTTTGAAAACATCAATATAAAAACCGTTGACATCATTTGTACATGTCCATCGATTTCAAAATTCAGTTTTATATGTATTTATACTGTTTACATTGCTAACTTCTCTATTGACTTCGTCTGCATATTTTATCAAGGGTCTTATTGCGGTATAGAAATTAATTAACAATCCTTTCTAATTGAAATGTAGGTATAAATAAAATACATATGTTCATTTTCACATTTCGACAAGTTTCCATCTCTATAGTATGCTCAAGGCAGAATCCGCTACATCTAATAATATATGTATATAATCGGTTTGCCATTTATATGATGCTAAAAGCTAAGATTTTGCTGATCTTCACTATTAGTCAAGTTTTATAAAAATCATAATCAATTTTTTTGAAAGAAATCTCTTTAAAAATTGAACATAAATATTACAAATATTGCAGAGATTATAATATTATATCATAAATGAAATTGGAACAATTACCTATTATAAATAAAAATATGAAGTGTTTAAAATAAAATATTCAAATAAATCTTAATTTAATTGGAATATGGTTACATATTGAATTTGCACTACGCTTATTTTACGTCGTCTAACAAAATGTTGAGCATTATTTATGCATTTTTATTAAAAAAGAAAAACCGAAAACAACCGGTTCACCGGTTTTTTATTTTCGGTTAAACCGAAAACCGGTTTTAGAGTTAACTTAATTTTCGAAGAAACCGAAAACCGTATTTTCAAAATAACCGGTTTTTTGATCACCCTACTTTTGATGCAAAATGATTAGAGTTTCCCGGGAATCCCGGGAATTGCCGCTGTCAGAATAATATGAAAACTCTGCTGTATTATTCTGTATTATTTTTTTAATTCATAACATAAAATAGAGTACTCGTATAAAATGCAGCTGAAACAAACAACAACAAAAAATTGAACAAAAAAATAGTAAGGAAAGACAGAAAGTCGGGCGGGTCGGCTATATAATACCCTATAAGCACACATGTACTTTATCTAAATTTTGAAACGAATACCTTGAAACTCGTACTATAAGGCAATGGATAAAAAAACACTTTTTTAGAATCGTTTAGAAAATTTGGCTTTTCTAAATTTTACAAGCATAATCGAAATGAACATATATATGTGGATTATATCTAGATCAAACCCGATTTCTCTAAAATTTAGCAACGTTTATTTATGATTGAAGAGACTTCCCTGTGTCATATTGATCGAATGTAAAATACAGCTTCAATGGCATTTAGATGCCAAATCGGATATATATGGCAGATATTTCTAAATCTGAATCGATTTGCTTTGAATTGCTAGTAATTGTCCTTAACATCCTTTGGATGTTACAAACAAATGCACAAACTCGTAATACCCTGGACCACAGTGTGGTGTAGGGTATAAAAATATATATTAAAAGTTAGTTACAATCATTTTTAAAATATGTATTCACAACCTGAAGATCGTTGATAGCATCAACAGGCAGTCTGTTTCTAATTTATTTACAAATGTTGCCCTTATTGTCAGAAGAGTATTGAACAAATTAGTGACGTTTTCCGCTGTTTTTCCACTTGATTCATAAAACTTTAAATACTTTTTAATTAATACCAAATCATTAATCGTTTTTTATTTGGTGCAACATTTTCATTTGCGTTTGCTATGACACAGTTTAAAATATCCTCAAATGATCTCTCAGTCATATTTTCAATAATAGGATCATCATTCAATTCTGCAAAAATCATCTATACAGTTGTCTTCTTTCAAAAGTCGCGAGGTGTTAAGCTACGATACCAATTTAACTAATTAAACGTTAACTAAAATCATAACTGTGGAAAAAGAAATCATAAAAATTCCCGGATGAATTTCCCGGGAAACGAGAAATGAAAAATGACAGGGATTCCCGTGATTTCCCGGAAGAGAAACTCTAAAAATGATCAATTTATATGGAAGGTACCAAAAGAGACTTGGCAACTTCGCCTATCACTCTAAGTGATAACAACTAATAAAGGGTTCTCCAACAAGAGGTGTTATTTTGGTATTCAATGAAAAATGCCATTTTTTTGAGATAAAAGATCGGATGTTTATTTCATAATAGGCGTGTTTTCGTTACACCATAAGTGCTTAATTTGTATGGGGAGCTAAGCACTTTTAAGCACTATTAGTTCCCGATGAAGTTTGGTGCTTGTGTTCATGTCTTAATCGAGTATGATGTTGCCAGATTGGGCACCCTATATTTAGCAATATGGCATCCCATTTTTGGAGAGATTTTTACAATTATTGTGAATTAATGGGAAGAAGAAGAACAAAAATGGGAAATTATTTTAATATTTGCAAAAGAGTGTAAACAATTGAACATAGAATAGTAAATATATGTTTTATAAATACTTTTCACGAATTTTTTGTCTGTTTCGCACTGTTCTTTCTTCGCAACTCATGACACCATTGCTACCAGATAGTGAAAATCCGCCACTTATTGCTTATGTGCCAGTTAGTGGAAGTCAGTTGTTTTCGTTGCAAAGTGCTAAACTAAAAGTGCTAGCTTGTAACGAAAACATACCTAATAAAGAGGAAGGCATGCCGTTAATAATGAAAAACAACATAAGCCAAATGGCCACCACGACCACGCTTACAGGACCATATCCTTTTCCATAACTAAATCGCAAAGTTTTCCCGTAACAGAGCAATGGTTTCGTGGTTGTGTGGCACGTAGCACCGTCTTGTTGAAAGTTAACGTTGTCCAGATCAATACCATCCAACTCCGACCAAATCATTAATCATCTCTCGATAGCGCAATCCGTTCACCGTAACTGTGGATCCAACCTAATTTTCGAAAAAGTAAGGTCCAATGACACCGCCGGACCATTAACCGCACCAAATAGTCACACGTTGAGAATGGAGAGGCTTCTCAACAATAACTCTTGGGGTTTCCGATCCCCAGATGCGACAATTTTGCTTGTTGACGTAGTCACCGAGGTGGAAATGGGCCTCATGAGTCAATATGATTTTGTATCGTTCGTATCGTTTTTGATCGTTTTGTATCGTTTGATGATCGTGTATCGATCCATTTTTAGTAATGGCGTAGTTTCTACTTGTCAAATGTCAAAGAATAAAAACTTCAAAAGTTACAGCTACCGAAATACCGGGTGATTCAAAATAACACCTCTTGTTGGAAAACCTATTATGTGTGTAATTTCAGAAGCTTCGAATTTTTCACTAATGGTGATTTCGTTTCTGAAAAATAATATCACCACAATCGAACAAAAATCGTGCGGTGAGTAAAACCCATACCTACATTATGGCGCAACCATTTGATAGTGCATTAAGAATGTACGCTTTCAATTTGGTTTGGTTCTGAAGTTTGCTTTTTGAAAGTGCAACACTTCACACCATGGACTGGGCTGGGTGTGGAAAATACGACATTTTCGCATTTGCGGAGAGTAATAATTTTACAAACGAAATCAAATTCCGTTCATACGGCTGCACCATTTTTACAAACGAACCTAAAAATGCGGTTGCAGTGTAAAATGTAGACAAAATTTTACATTTGTTTGCACAAACGAAATCACCATAAATGTTGGCCCTTTCTGATGGAGGCACTAGAAAGAGTGGACCAATATGCGCATATTTCGTTTGCCAAAAAGCTTGTATTTGCCAACTAAAATATTGTAGCTTTCAAGTGGTTGTTAATGTAAAAGTTATGCTATAATGTTAAACTTCAAACGAGCTACTCGAATTCGTCATATCTTTGTTCCAAACCACAATATGGTATTTATGTTGGGTTCTTGTATTTACTACCACGCTGTGCGCATGACTAAATAACCAGCTCGATTAGTTCAGGTATTGGCGTATCCCACAATACATAATGTCTTTATGGTATTTAAATGTTAAGCCATAAACATGAACAGCTTTTACAATATGTGACACAGCGGCAAGCTTTTTTTTTATCAACAGTAAAGTTTCACCCAAGTAGCTTTCCATAAAACATATTCAGCACCAGAGCTTTTGTGGTATCTAATTAACATTAATACAACAGTAAAACACTTTTTTCATTCATTCATTTTACATTTATTTCGAAAACTGATTTTATTCATATATTTTTTGTCAGCTTTCGTCTTTTAATGATAGTTCTGTTAGATACTTTAACATTTGTTCGTTATACTTAAATTATAATTTTATTTCTTTGTAATTAAATAGAAATACATAGTTGTAGAATGTTGTGTACGATTTGTAAGCGTCCCTCAAGTGTCGCACATTACATTAAACAGTACACTTAATTTGTTTTTCATAAAATTTGTTCTTTAAATACCTATATAGCTAATACATACTTAGAAATTAGGGAAAATAAATTAAAAAAATACAATAAATATTCGGACATTTCTTAATAATAAGAAAATAAATAGCATTTAATAAAAGCGAATTAAATAAATACGTAATTAAATAATTAATTAAATAAATAAATAATAAATACAGCGAAGAATTAAACCAGTCCTAAAGTTCAAAAGGTCCTTAGTGGGTATGAGAGTAGAGTACATGTTTTGAGCGACTTAAACTTCATTGCATTCCAAATACAATTGCGAACAATCGAAACCGGAACGCCCTCTACGGCCGGCGTCGTACATTTGTTCAAAGTTGCCACCGCTGGTGCGGTCCAACAAGTAGCTGGTGGCATAGCTGTTGTAAAGAAATAGAAGAAATGGTATGACAATTAATTTCAAATTCTGATTTGAATTATTTGAAGTATATTTCCTTAAATATTGTTGATTAAATTATTTGTTAGCAATTAATAACACTATGCAACAAAATGTTTGTCCAAGGGATGTGGATAACACACAAAAAACACAAAACACAGTCTTGAAAATATTGGGTGTCTACTTTCGAAGCAAACTATATGTCAGCTACAGGTACTGCAACTTATGAACCTTAAACCCTGAATTTATGAATGAAATTTCTTATTAATGCATTATTAAGGCAAAGAACTTTTCAATATGTAAATGATACCGACAATATCTGCTACATCTGCGGAAACTATGTAATTAAAAAATCGACGTGCGTTTAGTAAAATAATAGAAGAAATATATGTGTAATATTTTGGTATACGAGTTAAAAATATGAACGAACCGTGGACACCTAGTATTTTGTGCAATTCGTGCCATGTAAATCTTACTCGATGGACTAGTGGAAGAATGCGGTAAGTACTTTAAAATTAAGGTACTACAATGATTTGTGGAATAAAACGTTTCAATTTTAGACTTCACGTGCTATTTCGAATGCCAATGATTTGGAGATAACCATTCATTCACGATACGGACTGTTATTTTTATCTAAGTTAATAGATTGGAGTAGGAAGTGTCTAAGTATAGCTAACAGCCTAATAACGGAAACATCATCAAGTTCAACTGTACTCAACTCTGAGCGATTCAAGTTTGAGTCAGAAGTCATCGCTTTTAACTCGGTTTCAACTCATTGATCTAGTGAGAGATTTGGAACTGACCAAAGATAAGGTCAGTTCCAAATCTTGCATCTGGGATGAAACAGTACAATATTTTGGCCCCAGATGTTAACATATCATATTATAGAGTCCGTGATATACCTTACAAACAATTTTATACAACTGTGGATAACAGATGCTTTTGCTGGCTCAATTGATAAAATACATAAAATATGAATATGACTGGAAAATTTGTTGCGATTTAAAAGTAGTTGGTATGTTTTGCCTCTGGGATAGCCGATATTTTGCCACCATTGCATATTAAGCTGGGGCTCTTTAAACAATTTGTAAAAGCCTTAAGGAAAGATGGCAATTCACTCTCATATTTAAAAAGTTTATTTAAAAGTCTTTCTTTTCAAAAAATCGATGGGCCTAAGATAAAGAAACTGATGAAAGATGTGAATTTCGAATCATATTTGACGTCGGATGAAATTGCAGCATTTAAGTCGTTTAAGGTTGTAGTTTCAAATTTCCTTGGATTCAGTAAAAGCCCGCAATATGAAACAAAGATTAATGATTTCTTAAAAAATTATGAAAGAATTGGTTAGAAATATATTTTTTTATATTTATGTATATAACACATATGTATGTATTCTTCCAACTTATTTTTCGCTTTATGTATTCCAACAGGTGTAAATATGTCCCTCAAAATTCATTTCTTGCATTCTCATTTAAACTTTTTCGAACATGGCGAAAGGTTTCACCAAGAATTGAAGTCCATCGAGCGGTCGGGCATATACTCCAAAAGTTATAGTGCAAATACTAAGGGTACCTTCGACGATAATAGTAATTTTAACAAAATTTTTTAAAAAAAAAAATGTATCCATAAAAAAATTTTTGGTTTTGATTCTATATAACAGTATGCCACAGTCTATACAAAAAATAATTTTTAGGTCTAATAAACAAAAAAAAAATTTTTTTGTTGCATAATGTTATTAGAGTCTTCACGATTTGAATTTAAGTAATTTTTTACGTATTCAATTCTATGGTAATTTTCAATCTAAAATCTTTGAACTTAAATTAGGCTATCCTATAAATATATTTTCATAAATATTGTTGATTAAATTATTTGTTAGTAATTAATAATAGTGAAATAAAAAGGGTGATTGTTTTGCAACTTTCTTTTCGACAGCTCAGCCGTTTTCGTGTAACATATTATTGTCAAAATTGTTCAGTTTGGTCTATAATTTAACCATGAATCGACTTACAAACGAGCGACGCTTGCAGATTATTGAATTTTATTATTAAAATTCATACTTGGTTATGTTCTTTCATTTTATGATCAGTTTGGGCGACCTTCTGAGGCGGCTATTCGGAATCTTGTGACTAAATTTCGCGTTAAATTTACATTATTGGATATTAAACTACCAACACGCATACGTAGAGTGCGGACAGAGGAAAATATCGCCGATGGCATCATTGGGCCGTACTTTTTCAAAGACGACAAAGGTAGGAACGTTACTGTTACGTCAAACAAATACTGGGTCTAAATATTGATCTGGGACCCCATAAGCTATATTTATTCTGAATGCCTTAAAATTCTATGACGATTTAGCAATGTCCGTCTGTTCGTCCGTCCATCCGTCCGTCTGTTTCAATCACGCTTCAATCTATAAAAGCTAGGTAGCTGAAATTTGGTACAGATACTTCTTATAGCTGCAGGTTAGAATTGAAAATGGGCAATATCGGTCAATATTTTTATATAGTCCCCATATATAGCATCTGTCCGACGTGAATTATAACTTCATAGAGACCACAAATGTCAACTTATCAGGCTGAAAATTTGTAACTGAGGTTTATTTATACCAGAAATCGTTCACACGAACAACGGTAGCCTTAGGTCCATGTTTTGATATAGCACCCTTACAAAGGTCCCTCTATATTTTATATCTTAACGCAACAAAAACCACAAATTTAAACGAATCGGGCTGAAATTTGGTAATATGACTATTTGTACCCAATACCATTCTCATGCTATACATGGTGGTGGGTATATAAGACTTCTGCATGGACGAACTTAACGCTTTTACTTGCTTTGGCCCAAAATGGAAGAGCTGGACTTAGCTGACATGTGGTTTTAACAAGACGGTACTACATGCCACACGGCAAGCAAGACAATGGCCTGATTGAAAGGCGAGTTCGGGAACAGTTTATTTCACGTTTGAAGCCGGTCAATTGGCCGATTAGATCGTGCGATTTAACGCCTTTAGATTTTTTATGGTGCTCATGTCTATAGGGTTAAGCCCGTTTGAGCAAATATCTTTTTCAAAACATCACAATAATTGTGAGGACAATTTGGCATAAAATACAAAAAATAAAATTTAAAAATAAATAAGAAAGGGGAAAAAAAGGGATAACTAATTTTAATAAATTTTGTAAAAAAAAATGGGGAAAAAATCTTCTTTTTTATTTCTTTTCTATTTTTTATTAAGAGTTGAAAATAATTACTAACATTTTTCAAAACGTCCTATATTTACACGTATAGCTTTTACCGATAAAAATATATAATTTTTATAATAAAACCAGTATTCCTCTAAATTCACAATTTCGACATGACATAATCCTAAATACTATGATCACTTAACATGGAAATGCTCTATTCTTTTCTACCTTTCCTATCAGAATCCGTTGTCAGAACATTGTTATTTTCGAAAAAGTTTCATTTTGTTTCACACTCTTAAAGACGCATAGGTACCCTGCAGCTAAAATCATTTCTAGTTGC
Organism: Eudasyphora cyanicolor; assembly: GCA_963930755.1. Taxonomy (NCBI): domain Eukaryota; kingdom Metazoa; phylum Arthropoda; class Insecta; order Diptera; family Muscidae; genus Eudasyphora; species Eudasyphora cyanicolor. Next base: position 19,200,405 of record OZ005734.1, read on the forward strand.
GTATTGAACCAGTCATAAGCTAGTTGCAATGTGACCTATGCAAACCCATTCGCATCGCTGCCAGCGTAAGCGATTATCTGAGCAGCATAACAGTACTTGCTTGGTACCTACATGGTGGTTGCAGATCGACTTGCTCGTCTCTCTGCCGTCAGCAGCAGAGAAATAAGCAAACACGATTGAACTGCTTTACGAGCGAGTACTTGCTTGGTGGTGGCAGAGTAAATGTTTCTCTCTCCCACCACCATTCTCTTTAATCTCTTATTCTCAAATATAGTAATAACTGAACTAGACATTAACTAGTACTGAATTGTAAACAAATGAACTAGTTGGGTGCCTATGACAAGCCAATGTTAAAATCGATAGTTCGTTATATGAAAAAAGGACAGATATGTTACTAGTTTGAAGTAAAAAGCAACTAGTATATTTCTATATACAAACTAGTCATTTTGACTGCAGGGTAGTTATGACCTATTTATAAATAATATTAGCCCAGTCCCTTCTTTTTGTCCCATCTAATAAAATAAATCTACTTTAAACATTAAATGCCATTCAAATAGACAATTATGACACATTCAATATCAACTTGAAAAACACAACACAAGCAAACAAAATAAAACACAATACTTACGATCCCAATTGGCAGAAAATGCTGGTGCCACCGATTTCGCGGGTACACTCCGTATTGGCTTCGCACATATAACGTTGCAGACACTTATCGTCCGAGTTGCGGTAGGTGCGGACGTAACCCTTCAACATGGAAATACTGGCAACGGCGGCATCACTGACAGAGTCACGTTTGCCCAAAGAACGGGCCGACAGCGAACGGTGCGAGAATGAAGTCTTCAAGGCATCCAAGAGATTCATAACAATTTGAATAAACTACAAGAAAGAAAGAACCACAGAAGAAAAGAAGAAGAAGAAAAAATGGTCATTATTTCAAGTACATTTTACACAAGTCACACTCGACTAAATCGTGTCGAATCGAGCCGAACTAATTAACATATTACGAGTATATTAACGATTGATGGAGAGGGGGAGGAGAAGGGGAAAGAGATGCGTAAGATAATCAAATGTGAATTGTTTTCTAAAGTGTCTCTATCTATTATTGTGAGAGGTTAGAAGAGTGTGAGATAGACAGTGAGTGAGTAAGTAAGTGAGAGAGAAAGCAGCAAATAGTGAAAGATAGAAAGAAATGAAAATGTACAATACGTGTAAAATAGCTTAAAACTACTTGTTAAATTTTGATTGTCTTAAATTTCTTTGTAATACACTGAAAGAAAAATGTTTTCTGGGAAAAAAGGGAAAATAAGATTTTATATTCAATTTAACAATAATGTAATATATATTTAATTAACAAGTTTGTAGACTCAAGAAAACCGTATAATATTTCAACAGTGTTGGGAAAAGATTATCACCCAGAATTGAATGATAATAATTATTAATTTTTAAAGATATTTCTTTTAAAATATTTTCTTCTTATGAAAGAAAACTAATATATAATGTACTACTCACAATCTCAATAAATTAATAAAAGGCGATCATGATAAGAAATATCACATTTTTATCAATTTTGATTTTGTTTCTAATTTCTACTCGTATAACAATTAGACGAAAAGTCGGTCATATATATATGCCTCTGAAATTCGTCTTTACAAAATTCCATAAAAATTGGCTGACAGGTCTAGTTCTAAAGTTCAAAGTTTATCTGTACACCCAAAAACTGTATTCTGCCAAATTTCATAAAAATTGGTACTTATATCTGGGGACTCTATCTAGGTACGAACTGTTTACCGTAAATTTCCTAAATTTTTGGTTATATGCCAAATGTGGATATATAAGTACATACATATAAATAGGTGCAGATCTATAACGCCTAAATATCAACGGATTTTGCTCAAATTTGGCAATGTTCGCATGAGTCGAGGGTCCAAAAACTATATTCTGCCACATTTCATGAAAATTGGTACACATATCTTGTGGCTACCTCTAAATCCGATACGATTTCTACAAAATTTTGCAGTGTTCTTTCTGCAATTTTAATATAAATCTGTCTAACAAAACTTTTTCTATATCTTTTATGTGCCACATCTGGATGTAAATATATATACATATATATATACATATATATATAAGTATACCCAGCAAATAATATGGAAGTTATTCCTAAGGAATAACATTTAAGGTACTTCCAAAGACGCAGTTAGTGATTTTTTTCACTTCCAAAAATTTTCTTTTGCAGTAGTCATGAAAAAATTTATATTTTGTGAAAAAAAAATAAAATCTTAGAATTTAGAAAAACTAAAAAAATATTTAAACAAAAAAGTTAATTACTCGATGCGGGATTTGAACCCGGACACCCCTACTAATAATACTAAAATAAAGAGAACATCCAAAGCAGTGAATAAGATTACATTTTGCACAATTTTGCCAAAAAGTACTCATACGCTAAAGTGGTCTTATATATCTCAGCATAGTGGTAATACAAACTTGTGGCCGAGCGCGCTAAGGTGTGATGTTATGCTGATACGGCCCAAGGGGAGCCAGGTTCAAATCACGGCTAGACCAAAATTTTCACTTTGAATAATTAAATAAAAAAGTTTCTAAATAAAAATTAAAAAAAAAAAATTAAAGAAAAAGTTTAAAAAAATTAACTTTTTGGAGGAGATATGTGCATCTTCCGGAGCATAAGATTAGGAGTTTTATCACTTCTTTGGATGCTCTTTTTTTGATAGTTAAAAAATATATGGGGAATTTCATGTCAAGTGAGTTTAGTCCTATTAAAGAATAGAGTTCGAACCACATATTTTAGCAAAACTCGAGAAGCATTTATCCCACTTGGTTCACGAAAGCTTTCAAGAATCCCAGTATAAGTAGCCATCGGTTTCAAAGATATCCTACGAGATATTGCGAAAAATAAATTTTTTTGGAGAACTTTTTATATTTTGCATATATAAAGTAATTGTTTGGTTTTAATTTCAAAAAATATTAAAATTTAAAAAAAAAACTATTTTTTTCCAACATCTTGTAAGATATACTTGAAACTGCCGATGGGATGACAAAATTCTATTAGAAGAAAAGAATGCTACTTAATTAAGGATTCTCTAAAGCTTCCTTAAACCAATTAGGATATAGTTATGCTAAAAGATGGTATTATATAGATGGGAAAAGGGCTGCTTGGCCAAAATTCAGCACCCTCCAACTCGGATAGTCCTTAACCGATCTTATTGAAATTTTGTGTCATAACTACTATCCAATTGGACTAAACTTGGATGCTAGTTTCATCCCGATCAGAAGACGTCGGTTTTTAAAATTGACTGACTTGACATGAAATCTGCCATATATATATAAATATATTTGGAGGATATGTCTTAATCTGATTCGATTCTTATAAAATTTTGCAAAGTTCATACTTTTTATAGATCTCCTCTCGGCCGAATTATATTTAAAATATATTTTATAAAGCGGAATCGAGGGAAACATGTATGTGGGGCTATATCTTAATCAGATTTGAAGCCATTTCCATTAGAATTCTTCCTTTATTGTCGTAATTGTAGCCAAATTTAACAATACTATATGCTCATAATTTCACTTAGCTGGTTTTATCAACGATTTTAGTATTTAAAAATTAAAAAAAGACCAACTGTAAAACATATTCAGTGCAGCTTTGCTAAAATGGCTGTAACATGTTTTATTTCCCAAGTGATAGCAGATATTGCTTGTTCTGCGCTGTGCTCTAAACTAATTGAAAATTATATTTTTTTATTTAATTAAATTTTATTACGATTTTTTTCCAGTTCAGAATTTTTGTGCAAACATAATCTTTTCAAAGAAAAATTTGGCATGCGATTAATTTTTTTCGAGATTTTGGTATGCAAATCCTACTTTCCTGTACATATTAAACAGTTTTATAAGTTTTTCCACAAATTTTACTTGGTTTTATATTTTTTTACCAATTTTACGTTTTAACAAATAATTTGTCTTTCTTTATGTTATCAAAACTTTTTCCTTACCTCATTGCATATTTCTTTCAGTGTATTAACTAGAAGTAGTTGTAGTACTTAGAATAAAAAAAATGAATAAATATATTTCTTTCGTTACCTCTCCAGCTTGTTTGGCCATTGAGTTGACTTGTTCTGGATCTTTTGTACCAAGTACCGATGATAACACAGCCGCCAAGATGCCCTGTTTTTTATTTTTGTTTTTATTTTTAAACAATTGTTTTTGCAAGCATTGTAACCACCATTTTTTGTATAGTATAAATCCAACCATAACCACATTAACCAGTAGTATGTTTTTTTTGTTTTGTTTAAATTGTAATTTTTTTTCAGTTTTACATGAGTTTATGTATGTTTATGTTCAATAAAAGAAAGCAAAAAAATACATATATATTATTGTCAATACAGCAATATCAACAACATGAAAATAAAAAGGAAAATTTGGAAAAAAAGAGATAAGAAGATTTGTTGTAAATTGATATGTTATGTGTATTTTGTATAAAATTATATATAGCAAACATATGTTTCTTTAAAATGCTTTTTTCTGTGTGTGGGTGTGTGTACAACCATTTTTGTATGAATGTGAAATTTGCGGAATATGAATATGGAAATTGTCAACTGTCTGGAAAAACAAATCGAAAGGGTCGTGAGTATTTTTTTCCACACAGACTTATTGATAAAAGAAGGAAATTAGGAGTGTGGTGAAATTACCACATTTTAAATATCTTTTAAGATTTGAAATTTATGAAAACGAGGCAGCTTTAATATTAAACATGTCATAAGAAATACGAACTTGAGGATTGTGTTGAAAATATGTACTCCTAGGTTGAACTTATCTTAAGACATATATTTGAACAAATCCATTCCCATTTGTATCTCATCACTTGCAACCGAAGAAAATAATTTCAGTTCAATAATCTGCTCAACAGATTGACGGACGGACGGACATTGGGACAATGGTCCGTCGTAAACTGTGACGTATACGACGTACGTTTGTAACACATACGACATATGTATTCAACGACGTAAATCTATTGTCGAAGTCTCTCGGCATTTTCGCAAACAGCACAAACAGATCAAGAACAATTTTATTTTATAATTAACAATTCCTTTTACTTTTAAATTGGAGCTATTCCATTGTGGAAAAAATTAAACTTCAGGTTTAGCGCCAATTCAAAAAAAGGACGTAATTAAGCTTAAATTGGATCTAATGTTTTGACTTATTTCAGGCATTTATGTTGAGTTTTGGTCTATTCAGAGTAAATACTAGAATTGTATTAACTTTTTGGAGGAGATATGTGCATCTTCCGGAGCATAAGATTAGGAGTTTTATCACTTCTTTGGATGCTCTTTTTTTGATAGTTAAAAAATATATGGGGAATTTCATGTCAAGTGAGTTTAGTCCTATTAAAGAATAGAGTTCGAACCACATATTTTAGCAAAACTCGAGAAGCATTTATCCCACTTGGTTCACGAAAGCTTTCAAGAATCCCAGTATAAGTAGCCATCGGTTTCAAAGATATCCTACGAGATATTGCGAAAAATAAATTTTTTTGGAGAACTTTTTATATTTTGCATATATAAAGTAATTGTTTGGTTTTAATTTCAAAAAATATTAAACTTAAAAAAAAAAGGTTTAGCGCCAATTCAAAAAAAGGACGTAATTAAGCTTAAATTGGATCTAATGTTTTGACTTATTTCAGGCATTTATGTTGAGTTTTGGTCTATTCAGAGTAAATACTAGAATTGTATGGCAAATATTTTTGTAAAAGATTTTAGAATAGCGACCCCATAATTTTGAAAGGTCATATTGAGTAGATCATTTTTGTAGATTAATCTTATGGTGCAGCTGATTTTTTTTTATAGTGGGTGAAAGTTTTAATTTTTGGTCGAAGGGAGCTTTATACTAAATGAAAACCAGTAATGAAAGACAGAAAGTCGGGCGGGGCCGACTATATAATACCCTACACCTCCCTAACACTGCGAAAATGGGCATTGCGAAACGAATTTGGCAGTATTCATGCATGTAATATGAAAACTTCCTCTGTCGAATTTCGAACTGATCGGATATAAAACACGGTTTCTACAGCGCTTACATGTAAAATCGGGTGAAACATACATATGGGGGCTATATCTAAATCTGAACTGAATTTCCTTGAATTTGTTTGCTTTCTTTCATGTAATAAGAAAACTCTCTCTGTCGCATTTCGAACTTATCGGATATAAAATACGGTTTCTACAGCGCTTACATATCAAATAGGATGGGGGCTATATCTAAAGCTGAACCGTTTTTAACCGCATTTGGTAGTGATCATTCATATAAAAAAATTCTCTCCGCCGAATTTCGTACTTATCGGATATAAAATAGGGTTTCTACAGCGCTTACGTGCCAAATCGGATGTAACATATATATGGGGCTATATCTAAATCTGAACCGATTTTCCCCGAATTTGGTAGTGTTCATTCATGTAATAAGAAAATTCTCTCTGTGGAAGTTCGTACCGATCGGATATAAAATACGGTTTCTACAGCGCTTACATGCCAAATCGGATGTAACATATATATGGGGACTATATCTAAATTTGAACCGATTAGCCCCGAATTTGGCAGTGCTCATTCGTGCAATAAGACAACTCTCTCTGCCACATTTCGTACTGATCTGATATAAAATACAATTTCTACAGCGCTTACATGTCAAATCGGGGGTAAAAAATATATGAAGGCTATATCTAAATCAGAACCGATTTTGACAAATTTCAAGAGGGATCGTCCTTGGGCCAAAAAAGAGCACTACGCTTAATTTCATCACAATCTGACGATAAATACGACCTGCATTTGGATCACAAGAATACACGGAAAGACAGACAGACCGACGACAATGGCTAAATCGACTCAAAAAGTTATTCTATGTCGATCGGTATAATAAACAATGGTTCTATTTCTTCTCTTTTTGGGCGTTACAAACAATTTCACAGAGTCATAATACCCTGTACCACAGTGTGGTGTAGGGTATAAACACTATAATCTGAATTTAATGTCGCGATAAATTAAAATACAAACACTTACAAAAGGTAATCTCTTAGACATTAACTTTCAATATGTTTTCATTTAGTATAATGCTCCCTTCAACCAAAAAATTAAAACTTTGAGCCACTGTGAAAAAACTCAGACCATAGGTCTATTTTACAAAAATGATCTACTTTACATGCGTCAACACTATAGGATCGGTATTCTGCTCCAAAAATGTTGATGGACAGTGTTATTATTGTAAAAATAAGGGAAACTCCAAAAAATCATTTTTCATATATTTTATTATTATGGATTTTTTTGGGAGGAAACAAAAGATGTAACGACCATTTTTCGGTGGACTATGAGTACTATAAAATCATTAAACTGTACAAAATTGCAAGTGTTTGTATCATCGCGACTTTAAATTTATATTATTGTATAATTTGGCGTGTAATTTGTATAAATTGGGGTGTAATTTTGCTAATTAAGCGTAAAGGGCTTTATTTACAACTTTGAAGTCTTTTTCGTACAATATAAAATCCTCAAAAATTCCTTTCTGAAAAGACTTTTTGATTTTCTTAAAAAGGGCCAAATTGAAATATAAAGAGAAGATCTAGAGGGTTAAGATCTCCCACAAAAATAACCATCATAAAATTCCACTATATATCTCGGACAATAAGAAATCTCTCAGACATTAACTTACAACATTTTTATACATTTTTCATTTAATTTAATGCTCCCTTCGACCAAAAAATTAAAACTATGAACCCGTGTAAAAAAATTCAGATCAGCTGGACCATAAGCTTATTCTACAAAAATTATATACTCAATATGCCCTTTCAAAACTATAGGGTCGCTATTTTCATGTTCCAAAAATGCTGTTGGACAGTGTTTGTTATTGAATATCATTCCAAGCCAAAGGGTACGATTTTTGACATCACTATCTTTGATTGTTTCAAAAGTGTGTGTATGTATTTTTCTCGTAAAAATATTGTATACCTGTTTCTAGAGAAAAAAAATTGTTCAATAGTAATGAGCAATTTAAATATGGCGGAATTACTATTTTTTCAAAAAGGTTTGTTCATTCAATCTCTTGAAGCTCCTGAAATACTTGATCGATATTGATGTACTTTACCTAGTTTTGATTAATTAATTTAAAAAAGTGACTGTTAATTAATTTAAAAAATGAATGCGGTTTTGTAACACCCACTAATAATTTTTATAGTGTTTTAATCTTAAGATATACATATATGATTTTCTTAGAAAATTGTGTTAAACGTCAGTGATTGGTGGAAATCACTTTCAGAACATTTTATGTTACCTATGAATTGTGTTGTCCTGCGAGTCTGGCTAAAGCGCACTGTAACCGTCTAAAGGCTCGACCGATGGACTTTACATTTTGCATGTGGTAATATTTACGTCCATCTCAGGCTAAGTTTAAAGATGGGCCATATTGGTACTCCCATTCTGTTGTACCAACAGGCCGATCGGCTTAACTGTATGTCAATGTTAAAACGTCTTCTCACTTTCAACCTAACCTAACCTTGCCGAATCTTCTGTAATTTTATCCATATTAATAGATTCTTTAACGCTATCAACTCGAGAAATTTCCAAATTTCCGCTCCCTTCCCGACCCAGAAAGGTGCGATTTTGAATAGAAAAGAAGAGTACATAAATTTAATATCAGTAGACTTAAACATCTGATTTTTCTACAGTGGTTTGGTTTAGGAATATTCCTACGATATGAAATTTCTTACTTTCAATTATTTTATTTTTAATAATTAAGTTTTAAAAATATCCTTATGCTGTTTTTAAAATGGTACCAATTTCATTGAAATCAGTTATCCAGAGTAAAACCGAAAGTATTTTCGTTAAATTTAAGGAAGTAATTTTAAAATGTTCAAAATTTGAAAAACGCTTAAAAATAAAGGTTTTTTCAACAATATGTGTTATTTTGGTATTTAAGGAAATATGCCATTTTTTTAGATAAATGATCGGATGTTCATTTCATAATAAAGAGGAAGGTGTACCGTTAATAATGAAAAACAACATCAGCCAAATGGCCACCACGACCACGCTTACAGGACCATATCCTTTTCATGAAATTTTCCATAACCAAATCGCAAACGGGCTGCCCTATGTCCTTGATAGCCTAACGAATTCTATCTTTGAGGTCTTGAATCGACGCTGGGCTGTTGGCGTAGACTTTATCTTTCACGTGGCACCAAAAGAAAAAGTCGTAAGGTGTTAAATCACAAGATCTCGGTGGTCAATTGTGATCACCTCTTCGAGAGATAACACGGTCCGGAAACTTTTCCCGTAACAGAGCAATGGTTTTGTTGCTTGTGCGGCACGTAGCGCGTCTTGTTGAAAGTAAACGTTGTCCAGATCAATACCATCCAACTCCGACCATAAAAAATCATTAATCATCTCCCGATAGCGCAATCCATTCACCGTAACTGTTGATCCAACCTCATTTTCGAAAAAGTAAAGTCCAATGACCCCCGGGACCATAAACCGCACCAAACAGTCACACGTTGAGGCTTCTCAACAATAACTCTTGGGTTTTCCGAGCCTCAGATGCGACAATTTTGATTGTTGGCGTAGCCACCGAGGTGGAAATGGGCCTCATCAGTCTAGATGATTTTCGAATTTTAATAATTTCAATGCGTTGTTGAATCATGTATCGTCCCATTTTTAGTAATGGCGTACTTGTCAAATGTCAAAGAATAAAAGCTTCAAAGGTGACAGCTACCGAAATACCGGGTGATTCAAAATAACACCTCTTGTTGGAAAACCCTATATAAACAAATCCAGTAAAGAAAGACCAAAGTCGGGAGTAGCTGATGTATATCAGAATCGGATAGAATATATATATACATAAATCTAAACTGATTTACTTCAAATTAGTAAGTGTTCATTCGCGGATCAAAAACTAGATTGCCTTGCCTTTGTACTAAGGCACGTTGGCAGACAGACGGACTCAGAAAGTGATTCTAGGCTGATCGGTATAACAAATCGATGAGTCTACCTATTCTCCTTTTTGGTGTTACAAACAAATCACAAAGTTATTATACCGCTAACCACTGTGTGGAGTATGCATTTCTTTAGAAAATTATGTAGAACTATACGGCCTTCTAGAATCAAAGTGATATTTGTTTTCTCAAAATAAATCTACGTCGATCTGCTTAAACAGTTGGTTAAGCCAAACACAATATTCAAATTATTTTTAAATTCCTCTATTAATTTAAAATTTGTAATTTTCAGATAATTCATTCTACAAGATTTCCAAATCATTTTACCGGTAAGTAGTACTACAATTTTTCTTAGACTAAATAAAACTGGATAAAATAATACAAACTACTCGTATACCCTTAAGGAATTACAAGCAAATGGCAAAGAATAGAACCAGAATAAATGGACAATTTTAAAACTTTTTGCATTCAGCTTGCAAATGAGAAAGCTCCTCCCTAATTTTTAGTTTCGCAAATACCGATTTGTTAATTTCTTTTCCTGGAGTACAAGCGCACATTCTCACATTTCGTTGGTTATAAAAAATGCATTTGAAAGCACATAAGAAAGTTAGTTTACCAAAATAATCTCAATTATATACAACCATGATAAACAAAATAAAGTGCAGACTACTTAAAATTTAGAAAAAGAAGGCTTTTCATATAAATATTAAGAAGCGTTTTGAATTTGAAATGAATATTACCTGCATGGGGGAGCCACCATTGTCGACCTTGTCAATGCCATCACTGGGAGCACCACCGCCCAATAAAGTGTTAATGATTTTCAAACCTTTGAAATTGAAAAAAGAGAAAACAAACCATTAAATAAAAATGCCAATTGTAAAAAGCAATTAATTAGTGGCCACAAACCCATGGAGATGACATTAGCCCAAGGTGAACCGCCAAAGCCAATATTATCGACATCATCGGATTTTGTGGGAGCATTAGCACCACCATTAAAGAACATCGTCAACACCGTGGACAACATGTTGGACCAGGAGAAACCATTGGGGGCATCTTGGATTTGATTGCCTTCGATATCGTCTTCTACATTATCCAAGGCAACTTTCTTCGAGGCATTAGGTTTCACAGCGTATTTGCGGGATGTCTCAGCAGCGGGATTATAGACGGGTGATTGCATGGACTGCAGCTGCTGCTGTGATCTGCTGGTCAGTAAACGTCTTTGATGCACCTCATTTTGTGGATAGGCATAGGTGAGCAAAATGCAATTTGTGGCCATTATCGTGAGCAGCACAAAGGCATTCATTCTGTTTTGTTTGGTCATGTCTAGAAAGAAACAGGAGTGAAGATAGCAGAAAATCAGGTTTGTGTCTTAAGTCTTTCGTTTTTGCAGGCAATTAATATCTTTCACCAGCACCAAAATTAAGCTAATCAATAAATGTTTTCTTTTCCTTTTCTTAAATTTTCAATTTGCATTCCCTGTTTGCCTTCAGCTAAACATAACAAGTTCATTATCATGAGTTTATTCAGCTTTTTATTGCTTCTGTTCCTTTGCCACTTGTTGGTCGTTTGTTTAGTGCTTTAGCAAATGATGACTACGTAAAATAATGGCGGTTCTTACAACCAACAATCTAATCCAACAGCCATAAACAATCAACACACAATACCATTTCTTGTTTATATAATACCGTTGAAATAACAATTTAGTGGCAGCGTGTTTTCTACTCTTTTCTTAGTTTTCTGTGCGATTTACAGTGGGGGAATTTTGAAAGAAAAAGAAATAGAAATACTTGTATATTTTCTTAAATAGCCACAAAGTTAGCTAGCTAAACAAAGAGGTTAGTAAATTCAAACACAGTTTTAGTATAGAAGCCTTCGGAATAGATGTTCAATGTCAAGAGTGAAAGAAAGGAGATAGTTTAAGAAGTATTTCTCCTAAAACACCCGACACCACCGCTTATTCCTTTACCCCTGGAAATCTCCCTCCCAATATAATTATATATCAAAAGTCATAGAAATCGATGGAGCTTTTGGGTAATGTATTCGACAAATTGATTCCTACCAAAACACCTGATTTGGTAGAAACACTTTTTGAAGTGTCTTCTTTCTTTCGTTCTTTGACTTGGAACTTCCATGCCAAAGCTTTCTATACTAAAATTTTCCTGAATTTACTAACCCTTCCTAAATATGTCAAAAAGGCAATGTCACAGGAAAAACTGTTATTGCCATTCGATTTAAAGTGTCGAAATTATTGTGGGTAAAATGTTTTCATCTAGAATACATTTTTAAAGTGAATTTGGCACACACAGTGATATTATTCTAAGAATATTAATAAAAAATATTCTAACTTAAAAATAATTAGTCTCCACAACAACTCTGCTAATTTTTAATGTTATATTATTGGAAATATATATCCCTTATAGTTAACAATTTTCCCCTACTGTTCATTCAGAGTCGCACTCTTTCACTTCACACATGTGTGTATCAGCTATTCGAGCACTCGTATTAGATTTTATGCTCCATTATGACCATAAAAACAATCTTAACTGTATTTAGCGGAAATTGCACATAAGAAATACTACAAAAAAAACGAAAAGAATTAAAGAAATAAAATTGTTTTAAACCAGGCAACGTTTTTGGAATTAAGGTGATGTGTGGAAGCCACCGCCGCCAGTTAGGCAGTCAGCCGGTCAGCCAGCAAGCTAAATAGAATCATCAGCAATTGTGTTTTTTTCCAATTTCTTTTGGTTTTTCTTCCGAAAGAACTTGTCAGACATGTTTGAAGACTGTGTCTGATGGTGAGTTGTGGTTGCAGCCATGTTAGTGTGTGCTTCTTTCAACAAACAACAAACATGAATGCGTGACACAATTTACATTTTATGACTTGACCACTTGTCAGTGTCGACTGTCGGCTAAAATCAAGATGTTTTAATTATTAAGGCTATGTAAATTTAGAAAGCCATTTTCGATGTGAAGACAAATTGTTTAGCAAAAAGTTACTCGGTAGCCATACTACAGGGTTGCCCATATTCGACGGACCCATCTGGCAACACCATAACTTTTGACAGAGATGTCAGATCGCTTAATGACATACCGCGTTTGAAGCGTCAGTCCAAGCAGATTTTTACCATGGAACAATACACGCCACGCAAGCGCTCTGAAATAGTTGAAATTTACATTCAACAGAAGAAGTCAATTGTGAAAACTCAAAAAACAAAATTATCATGTCCGATGAAGCCCATTTCACATTGAATGGGACCGTAAATAAGCAAAATTGCCGTATTTACGCCACTGAAAATCCTCAGGAGATTCAAGAATTGCCTCTTCATGACGAAAAAGTCAGAGTTTGGTGCGGCGTTAGTGCGAAAACGGTCATTGGGCCGTTTTTCCTCCAAAACGAAAATGGCCATGCTGTTACCATCAACCAGGAGCGTTATCGCGACATGATGACCAATTTTGTGATGCCAATTATTCGTCGAAAGCGTATGAGGCAGTTCTGGTTTCAACAAGACGGCGCTCCACCGCACACAAGTCGCATAACAATCGATTTTCTGAAGAATTTGTTTCCGGGCCGTTTGATGTCGAAAAGTGGTGATTTGGACTGGCCACCGCGTTCGCCCGATTTGACGCCGCCTGACTTCTTCTTGTGGGGATATTTGAAGTCAAAGGTTTACGTTAACAAGCCAAGGACCGTAGAAGAGCTCAAGGACAACATTCGTGAAGAAATAGCCGCTATTCCGGCCGAAATGTTGGCGAAAACTATGGAAAATGCTGCAAAAAGGGCACAATACGCCATCAACGCCAGAGGCGGCCATTTGAGAGATATCATATTCAAAAATTGATGTAAACAAATCTACTTGGAACAAATTAAATGATTAAGATTGCCAACCGCCAAATTTTTATTTTTTTCTTTGATTTTTTTTAAAAAAACATGGGTCCGTCGAATATGGGCAACCCTGTACTACTACCTGTTCTGACAAATGGCTAAGTGGCTGTTGTATTGAAGTACATATTTGAATTTTATGGAAAATATGTACTTGTTCTTTTATTTCCTCACTGACCTCTCTACGTTTCGTTTTAAAATTTAATGAACTTAAAGCAGTTGATTTTTAGAGTTACATAAAACAGTGCAACCTGTTCAACAACAACATAATTTAGAAATTAGAAAATATTAGTATTTTTACATATTTCGGTATTATATGATTTTGATTCCGTCTCAGACATTATTAAAAAAAATAATCTAGTGGAAACCCCTTCAAACCCGATTTTGTTTACTCGTATAACAAAATTCTTGATTTGACGTTTATAAAAATATTTATCAAAAAGTAATCTAAAAAGTACCTTACATTTTTGGGACGCGGTGTTCAATCAGCCAAAAAATAGTCAATATTTTTATAAATAATTTATTTGAATTCATCATAAACTGGAGAATAATTTATATCAATTGGTTGGTATGTCTAACTTTATTAACCTCCAATTTTGCGCTAATATTATTATACCCTCACTTTAGTGATACGAGCGTATATGTATATCATTTGCTACGGCCAAAAGTGTAACACATCGAAGGAGTGATCTAAGACCCTAAGTATGTTCGGCGCATATTCGTTTTGGGTCATTTTAAGTCGAATGAGAAATGTCCGTCCGTCCGTCTATCTGTCTGTCTGCTGGCAGATGCGCACGATAGCTCTCGAAAGGAGTAACCGATTGACTTCAAATTTGGTATGTGGTAATATTTTTTTCTATCTCCGACTATGTTCGAAGATGGGTAATATTGGTCCACTCCTTCTAGTACCTCCCCTACAAAGGGTTAAAATGTTGTGAAATATTGATTCCTTAATCACTGCTATACTACTTATTCGTATCTTCTGAAATTCCACACATGGTATTAGCTTATTAGTGGCTACCAACTCGAGGAAAATGGGCGAAGTTGTCACGCCCCTATTGGTACCTCCCACACAAATGCACCATTTTGCACCAAAAGTTAACAGCCTATAACATTAATACCAGTGTATAAAAATACTTGAAATTTTGTGCAGTGTTATAGTGCCTGCAGTCCAGTGAAAAAATAGCTGTATTGCCACGTCCCTTTTGGTACCTCTCACACAAAGGTACCACTTTGCACCAAAAGTTAACAGCCTATAACAGCCTATAATACCAGTGTATAAAAATACTTGAAATTTTGTACAGTGTAATGCTTTTGTAGTGCCTATAGCCCTGTGAAAAATGGGGTTTATCACCACGACCCTTTTTGTACCTCCCACACAAAATGGCCAAATAATACCACAATTTAATATCTCATAACGTTAATATACCAGTGCACATAAACGCTTATAATTCGGCACAGTGCAATGTATTTAAAGTATCTACTTTTCAGCGAAAAATAGGTGTATTTGTTAAACCCGTTCTGGTAGCTCCCATACAAACTGACAGATTAAATTGTGGAATACTCAATATTACATTACTCACAAAGTGAGGGTATGTATACATTAATCGGTTTACCTCACTGAAACTTTCTTACTTGTTATTTATTCAATCGACACTGTTGTTATCTATATAATATAAAAATTATGAAGAAATCTATTTTGAAAATATATAAGAAACAAATTTTTTGATCTAGCAAATGAATAATAGAACCAGCAATATTATAAATAAACATAGCCAGTGCAAGGTGGGTTCGAGTGGGCTTAGCTCACCCCAGTAATTCCATTCGAGAGCAAAAATCCATTCAATATAAAAATCTTTAGACTACACCGGAAAAATTTGCAAATTTTTAATGATATGTTTGTATTGCAAGAAAATATATATTTTTGAAATGATTTTTTTAAATATTATATATTTCATACATACATACATTCAACATTGCTGTTTTTGGTGTTTTCAGTACATGAAAAAAACTTTGTTAAAAACTAAAAAAATGTAAAGTGACATGTAATGGGGGTGGTTGTAATGGTTGGATAGACAAATTTGTTTCGGAGCCACCAAACTCCTATTGTCAAATAATTGGCAGAATGGGTATTAAATGGGTCAGAATATTTAATATCGACCTATGTAGTTTATTTTCGGCTAAAATATTTATAAGCAGTTACAAATAGGTAAAATAAAATCTCGCTATCCATTTTTTAAAAAAAATTTTTTATGAAAACATTTTGTGGGCATTTTAATTTTTGAAAAATTAAAAAAATAGTTTTTGTGATTTACGAAATTTGTAATTGCTCTCGAACGGCTGAACCGATTTTTGCAAAGTTCACTTTGTTTTAAAGGAGACACAATGCGCCATTAAAAAAAAATTAAAACATTTTTTTACGAGTTTTATTTAAAAGAACTTTTGTAGAAAAAAATTGCTCCCCCCTCGATTTTCTTCAAATTTTCACAGAATATTCGTCGCGATCTCACAAATCGAGAACAGTAAAAAATACCAAGACTAGTCTGAAAATTTTCGTTTGTTTTTGCAAAACAGTGGTACGAATTCAAAAAGGGGAAATAATTCGACCGTTTCTTAACCAAACAACCGATTGCAACCAAACTTGGCATGGTAGATGAAGAGGTGTTAGAGAAGTTAAGTTTTATATTTGGACCCACTATGTCAGCCAGGGGCGGTGTAACTCGTGTTTCGCTTCCGATTTATAAAATTTTGTGTGTGTGTTCTACTAACTGGGGTCCACAAATAAACTGTTTACACCTAAGAATTATCTCGTGTAGATACCGAGATATCTGCAATTAAAAATTGAATTTTTCATTTTTTCCCTTACCGTGTGCTAGTATTTTGTAAATATCGGACCAAAATATACACCGATTTCATCCGTATCAACATGTCGGGATGGGAAATAAAATGTCCAATATCACGAAAAATTGGTTCGATATACCCAATAGTACAAATAGTTATGACCACTTGAAGTTATATATTTATATTTTTTTCCTAAAAAAATGACAAAAATCGGATTTTTTTTTTGAAAATATAACTTCAAGTGGTCGTAACTTTGTTCTTTTGGGTATATCGAACCAATTTTTTTTCGTCACATAGGAAATTTTTTTGCCCATCCAGACATGTTGATACGGAATAAATCGGTGCATATTTCAAAAAAAAAATAAAAATAAAATTATAGCGAGATCTTATTTTACCTATTTGTAACTGCTTATAAAAATTTTAGTAACCAAAAAATAAACTACGTAGGTCGATATTACATATTCTGACCCAAATCTGAGTTTCTTATGGAATCTTGTATATACATACTTCAATTATTTAAAATATCCCAGTAAATAAAGTTATCTAGGAACATTTTTTTTTTTCAAATATTTCCTTTTTTCAAATATTTTCATATTCCATAAAGTTTATTTTTAAGAAATGTTTCTTTAGATGACTTATTAGGCCAGTCTTAGTTTTCAAATATTCTACATATAATCGCCAGCTGAATTCATTAAGAGTCGTCATTGATGCTGTAAAAACACTATGCAGCAAACATTTTTTACGTCCAACTTAACATTTTTCTTTGTAGATTGAGGAATACTATTTTACGAAACAACAAAAGTAGTAAAGATTTTTTTTAATTTTTTTTCTGAAATTATAATTTTAATGGATGATACCTTTAGTATTTGGATAATGTCCTATAAATTGTTGGGAATATCGTCTTCGCCTAGAGACAGTAACAGCCTTTAAAAAATTAAAAAAATATTTTATTTGTTCAAAAAATCGGTGTTTGCTGACACGAAAAAAACATTAAAGTACTAGTATTAAAAAATTTATTTTCGTTTGTTTTTATTTCGGTCTTTAGATCGTTATTGATTTGTCACTAGGATATTCTCCTGACTTTAGACCATCTTTGCCTCTATAATATTATAGAATGAAAAGTTTTTTTTAAAAAAAACTGTGAAAATGATATCCCTCTTAGAGCTAGATTTTTGACAAAATTCCTGAATTCAAAAACTACCCTCGACTGTCGCAGATCTCTTAAAAAATGGCTGAACTGTTCCGTATTCACCCGATTTCTTGCGAAATTACTTTTGAAGGCAACAATATAACACATGCTGTGTCTCGCTTTCTCTAGAAGGTGGAATATTACTCCTTTCTTTCTATAGGGAGCTTCATAATTCAATCAAATTGGTTCAACGGGAGGGGCTAAGAAAATTGTAGGTTTTCCCTTACGTCCCTGTGATAGCACAATGGGCAAAAATTGTCTAAGTGAGCCTGTCATACAGGTTGCCACTCTATTGCCATCTTCCACAAACACTTTGTGGGAAACAAAACATATTAGTTTGGCAATTGTGGTCAAGTTTGACAAATCTGGTCTGGGTAAGGTTAGTTCAACTTTACCCCAGTTATGTTTTTCCAAATTAGATTAATTGCGTCTTCTTCGAGGATCTACAGAGAAATTAAGAGAGCACAATTTTTTTAAAATATTCGGAAGTTCAGATTTCACGTTGTCTAATACTTTTAAAATTATTCCTAAAAAACCCATCTACATATCAGAGTTACAGCATAAAAATATGCAGTATAGGATTGCACTGAAGAAATATTTTTTTGGCATTTTTATTAAACCATTAGGGTAGACTGTCTACATTAGTGTCAGTTCCGACCGGGCATTGCCTGATCTGCGAACACGCCAATAGGTTGGGAATTGAGTCCTTCTCTCTCTCAGAAACTGTGGTGATGAGGAGGAAGCGGAGAGCATTGATCACCTGCTTTGTACTGTCCCGCATTGAGTAAACGACGTCTGGATATACTGTGGCCGGCCTTTTTAGGAAGTCTGACAGTTTTTCCTGGCACTGATTTTCGTAATGAGGGTCATTTGGCCCGTGGTATTTCTATTAGTCCAAGTGTGCTGGTAATTCCGGCTGCCACCCTAACCTAACCTAAACCAACATTTAAGTGTTCATTGCAGTGGAGTTCCACCTAGGATGAACCCTTCTATTACAGGTTTTATTGTAAACTCCAAGACATTGTGTTCTCGATGACTTATTTATAAATTTGGTCTAACCTAAGGAAACATTTTCTGTTTTTTAATCATCAGCATTTAATTGACATACTTCCCTGCAAAATATATAAAATATATATAAATAAATATAAAATATTTTTACCATTTAATTTTTTATTATTTTCATTAACTTTTGTGGTAGAAACCTAACGGCATTAACTTCAAAAAAGGTTTTCGAGATCTAGTGCATAGGTTGACTCTAGTATAATGGAACATATCAATGGTCAACTCTGCTTTAAAGGAAGATATCAGTGGTACATTGTAGACTTCAGTAATCGACTCCAGACCTAAGGGATCGACTATAGTATAGACGAAGGTCTAACTGATTGACTCTTGTGTAGTGAAAGACTCAAGTATAGTCGATTCTTGTATAGTAGGAGACCATAATAGTCGACACTAGTACAGAGCTTGCCTAACCCTAGTGAAGATCTAGAAAAATACCCCCAAGAAAAATTGTTTTCTATGCCCTAAACGAAGCAGTGACGTAATACCATAAGATTACCGTTTTACGTAATTTTTAGTCATTTATACAATGTCCGTCCATCTCTCAGTCTGTCTGACTGGTGCTCACGACAACTCTTTAAAAGCCGTAATCGAATAACTTCAAATTTGGTATGTGATAATATTTTGTTTATCTCTGGCTATGATCGATTATTGGTCCACTACTTCAGTGTTGGCAAATAGAGAAATATTGATTCTCTAATTACTTCTGTACTACTTTTTCGAATCTTCGGCAATTCTAAACATAGTCGAAACAGGTCTGGTTGAAAATTTTTCGATAGGCCTTGGTTTTACCCTTCTGTAATTACATCTTTACTACTTATTCGAATCTTCTCTAATAAACTAGTGATAGTTTCTTCGTCGCTATCACTTTGCAAAATATGTGCCAACTTTCCTCACCTATTTTGGATCCATTTGGAAAGTATTTTATAGTCTAAGAACTCTATTATCTTTTGTTTCCAAATTACTGCAGTAAACTTTGGCTCCAACAAAAAAAAAAATTAAATAAATTTGTCGCCCTGCTTAATTACTGAGATCCCTATAAATACTTATATAGGTCTTTGTTATCCCCCTCAGTCTTCTTAGCATTGCTGATAACCACTTAATCGAAAAATGGTCAAGTGGAACAGAAATGTTATTAATATTAATGTGTAAGTCAACAAATTCATAAACAATAAAATAGATGAAGAAATTACTCTAGCCTTAATGAATATCATAAAAAAAACTAAATGACCAGACTTCACGCCATTTTTTATGAAGTGGTTTATGAAATCATGGATAAATAATTACAATCATTAACTGTGTTTATTTCACAATTTATACCAAAAAAACCTGCTAAAGATAACTTATACATTGCGTGAGCTCTTTAGGGTAGACCCTCTTTCTTTCTCTCAGCATAAATTGCAGTATCATGTTTGTGTCTTAAGACTTTTGTTTTTTTCTCCTTCTTACAACTAGTCATCTTTAAGTACCACCAGCCATAAGTATCTATGTCTGTCTGTCAGTAAGTCGTCCGTAGGTATATCTGTATGAAACCACAACAGACATAACCAATAACAAAAATTTCTTTTCTTATGAAAGATTGAAATAAAAACTTTCGTTAATTTGTTTTTCTTTTCATTTTCTGCTCAAAAACTCTCACTTTCGACAGAAAATAAATACAACAACAGCAATAAAACGAGATACAAAAACGAACTTGGAAACTAATTAAATTCATTAAAGATATTTTTTGTTGGTTCGTTTTTTCTTCTTTCATTCAATGTAACTTCATTGGCTTCATTCACAACAAAGAAAAGTTACAATGGCCCAACGAGATGTGTGTGTGTGTGTGTGAGTTGCTGAAGATGAAAGAGAAAATCTGAAAGAAGACACTCCATTATGCATGAGCCAACAACTACTACATCTCATCGCATGGCATCCCATCTCATCGTCCAACAATAGCGGGCGAGTCTGCGCACATTAAACACCGCATTAAGATACCGATAAATAATAAAAGTCTGCATAAATTTGTATGACTAATTTAGGGTTAATGAAACGCAAAGTGTTTTTTGTGTATGGGAAATTCTCAAGAAATGATAGTGAAATTTTAAAAACTAAAAGTGAAATAAATGTAAAACGGTAAATGAATCATTCGGTCTGTTGTCACTTCTGTTTTGTTTTGGGAGGGGATAAGAAATCGTAAAGAAAAATATCAATTTCACTTTCTGTAAAAAACAACCTTGACTAAGCCGTGCGTCGGATTGAAGGCAATTTAATGTTTTGCAATAAAATATTTTACAAATATTGACCTAGTTGTTTTCAGTTTTTTAATTACTGTTTAAGTTATTAATTTCTTGAATCTTGAATTTTGTAAAAACTGTCAGTTAACTGGTCAAAGACCTATGACTACATTTTCAGTTTTTAATAAATTCATTTGCATTTAAATGACAACACCGCATAATTGACGTGAGCTGGACATTTTTTTCAAAATTTCTTTTTAATTTGTATTTTGTAAATCATGTCTGAGTAAAGTGCGTGTGCGCAATATGCGTATGGCATTTTAAATGATTATAGGTTGTTTTTTACTACGTATGATGCAACATTTTGGCTTTTGTTGCGCTGCCGCCATTGATTATAAAATCAAACAAAATCGTTTGACAATTGCATTTTTTTACATCATAACATGCGTTGAATTGAACTTCATTTTTGCACACATTACACCCACGTAGGTCTTATATAAATTGTAACGAATAATGATAAAAATATATATGTTATAATATTCATAGCTGACAGAAGTACAGGTTGCAAATTATAAATACTTAATTTAGGGTGCACGTAGCTATTTCATCAGACGACTGAGGCCTTTATCCATACTAAAGACGTCCGCTGATACCTTCCCCTATAGAAGAGTCGACCACTAAGGTCTTCATCTACACTAGAGCCGACCTCTGAAGTCTTCCTCTATACCAGAGGCGACCTCTGTGCTCTTCCTTTATATTAGAGGCAACCTCTGCGGTGTTCCTCTATACTAGAGCGACCTCTGAGGTCTTCCTCTATACTTGAGTAGACGTCTGAGGACTTCCTTTATATTAGATTCGACTTCCGAAGTCTTCCTTTATACATGATTCGACCTCTGAGGTCTTCCTTTATACTAGAGTCGACTTCGGAGGCTTTCCTCTGTACTAGAGTCGACCTCGAAGGTCTTCCTCTATACTAGAGTTGACCCCGGAGGTCTTCCTTTCTCCTAGAGTCGATGTCTTCCTCTATACTAGAGGTGTGAGGTCTTCCTCTATACTAGAGTCGACCTCTGAGGTCTTCATCTATACTAGAGTCGTCCTCTGAGGTCTTCCTCTATACTAGAGTCTACTTCTGAGGTCTTCCTTTATACTAGAATCGAGCTCTGATGTCTTCGTTAATACTAGAGTCGACCTCTGAAATCTTCTTCTATATAAGAGTCGACTTCTGAGATCTTTCTCTATACCAGAGGCGACATTTGAGGTATTCCTCTATACTAGGGTCGACCGTGGAGTTCTTCCTCTATACTAGAGTCAACCTCTGAGATCTTCCTCTATATTAGAGTCGACCTCTGAAATCTTCCTCTAAGCAAGAGTCGATTTCTGAGGTCTTCCTCTGTACAATAGTCGATTTTTGAGGTCTTCCTCTATACTAGAGGCGACCTTTGAGGTCTTTCTCTATAGTACAGTCGACCTGTTAGATTCTCCTCTATACTAAAGATGACCTCTGAGGTCTTCCTCTGTACTAGAGACGACATCTGAGATCTTCCTTTATACTATAGTCCACCTCTAAGATCTTCCTTTATACTAGAGTCGACCTCTGAAATCTTTCTCTATAAAAGAGTCGATTTCTGAGGTCTTCTTCTATACCAGAGGCGACCTTTGAGGTCTTACTCTATAGTAAAGTCGACCTCTGAGGTCCTACTCTATACTAAAGTTGACCTCTGAGGTCTTTCTCTGTACTAAAGACCACTTCTGAGGTCTTCCTTTATACTAGAGTCTTCCTCTATACTGGAGTCAACCTCTGAGGTCTTCCTCAATACAAGAGTCGACCGCTGAGTTCTTCCTCTATACTTGAGTCGACCTCTGAGATCTTCCTCTGTACTAGAGTCTACCTCTGAGGTTTTCCTCTATACTTTAGT
This sequence comes from Eudasyphora cyanicolor, assembly GCA_963930755.1. NCBI lineage: Eukaryota > Metazoa > Arthropoda > Insecta > Diptera > Muscidae > Eudasyphora > Eudasyphora cyanicolor. Next base: position 19,223,485 of record OZ005734.1, read on the forward strand.
CTACCTCTGAGGTTTTCCTCTATACTTTAGTCGACCTCTGAGGTCTTCCTTTTACTCTATACTAGAGTCGATCTCTGAAGTCTTCTACTATACTAGAGTCGATCTCTGATGTCTTCCTCTATACTAAAGTCGACCTCTGAGGTATTCCTCTATACTAAAGTCGACCTCTGAGGCCTTCCTCTTTACTAAAGTCGACCTCTGAGGTCTTCCTATATACTAGAGTCGACCTCTGATGTCTTCCTCTACACTAGACTCGACCTCTGAGGACTTCCCCTATGATAGAGTCGACCTCAGAGGTCTTCATCTATACCATATGCGACCTCTAAGGTCCTCATCTATAGAAGAGTGAACTTTTAAGATTTTCCTCTAAGTTATAGTCGATCACTGAAGACTTCTCTATGCTAGTGTCTGGTGTCTCCCCCACAAAGCGTTAACATTTCGTGACAGTGATAGTACCTCCAATCCTAACAATTAAGAGAAATATTGGAAATGGGCACTTTTGATACTTTCCTGCAGCTCCTGTAACAGAAGGGACTAGAGAATATTACATGTTACCTTCCGTACCTGTGGTATCACAATGGACGACTACATAGCCTAAGCAAGCCTGACACACAGGCTACTACATTAACCTAGCCTAAGAAATTGCTGATTTATTACACTTCCTCCGAAAACCCTCCAAAACAACCAGCATGTGCTACCAAAAACGAGTCTAGTAACCTTTGAACCCTGTAATTGACCTACGATATATATTTTTATTAACTAAATTCAGTTTGGTCGTTATTATAAATATTAATTTAATACTAAATGAGTGAACAATTTTATTTAAACGGAATGCCATTTACAAAAAATGGAAAATAAAGTACACTTACAAACAACCCGACATACGTATATACTTACTTACATATGATCAGAAAACAAAAAACTTTCTCCGTCTTCAACCCAAGGCGATAAACCAATAGAAAATGCGAGTAAATCGTAGATGGTGATTGGGGCGGTGATTGAAAGGGAGAGGGAGGAGTACAACGAAACGCTGCAAAACAACCACACCGCATTGTTCAAATGTCAGATACGATATGAATGAAAGTCACGATTTGTAGTAACAGAAAAAAACGGCACTACCAAAATAATAGCGAGAAAAAAAACAGAAAAAAGACACAAACATTTCAGTGTTTATTGAAAAGAAAATAAACAAACCAAAAAAATACAAATCCAGAAGAGACCATTGATCAAATGAAGCACTGCAAGAAACAGACTGAAAAATAATTGAAAATAAAGCACGAGGAAAAAAGGGTTTTCGATGAACGGTCTGAACAGGTCATTGAAATCATTTTCAGATATAGCAAAAGTGGCGAAACGCATACCTAAAGTGATTGCTTTATGAAGTGCTGCATTCAAAAGCAACAACAACGAAAACAACAGCAGCAAAAACACATTCAACATGCAACGTCAATTAAAATACTTTGGAATTCCCTTTCCCTCTTCTGGGAGCATTAATCTAAGCGCAATGCAAGGGGGAGAGAATAGATAGAGATACGATAGATGATGGAAGCATTCCAACTGTACAATTATATAAAATAGAGCAGAAAATATATACATTCATATTGTGTGGATTAAAGTTCAGCATAGGGCGATAGGTAAATACACTTCGAATCATTAATGAACATGTTTGAAAGTATGAGAAATATGCACCTTAAATATACTGCTAAGTGCATTACAAAAAATGACTCCACAGGAAATATTTTGTACTCGTAGACAACCAATCTTCATTTTTAGGGAGCTGTAAGTTAAACATGGCCTTAATTATTCCTCTATCAAAAACGTGCGAAGTCTCCTTCAGATTAGTTTAATCCGGGGTATTCATATGTCTTTCTCGCAGGCCCAGTTTCACGTTGCCAAATATGACCTTCGAAACTTAGCACATACGCGTAGTTGTGAAACAGGTAAAATAATATTATACATGGAAATACATACAATATGAAGTTTGATATTTTGCTCTAGAACAGGTGGTGAAATATACATAGATAGTTTTTTGTCGGACTATAGTCATTGTTAAATTAATCTAAAGTAACGAATCTGCGATGCTTGCTGGAGAAGTAATGGCCAAATGATGCTCGTATGGAAATGTCAATTTGGATAGGGGCCTGAACATTGATGTGTTACACCATTGATCCGCAGCAAATAAAGGGACTGACATATTTTTGAAGCTACATCTGGCAAATTGGCTGTTAGTTCTTCAGTCCATTTTGCATATTCACCATTAACGGATATAGCGTTCAACATTAAATTGTTTTATCAAAATGGGTGTTCTGTTCGGGGAAACTTTCCACGTGCTTCGGCATCTATAGCTCATTTCCAGATGATTTTCGGTATACCGATACCAATTCATATGAGATCCAAGAACTTCCAATGCATACCGAAAAGTCACTACTTTGTGTGGATTTTTGGCTGGCGGCGTCATCAGTCTATATTTCTTTGAGAACAGTGTTGGCCAGGCCATCATCATCAATGGCGGGCTCTATAATAACCAACTTCTGTTGACCTGAAATGGGTGATATGGACACAAACGACATGTGGTTGCAACAGGACGGTGTTATGTGCCACACAACTCATGCCACATTGGAGATTCTGCACGAGCGATTTCAGGGCCCTTCCACGTGGAGGTGATCTGAACTGGCCACCGGGATCGTGCGATTTGACCCCGTTAGACTTTTACTTGTGCTGTTTTCATAAGCCGCATGTCTATGCGAATAAGACAAATGCAAATGGCAGGTATAATTATATATGCTGGCGTATGTTGTAGTCCACATAGTTTATGTTTTTATGTCTACTAAAAGCCAATAACTAAATTTCATAAAGGTCCCAATGAAAATAGAGATTAAAAGCCAAACAGGGCTATGTTGACCCATAACTGAACCTATTGTGCAATATTAAGCCCATTCGATCTTACACACAAATGATTGTATATATAAAGATAATATTCCGAACTTTCAGCTCCAGAGATTAGATGGTGATATGCTACAGCTTAACTCAAAACATACATGGAAAAGATACAAGGTAGAAAGAGCAATGAGGGCAAGGTACAGCGGTATTGTGGAACGCGGTGTGCCAGAAATAATATTCCAACGACCTAACTAAAAACCCATTAAGGCAAGACAGAAAGTCGGGCGGGCCGACTATATAATACCCTACACTTACGTAACTATGCGAAAATGGTCATTGCGATAAGAATTTGGCAGTGTTAATAATAAAACTCTCTCTGCCGAATTACGTACATATCGGATATAAAATACGGTTTCTACAGCGCTTACATGTCAAATCGGGTCTAACATATATATTGGGAGTATGTTTAAATCTGAACCGATTTTCCCCGAATTTGGCAGTGTTCATACATGTAATAAGATAATTATCTAAAACATAAAGGATTTTCCCCAAATTTGCTGAATTTCGTTCTGATCCGATATAAAATACGGTTTCTACAGCGCTTACATGCCAAATCGGGTGTAACATACACATGGGGACTATATCTAAATCTGATCCGAGTTTCCCCAAATATGGAAGTGTTCATTCATGTAATAAGACAACTCTCTCTGCCAAATTTCATACTGATCTGATATAAAATACAGTTTCTACAGCGCTTACATGTCAAATTGGGGGTAACATATGTATGGGGGCTGTATGTAAATCTGAACCGATTTTAGGCACTGTACTAAATTTCATCACAATCGGACCATAAATATGACCGCAAGAATACATGGGCAGATTCAGTTTAAATGCTTACAAAATATGGTATTTATGGCTTAAATTCGTAGTATGTTTAAAAAATATCGTGAATTTTTAATTTCCGCGGGAAATTTTTGTAGCGTTAGTACCAACAACTCCTGTCCCTTACGTATGCTCACAAGGTCGGCCATTTTGAATGTTCAGTTAATTTTTGACAGCTGTTGTGCTTGGATGTGTTTTAACTTGTCTTCGATTTTTATCTATTTCAGAAAATGGATCAAAGAATCTGCATCAAATTTTGTGTGAAAAACAAAATAAAGTGCGCTGACGCATTCCGAATGTTGACTGTGGCATATGGTGAAGCTACCTTGGAGCAAAGCAACGTTTATCGGTAGTACAAAATGTTCTTAGAGGGCCGAGAAGATGCGAAGGATGAACAGCGTGCCGGACGCCCGAGCACGTCAACAAAAGACGAAAACATTGATAAAGTGAATAAAATAATATTGGCCAATCGACGAATTACCATTAGAGAAGTTGCCGAGGATCTAAACATATCGATTGGCTCGTGCCATTCGAATTTAACCAATGATTTGGGCATGAGTCGGGTCGCCGCTAAATTCGTGCCAAAATTGCTCAATTTGGACCAAAAACAGCATCGCGTTAACATTGCTCAGGAGATGTTGAACTCGGTCCGTGACGACCCAAATTTGCTTCAGAGGGTCATAACTGGTGACGAATCATGGCTTTATGCCTACGACGTGGAAACTAAAACTCAATCATCCCAATGAAGGCTGCCGCATGAGCCAAGACCGAAAAATGCGCGCCAAGTTCGGTCGAACGTAAAGGTTTTCTCACAGTTTTCTTTGCTTGCAGGGGAGAATATTACCTGCAAGTTATGCGCAAATTGCTCGAAGCAATTCCCCAAAAACGCCCGGATTTGTGGAAGAACAAAAACTAGATTTTGCACCATGATAACGCCCCTGCACACACATCGTTGCTTGTGCGCGAATATTTGGCCAAAAACAACACAGTAATGGTGCCGCAGCCACCGTATTCCCCTGACCTAGCCCCCTGTGACTATTATTTGTTCCCAAAACTGAATTGAGGAGAAAAAGACGGCATCGAAGGAGGAGCTGAACAAGATCACAAAAAATTATTATTTGAAGTGCTTCGAGGATTGGAAAAAACTTTTGGCAGAAGTGTATTATATCCGAGGGGAATTACTTTGAAGGTGACAAAATAGATATTCATGACTAAATAAATATTTTTTGAAAAAATACAAAGTTCGCGATATTTTTTGAACCTCGTATATCGTTTGCTACGGATAAAAAATGTAACACATCGAAGGAGTGACCTAAGACCCCAAGTATGTGCTGCTGAAATCCGTTTTGGCCCATTTTAAGTCAATTGAGCAATGTCCGCCGTCTGTCTGTTTGTCTGTCCGTCTGTCTGTATGGCTGGAGAGCACGATAACTCTCAAAAGGAGTGAGGGATTGACTTCAAATTTGGTATGGGATAATATTTTTTTCTTTCTCAGGCTACGTTCAAAGATGGGCCGTATTGGTCCACTCCTCCTAGTACCTCCATCAAAATGGGTTAAAATTGAGTGAAATATTTATTCTCTAATAACTTCGATACTATTTATCCGAATCGTCTTTTGGTACCCACACAAGTTAACTGCTAATAACGTTAATAACAGTGCATACAAATACTCGAAATGTTGTATAGTGTAATGCTTCTATAGCGCCTTCATTCCTTTAAAATAATTGGCGTTATTGCCACGCCCTTTTGGTTCCTATTGTATGCGAAAAACTCATATTTGCTGAAGAAAATCCATGCTATGCTAAATTAGCTTCAACTTTTTAAATTCACCTTTAAAATGTGGTAGTTATGGCTTAAATTATTACTGAGATGAATTATTGCCTAGTTTTCCTTCGGAATGGTCTCATTTTATTCATGCTCGAACAGATTTCACGATAAAATAATAAAACAAATAAGACAATTTCAGTCCAGTAAAACGAGTAAGGTATACCCTCACTTTGTGGATAATGTAATATTGTATACCGGCTGGGAGGTACCAGAACGTTGAAAAATTTGTTAATTTTTTGTTAGTCAATGAAAACAACATGAAAACGTTTAGATTGCTGCAGAAGTTATGAGCATGTTGTGTTTCAATGAATCTGTCAAAAGTAGATACTTCAAAGACATTTCACTGTACCAAATTTTAAGAGTTTATGAGCATTGATGTTAGCAATATCAGCCATTAAATTTTGGTATGAATCGCCAAAGGGACGTGGCTATTAAGCAAATATTTTTACCGGACTATAGGTACTATAAAAGCATTACACTGCACTGGTATTAAAGTTATTAGCAGTTAACTGTTTGCATAAATGGAGAATCATTTATCGTAATTGGTTCAGGAAAGCATTAAATAATCCTAAATTATATAATATCCCTCATCTTCTTCTAAAATTATTTTTTCACCCCATCAGCGGTTTCGATGACATCTCGCAAGATATTGCGAAAAAATCTAATTTTTCGAGATACATACCGATTTTTAATGTAAGAGCTATAAAATATTTCAATTATTTATAATATTTCTACTCTTTCTGCTGCGATAGGGTGGTGTCTTGGCTCTTCCTTCTTGTTTTTTATTTGCTTATCTTTATTTTGATAGATAAACAAGCCCCGTCCAACTAATAGACCACAAAGTTCTTAAAGGAAATGACCGAAATTTTCTTTTGAGCAAAAAAAGTCAGTAATAAAAATTTGGTTTTCCCACTATTCTTGTAAATTACCGGATAGAACCCATGTTTCTATTTAGAATTCTTGGACTTTACTTTACAAAGAAAACAAGATATTTTTTAAGCAAAATTCTCGCACTGTGAAGTGAAATTTTTGCAAACAAACTCCGTTTATATATTACTTCTAACGATTAGTCGGAACTGGGTTTATTTTTTCCCCAAACAGGGTTTTAACATATTAAACAAATTATTTTCTATTCTTCTTGTTTTGCAAATTGCCATAGGTCTAATGAATAATATTTCCTAAATAAACTGTAACATAATTATAATCAAATGGAAGCAAAAGTTTAATCCCAATTCAAAAATACTGACTACACAACGAACTATGCACGTACTCAAATCTAGCTCGTTGCCTCCTAAAAAGGGCCAATTGAAGGTACCACATCTTAAAAGAAAGTGAAATTTGTTTTCAAGTCATTTCATATTCATTCATAGAATGAAATTCTAAAAAACACAAAAACAAAACGGCTAAAACAACAGAGACATGTCTGATATTCAATTTCAATTTGTTTACGCCAAATGAATGTGTGAGAGTTGTGACACACATTCCATGGTTACCAAATGCCTTCCCTAGTCGTTCATTCGTTCGTTTGCTCGTTCGTTTGTCTGTCCTTCCGTCTGTCTGTCAGTTGTTACCAACAACATTCCATTAGCCATTGACGTGCAGTGGTTTGTACGTTCATTCACACAGAATTGGGTTAGTAGTGTCATAGGAAACGAAACATTGACAAAAAAATATAGTTATATATAAAATTATTCATACAAATTTGTTAATTGAATGATCCCCCATGGTAGAGTGGAATTTTTTATGGCCATAACTGCCGCACCGCAGCAAAAATTTCTTTTGATATGCAAACTCGAGACACAACTCGAATCGGCTCGACTTGAAGACAGAGGCGTTTTGATTTTTTCTGTCGCGGTGATGATTGTTGTTGCTTCTTAGCCAATGTGGCTGTATAACAAGGCATTGATTTGTTGCGGGGATTGATGGTTGTTGCACCGGCGCACATTGTCATATTGTCAATGGTTGGAACCTCTTTTTCCGGCATACTAGTGCGACACCAAACCAGGCACCAAAGCGTGTAGTAGCCCTCGTTTATTTATGCTTTATGGTTTATACATACTTAGTTTCATAGTTAATATCAGAGAAGCAACAACCTAACCGAGTTGTTAGTGCTCCTCCAACAGGTCGAGGAGCTGACTGAGTAAGTCGTTGTCACTGCTATGTGACAGTCTTTGGCGGTTTACCAGTCTAAGTATCAAGTTGGTCGTCGTTGATGACCCATTTGTGGTAATATCAGGTGTTAAGGTATTGTGTGTTGGATTTGGTTTTTCTCTCTTGGTTGAATTCTTAACTTTCTCTTTCTTTTAGTTTTTTTTTTTGGTATGCATTATATGCGTGACTTTGGCTCGACTGGAGATCGAGTGAAATCGATCAGAACAATGTTATGAATGAATGTTAATTAAAATAATTATCATAAACTGGTTAATTGGTATGTGCGACATTTTTTTAAAAAACTATATCAATAGAAAGTAAATGTTATGGAGATTTTATTAAAATTCTTATTAATCACAGAAATTGTGAAATTTTTGAAATTATGGAAAATCGTATTTTAATAAACATATGTATATTCGTTAGTCTAGGAAACTACTGAAATTGTGAAAAAAGGGGAATGTACAATTTGGAATTTCTGAAAAATACGATCCTTCGAAATTGGTAAGAATAATTTATATGACGTGTAAGTGGTGCGGAACCGTCTATGATCCAATTTACAGGGCGTAACTTGTCCCTGCGACTTTTTTGAATTCTCTTTTGAAATCCCTATGTAAAATCATGCTCGTTTAGACGGTGAGCCTTTGTTTCAGCAACCAGGGAACACATTGGTGTTTTTTATTCGTTTACTCAAATTTATTTTATTGAAATTGTTTTTCGTATTCAGTCCAAAGACAAATATAATAAGAAGACATTCCTTCCGGACGAAGCGTCTCTCAGGTACGAAAAAATTGAATTGAACAATTACAAAAAAATCGGTCTGAAAATCCGCGGAAACCTACTCGTTGGAATCCTATTCGTTGGAATTCCTATTGTTTCGTACCTGACACTTACTCGCTCGGGGCTGACTTATCTTCTTACTTTATAATTTTTGATTCAGTCACTCATAAAAGGAAATGTCAATTTGTCCCTTGTATTTTCATTTCGTGCAACTTTTCCAACCCACCCCGAAAGCTTTTCTACACAGTACTGTTTTGTGAATAACTTTTGATTGGTTTGACAGATAAACACAAAATTTTGACTGAAATAGTTTGGAATATTTAGAATTTAAAAATGGAATATCCCTAAAGGCATGCTAAGTCGGCTTAAAAAGTTTTGGAATGAAGGTATCGATATCTATGTGTTTTTATTGTGATATCTCTCCGAAGATGGCAAGCGATGTTGGTCGAAATATCGGAATTTATATATGCCAAGTGAGTCAGTTTTTAAACCGGGTGTCTTCTGATCGAAATAAAACGTGCACTAAGTTGAGTGCTATTGGATAATTGTTACTTCACAAAATTGCAACGAGATCGGTTAAGGACTGTCCGAGTTGGAGGGTATAGTTTGGAATGAAGGTATATAAGTAGATATGGGGGATATATTTAATTACATCATAGATTTAATTACAACAAGACAGCTGCGGGTCATATAGAGGTTTTAAAACAAGTCCTGGATATATACTCGTATATAAACGTTATATCGAAATCTCAACCGATTTCTTTCAAATTGTGCAAAACTCTTTTTTGGTTCAACAAATTGTGCTGCACTGAATTTAAAAAGATCGATCGAAGATTTTTTATTAATTCAAGGTAATTTTTTTTTTAAATTTTTAATGTTTGTAATAATAGTAAATAATAACAATTAAAATCGTATAATCTTGGATCAAAATAAATGACTTGTTGGATTGACAAGAAATTATTACTTGTAATACTCAGAAACCTTAAATAATCTACTTAAACAGAAGTTAAAGTTGCGTATGGTATTGTAACTGGAAGGTACAATTTGAAACCAACGAAAAATTAAAACTGAAATATATATATATTTTTTGTAAAATATAGTTGGAGAAATTCCTAAGCAATAATTATACCCTCACTTTAGTGTGACGAGGGTATATATCATTTGCTACGGAAATAAGTGTAACACATCGAAGGAGTGACCTAAGACCCCAAGTATGTTCGACGGAAATCCGTTTTGGGTAATTTTAAGTCGAATGAGCAATGTCCGTCCGTCTGTCTGTCTGTCTGCTGGCTGGTGCGCACGATAACTCTCGAAAGGAGTAACCGATTGACTTCAAATTTCGTATGTGGTAATATTTTTTTCTATCTCCAGCTAAGTTCGAAGATGGGCCATATTTGTCCACTCCTTCTGGTACCTCCCCCACAAAGGGTTAACATGTTGTGAAATATTGATTCTTTAATAACTGCTATTATACGTATTCGAATCTTCTGAAATTCCACACATAGTATTAGTTTGTTAGTCGCTATCAACTCGAGGAAAATGGGCGAAATTGCCACGTCCGTTTTGGTATCTCCCACACAAATGCACCATTTTGCACTAAAAGTTAAAAGCTTTATTTATTTAATATCTCAACGTTAATATACCAGTCCATATAAACGGTTACAATTCGGCACAGTGCAATGTATTTAAAGTATCTACTGTTCAGCGAAATATAGGTGTATTTCTTAAACCCCTTCTGGTACCTCCCAGAAAAATTGACAGAATAATTTGTGTAATATTCAATATTACATTACTCACAAAGTGAGGGTTTACCTTAGTCGGTTTACCCGACTGAAACTTTCTTACTTGTTCTATATGTATTTAAACGCATATTTTATTTGAGAAATTTAGTTTGGAAATATATTTTTGTAATACAATATAAATATATGCGTCCCAAATATTTTTTTTTGATTTTCAAATAAAATTTATTAGGTCAGAAATATATAATATTGAAAAATTTGTGTTACAAATATATTTTCTTTCGATTCAATTTTACGGTAATTTTGTTTCTAACTTCCAATATTCAGGGAACGTGCTTACCGTATTTGGACTATTTGAGGGCTACAAATGTTGGAAGTATATCTTTCATGTAGAAACGGGGGTTTAGTAACAGTCGTTAAAAACAATTAAAATGAATTGAAATTTAAAAAAAGTAAAAAAAATATCATAAACATTTTTTGGTTTGGATTTTATGAAATCATATCCCTCAATCTACACAAAAAAAATTTAGATCTTGGACATAAAAAATTGTTGCATAGTGTATGTAGTGTAGATATTACAAAAACAAAAATGTTGCATAGTGTATGTAGTGTAGATATTACGCGAGATTCAAGGTTTCACTAATTCTCTTTTGAAGGTGGTATCATAAATCTTAAGTTTGTATGATTCATTTGCGACCACACAAACTACGTTTTGATCGCAAAATATGACATGTAATATTTGAAGTCTTTCTCCTGCAAACAAACTGTCCAGCAGACAGACAGACCAGACATAGCTAACTCTTCTATGTGTTACACACTTGAGAGAGGTGTAACATTTTAATAAATGTTTTCTATAAAACTGCAAAAAATGGTTGCACGAATATAGAGTATATATTACTATAGAATATATAAGTACGCTGGAATTTGAGACTTGATTGGTCCAAAGAAGTTAGGTTTAGGTTAGGGTGGCAGCTGTTTTTTGTCAGCCCTAGTGTTACCACGGGTTTAACAGTATCCTCACAAAAACATATGTTTCGTATTCGCATAATCACCTCGTTAATGTGCCTCTCTTCAGTCCTCTTAGGATTTGAAATTCCACAAAATGCCTTATTACAGCCTTTATTACTAGGCATTTTTCCACAATAAGGTTTTTCCTCAAAAATATTTCAATAATAAATTAATAAATTAATTTTTATTTTTTTTTAATATTTATGGAGAAATTGTAATCAACAAGTGCTAATAGAATCTTGGAACGATCCATGAACTTTTTCTCTTTCTGACCATTTTTTGCTAAAACGAACAGGTCATTACTTTAATTGCAGACCACATAAACCCTTGAAATACGGTAAAATGCAATGTTTATGAAATTTCCAATGTTCACTGATTAATCTGATTTAAAAACATATATCCCCAGAAAATCGAGATTATTTTAGGATATGTGTAATGTATATATATCGTCTTTTTAAAACTTGACATCTCTATACTAGAGTATGTTTTATCGAGTTTGCATGATTTTAGGTGTATTGCATTTGAAAACTCTAAATATTTGAATTTATATTCTGACAAAATTTGGTGTTAATCCATCAAACAAATGACCACACAAGTATATGCGAAATGATTTACAGTATGAATGATTTAAATTTTTGTCAAACATTTTTAACGTCTCTTTCGAAAAACTGCAATTTTCGACATAGCATAATTTGATGTAGGCATCAAAAGAAGGGGCCAGGCCTTTAATTCTTAATTTGTTTTTTAAGCAGTATAACTCTGATCAATAATTTGAATGTGCTGATGTTTATGGTCGGAAACAAGTTATTCCAAAGTACTCAAATCCATAATAACACTATGCTAGTCCAAAAATTTAACAGAAACTCAATCTCGTGATGTCATGACAGGGGTTTTTCTAGGTTAATTCTATATTACAAGATATTCGGCCACAATGTTTGCAGGGAAACTGTGATATAAGTTATATCTTTGATTTAAAGTTAAAAGCTTTGCTTTCTAAAAATTGCAATAATTACTTATCTTTTCATTTGTCAAAAGTCATACAACTCTTCGACATATTTAGTTGGTGTTATTGGAAAAATATTCCTCGCGAAGAATTACTCAATATATTTATGAAAAATCAACCGAAAACTTCAACGTCAAAATCACCACCAAGTTAATTAACCTCTCAGATTTTCCAGCAAACTGTCTGGCATCATTTCGCAAAAACAAGAGCTTAACTCGACACGGTAAGGAGATAACTCGGGCGGGCCGACTTTATAATACCCTCCACCATTATTTGCCAACAAATGCACGGTGAATTATTTTACTATGAACAGTTGCAGTTTTAAAAAAGAGTGCATTCCTCAATATTTATCAAAACATATACCGATATACTAAATTTCACTAGAGACCGATGGACCGATTGAATAGCTATCGTCCCTATTCAATGAAATGCCTCAGTATTAGTTTTTGTAAGGATCGCTTCGTATTTGCGACCTGCACTTTGATCACAAGATTACAATGACAGACAGACGGACATGTCTAAATAGACTCAAAAAGTGATTCTATGCCAATCGGTAAAATAAACTGTGGGACTATCTCTTAGTTTTTTTGGTGTTACAAACAAATGCACAAAGTCAGAATACCCTGTACCACAGTGTGTTGTCGGGTATGAAAACGGTTGCCACTACTGGATTCAGCATGGTGGAAATAGATATGTCTATAGAGTCTCCTTTCTGTTAATTATTAAAGTGACCATTTCGAGCAGGGCGTAATCATCAATTTTATGATAACCCCAAAAAATTATTTTTGAAAATAAATAATGGTAATTTTTAACCGATTTGCAGATATAATTTGGAAGAAAACCTATAAATATATAAATATACATAATATATTGTTTTTGGAATATGAATTGGCAATAATAATTGCATTGATTTTTATTTTAATTATTAACTGAATTTATGAATGTTATATCTTTAATTTCAATTTCATCTGCCCTTTTATTATTTCCCTGCCATGAACTTGAAACTTTTATTTCAAAAGAAAGTAAATTCAAATTTCGTCTTCATACAACACTAGCATCACTTATTCAATTTAAAAAATATTATAATTTCATTAAAAATTTTTCTAACTATAGCAGATTCCAAAGATCGCTTTTGTATCTTAAGTCTTTTGATTTGCATAGTAGAAAGAGAGACACACACATGATAACATAATCATGCATCTCATTATCTTTAGAATACACAAACGTCCAAAAATAAATATAAAAAAATTTAAATATTTTTGCCATAAGTGTTAGCACATGCAAACAAACACACACATGTTCACACACAAAATCCAAAAACAAAAACTTTCTCTTTTAACCGTTAAAAGTTATACATTGATTTCAGCTGTGGCTGCTGCCTGGTGTTGTTGTTAATTTCAATTCACTATTAAGTATGTATGTATATATGTATTTTTTATAGCAAAAAAATCTTACCTGCTTTCTTTAAAAGGTATTTAATTTAGCAAAAAAAAATATTATTATTTTCCGTGGTGTAAAAATGTGACTAAAAAACTTGTTGTTCTAGTCTGCACGTAATTGGGAACACTTCAGAATCACACTTGACTTGACTTTTCGTAACCCAAACCACAAATAACGCACTGTAATGCAGCCAAAGGCAACCACAAGAAGACCAGTATTTAATGTTAATTTAGATGTCACCACTCGTTAAATGTATTCCACTTGGGGAGAAGAGTTTTCTTTTTTTTTTTGATTTTGCTTCTTGCTGATCGTTGTTTGGTGTTGCTCTTGCTGTTGATGTCTTGCCACGGTTAACAATTTCTTGTAACTGAAACGGCTATCGCCTTGAACTTGGCTTTATATATGCTGACCTATTTTCCATGTCTCTACTAGAGTTTGTTGGATAAACCGGCTCGATGAAATGCAGAGCCCAACATTTCTTTGCCTAGCTTACCTCAAACACGAGGTGTTTGAACATTGAAACAAAAACTTACAACATGTTTGAGTTGGATCTGAACAGACAACAGTTACCGCCAAAGAAAACAAGTAAAAGAAATGAAGAATTTCAATTTGAGCATGTCGCGCATGCGCATATGTACGAGTACGTATGTGCATCATTGTCGTCGCGCACAGTTAGTGAGTGAGTGAGTCGGTGCCTTAGGCAGTTTAAACAAAGCCTTTGTTGCGGCTTGTCTTATTGTCTGTTTATTGCCATTACTGCTTTCGCTGAGGAGCTATGCTGTGTTGAGCGTTGTAGGGCCTTCAGAATGATCGTTTCAATTACCTCAACTATTTACTCACAGTGCGCTTTTGTACTGTTATACGTTGGCGCGTGCGTAATTATTGCTAATGTGTTTATTTGCTATTGTTTCGGTCTTTGTATTTCATCCACAAATTGCAATTCTTTTGTTGATCTCTTTGTTTATGTAGTTTCTTTTAATGTTTAAGATGTTTATTCGTTTATATGCAACGTGATGCACAATTAAGCTGCTGACATTTATTTAGTAGGATTTCGTAAAAAATTAATAGTTGTATGTACCATCATTTTAGTGGAGGAGGGTACATGTAGGTATACCTTTTGCTAAGGAGCACAGGTGTAACAAATCGAAGGAGTGAACCAAGCCCAAAAATATATTTGACGGAAATCTTTTTTAGGAGTTCGAAATAATTTGAACTATATCCGTTCGTTCGTCATATATAGCAAATCATGATGTACGAGTATATACGATATATGGGGACTAAAAATAAATCTATGTAGATTTTCTTGAAATTTTGCTCCCTGCTGAAAAATGAGGCTTGTATACCGCTAAAATGCAAATTCGGGATGTATATATGGTGCAGTTTCAATCAATAACTGAACAGATTTCGATGAAAAAGTGATTTCTACTAAATTTCATAATGATCGAATTAAATCTGCGTTCAGTACTTCACGAGCAACTTAAGTGGGCAGACGAACAAATACTCTGCAACAATAAAAATATAAAAAAATTAAAAGTATGTATATAAAAATAGTAATATACAATTTTGTATGTGTATCCACTTCAATGAAAAAATTGTGCATATGAATTTATAAAATTTGAAGCACAACATGGTATTTGTCATCAGCTTCTCTTTAAAATATGGCATAAATAGTATTTTTCGATAATAATCACTTTTTAAATCGGAATTTGCTGCCTATGACTCACACTTTTGGGAATAAAAGTCATTAATGATTTTTTAACCTTGGAAATTATCAATCTATTTTCAACAGAAAATGTACACATGATAAACACCAATTTTTGTCACATAATCTATCATAAGTGTATTAGTAAGATAAATAATAATTACAAACTGAATATTAAATTTTTCTGCGTAAACTCACTATGATTAATAACGGTATCTTAAGATATAAAATACCTTTTATAACACCGTGCAACAAGAAAAAGAAGTAAGAAAATGTCAGTTGGGTAAACACTGTGAGACTAATGAAATATGACACTTAGGGTGGGAGATGCCAGAAAATTGAAAAAAATCTTGTTCTTACTTTGTCAGTCTAAAGTCATTGGAAACGTTGTCTAAATTACAAAATATGAAAATAATTAGATGATGACTATAGAAGTAATGGGAAGTTATGTTCAAATGAATCTGTCAGTTTGCGGGCTTGACAAATATGCATATTTTCCACGGAACATTAGATGCTTCCAAGACATTGCACCGTACTGGATTGTGAGTGTTAATATGCACTGATATTAACTGAGCCATTCAATTTTGTAATGATTTGATAATTTTGGGTGGAAGCTACCAAAAGGGGCGTTTCAATAATGTCCATTTGTTATCGGATTGTAGGTATGAGTGGTCCAACCATTATGCACTATGTTAATTGTGAGTCACACCTAATGTCAAGTTTTTTGCCCAATTTAATTTGGCATTTCTTAGTTTCAAAAAACGAAATATATTTTGATTTATTACACTGCACAAGTTACACTAGTTTACACACTTTTTACTGAAAAAAGAAAAAATTTTAAAAAGCACATTTTATGGTAAATTTTTTACTAAAAAAATTTTCTTTAACATTCCGATTTTCTTGGAATGTGCCGTTAGTATTTGGGCCATATCTTTTGAGCTCGAGCCGGGATATCCTTTAATTTAAAGGAAAAAAGTAAGAAATTTCAGTAGGGGAGATTAAACTTTGTGGGAGATGTAAATTTGCACTGGTATAGTACTTATATTATGGGCTTTTTGTATGGGAGGTACTAAAACTTGTATAGTGATGACTCCAATTTTTAACTGGACTGTAGGGATTTTAAAAACTTTACACTGTGCAAACAATTTTGAGAGCAAATTTATGCATTGGTATCCACGATATAAGCTATAAACTAGTCGTACAAAATGGTACCTTTGTGTGGGAGGTACCAAAAGGGGCATGTTAATTTCGGCCACTTTTCACTGGACTCTCCCATTTGTGTGGGAGGTACCAAAGATTCAACTATGTTGTATAGAAGTTATTAAATAATCATTAATTCACTAAATATTAACTCTTCGAACATAGCCGGAGATAGACATAAATATTACCACATACCAAATTTTAAGTCAATCGGTAACTCCTTTCGAAAGTTATCGTGCGCACCAGACAGCAGACAGACTGACGGACGGACATTCGACTTAAAATGGCACAAAACGGATATCCCCTGAACATACTGAGGGTATTAGGTCATACCTTCGATGTGTTACACTTTTGGTCCGTAGCAAATGATATATACCCTGGTATCACTAAATTGAGGGTATAATTGTAAAGGCTACTAATTTTGAAGATATCACTTTCACGTAGGAACAGAAGTTTAGTAACTATTGACTTTTGTAAAAACAATTTGATTTTTGTAAAAAAAATCTTTTTTGTTGACACGAAAAGACCATAAAATAGAAAAAAATAATGTATGTTCCAATACATATGAAATTGAAAAACGATGGATAAATGTAGAAATTATATCCTTTTTGGTAGATTTAAGAGAATTCCAAGAAAACTATGTTTTTATACCTCACTATTGTGAACGACATCAAAGGAGTGACATAAGAAACCCCAAGAATATTTGGCGGAAATCCTTTGTGGGCCATTTGAGCATTGTTCGACCGTCTGTCTTCTGACTGCTGTGTAGGATAACTTTCGACAGGGGTAACCGATGGACTTCAAATGTGGTATGTTTTAATATTTTTGTGGTTTGTTTTATCTCATGCTAAGAACAAAGATGTACCATGTTTTGATTTCAGTCCAAATAAATACTTGAAAGATTGTGCAGAAAGCAGTACTTTCATAGTGACTGTAGGCCGTAAAAAAAGGGCGTTATTGCCTCGCCTCATTCCCTACAAAAGGACCATTTTGCACAAATGGTCCATTGCTTAAATGACTCCAATCCCCTCTCTTTCCAAAATCGCCAATTCTCTCTTGAGTCACGCACTATGCTGTGAAATGCACCCATACCAAATTTTAGGACGATAAGTGCAATGGTTCTCCAGATAACTCATTTTCAGTAAGTGTCATGCCCACATTAACGATATCGCCAATTTTCTTTTGGGTCACGCATAGTGATATCAAATACAGCTACATCCAATTTCACGATAGGTCCAATATTTCCCCAGATATTTCGTCTTCAACAGTGGATCTTGTGATCTTTGCATTATTGCCCTTCTAATAACACCGGTTTGAGGTACAAGTATGGTTTCAAAGTCCATAACGGACATTGGTATTACATTTTTTGTTTTTAAATTTTTTGTGTTTACATTTTTTGTGTTTATATATATATATAAATTACCTACATATTTTATCCCGCCCACTTTTGGTGAAAGTACTAATTTTGACCCCAATAACTTTAGGTCCAAATTTCGTTCTTCGACGGTCAATAGTTTTTGAGATAATACATTTTTAACCAAAGCTACTCCCACTCCTGCCACACCCAATAATCCGATCGTGTCAATTTTTGTTTAATGTTTAGATAATAACTCTACTAAGGTGTGTTCCAAATTTCTTTCTCCTACGATCAACACATTCTGAGATATCCGAATTTTATAAAATGTCCTCTTAGTGTATTCCTCCCACTTTGGGTGAAAGTACTAATATTGCCTGCAATAACTTACAATCCGAACTACATTCTTCTACGTTCAATACTTTCTGAGATAATGAATGCTTAACTAATGCTACGCCCACTGTTGCTGTTTTAGATAATAACTTCACTAACGTGTGTTTCAAATTATGCTTCACCACTTTCTGAGGTATTAGAATTTTAAATAATGCCGCGTCCAATCAGCTCTGACCACATAGCTTTCAAAAAAGAATCATTTTAAAATCGGTCCAGTGTTTTCAGGTTTTATAAAACACTAGCGGACCCGGCGAACTTCGCCTCGCCCCAATTTAACGCCTTCAGATAAACTCCAGAGTGATAATAAAACACAGATAGTTAAAATTTTAATGCGATTTGTTTAAAAGGAATCGAAATCAGTAGAGAGCGATGTGATAAAGAACAAACAACGAAGACAGAAGACAGGCAACGTACAGATGACCGTGCGAAAAACAGGGAAATTCGAGATTAATTCCACAGACTTCCTACGATTTGTCTTGAGATTTATTGATTGTCATCGTAAAAGCCAATCGTACAGGGAACTGAATCCGCTTGAATTGGAATGAAAGATCAGTTGGAATAATCGGAATTCGTGGGATAAGGACTTCCTCTCCTTTGAATTTTCCCTTGATGATCGTCGCCTGAATCACATTGTGCATCAGTTTCATAATGGACAACCGCGAACTATGCACAATTTCGGATGATTCAGATTCCGCAACATGATTATGATCGATTCCACCTTCAGCTGTAAATTATGCGGTGGAGCTCCTGGCACATCAAGCGAGTTCGACTTTACTTTGAATAATAAAATTCATGCTATCGACGTCCATATTCTTCGCTGCTAATATTGCCCGTTCACTAATCTAATCGAGATTTGGAAACACTTTGGTGATGAGTTCCTCGTTCGACGATGTGAACTCGCAAAAATTTGCCGGGAACAATATCAATGCAGTGGAAACATCAACAGTAATTTGGCCATTGCCAATCGCCAACAGTTGTTTCGAGAATTCAAGAGCCGATGAGTCGTTCTGCAACGCGACTCTCATGTTCGTGGTCAATTTCAACTTCTTGACATGCCGCAAAGACCACGATTTCAGGCATGCATTAATTTCATCGGCAGTAGATTTCGGGATGACGGTAAGCGTTTGGCGAAAATCTCCGGAGAGCAATATCATAGACTCACCTAATTGTCTCAAATCACGTCGTAAATCCTTCATTGTTCGGTCAACTGCCTCCAGAGCTCGTTTATGCGCCATCGTGCATTCATCCGAAATTATGATTTTGCAGTGCCCGCAATCCAATAAGATAACCTTACCTCTTATACTCAAACTTATTATCTGAAAAAATTTTCGAACTGATAAATATCGCGTTGAATTTTAATTGATCGTAATGCTTGTACCGTTTGTCGATGTGATACGCGAAATCAGTGTAACAATACGCAAAACTCGAATGAATTGCAGCAAGAAAAATAGCACATACTCGTACATATGTTTAATAGAAAACTTTTTTGTTTAATAGAAAATTAATAAAAAAATTGGATTCAAAAAGAGAGTGGTAGATAGGAACAGTAGGAATCTCGCAAGAAATAGCAATTTTCGATTTTCCCAATTTTCCGACTTTTCCGGAGGGTTTTCCCAAAATTGTCTTTCGTAACCACCTTCTCCAGGCAAATACGAAGAACTGAAAAAAAATTGAGCCAAATCGGTTCAGCCGTTCTGACATGATGCCATTACACAGATGGACCGTTTCATTTTTATATATATAGATATACATAAAAACATGTTCCATTTTTATACCCTACACCACACTGTGGTACAGGGTATTATAACTTTGTGCATTTGTTTGTAACACCCAAAAGGAGAAGAAATAGACCCATCGTTTATTATACCGATCGACTTAGAATCACTTTCTGAGTTGATTTAGCTATGTCCGTCTGTCCGTCTGTCTGTGCATGTATTCTTGTAATCAAAGTACAGGTCGCAATTATGGTCCGATCTCGACGAAACTTTACACATATCTTTTTTTTTGGCCCAAGGACGATCCCTATTGAATTTGGTTAAAATCGGTTCAGATTTAGATATAGCCCCCATATATATGTTACCCCCGATTTGACATGTAAGCGCTGTAAAAACTTTATTTTATATCCGATCAGTATGAAATTCGGCAGAAAGAGGTTTCTTATTATATGAATGAACACTAGCCCCCATATATACGTTATCCCCGATTTGACATGTAAGCGCTGTAGAAATTGTATTTTATATCCGATCAGTGCAAAATTCGGCAGAAAGAGGTTTCTTATTACTCGAAAGAATACTGCCAAATTAGGAGAAAATCGGTTCAGATTTAGATATAACTCCCATATATATGTTACCCCCGATTTTATATGTAAGCGCTGTAAAAACTGTATTTTATATCCGATCAGTATGAAATTCGTCAGAAAGAGGTTTCCTATTATATGAATGAACACTTTTAAATTTGGAAGAAATTGGTTCAGATTTAGATATAGCCCCCATATATACGTTACCCCCGATTTGACATGTGAGCGCTGTAAAAATGTTATTTTATATCCGACCAGTGCGAAAGTAGGCAAAAAGAGGTTTCTTTCTACATGAAGGAATACTGCCAAATTCGGAGAAACTCGGTTTAGATTTAGATATAACACCCATATATATGTTACCCCCGATTTGACCTGTAAGCGCTGTAGAAATTGTATTTTATATCCGATCAGTGCAAAATTCGGCAGAAAGAGGTTTGTTATTACTCGAAAGAATACTTCCAAATTCGGTGAAAATCGGTTCAGATTTAGATATAACTCCCATATATATGTTACCCCGATTTGACATGTAAGCGCTGTAGAAACTGTATTTTATATCCGATCAGTACGAAATTCGACAGAAGGAGGTATTTTTACATGAATTAGTATTCAGGGAAGATCGGTTCAGATTTATATTAAAGCTACATATATATGTTCCTCCTGATTTGGTATCAAACCGCTATAGAAGTTGTATTTTACTTCCGATCATTAAAATTTTCCAGAAAGATGTTTCTCAATTTAGGAACGAATATTGCTTAATTTAGCGATTATCGTTTCAGAATTAGATAATATGTTTCTACCCATTTACCAATTATTCCAAATTATTATGGCAATGACCCTTATCGCATTGTTAGGGAGGTGTAGGGTATTATATAGTCGGCCCCACCCGACTTTCTGCCTTTCCTTACTGGTTATATATATCGATAATTCATTCAAATCCAAATAAGTATTTTTACAAATTTTCAACAAATAATATTTATAAATTTTGTTTTAATACTCATCCTATGATTCTGCAGAAACGATTGTTATTATTGATTTTCGAAAATTTCCAAATTACTCAAATGTCGGTAAAGTTTGTTAATCCTTTCCAGAAAAACGAAAACAAAATATCAGAATTTGTACGTAAATGTTAAATTTAACTGCTGACGCCTTTTTGACGATTTCGAAAGTTGGTCCAAATTTGTTTGTCATCACTGCATATAAACATTTCAAAATTATAAATTTTATTACTTTCCGCTTCGACCTCGTATCCAATGTGTTTATTATGTGCCAGCAAAACTAATTGCCTCATTTGACTCTATATCGTTATGGTAAAATGTGTAAACAATTCTGGTTGAATATGATTATGGAATTTGCTTTCTTGTCAATTTATGTTTTCTGTTGCATGTATCATGCAACTATCTATGTTTGTAAATACAAACATACATATATCCATGATTTCTTCAAATCTCAATCATTATTCCTACATACATGTGTAGACATAAATATTTATGTATATGCTTTTGAGTTGGAGCAATTTTCAATTCAAAAGTTTAAAGTTTATATTGCATTTTATGGTCTAGCTATACGAGAGACTAATTGTGATAATTACAGTGATTTTTTTCTCTTTTGTGAGCCGCTGGAAAAGAAAGTGTTAACAACAAAAAATGTCAGAAATATGGGTTAGTATTTTGATATGAATAAAAAATATGGAGATGAAGATCGTGTTTGGTTAATAAATATTTTCGGTTTAGTGTAGTTTGTTCTATTTCGAGAGTTTTTCTTTTCACACATATTTCCAATTGTAGAGCTGAATTGGTTTGTGAATGGAGATTTTAGCAGAAATGCAAATAGAGATGTAAAATAGTGAAATGAAACAAATTTTGTATATTTATACTAGCTAAAAGAATCTTCATTGAAGGCAGAAGGCATATGAATTTACTTATATAGTTTTCCTTAAAACATCGTCAGTGTATTTTTAGCTCATGTCATCGATTTTAGTGATACTCGTTTTATCAAAAATCCATCCAAATTATTTTGAAAAAAATTAAAAACAGAAGATATACTATGAATATTTTAAAATATGAATTTTGAAAAATAGAAAATTTCTTTTGTAATATTTTTTTAAAAATGTGGATATTTTATGTAAGCTATTTAAAATTAACAAGAGTCAAAACTACTGTCATCACTTACCATGGAAATGCTACTTATTACCCATAATATTTTCTGGTGCAATTTAGTATCCGAAACCCAAAAAATATAAAAAAATTGTATGATAATTTTTTTTCAATATACAAAAGAAAATAGAAATAAAAAATTGTATGGTAATTTTAATATTGGAAATATTTATGAAAACAAAATGTATGGTAATTTTTTTCTTAAATCCAATACATGGAAAGTACTGTCAGTCATTTATACGGGACTGTAGATACTCTTAAAGTATTACACTTCACAAAATATAAAGTATATGGAATAAAAGTTATAATGTTCCATTTTTATGGGAGCTACCAAAAGGGACACGGCAACTTTGCAGATTTTTCTCAAGATGATAGCAACCAAGAATCGAATACTATGTGAGAAATTCTGAAAGATTCAGGGCAGTAGTATAGAAGTTATGAGATAATCAATATTTCACTAAATTTTGACACTTCGTGTGGGAGGTACTTGAAAGAGTGGACCACTGGTCCCAAATCCAATTTTTTGGCATAAATTCAAAAAATAAACTTAAAAAATTACTAGAAGTATACACATTTTCGAAAAGGCAATCCTATAGCGGACCTAGAAAATTTAATATTTATACCCTACACCACACTGTGGTACAGGGTATTATAAGTTAGTTTCACGGCAGATGTTTGTAACACCTTAAAATAACACAGCAAGACCCACCTTAAAGTATACCGATCGACTCAGAATCACTAGCTGAGTCGATTTAACGATGTCCGTCCGTCCGTCCGTCCGTCCGTCCGTCCGTCCGTCCGTCTGTCCATGTAAAGTTGTTCGTCGACTACAGGTCGCAATTTTACTCCGATCGTTCTGAAATTTTGCAGTTTAGAGTATTTCGCGGCTGTTAAGATCGCTATTGAATTTGGTTGAAATCGGTTCAGATTTAGATATAGCTCCCATATATATCTTTCGTCCGATTTGGCCCTTTAGTCCTATAGAAGCTGTATTTTACATCCAATCGTTTTTAAATTTAGAATGGTAGAGTTTCTTGATCCATGAACCAACATTGCCGAATTTGAAGAAAATCGGTTAAGATTTAGCTATAGCTCCCATATATATGTTTCGTCCGATTTGGCCCTTTAGTCCTATAGAAGCTGTATTTTACATCCGATCGTTCTGAAATTTTGCAGTTTAGAGTATTTCGCGGCTGTTAAGATCGCTATTGAATTTGGTTGAAATCGGTTCAGATTTAGATATAGCTCCCATATATATCTTTCGTCAGATTTGGCCCTTTAGTCCTATAGAAGCTGTATTTTACATCCAATCGTTTTGAAATTAAGAATGGTAGAGTTTCTTGATCCATGAACCAACATTGCCGAATTTGAAGAAAATCGGTTAAGATTTAGCTATAGCTCCCATATATATGTTTCGTTCGATTTGGCCCTTTAGTCCTATAGAAGCTGTATTTTACATCCGATCGTTTTGAAATTTAGAATGGTAGAGTTTCTTGATCCATGAACCAACATTGCCGAATTTGAAGAAAATCGGTTAAGATTTAGCTATAGCCCCCAAATATTTGTTTCGTCCGATTTGGCCCTTTAGTCCTATAGAAGCTGTATTTTACATCCGATCGTTTTGAAATTTAGAATGGTAGAGTTTCGTGATCCATGAACCAACATTGCCGAATTTGAAGAAAATCGGTTAAGATTTAGCTATAGCTCCCATATATATGTTTCGTCCGATTTGCTCTTTAGTCCTGTAGAAGATGTATTTTACTTACATCCAATCATTTTGAAATTTAGAATGGTAGAGTTTCTTGATCCATGAACCAACACTACCGAAGTTGAAGAAAATCGGTTAAGATTTAGCTATAGCTCCCATATATATGTTTCGTCCGATTTGGCCCTTTAGTCCTATAGAAGCTGTATTTTACATCCGATCGTTCTGAAATTTTGCAGTTTAGAGTATTTCGCGGCTGTTAAGATCGCTATTGAATTTGGTTGAAATCGGTTCAGATTTAGATATAGCTCCCATATATATCTTTCGTCAGATTTGGCCCTTTAGTCCTATAGAAGCTGTATTTTACATCCAATCGTTTTGAAATTAAGAATGGTAGAGTTTCTTGATCCATGAACCAACATTGCCGAATTTGAAGAAAATCGGTTAAGATTTAGCTATAGCTCCCATATATATGTTTCGTTCGATTTGGCCCTTTAGTCCTATAGAAGCTGTATTTTACATCCGATCGTTTTGAAATTTAGAATGGTAGCGTTTCTTGATCCATGAACCAACATTGCCGAATTTGAAGAAAATCAGTTAAGATTTAGCTATAGCCCCCATATATTTGTTTCGTCCGATTTGGCCCTTTAGTCCTATAGAAGCTGTATTTTACATCCGATCGTTTTGAAATTTAGAATGGTAGAGTTTCGTGATCCATGAACCAACATTGCCGAATTTGAAGAAAATCGGTTAAGATTTAGCTATAGCTCCCATATAAATGTTTCGTCCGATTTGCTCTTTAGTCCTATAGAAGCTGTATTTTACATCCGATCGTTTTGAAATTTAGAATGGTAGAGTTTCTTGATCCATGAACCAACATTGCCGAATTTGAAGAAAATCAGTTAAGATTTAGCTATAGCCCCCATATATTTGTTTCGTCCGATTTGGCCCTTTAGTCCTATAGAAGCTGTATTTTACATCCGATCGTTTTGAAATTTAGAATGGTAGAGTTTCTTGATTCATGAACCAACATTGCCGAATTTGAAGAAAATCAGTTAAGATTTAGCTATAGCCCCCATATATTTGTTTCGTCCGATTTGGCCCTTTAGTCCTATAGAAGCTGTATTTTACATCCGATCGTTTTGAAATTTAGAATGGTAGAGTTTCTTGATCCATGAACCAACATTGCCGAATTTGTAGAAAATCGGTTAAGATTTAGCTATAGCCCCCATATATTTGTTTCGTCCGATTTGCTCTTTAGTCCTGTAGAAGATGTATTTTACTTACATCCAATCATTTTGAAATTTAGAATGGTAGAGTTTCTTGATCCATGAACCAACACTACCGAAGTTGAAGAAAATCGGTTAAGATTTAGCTATAGCTCCCATATATATGTTTCGTCCGATTTGGCCCTTTAGTCCTATAGAAGCTGTATTTTACATCCGATCGTTCTGAAATTTTGCAGTTTAGAGTATTTCGCGGCTGTTAAGATCGCTATTGAATTTGGTTGAAATCGGTTCAGATTTAGATATAGCTCCCATATATATCTTTCGTCAGATTTGGCCCTTTAGTCCTATAGAAGCTGTATTTTACATCCAATCGTTTTGAAATTAAGAATGGTAGAGTTTCTTGATCCATGAACCAACATTGCCGAATTTGAAGAAAATCGGTTAAGATTTAGCTATAGCTCCCATATATATGTTTCGTTCGATTTGGCCCTTTAGTCCTATAGAAGCTGTATTTTACATCCGATCGTTTTGAAATTTAGAATGGTAGAGTTTCTTGATCCATGAACCAACATTGCCGAATTTGAAGAAAATCAGTTAAGATTTAGCTATAGCCCCCATATATTTGTTTCGTCCGATTTGGCCCTTTAGTCCTATAGAAGCTGTATTTTACATCCGATCGTTTTGAAATTTAGAATGGTAGAGTTTCGTGATCCATGAACCAACATTGCCGAATTTGAAGAAAATCGGTTAAGATTTAGCTATAGCTCCCATATATATGTTTCGTCCGATTTGCTCTTTAGTCCTATAGAAGCTGTATTTTACATCCGATCGTTTTGAAATTTAGAATGGTAGAGTTTCTTGATCCATGAACCAACATTGCCGAATTTGAAGAAAATCGGTTAAGATTTAGCTATAGCCCCCATATATTTGTTTCGTCCGATTTGGCCCTTTAGTCCTATAGAAGCTGTATTTTACATCCGATCGTTTTGAAATTTAGAATGGTAGAGTTTCGTGATCCATGAACCAACATTGCCGAATTTGAAGAAAATCGGTTGAGATTTAGCTATAGCTCCCATATATATGTTTCGTCCAATTTGCTCTTTAGTCCTGTAGAAGATGTATTTTACTTACATCCAATCATTTTGAAATTTAGAATGGTAGAGTTTCTTGATCCATGAACCAACACTACCGAATTTGAAGAAAATCGGTTAAGATTTAGCTATAGCTCCCATATATATGTTTCATCCGAATTGGCTCTTTAGATCCAATCGTTTTTATACCCTACACCACACTGTGGTACAGGGTATTATTTAGGTATAAAATGTCTCAAAAGTAAATTTATGTAAACAATTTATACATGAATTACAAAATTTATATATCAGAGTTATTCAATATTACGAGAGTGGTGTAGGGTATTATATAGTCGGCACCGCCCGACTTTAGCCTTTCCTTACTGGTTTTAAACTAAGGTGGCAATCCTTTTTTATCCATGCGATCAAAATTATTAATTCAATCGCGTGTTATTAAGCACTTCTTCTTGAGAAAATATTGGCAATATCTTTGATACTGGAAATCGGAAATTAAAATGTTAATTAATCTATGAAATATGCAAATTTTTAGAGCTGTATATAAAATCCTTCATATCTATGGCACAAAAAAGGTTTTGGGATCAGTGTGAGCTGCTAGAAAAAAAGAAAAGCTGAAAAATTCAGTATGAGAAATTGAAAGAAAATCCAATAAAGTTCAAAATAAAAACGATATTTAACAAAAATGTAAAATATAAGAAAAATAAAATGTTTGCGTCCATAGCTCTCGGGTTTCCAATTTACCAATTTTCGGAACTGTCTTTTTGCTGTAAAGTATTAGTATTGCTATAAATAATACATGTTTTTTATATTAACTAAGAAAACCTATTTTTTTAGGTTGATGGATTCATTTTCAATTGAAACCGAAAAACTATAGCCGACACGAATGATTTTTACTGATCGTCTAATTTGGTATTTCGTTTCGTTCGTTGTTGTCTTATAAGAACCAAAATGTTGGCGATAACTGAAAGCTTGTTTGTTTACATTCAACAGATTGTTTGCTTCAGAGAAATTTGGTTTTTTAATATAGCCCATTTTGGATATAAGCCATCGATATATTCTTTATGGGGTCTCAGATCAATATTTAAAGGTGTTACAAACGGAGTGACAAAATGAATATACCCCCCATCCTATGGTCGATCGGCTGAAACGATTTTTGCAAAATTTACTTTGTTTTATTTCGTGATTCTCTTCCGATTTGTTAAATTTGTGTGTGTTTTACTAACGGGGGCTACAAATAAACTGTTTACAGCTAAGAATTATCTCGTATAGTTACCGAGATATCTGCAATTAAAAATTGAATTTTTAATTTTTTCCTTTACCATGTGCTAGTATTTTCCAAATATCAGAGCACAATATGCACCCGTATGAACATGTCTGGATGGGAAATAAATCTTCCTATATGACGAAATAAAAATTTGGTTCGATATACCCAAAAGTACAGAGTATGAACTTCAAGTTATATATATTTATACTTTTTTCCTAAAAAATGGACAAAAATCGTATATCGAAACAATTTTTTTCGTCATATAGGAAATTTTGTTGCCGACAATTTTAAGAAATTCGAGGGAGAGCAATTTTTCTACAAAGGTTTTTTCAAAAAAAAAACATTGCAAAATTTTTTTTAAAAATTTAAAAAAAAAAATTACAAAAAATTGCGCACTTTGTCAAAACAAAGTAAACTTTGCAAAAATGGGTCCAGCCGATCGAGAGCAATTAAAAATTTCGTAAAAAACAAAAACTCATTTTTTTAATTTTTTTAAAAATTAAAATAACCACAAAATTTAAAAAAAAATTATAGCGAGATCTTGTTTTAACTATTTGTAACTGCTTATAAACATTTTATCCAAAAATAATCTACATAGGTCGATATTAAATATTCGGACTCACTTCGCATAATAACTTAAATTAGATGATCCAAACAATCGTTTAATATACTCGTACCTATGGACCTAATTAGAATCCCTTTCTGATTTTGTTTTGTCCATCCGTTTGTCCATCCGTCAGGGTTTTCCAACAAGAGGTGTTATTTTGAATTACCCGGTATTTCGGTAGCTGTCAATTTTGAAGCTTTTGTTCTTTGACATTTGACAAGTAGAAACTACGCCATAACTAAAAATGGAACGATACACGATTCAACAACGCATTGAAATTATTAAAATTGACTGACTGATGAGGCCCACTACCACCACGGTGGCTACGTCAACAAGCAAAATTGTCGCATCTGGGGCTCAGAAAACCCAAGAGTTATTGTTGAGAAGCCTCTCCATCCTCAACGTGTGACTGTTTAGTGCCGTTTATGGTCCGGCGGGGTCATTTGACCATACTTTTTCGAAAATGAGGTTGGATGAACAGTTACTGTGAATGGATTGCGCTATCGAGAGATGATTAATGATTTGTTATGGTCGGAGTTGGATGGTATTGATCTGGACAACGTTTACTTTCAACAAGACGGCGCTACGTGCCACACAAGCAACAAAACCATTGCTCTGTTACGGGAAAAGTTTCCGGACCGTGTTATCTCTCGAAGAGGTGATCACAATTGGCCACCGAGATCTTGTGATTTAACATAGATAACACAGGGCAGCCACTTTGCGATTAGTTATGGAAAAATTCATGAAAAGGATATGGTCCTGTAAGCATGGTCCTGGTGGCCATTTGGCTGATGTTGTTTTTCCTTTTAAGCGACATACCTTCCTCTTTATTATGAAATAAACATCCGACCATTTATCTCAAAAAATGGCATTCTTCTTTGAATACCAAAATAATACCTCTTGTTGGAAAACCCTTTCGATGTATCCTTGTAACCCAGGTACAGTTCAAACTTACGCTCAGATCTCTATAAAATTTAGCAAGAACTTTCTTTTTAACTCAAGGACTTACTAAAATGGTCGCTGAACTTTTCTGATTTAGATACAGCAAATACAGTCAAGCAAAAATTATTTGTTTTCGGTTGTTTGATTATTTCTCATTGTCTATAATCACCTGTTGCTATTTTTACAGCTATTGGATAGGGTTGCCCCGTTCTGATATATTAGTGTGGAAAAAGCTTTAAGAAATGTCAATAAAAACATGAAGGTAATATTGGTCTTTAACAGGAAGGCGATGAACAAAAGACCTTTCTTACCCGAACGATAAATGACAATGAACCAAGGTAAAAACGTGATTGCTTGGGTGAGAATAAGAAGAAGAAAATTATTACTTGGGTAGCTATCGCACGTCTGCGTTTTGGTACATTTCGCTGAAAAGGCTGTAATTGTTTTAACAGTTACTAAAATTCTTTTATGAGGTGGAAGTGCCGTTGCTAACATTTGCCAAGCAGAATATGCTTGGGACAATACTCGTATGTATGTACTACAGAAGTAATTTTTTTCAGCGTGTAAGAATTTTGAATGCCAGTCAGGAGTTCGTCTCTTGTCTGTTTTAACCTAAGAAAGAAGAACATTATAAAAGACCCTAGAGTATATAGAGCCGCACTCCAAATTGCATTAAATGAACGAATTAAGTGGACTAGTTCGTACGATTAAGTATAGTGGCCCTCTCAATTAAGCTTCACGAACAAAGTAAGTATAATAATGTCGATCCGATTTAAAATTTGGGTAACAAAAAGTGTTTGAGAAGCTTGGCAACAATACCAGTGACAATTTTTGACCAGCTTTTTCTTCGAAAGTAGTCTCCAGTCAGTTTTCTTTAGGATGATTATAAATATAAATAACTTTTAGTATAACTCCGAAATAATTTTTCGCAAAAATGTATAGACCTTAAATTTTGTCTTCATTGGTGTTTCTTGCTGAAGTTTTAGTGATCAGTCATTCAATGAACTGCGCTGCTGCATTGTTTAATTCATTACAATTTGATTGACTGACATTTTTAACTTCACTATTGTTCTAGTTATATGTTGATTGGAATACAAATATCCTTCTGTTTGCAGTGACTGAAGATGCCAAGGTACACAATTTAACCCATTGTAATAATAATTCCAAATTGTGCCTAATTACTCAGTATTCTTCAAATTTTAAGTACGTACTACGAACACGAAATATATACATTAGCATGTGATATATTTACATTAACATCAAAGTAATGATTTTAATATTATTTGGTTAATTGGTGTTGGTTTATTGAAATTGTCCTTAATCATAATAAGATTTTAAACAAGCAAGCCATGTATATTATTTTGGCATTACTTATGACGAAAATATGTAAGTAGTTTTGCCCGTTTCATGCCTAAGAGACATTTGCTCAGCAATAAATTGGTAATGCTAAAGAGCCTAAAAACAAAACACTATTCAATTTGGAAGACAATTCTTATTTATTATTTAACTAATTTCAAGGAATTTTATGTTACACGTTTTCTCCAAATGCTCTCTCGCAATCTCTCTGAGTAACCCAGGAAACATTTGAGTTGCCATAGAGCTAAAATTAAACTGAGATTTCGTTATTATTTACTTTTGATAAAAAAAGATGAATAAAGTAAGATTTTTTTTAAATGAAAACTCACTAAAATGTGTTTTCTTATTTCCTTAATTATAAACTTATTTTGCTATTAAATTTAAAATGTATTTTATTTGGAGCGCCCTAGTAGGTTGGTAGTTGGTAGCGTACTCTCCTATGGGTTTGGGGGTCGTGGGTTCAATTCCCACTAGAGGCTCTGGTCTGTCGCTGCAAACATTTAGCCATATGGTCTTTGTATCCCGGCCTTTCCCTGGACCTTAAAATTAGAATATAAATTTACTTTGTATTGTAATTCATATAAATAAACAAATAATTTTATTTGAACAGAATTTAATGTACTAAATACAGAATTTAAAAAAAAACGTCAACGCATTCTGGTAATTACACCGGTCAATAAAAACAAACTTTTTCCTGGGTTTCTGTTTAAATTAGAGATGTCAAACGGGATTGGTTTTCACAAATCCCGGGATTCGGGATTTTTAAATTGCAAATCCTGGGATCCTGGGATTTTTCGGGATCCCGACATTTTTCGACATCCCGGGATTTTGGGATAAACCGGGATTCTTTCATTCTTAATAATGTGATATTTCGAATTGGAAATCAGTCATTTTAGTTCAGTTTTAATTTAATTTTAATAAGGATAAAAACAGCTAAAGCATAAATTATCTTTTGTTAAAAAATGCAAACTTTTATTAAAATATTTCACAACATCTTAGCTATGAAATAATTTTGGGCCAACTTCAGTTCGTCGTCTTAATTATTATTGACGTTATAATTTTCTATCATTAATCCACGAAAAATATTTCTTTCAACTTGAGAAATCGTTTCACCAATTCCGTTTTTATGAGAACCAAATCAATGAGTCGATCCAAATCAGATTTTTTTTATAAATTTGAAAGAATAAAATACAATGTTCTTTGTTTTGTGGAACACAAACTCCATTTGTAGTTTTGTTTTAAATTTATTTGTTTATAATAAAATTTATGATAAATTTTGTAATTCTTCTACAAATTTCTAATTTTTTCACCAGATTTTGTCAATGTTTTTTGATGTTAATAATTTGCTTTATTGGTTTACATTTTCGACAGAGTGTATCTTTCTATATTTCACTTAATATTTTATACGTGACAGCTTCATATATTATTATTAAAATATCCCGGGATTCATTTTAAAAAATTCCGGGATTCGGGATTTCCCGAGATTTTCGGGATCGGGATTTCCCGTTTGACATCAATAGTTTTAATGCATAAATTCTGATGCTAGACATCAAAAAACGCGAAAACCTTACTAAATTAGCTACACTTTTTAAGTTATTCATCGATCGTGACCGATCTGACTTTACGATAAAATCATAAAAATATTGCTATTGTGCATTTTTGGATTCTTTTATGGGGATTTTATTTGAAAATTTTCATTAAAATGTTCTCAAAATATATGATTTTTTTACTATGTTTTGTAAGATATCGGCGAAATCGCTGAACGGTTGGAAAATGGTTTTGTAAGAAGTTGAAGGCTACTTAATTTTGAATTCTTTAGAACTTTCCTGATCTAATTCGGATAAATGGTTCTCGAGTTATACCAACACTTTAGGCTAAGAAAATAATAGGTACCATTTCTCAAAATTGGTTCAGGAATTAAGTAGCCTTCAACTTGTAACAATACAATTTCCTATCCGTTTACCTATTTCGAAGATATCTTACAAAATATTGCAAAAAACCATATTTTTTTCGCAAATTTTAATATTTTTAAAATAAAAGCCTCATAAAACATCTAAAAACGCACAATTGTTATATTTTTAATGTTTCCATCGTAAAGTCTGATCGGTCAGGAAGAAAATGAGACCATTTCGAAGAAAATCGATGCGTAATTTAAAATTTGACACCTAGAAGTCAGACCCAAAAATGGTGTCGACAAGTGTCAAATTCATAGGATAATTCAATGACGCTTTACTTAAAAGCTAACGAATGAAATTAGTCAGAATACATATCGATAAATCCATTCTAAAGTATGCTAAGTCGACTTGGCGAGTTTTCGAAATAATCTATTTCTTATTTTGTCATAAATTTGGTATTAATTCGACAACCCAATCAAAAGTTATAATCAAAAAGATAGAATTTCATTCGATTTACATAATAAAGTAATTCCACTCAAATTTAAAAATTAAAAAAATGACAAATTTGTCAAATTCATAGGATAATTCAATGACGCTTTACTTAAAAGCTAACGAATGAAATTAGTCAGAATACATATCGATAAATCCATTCTAAAGTATGCTAAGTCGACTTGGCGAGTTTTCGAAATAATCTATTTCTTATTTTGTCATAAATTTGGTATTAATTCGACAACCCAATCAAAAGTTATAATCAAAAAGATAGAATTTCATTTGATTTACATAATAAAGTAATTCCATTCAAATTTAAAAATTAAAAAAATGTTTGAAAGCCTCTACTGACTATGTTATAGTTTTTGACTTAGCATACATTCAACTGGAGGTATCGATACGAGTATTTAAGAACTCTATTACAATAAAAATTTTATCGCGAAAAATGGGCTTACTGGGCTTTAAAACTTTCTTAATTGTTTCATTATTTTGTAAACTAGTGTAATTCATTATTCGAAACTTACTTCATATGTGCGTAATATGTTCGGGTCTTGAACTATATAACAAAATTGTTTGCTGGGATACAATGGTTGTGAGATACTCTATTAAAATAATCGCAGCGTGCCTATTTATATAAACACATGTGAATTTATATGAAGGTATATGTACTCGTACATTAGTATGGTCTGTATTTTCTTATTTTGGCAAAACCGAATTTAAATGCTTATAAATTCTTCATTTTCCATATTAATGCAAAGACGAAACAATCTTTGCTTTTTTATAACAACGAAAAGTATGTACTTGTATAAGATATATGCAATATTTAACATTTAAAAAATACTTTACTTTGAATATAATATGTAGACGTAATATAAAAAAAAATATTTTTATTTCAAAAATTTACTTCACAAAGATAATCTCATTTTGCAGTAATGTGAAATGTTTAAATCTAAAAGATTTCAATGATTTCTACTTTAAAGAACGGGCCTTAAACAAGAACGGTACCACACCAGCTTAAAATTTTCAGGGTCTGTTCGGAATATATGGGGGCTACATAACTAGATTTTTCACATAATTTAATGTTGGTGTCATTGATGATTGATTGATTGAGGATACAAATTAAAGTTCCATAAGCAACTAATTCATTTAAAAACCAGTAAGGAAAGGCAGAAAGTCGGGCGGGGCCGACTATATAATACCCTACACCTCCCTAACATCGCGACAATGGTCATTGCGATAATAATTTGGAATAATTGGTAAATGGGTAGGAACATACTGTCTAATTCTGAACCAATAATCGCTAAATTAAGCAATATTCGTTCCTAAATTATGAAACATCTTTGTGGAAAATTTTAATGGCATGAAGTAAAGTACAACTTCTATAGCGCTTTGATACCAAATCAGGAGGAACATATATATGGAGGTTATACATAAATCTGAACCGATTTCCCTGAATACTCACTCATGTAAACAGACCTCTTTCTGTCGAATTTCGTACTGATCGGATATAAAATACTGTCTCTACAGCGCTTACATGTCAAATCGGGGGTAACTTATATATTGGGTTATATTTAAATCTTAACCGATTTTCTCCGAATTTGGCAGTATTCCTTCCAGTAATAAGAAACCTATTTCTGCGAATTTCGCACTGATCGGATATAAAATAAAGTTTCTACAGCGCTTACATGTCAAATCGGGGGTAACATATATATGGGGGCTATATCTAAATCTGAACCGATTTTTTCCATATTCAAAAGTGTTCATTCATATAATACGAAACCTCTTTCTGCCGAATTTCATACTGATCGGTTAAAAAATACAGTTTTTACAGCGCTTACATGTCAAATCGTGGCTAACATATCGATACCTCCATTCTAAAACATGCTAAGTCGACTTAGCATGTTTTTAGGGAAATTGCATTTTTAATTTCTAAATATTCCAAATTACATTCAGTCAAAATTTGGTGTTTATCCGTCAACCCAATCAAAAGTTATTCACAAAATAGTACAGGATACTCTATTTCCATTACAAAGGAATTCCACACAAATTTAAAAAATGCGTCAAACTTTGATCGCTTCTCCTGAAAAACTACCTTTTTGTACTTAGCATAGTTAAGAATGGAGGTATCGTTACATGTATGGGGGCTGTATCTAAATCTGAAGCGATTTTCTCCAAATTTGGCAGTATTCCTTCATGTAATAAGAAACCTCTTTCTGTTGAATTTCGCACTGATCGGATATAAAATACAGTTTCTACAGCGCTTATATGTCAAATCGGGGGTTACATATATATGGGGGCTATATCTAAATCTGAGCCGATTTTCTCCGAATTTAGCAGTAGTCCTTCATGTAAAAAGAAACCTCTTTTTGCCGAATTTCGCACTGATCAAATATAAAATAACATTTTTACAGCGCTTACATGTAAAATCGGGGCTAACATATATATGGGGGCTATATCTAAATCTGAACTGATTTCTTCCAAATTTAACAGTGTTCATTCATATAATAAGAAACCTCTTTCTGCCGAATATCATACTGATCGGATATAAAACCAGTAAGGAAAGGCAGAAAGTCGGGCGGGGCCG
Organism: Eudasyphora cyanicolor; assembly: GCA_963930755.1. Lineage (NCBI taxonomy): Eukaryota > Metazoa > Arthropoda > Insecta > Diptera > Muscidae > Eudasyphora > Eudasyphora cyanicolor. The sequence goes on from OZ005734.1 coordinate 19,259,449, forward strand.
ACTATATAATACCCTACACCTCCCTAATAATGCGATAAGGCTCATTGCGATAATAATTTGGAATAATTGGTAAATGGGTAGGAACATATTATGTAATTCTGAACCGATAATCGCTAAATTACAAACATATTTCTGGAAAATTTTAATGATCGGAAGTAAAGTACAACTTCTTGGCGCTTTGATACTAAATCAGGAGGAACATATATACGGATTTTATATATAAATCTGAACCGATTTTCCCTGAATACTCATTCATGTAAAAAGACATATTTCTGTCGAATTTCGTACTGATCGGATATAAAATACAATCTCTACAGCGCTTACATGTCGAATCGGGGGTAACGTTTATATGGGGGCTATATCTAAATCTGAACCGATTTCTTCCAAATTTAACAGTGTTCATTCAAATAATAGGAAACCTCTTTCTGCCGAATTTCATACTGATCGGATATAAAATAACATTTTTACAGCGCTTACACTTCAAATCGGGGGTAACGTATATATGGGGGCTATATCTAAATCTGAACCGATTTCTTCCAAATTTAACAGTGTTCATTCAAACAATAATAGGAAACCTCTTTCTGCCGAATTTCATACTGATCGGATATAAAATAACATTTTTACAGCGCTTACACTTCAAATCGGGGGTAACGTATATATGGGGGCTATATCTAAATCTGAACCGATTTCTTCCAAATTTAGCAGTGTTCATTCATATAATAAGAAACCACTTTCTGCCGAATTTCATACTGATCGGATATAAAATATCATTTTTACAGTGCTTACACTTCAAATCGGGGGGTAACGTATATATAGGGGATATATCTAAATCTGAACCGATTTATTCCAAATTTAACAGTGTTCATTGATATGATAAGAATCCTCGTTCTGCCGAATTTCAGACTGATCGGATTAAAAATAAAGTTTTTACAGCGCTTACATGTCAAATCTGGGGTAACATATATATGGGGGCTATATCTAAATCTGAACCGATTTCAACCAAATTCATTAGGGATCGTCCTTGGGCCAAAGAAAACATATGTGTAAAGTTTCGTCGATATCGGACCATAATTGCGACCTGTACTTTGATTACAAGAATACATGCACAGACAGACGGACAGACGGACAGACGGACAGACGGACATACCTAAATCAACTCAGAATGTAATTCTAAGTCGATCGGTATAATAAACGATGGGTCTATTTCTTCCCCTTTTGGGTGTTACGAACAAATGCACAAAGTTATAATACCCTGTACCACAGTGTGGTGTAGGGTATAAAAAAGTTTTTATAGCGCTTACATGTCAAATCGGTGCTAACATATATATGGGGGGTTATATCTAAATGTTAACTGATTTGTTGCCAAATTCAATAGGGATCGTCCTTGGGCCAAAAAAAAAGATATGTGTAAAGTTTCGTCGAGATCGGACCATAATTGCGACCTGTATTTTGATTACAAGAATACATGCACAGACAGACGGACATAGCTAAATCAACTCAGAAAGTTATTCTAAGTCGATCTGTATAATAAACGATGGGTCCATTTCTTCTCGTTTTGGGTGTTACAAACAAATGCACAAAATTATAATACCCTGCACCACAGTGTGGTGTAACGTATACAGATTAAATTAACCAGAACTAGTTACGAAAGTACAAGTCACGACCGTACAAACGAGACTTCACATGTAAAATCACACCCTTTAAGATATTTTCCTAATTTTAAAGATCTCAGATGCATAATGCATCTAAAAAAATTGTTGGTTTGTTTTCTCGCCAAGTACAAGATGAATGATTTTAATTGTAAAACGCATATACAGAGTGGCCCAGAATGACCGAAGGGGTTTGAGTCAATTTTACCTTTTTATTTAAGACATAATTATATATATGTTTTAAATACTAATGTACATTAATTTTATTATTAATGTCTATTAACTTAATTATGAACAATTATATTTCATGAACATATATATGGGAGCTATAGCTAAATCTTAACTGTTTTTCTTCAAATTCGGTAGTGTTGGTTCATGGATCAAGAAACTCTACCATTCTAAATTTCAAAATGATTGGATGTAAAATACAGCTTCTTCAGGACTAAAGAGCAAAATCGGCCGAAACATATATATGGGAGCTATAGCTAAATCTTAACCGATTTTCTTCAAATTCGGCAATGTTGGTTCATGGATCAATAAACTCTACAATTCTAAATTTCAAAATGACAGCTTCTACAGGACTAAAGAGCAAAATCGGACGAAACATATATATGGGAGCTATAGCTAAATCTTAACCGATTTTCTTCAAATTCGGGAACGTTGGTTCATGGATTAAGAAACTCTACCATTCTAAATTTCAAAACGATTGGATTTAAAATACAGCTTCTATAGGACTAAAGGGCCAAATCGGACGAAACATATATATGGGAGCTATAGCTAAATCTTAACCGATTTTCTTCAAATTCGGGAATGTTGGTTCATGGATTAAGAAACTCTACCATTCTAAATTTCAACACGATTGGATGTAAAATACAGCTTCTATGGGAGTAAAGGGCCAAATCGGACGAAAGATATATATGGGAACTATGTCTAAATCTGAACCGATTTCAACCAAAGTCAATAGCGATCTTAACAGCTGCGAAATACTCTAAACTGCAAAATTTCAGAACGATCGGAAATTGCGACCTGTAGTCAACGAACAACTTTACACGGACAGACGGACGGACAGACATGCTTAAATCGACTCAGCTAGTGATTCTGAGTCGATCGGTATACTTTAAGATGGGTCTAGCTGTGTTATTTTCAGGTGTTACAAACATCTGCCGTAAAACAAACTTATAATACCCTGTACCACAGTGTTGTGTAGGGTATAATTATATTAAAAAAGTTACAAGGAATTCAAACCCCTTCGGTAATTTTTGGCCACCCTGTACATACAAATTTTCTAAACAATTCGAAATTTCGACCAGATTTTTTTTCGAACACGAATAAAGTTCATTGACCCCGGATTACAGGACATTGACCCCTTTCAAATGCAATCTACCCCTGACTGAAGGTAATTGACCCCGACTAAAGGTCATTGACTCCGTTTAACGGCCATAAATCCCGGATTAAAAGGCATTGACCCTGGATTAAAGGTCATTGACCACGATTAAAGCTCATTGGCTCAATTAAAGGGTAGTGACCTCGATTAAAGGTCATTAACCCAGATTAGAGGTCAAGGACCCCGACTTGAAGGTCTTTAGCCCGATTAATGGTTATTGACTCCGCATAAAAGGTCATTAACCCCGATTAAAGATCATTGACACCGCATAAGTGACATTGTCCCCGATTAAAGGTCATTGATCCAGAATAGAGGTCATTGACTCCGCTTAAAAGACACTGACCCCGATTAAAGGTCATTGATCCAGAATAGAAGTCATTGAACCCGCTTAAAAGACACTGACCCCGATTAAAGGTCATTGATCCAGAATAGAGGCCATTGATCCCGATTTAAGGTCATTGACCCCGACTAAAGCTCATGGACCCGGATTAAAGGTCAATGACCTCGGATTAAAGGTAAGATCGGGTATTAAGGATTATTAACCCCGGACTATGGGTTATTCACCCCGGATTAAAGATCACTGAGCCTGATTAAAGGTTAAAGACCCTGGCTTAAAGGTTATTGACCCCGCATTAAATGTCACTGAATCCGATTAAAGAGCATTAACCTGTATTAAAGGCCATTGACCTGAATTAAAGGTCATTGACCTGAATTAAAGGTCATTGACTCTGAATTAAAAGTCATTGACCCCGATTAAAGGTCATTTACCCCGAATTAGAGGTCATTGACTACAGATTAAAGGTCATTGCCCACGATTAAAGGTCATTGACCCCGTATTATAGTTCTTGACCCCATATTAAAGGTCATTGACCCCAGCTTAAAGGTCACTGAACCCGAATTAAAGGTCATTGACTCCATATTAAAGGTCACTGACCCTATACTAATGTTCATTGACCCCGTATTAAAGGTCATTGGCCCCGGCTTAAAGGTCATTGACCCCGAATTAAAGGTTATTCAACCAGGGTTAAAGGTCATTGACATCGATTAAAATTCTTTGACCTAATTAAAATATCGTTGTAAGAATTTTGATTTTTTTACAGCTTTCCTGAGCCAATTCGGATAAATGCTTCTCGAGTTATGCCAAAATATGTGGAATAACCTCTCTATTTTTCAATATCACACTTTAAGCTATGAAAAAATAGAGTTTAAGCCACATATTTCTGCATAACTCGAGAACCATTTATTCGAATTGGTTCAAGATCAAGATATATTTTCTGAAAATTTGAATAATTTTTAAATAAAAGCTTCATAAAAACATCTAAACATGCACAATTGTTATATTTTTATGATTTTATAGTAAATTCTGAACGGTCATGAATAAAATGAGCCCATTCCGAAGAAAGAGGTGTATACCTTAATCGCTAATTTAGCAAGGTTTTATCTTCAAAATATTCTTATCGATAACAGACAAAACGCAACATTAAAAGCTAAGAATGGTTATTTTTGAGTTTTTTGATGTCTAGCGTCAGAATCTTTGCATTAAAACAGAAACTCAAGAAAAAAATTTGTTTTTGTCGACCGGTGCTATTTTAATTGTTCTATGTTTTACAATTAATGCCCACTTGTACCATTATTTTAAATGCTCGCATAACCTAATAAATTCGCACAAATGTACATACATGTGTGTGTATGTATATTAACATCTCAGTTTAGCAAACAACAAAGAGCATGTACATAGATACATACATACATACGTGAATCTGTACATACATATGAATGTGTATAAGTACAATATCAAAATAACAATCATTGAAATAAAAATACTCCAGCACGTACTAACTAAAGATGTCTGCCTATTTATGTATGTACAATTCTCCTACCAGGATCTAGGACACACACACACTCACACAAACAACAACAATATCACCCAGGACTATAACTATAGCCACGCAGGGAGACGGACAGACATTCGTAGAGATTATTGTGGGAGGAACTCCCGTTCGCACTTGTAGTTACAACAACAAAAATTAGTTTAATCAGTGTAATAGGAAAATAGTTGCCGAACCGGGGCCGGTGGACTAAATTGAATGTACGAGTACATGAACGCCGCCGTGTAAGCCATGAACGCGTGTAACAGATGGAGGCACGCGCTGCAAATTAAAACAACTCATAATTATACAAATGCCCCGAAATATTATCCACACATGGCAGGTATGTCAGTGGCGATAGCAATTTCCGAATTCGGGTTTTATATGCTTTCATTCTTTATTACGAAAGGTTGAATATTAGTTCTGATTTACTATGCAACTGTAGATGCGGCATTTCGGATTTCCCCTTTTCCTCTCGCCTCACTGTCTCCCATGAATTTCGAATTATTGGTAATTTGAGAATGAAAATAGTAACTTAATTCTCATTTATCCATCTTTTCGGATGGCAACATATATTTATGGACTTATTTCTTGAAGAAATTTCGCCCATAATTTCTATAGAATTGACTCAACTTTGGAAAATGTGATCATCATTGGTCCACGATTTGCTACACATGTATCCCATTGATAGAACCAAAAGGAACATAGGAACTACATCAGAAGGATAAACATAAAATGATAGTTACAACAAAATGCCGCTTATAAAAAATCGAAGCCATAAACTAAGGAAAACAGCAACAAATTAAATAAAATTATTTAAAATTAATTTAAAAACGTTCTTTATTAATGGTGAATTTTGTTCTTTTAAGTTCTGAAATTGTTTATGAATTTATATTTTTTTAATAAAATAAAAAAGCTGAACCTAGTACCAAGTTTGAAATAAACTGGTATACAAACATGAAAAAACAACTAGTGCGCAACTGGTTTCGATTGGAGTAATATAGAACCATAACCAATACAAGTAACGGGTGGCCGGCTACCTCACAGCTTCGATTTGACTCCGTTGGACTATTTTTTGTGGCGAGCCGTTAAGAATAAGTGCTACGCCAACCATCCAGAGACGAATTATGTCTTGGAACACGAAATTGCAGCCATAGAGGGCCACACAATCGAAAATGTGTCAAAAATTTGTAACATAAAAAATCAATATAAAGCGTGATCCATTTCGAGGTTCCCTACTTTTTTAAAGAAAAAAACACAGAAAATTCGAATTGAATGGAGAATATTTATTATTCGAAAGCATTTGCCTAATTCTTTTTAAAAGTATTAAAAGTGTTTGCAATACTTTTGCGAGCTAAACTTTTTTTTTATATTTTTGTCAAAAACTATATACTTTTTATCCCCTCATCTTAGAGAGGAGGGTCTATATAATTTGCTACGAGACAGAAGTGTAACACTAAGACCCTAAGTATGTTTGGCGGAAATTCGATATGGGTCATTTTAAGTCATTTGAGCAATGTCCGTCCGTCCGTCTGTCTGTCTGCTGACTGGTGTGCACGATAACTCTCGAAAGGATTAACCGATTGACTTATGCGGTAATATTTTTCTCTATCTCCTGCTAAGTTCGAAGATGGGCCATATTGGCCCACTCCTTCTAGTACTTCCATTAACATTTAGTGAAATATTGATTCTTTAATAACTTTTATACTATAGGGTGATCCATTACGAGGTTCCCTACTTTTTTAAGAAAAAAAAAAACAGAAAATTCGAATTGAATGGGGAATGTTTATTATCAGTTGAAAGAACATTCTTTGGCATTTATTTTTTGAAGATTATATCTATCAAATATTGGCCGCAGCTACGTCTCAGATGGTCCATCCGTTGAGTCCAATTTTCGATCACTCGTTCGAGCACTTCGACTGGTAACTGGCGAATGACCCGCGTGATGTTTTGCTCCAAGGCCTGAATCGAAGCGGGTTTGTCCGCATAATCCTTAGACTTTACATATTCCCACAGGAAAAAGTCTAACGGTGTGATATCACACGATCTTGGTGACCAATCGACCGGCCCAAAACGTCACATTATCTGCTCACCGAAGTGTTCTCGCAATAAATCCATTGATTGCTACGATGTGTGGGAAGTGGCGCCGTCTTGTTGAAACCAAATGTCGCCGAGATCACGAGCTTCAATTTCATGCATCAAATAGTCGGTTATCGTGGTCGCCATTGACGGTTACGTTCTCACCGGCATCATTTTTGAAGATAGATGGAGAGATGATTCCGGTACGTCGGATCACGAATCGGTCAATTGCAAAAATATAGCTCTTAACGAGAGCTAAAATATTGCTCATTGGTGTCAAGGTCGTGGGTCGACTGGAAAGTGTTTTTTTGGATTTAAAAAAAATGGACTTAGCGCAATTGGCGAACGATTATTTTGATAATAAAACTGAATAATTTGTAAACGTTGTTCAGGCGTAAAGGTAAGTACAGACGATTTGCAGACCGGACAACATTGCCGGAAAAATGGCGGAAAAATGCAACCCTGTGAATTTAGAACCGTGTGAACATACAATTTTTGTTTTGCAACGTTAGCAGAAAAGTCATTGCGAGATAATTTGCTGATTGTTATATGTGCGAGGTTTATGCATGTGACAACGGCGCCATTGCCAGAAAATCATTTTATTTGCAAAACTGTCTATAATGTATTTTGATTTCAAATCCTGCATATAAATATTTACAAAATATATAGTAAATATATGAAATTGTAATGTTTTCTTGCGTCTGAACTGTCAATTCACCTTTGCCTAACAATCTGACATTGCCCGTATATTTGCAGCACTTTAACAGGGTTGATAACGTTTGCCGATCTGGCAATCGTCTATACTCAGCTTAAGTCTTTTCATGATGAAATGCCAAACAATACTTAACAAAAATAACATGACAGCACGACACGACTCAGACATGATCTGTCAAAAAAAGGCTATTGAAAAATGTATCTCTACTTGGATCACCCTTTATAAATAAATGATGATTCATAAATTTGAATGATCAACAAATGCAATAAAATATTTTGTCAAAAGTCAATTGTAACAGTAATCCATACCAAATATGAACAACATTTTCCAAGTGTATCGGTGTAGGTTCAACGGTGCACAACGGTGAATTTGTCGATAATACAGTTTTACACTGATACTTACTAAAGACATAAACCAGTGTACTCGAAACTAGGCATCACTTTTCTATCAAAAACTGAAAAATATTGTTACTTGGCAACTCAAGTATAAAACTATTATACTCGTACTTGTTTCGATAACAGATCTGAATATCTACTGAGATGTTACTACCGACTTTAAGAACCTATTGTGAGAAAAATTAATGAACAAAGTGGAGAATTTAGGAGTTGATCGTCGTAAAATTGTAAGACGTCCGTTTGTCTGGATGTCTGTTGAAAGTACGATACAGTAGGTAATAATATATCTAGATGAATCAAATTTATTAGAAATATTTCTTGTAGTTGTATGTTATTTGGGAATGAAAATGATCCGTATCTCAGCCAATTTTCAGGATCATTGGTTTTTGTATAGGCTGAACAACAAACCATCTATCTTATTGGCAAATAACAGTTATGGCGACAACCGTATGGGTGAAGTAAGAATTAGCGACACATATAAATGTCTCTAGATGGTAGCACATTTACTAATTAGCTACAATACAGATAATCAATATTTGAATACAAATTAATACTTTACAATACAAAATCACAGACTGTATAATACCCTCCAGTCTGATTATACAATACCCTTACTGATTATAAAAAGAAACAATCTGACCTTTTCTTAACCAGACAACCGATTGCGACAAAACTTGGCATGTTTGTAGAAGAAGGTATCGGAGAAGTTAAGTTTTGAATTTGAGTCCCCTGTGATATACCGGGGCGAAGTTACAGGTCCTCAAATGTGGCAACGTCGGGCGAACAAAATGTTTCGTCATTTTCGTCAGATTCATAAAATATGAACAAAAAAGACTTTTTACCCTAAAGAGTTATCTTTTGTAGGTACCGAGATATCTACATTGGAAAATTCAGTTTTTCTTTTTTCACCGAATATGCTCCTATTTATTCCACTTTAACGTTTCTGAAATGGTTGCTATATGATGAAAAAACAATTCGATATACCCAATAATACAAAAGTTATGTCATTTTAATTTATATGTATTTTCATTTAATTTATATGGAATTTTTTGTAATTTTTTTAATTATTTGGGAAAAAAAGTATTAGTATTTTGGAATTATAGAAGAAGTTATTTATTTTATAATTCATTTATGTAAATTACAATACAAAATAAATTTATATTCTAATTGGACGGTCCAGGGAAAAGGCGGGTGACAAAAATCATATTGCTTGTTATGTTTTTGTAGCGACAGACCAAAGTGGGAATCGATTCCAGGACCCCCAAACTCATAGGTTAACTCACCTAATCTAAACTCCGCTCTGAGAATTTATTTATAAAAATGTGTAACATATTTATATTTACCTTAAAGAAAACTTCCTGAAGAATGTTTTCTAGGAAAGAATGGGTCTTATTTTTTGTATTAAAAGTGTTGTCACGCTTCTCCAAATTACACAATTTTTTACTTAAATATCAAAACTAGCACATATTTTCGAAAATCACAAAGGTAGAATGTGAAAACCTTAGTTATTTGTTAAACGGTAAAACTAAAAAATCCGTTTTTGAGGATTTTCGAACTTATTTTGGGAGTTGTGAGATTTTCCTTTACAAATAAAATAATGTTGGAATTAGCCTCACTTTCTGGTGTCAAGACGAACAAATTACAAAAAAAATCATTAAGCTATATTAATTTTTGAATATTTTATAAATTCATATAATAAGTTTCTGTCTTTGAAAATATTTTTTTTTAATTTTTTCCCAATCATTTCACACGAATCGGTATACCAATTCATTTCTAATTTCAAAATTGCTATTTGATGCAAAAATATTTGCATTAGATATAAGCTAAGAAGCAGAAGTTATGGCCAATTGAAGTTATATTTTACAAATAATTTTCTTTGTTAAAAATACGATAAAAAATACAAAAAATATTTTTTGCAATTTATAACTTGAAATTACCATAATATCTGTATCAGCGGGTTTATGTAATGGTAGTATTTATCTCGGCTAGTATAATTAATCGGACAAAAAAAACGAAAGTTACAGGCGCTTAAGCATATTGTTCTTCCCCTGTATACCACAGGGGGCCCAAGTTCAAAACATAACTTCTCTGATACCCCGTTTACAAACATATGCAAAGTTTTGCCACAATCGATTGTCTGGGTAAGGAACGACCGAATCATTTCAGTTTCTCTTTGTTTTTTAGGTGTTACAAACAAATTCACAAAGTCATAATACCCTTTACCACACCGTGGTGTCGGTTAAATAAATAAATATTAATAACTGTGGGGGATAAAATATGGGGTTGTAAATATTATTGCTATTTTCCTCAGAGCAATTCAAAGACATTTAGTCCAAATCATTAATTTTATCCAAAATTTGTGTAAATTGTTTAGTATATTTTCCTTAACCAATATGAATTTAGCATTTTAAATCGATATTATTTAATAAGTAGAATAATTGAACACTTATTTAACTAATTTTTCACTTGACGTTTATTTTATATGTATATTTTGTTATTATTTTATAGATATGAATGTAAACCAATGTACTTTAAAAAGTGGATATTTAATATGTTCGTATTTCTCTAAAACAAAAAAATGTTCAATTTGCTTATCTTAATAATAAAGTTTAAAAAGACATACTACAATACGTTCATACATATGTACATATTTTTACTGTGCATTTTTGTTATCATTGGCAGCCAAAGTCCTCAACAATTATTGTTTTTTTACTACAAATTTCAACATTATACAGTGAGAGTCAAAATTGAGCAAAACTTGCAGTTATTTCTACCCGTAATTTTGCGAGATGAGGACTATTTTACTGTATACATAAACATTAATACTTCTAGCACCTTCTTGAATTATTTTTAATTTTGAGAGTATATATTGGTAACTCAATGTAGTCAACAAAGTTAGTTGTAGTTCGTCCAATGCAATACTCATATTTTATTCAAATCCCAGTTTCTAGAATGGCATCTCTAACATAGACCAAATACGTACATACTTATATGTAACAGCAGCTCCACACAAAAACAACAAATCATTTTAGATCTGCAAAATAATCAGACAAAACCCATACGCACATGAAAAATCACATCCACCCTTGTCCGTTTGTTAAATAATGGAAATGAACAAGAATAATGACAAAAGTTCATTTGGAAAAAAACAAAAGTGACTATAAACTCAATGTAATCAGGAATAGTAAACTTCAAGGTTCTCTAGAATTCATAAGAACATACTCGTACATACATGCATAATTTGGATTTCATTTTGGAAAATTGGATGGTTTGGAGTAGAAACTTTATCTGTACTCTATTCAATATTGAACTTAATCAAAAAAAAAATTATTTGGCTTAATAGGTATGCATTAAAGTTATGAGCTTTTAACGGTTTTATAAAATGTGTGAAAGGTATTAAGAGGGGCGTCGCAAGATTATATCAACAGAAAACTATCACGGTGTGTGGAATAACAAAAGATTCGTGTAAGTAGTACTGAAATTATTAGAGAATCAATATTTCGCAAAATCCTAACATTTTGGTGGGAACGCACCAGAAAGTGTGGACTAGTATAATCCATCTCCGAAAATAGCCTGAGATAGATACAAATATTACTAATTAAATATTTGACCCTTTAACCACAAAATGTAAAAATTTCAGCGTGGGTCCTTCATGGGTTAAACAAATATGAATTAATTAGTGTCCGTCCGTCTGAAAGTTTTAAATAAAGGTGCTAACGATAAGTCTGAAATGGAGTGACCGGATGACTTAAAATTTCGTACGTTCTAATATTTTATTCAAACCTAGTTTATGTTTGATGGACAACCATATGGGCTTACTATTTGTGGTACCTCCCCCACAAATGGTTTTGTGATGTATCAAAGATCCTATTACTTCTATATATAGTAATCATTTTACCGTCTATATAAGCTAAACAAAAATGCCACCCCCCTTTGGTACCTCCCACACAAAGGAACCAATTTGTACAAAAAGTTCACAGCTTATAACATAAATACCAGCGCATACAAAAACTTGAAATTTTGTGCAGTGTAATGTTTTTATAGTACCTACAGTCTAGTACAAAGTGGGCGTTATTGTCACGCAAATAGTAACAATTTTGTGAAATATTATAACGTACAAAATTTTAAGACATTCGGTCAATCCTTTTCAGTCTTATCGTTAGCACCATTATGTCGATCTGTCAACGCTGAAATTTTTACATTTTGTGGTATAATATGTGGGTAATTGTAAAAATTAAAACGAAAAAAATTAAAGATATTTCAGTATAATCAAGGATTAAGGACATTTTGTCTTTTTGATGTCATTAATAAACAAAAATTAATAACTTAATTCATAATTTTTAGAGAGGATTTTAAATTCTTTCAAACGTTACTTATATCTTTCAAATCAGATATTCCGTTCAAAAGTTATGTTGACTTCAGAAAGGCAAAATTTGTAAAAAAAATTTTGTTGACCAACTTGGGCACCCTATAAAATCTAAACCGTTATGAATTTGGACAATCAGTTAAAAATAATAAGTCTGCATGGTCTTCTAGTATACACGTGCAAAATTTCGCTTAAATGTAATTCCATAAATATTCGGAGTGGGTCGATTTCCTTTGGAATTACCACATACTTAAGTCAATCGGTTACTCCTAGCGAGAGTGCGCCAGGCAGACAGACGGGCGGACATTTCTCAAATTACTTAAAATGTCGTAAACTGATTTTCGCCGAACATTTTTTGGGGTCTTAATCAGGGCTGTGGAGTCGGAGTTGTTTTAGCAAATTTCATGAAATTATAGTTTCAAATGCATTAATTTTATTATTTTTTTTTTACTTATATTGTATAAATATGCTTATATACATATATATATAAATAGTTGAATTAGATAATTTTGCAAAATTCATATTGAAGTCGACCATGTCGGAGTCGACTCCGGCTACGACTCCGAGATCCGAATTTCATGAAAGCAGCAGAAACAACGTCGACTCTGACTCCACAGCCCTGGTCTTAAGCCACTTTATCGATGTGTTACACTTTTGGACCGCAGCACATCTCAAAAAATCAAAATGTTCAGGAGAGCCAAAATACTTTTTTTTCGCAGTAGATTTGGTACTAAATCTAGACAAGATAGTCTACTTTTGAGGCTCAAAAAAAAAAAATAAACCACGTGGCTCCTTGAAACTTAAAATAAATGTTTTAGAAGGTAGCCACATTTCACGAAAACATTTTTATACCCTACACCACACTGTGGTACAGGGTATTATAACTTTGTGCATTTGTTTGTAACACCCAAAAGGAGAAGAAATAGACCCATTGTTTATTATACCGATCGACTTAGAATCACTTTCTAAGTTGATTTAGCTATGTCCGTCTGTCCGTCTGTCTAGACGGACATGCATGTATTCTTGTAATCAAAGTACAGGTCGCAATTATGGTCCGATCTCGACGAAACTTTACACATAACTTTTTTTTGGCGCAAGGACGATCCCTGTTGAATTTGGTTAAAATCGGTTCAGATTTAGATATAGCCCCCATATATGTTAGCCCCGATTTGACATGTAAGCGCTGTAAAAACTTTATTTTATATCCGATCAGTATGAAATTCGGCAGAAAGAGGTTTCTTATTATATGAATGAACACTGTTAAATTTGGAAGAAATCGGTTCAGATTTAGATATAGCCCCCATATATACGTTACCCCCGATTTGACATGTGAGCGCTGTAAAAATGTTATTTTATATCCGATCAGTGCGAAAGTCGGCAAAAAGAGGTTTCTTTCTACATGAAGGAATACTGCCAAATTCGGAGAAACTCGGTTTAGATTTAGATATAATACCCATATATATGTTACCTCCGATTTGACCTGTAAGCGCTGTAGAGACTGTATTTTATATCCGATCAGTACGAAATTCGACAGAAGGAGGTCTTTTTACATGAATGAGTATTCAGGGAAGATCGGTCCAGATTTATATTAAAGCTCCATATATATGTTCCTCCTGATTTGGTATAAAACCGCTATAGAAGTTGCATTTTACTTCCGATCATTAAAATTTTCCAGAAAGATGTTTCTCAATTTAGGAACGAATATTGCTTAATTTAGCGATTATCGTTTCAGAATTAGATAATATGTTTCTACTCATTTACCAATTATTCCAAATTATTATGGCAATGACCCTTATCGCATTGTTAGGGAGGTGTAGGGTATTATATAGTCGGCCCTGCCCGACTTTCTGCCTTTCCTTACTGGTTTTTTATAAAAACATGATTTTGTTGAAATTCTCTTACTTCTTCTACCAGTGTCAGCAAAAAATGATCAAATGTAGCCCTCATAATTTACTTTAATTTAAATTTAATTTAATTTAATTTTAGATCTCTTAACCTCATATGGGTACCTGAACATAGGGATATCCAGGGAACTGCAAAACTGAAGATGCTTAGGCTTAGGCAAGAGACAATCATACAATCCAATGAAATATGGACAGAAATCGGCACCAGCTATACAAATCTCGCCAAGATATGACCTGAGAGGAAAATACTGTTTACGTTATTGTCAGTTCTGACGGCACGCTGACTGATCGTCGAACACGCCAGTATGTTGGATGTTGACTCCAAAGAGTACTGCAAAAGTTGTGGAGCAAGAAGTGGAGAGCATTTATCACCTGCTTTGCTAAAGTCCCGTATTGAGTAAACGACGTGTGGATATACTAGTGTCGCCCTTTCTAGGAAGATTAACAGATTTTTCCGGTAACGATATTCGTATCAATGAAACTTTGTATATTGAACAGGTTGGTTTTGATGAAGGACATCTGAACTCGTATTAACATTAGGTACCTAAATTAGTCTAACCTAAATCTAAGTAAGATGAGAGTAAGGAAGGCTTTTTTTCTTTTCACCATATCACTCTATCGCTTAATGTTTGAGAAATGCGTACACGTCAACAAAATGTTTCTTTCGTCACCATCAGATATGTCCATGACATTATTGTTTCTTCTTAATCTTCTTTAATTTGCATATTGGCATGGACAAATTCAAAATGTGAAACTAACCAGACAAGATGAATGTGTGGTTTAATTTAGACAAATTGCAAACAGTTTGACGAACACTTCTGTAGTGTCAGCAGTCAGTCCGTCTGCAGCAGTATCGCAAACTCGAGGAAATTCGAAACAAAACGTTCGGTTTTAATTTCTACTAATATTTTTAATAGCCCTAAAAACTTTGGCAATAAATTGTCATTTATGGCATTTCAAAAAGTTCATCAACTTCATATCTATCTATGTGCGACGCTTCCACAATCCACAAGCATAGCAAAGCAAAGGATATCCTTACCAAGGATATGAAAGAGGACCTTTTTTGTGGTGCGACGGCTGCAGCAGAAAATCTTAAATATATTACAAACAATTTATTGTTTAAAAGTCAATAAAAAATGTGGATACGATAAATTTAATGTCATGATAAAGGCATCCATGCAAATGCAAAACAATAGCAACAAAACAGCAACAACAAGGCAAAAATCCATAAGCTTTGAAACTCATCAATGACATAAACAACTGTTGGAGTTGTGACAAAGGAAATATTTCGTTTATTTGTCAAAAGGGCGAAACGAAACAACAAAGTCGAGGAAACCTACACAAATTGTATTTTGGCCTTTTTCTCTTTATTTTGCATACTTAACCTGTTTAGTTTCGTTTTTTTTTTTTGTTGGTTCTTTTTCGTTTCATAATTTCGTTTGTTTGCTATAACGATGCCAATACATCATGCTCCGTCATGACGTGGGAAGAGCGGAAATACGAGTAAGAGTAAAAATTAAATTTTATATCCATCATAACCGCACAAAAGCGCGGAGGACTACTCAGTTTGTATTTGCTCTGGTAACGGACAATTTCTGTTGCCTTGAATAGGGAATGATTGATGATCAAAGACTTCTTTTTAAATTTGGCCAATCACTTCGAAATATTTTTCCAATTTTTCCCTGGATAACGGGTAGTGTTAAAGCACCAAACTATTCATTGGTATATCTACACACTATTATTAAAATTATGAGCTGTTAACTCTTTGTACAAAATTGTCCTTTGTGTAGGATTTACTAAACGGGCGCATTTTTGTGATATCGACAGATAAAAAATCAATACTCGTATATGTGGAATTATGGAAGATTCATATAAGTAATATAAAGCTCATTGCAGAATCAATATTTCAGTAAATTGTAATGCTTTATGGAAGAGTTACCATAAGGAGTAGAGCAATATGGTCTATCTTAGAATCTACAGTGAAATAGAATATAATATTTCTACATACAAAACATGAAGTCAATCTGTTACTAAATCATTTTTTCACAAAGCCAGACAACCGAACTTGGCGCGTCTGTAGAGAATTTAAATTTGGTTCTTCCATGGTATACAGGATCGGAGCTACGAGACTCCATGTGGGTCACTTCAGAGGTATACAACATGTTTCAGTCGTATGTTTTTGTCGTATATTTCAAATAACTACTTTGTGTGGCCCTTAAGTAGCCGAGGTCTGTAAAAGGCTTATTATACCTAGAGTTATTAAATAACTATTTCACATAAACATAAAAAAGTTATACATATGATATGTATTTTTGCCAAAGTATTTTCGAAAGCATTTTCTCCAATATTTAAAAAAAAATAAAAGCCAACTATTTTTTTTTTGCGATTTTAACATTTCGTTGCTCAAACGAAAGCTTAGTGCTAATTGGTGCAGGAAAGCTTTAGCGAATCCTAATTTTTTTCCATCCCATCTGTAGCTCGGAATGCTCTCATTCCGGCTCTACGTGCCACACAAGCAACGAAACCATGGCTCTGTTACGGGAAAGTTTCCGGACCGTGTTATCTCTCGAAGAGGTGATCAAAATAGGCCACCGAGATCTTGACACTTTAACACCTTGCGACTTCTTCCATTGGGGCTACGTGAAAGATAAGGCCTACGCCAACAGCCCAGCGTCGATTCAAGACCTCAGAGATAAATACAATAGGTAACACTATGCAACAAAATGTTTGTCGAAGGGCTGTGCATAACAAAATATGGTGTCCTAAACACGAAGAAAATATTACAAACAGTTTTTATGGTAATTTTTTTTAAATTCCCATTTTCTTGGAAGGTGTATTTAGTTTTTGGACCATATTTTGAAGTATATGCTCAATAAAGCCCGGAGAAGTTTAGTAACTGTCGTTAACATAATTAGAAAAAATATTGATTTTTAAAAAAAAAAAGTTTTTTGTTGGCGCAAAAAAAAGTAAAAATGCCTGTTCCAATTTTATAAGCTAGCATGTTAACGAAGAAAATAATGCATCATAGAAATTATAGCACTTTTGGTAAAAATAAGAGCATTTCAACATAATCCGGTTTTTATGCACCAATTAATGTGAAAAAGGGTATACATCAGATGCTCTAGGTCAAATGTGTAACGTAGAATATTTGACGGAAATCCATTGTGGGCCATTTTAAGTCATTTCAGCAATGTACGTCAGCCTGTCCGTCTGTCTGTCTGGTTGGAGAGCACGATAACTTTCGACAGGATTAACCGATTAACTTAGAATTTGGTATGTATCAAAATTTTTTACTGTCTCAGACTATGGTCAAAGTTGGACTATGTGGGTCCACTCCTTCGAGTACCTCCCCACAAAGGGTCAACATTTTGTGAAATATTTATAATGTCATAACTTCTATACTACTTATAAGAATCGTTGACCATTTCACACTTAGTTTAAATTTCTTGGTCGCTATAATCTTGAGAAAAATGAACGAAGTTGCCACCCCCCTTTTGGTACCTCCAATAAAAAATGGACCATTTTGCACAAAAAGTTAACGGCTCATAACTTTGATTCCAGTCCATAGAAATACTTGAAAATTTGTGAAGTTAATGCCTTCATAGTACCTACAGTCTCGTAAAAAATGGACGAAGTTGCCACGCCCCTTTTGGTACCTCCCATACAAATGGACCATTTTGCACAAAAAGTTAACGGCTGAAAACTTTGATTCCAGTCCATAAAATGTTATGTAATGCCTTTATAGGACCTATAGTGCCGTGTACAATGGACGATATTACCACGCCCCTTTTGGTACCTCCCATACAAATGTACCATTTTGCACAAAAAGTTATCGGCTTATAACTTAGTTTCATGCACTTGCAAATACCTAAAATTTTGTACAGTGTAATCTTTTTATAGCACCCATAGTTTATTACAAAATGGGCGTTATTGCCATGCCCCTTTTGGTACCTCCCAAGCAAAATTGCCAAAATAAAAAAGATGTTTATTATTATTATTTTTGTTAATTACCCTATTTTTTCTTCGTTAGGATGGTAGCTTTCAAGAAATGGAACAAACATTTTTTAGATTTTTTTATATTTTTTATGGATATTTTTCGTGCCAGCAAAAAATTATTTTTTTGAAAAAATCGAATTTTTTCTAATTGTTTTAACGACATTTGCTAAACTTCCGTTTCTACGTGAAGTCATATTTTTTCAGCATTATAATTCCTTTA
Organism: Eudasyphora cyanicolor; assembly: GCA_963930755.1. NCBI lineage: Eukaryota > Metazoa > Arthropoda > Insecta > Diptera > Muscidae > Eudasyphora > Eudasyphora cyanicolor. The sequence goes on from OZ005734.1 coordinate 19,278,025, forward strand.
ATTTAAATGGTGTCCCAATAATGTCCAAATAAAGGTAACTTGCATGGAAATTAGAATTTTAGAAAAAGATTTAAAAAAAACAACATAAAAAAATTTGGTTTTGGCTTTATAAAATAGTATGCCTCAATCTATTAAAAAAAGTTTTTAGGTCTCGGAAACAATTTTTTTATTGCATAATGTAATTATTTATATGGATTCGAAAAAGGGCCGTTTGACCAAAATGTCAAAATTCAGCACCCTCCAACTCGGACAGGTCTTAACCGATCTGGTTGAAATGTTGTGCCATAACTACTATTCAAACGGACTAAACATGGCGCAATTTTCATCCCGATCAGAAGACATCGGTTTTAATAATGCTCTCACTTCACATGAAAACCGCCATATATAGATTTTAATATTGCCACGCGTGGCTACGTCCACTTATTATATTCCGCCCACTTATGGTGAAGTTACGTATATAAGATCCAATATCTTACAATCCAAATTTCGTTCTTATACAGTCAATAGTTTCTGATTTAACTAATGTCATTTGTTACGGGCCAATAGTGTAACACATCGTCGGAGTGACCTAAGACCCTAAGTTGGTTCGGCGGAAATCAATTTTAGGATATTTCAAGTCATTTGAGCAATGTCCGTCCTGTCTGTCTGGTTGGTGGGCGTAGCGTCATATCGCCCAAAACCATGTATGTCATATCAATATAGTTACCTGGAAATGTCATATCGTCCAAACGCAATGTCAGAAAGCCAAAAGTTTTTTTGGGCGATATGAAAATTTAATAAATATAAAATTTTGCAACGGTAACACATACTGATTTGCCCTACCAAAGACGGCTACGCGAACCAAAGTGTATATCTCAGGCTAACTTCGTAGATGGTCGGTATTGCAGTACTTCCCTCACAAATGCTTGAAATTTAGTGAACTTTTGATTCTCTAATAACTTCTATTCTACCTATTCGAATACATATAGTAATATGTAGTTTATCTTTGAGAAAAATGGGCGAAGTGATCGGATACCTTTTAGTACCTTCCACCGTTTTGTACATAAACTACACAGCTTATAACTTTAATAATAATGCATATAAATACTTGAAATGTTGTGGAGTGTAAAGCTTTTAAATGGGCACTACTTTTCCACCACTCTTTTGGTACCTGTCACACAAAATGTGCAAGTCATACCGAAATTGAATAGCTCATAACATTAATGACTGTGCACATAAACACTTAGAATTTGGTATAGTGCAATGTCTCTGAAGTATATACTGTTTCTTGAAAAATAGGAGTCTTTTTCAAGCTCCTTTTGGAAGCCGCACACAGATGCATTCGAACACCACTTCCCTATAGTAATTTAGATGTTTTAATATTTATTCTGTGTTTTAGACAACTTTTTCAATGGTCATAGCATGAACAAAATATTTGCATCTTTTGGTTCCCACACAAAGTACTTACTCTCATAGTGAGGGCATTCCTTAGTATGTTTAAATAAGGAATGTAACGAATATTCGCATTCGCATTCGCATAATTTTAACAATCGCTTTCGCATTCGCTTTCGCAGAAACCATCTTTGGAGCATTCGCTTTCGCAAAAATATATTTCAGTCTTCGCTTCCATTTGTTAAAAGTGTTATATCTTCTAATTCGCTTCACACCTTTTGAAGATACTCGTATTAATACCAATGAAAACCTCTTCCACTTCTCTTCAAAGTAGTTGAAAAATATGCTTGCCCTTGTGGTACCAAGAGGTAAAACTAAGGAAAACATTCTTAATACTTGAATATCCTGGAATACTATCAATTTAGTTCCTTAATTTTGGTACTAAAGTGTCAAACTATTATTCGCATTCGTTTTCGCAAAAATCCATATTTCACTATTCGCTTTCGCATTCGCAAGAAATATATTTCAATATTCGCTTTCGCATTCACTTTCGTTACATCCCTTGTTTACATATTCCTTTATTGATATGTTACAAACCACCGAAGAATAGATTATAGATTATTAGAATATAATAATATCATGCGACCTCCGAATAGAGTTCTCATTGATATTACTAAAGTTTAAGTCTTTAAAACTCTAGATCAAAACAATTACGTAAATATATCTCATAAAGCAATAGTTACAAGGATTGATATGCAACCATTTTTGTCATATTTCTAATATTTAAATCTAAATAGTTTTGATGATTTTTCAACAACTGTTTATCCTCCATATTATCGCCCCCACACTTAACATTTTCTCCAAGTTTCGTCAAAATCGGAGATCTTAAGGAAATGTTCCTGATCACTTAAAATGATTCTTGTCATCTGTGTCAAATAATTATCCTTCAGTAGCATGCACAACTAATTCGCCTATGCCATCCTCTTTTCTCACACTCCAAATGGCTTATTTTTCCCAACAGATGTACTTGCAAAAACACTGCAACATATGTTGCTGCCAATTTCCTTTTTTTCATTTGGCTGTTGCTTTCTTTTTATGGGGGCGGAGAGGGGGGTTTCAAATACCCCAAGGGATGCCATTATTATTAATGTTTGGTTTTTTGTTTTTTATTTCTTTTGAATGTTATTAAAAAAGTTATCTGTCATAAATAAATGACCAATAAAGTATGTTAGCTTTGGCAAATATTAGGAAATTATTATAACAAAAAAAAAAGAAAATATGCATGGCCATCGGTTTAGCATTTAAATTTAAATTGATTCAAGGTAATTTTTTTCATGACTTTGAATTCGAACAGCCAACTAAATTTTCAAATTGTACAATGATTGCTTCAAAGAAGCATATACCAGCCCTCAAAGATAGTTAGTTGTAATGTTTGTGTTTACCTCATGTATCAATACAGATTGAAAGCCTTATTTGTTCATTTCACAAATTTATTGTGGTAACTTTAAGTACTAAATTATGTGCACGAAGTCTGTATAGCTTTTAGCCACCAATTAATCTTCCGTTCTACGTGAAGTCATATTTTTTCAGCATTATAATTCCTTTAATTTAAATGGTGTCCCAATAATGTCCAAATAAAGGTAACTTGCATGGAAATTAGAATTTTAGAAAAAGATTTAAAAAAAACAACATAAAAAAATTTGGTTTTGGCTTTATAAAATAGTATGCCTCAATCTATTAAAAAAAGTTTTTAGGTCTCGGAAACAATTTTTTTATTGCATAATGTAATTATTTATATGGATTCGAAAAAGGGCCGTTTGACCAAAATGTCAAAATTCAGCACCCTCCAACTCGGACAGGTCTTAACCGATCTGGTTGAAATGTTGTGCCATAACTACTATTCAAACGGACTAAACATGGCGCAATTTTCATCCCGATCAGAAGACATCGGTTTTAATAATGCTCTCACTTCACATGAAAACCGCCATATATAGATTTTAATATTGCCACGCGTGGCTACGTCCACTTATTATATTCCGCCCACTTATGGTGAAGTTACGTATATAAGATCCAATATCTTACAATCCAAATTTCGTTCTTATACAGTCAATAGTTTCTGATTTAACTAATGTCATTTGTTACGGGCCAATAGTGTAACACATCGTCGGAGTGACCTAAGACCCTAAGTTGGTTCGGCGGAAATCAATTTTAGGATATTTCAAGTCATTTGAGCAATGTCCGTCCTGTCTGTCTGGTTGGTGGGCGTAGCGTCATATCGCCCAAAACCATGTATGTCATATCAATATAGTTACCTGGAAATGTCATATCGTCCAAACGCAATGTCAGAAAGCCAAAAGTTTTTTTGGGCGATATGAAAATTTAATAAATATAAAATTTTGCAACGGTAACACATACTGATTTGCCCTACCAAAGACGGCTACGCGAACCAAAGTGTATATCTCAGGCTAACTTCGTAGATGGTCGGTATTGCAGTACTTCCCTCACAAATGCTTGAAATTTAGTGAACTTTTGATTCTCTAATAACTTCTATTCTACCTATTCGAATACATATAGTAATATGTAGTTTATCTTTGAGAAAAATGGGCGAAGTGATCGGATACCTTTTAGTACCTTCCACCGTTTTGTACATAAACTACACAGCTTATAACTTTAATAATAATGCATATAAATACTTGAAATGTTGTGGAGTGTAAAGCTTTTAAATGGGCACTACTTTTCCACCACTCTTTTGGTACCTGTCACACAAAATGTGCAAGTCATACCGAAATTGAATAGCTCATAACATTAATGACTGTGCACATAAACACTTAGAATTTGGTATAGTGCAATGTCTCTGAAGTATATACTGTTTCTTGAAAAATAGGAGTCTTTTTCAAGCTCCTTTTGGAAGCCGCACACAGATGCATTCGAACACCACTTCCCTATAGTAATTTAGATGTTTTAATATTTATTCTGTGTTTTAGACAACTTTTTCAATGGTCATAGCATGAACAAAATATTTGCATCTTTTGGTTCCCACACAAAGTACTTACTCTCATAGTGAGGGCATTCCTTAGTATGTTTAAATAAGGAATGTAACGAATATTCGCATTCGCATTCGCATAATTTTAACAATCGCTTTCGCATTCGCTTTCGCAGAAACCATCTTTGGAGCATTCGCTTTCGCAAAAATATATTTCAGTCTTCGCTTCCATTTGTTAAAAGTGTTATATCTTCTAATTCGCTTCACACCTTTTGAAGATACTCGTATTAATACCAATGAAAACCTCTTCCACTTCTCTTCAAAGTAGTTGAAAAATATGCTTGCCCTTGTGGTACCAAGAGGTAAAACTAAGGAAAACATTCTTAATACTTGAATATCCTGGAATACTATCAATTTAGTTCCTTAATTTTGGTACTAAAGTGTCAAACTATTATTCGCATTCGTTTTCGCAAAAATCCATATTTCACTATTCGCTTTCGCATTCGCAAGAAATATATTTCAATATTCGCTTTCGCATTCACTTTCGTTACATCCCTTGTTTACATATTCCTTTATTGATATGTTACAAACCACCGAAGAATAGATTATAGATTATTAGAATATAATAATATCATGCGACCTCCGAATAGAGTTCTCATTGATATTACTAAAGTTTAAGTCTTTAAAACTCTAGATCAAAACAATTACGTAAATATATCTCATAAAGCAATAGTTACAAGGATTGATATGCAACCATTTTTGTCATATTTCTAATATTTAAATCTAAATAGTTTTGATGATTTTTCAACAACTGTTTATCCTCCATATTATCGCCCCCACACTTAACATTTTCTCCAAGTTTCGTCAAAATCGGAGATCTTAAGGAAATGTTCCTGATCACTTAAAATGATTCTTGTCATCTGTGTCAAATAATTATCCTTCAGTAGCATGCACAACTAATTCGCCTATGCCATCCTCTTTTCTCACACTCCAAATGGCTTATTTTTCCCAACAGATGTACTTGCAAAAACACTGCAACATATGTTGCTGCCAATTTCCTTTTTTTCATTTGGCTGTTGCTTTCTTTTTATGGGGGCGGAGAGGGGGGTTTCAAATACCCCAAGGGATGCCATTATTATTAATGTTTGGTTTTTTGTTTTTTATTTCTTTTGAATGTTATTAAAAAAGTTATCTGTCATAAATAAATGACCAATAAAGTATGTTAGCTTTGGCAAATATTAGGAAATTATTATAACAAAAAAAAAAGAAAATATGCATGGCCATCGGTTTAGCATTTAAATTTAAATTGATTCAAGGTAATTTTTTTCATGACTTTGAATTCGAACAGCCAACTAAATTTTCAAATTGTACAATGATTGCTTCAAAGAAGCATATACCAGCCCTCAAAGATAGTTAGTTGTAATGTTTGTGTTTACCTCATGTATCAATACAGATTGAAAGCCTTATTTGTTCATTTCACAAATTTATTGTGGTAACTTTAAGTACTAAATTATGTGCACGAAGTCTGTATAGCTTTTAGCCACCAATTAATCCTCTCTAATAATCAAGAACAACAGTGAATGTATATAAAAGTTTTAAGGATTTCTAAATTAAAAACTCATTAAACAGTTTAAGAAAAATGATGCACCTTTTCAGACACAGTGTTCACATTACAATTTATGTACGTATAAGTAAATATTTTTGGAATTATGTATGGAAATTTGTTGTTCGATATAATGTTGAAAGTATATTAATATATGTATCAGCGAAGTTTTGTCGGAATATTGGAATATAAAGAAATATGAATCATTGGAAACAAATAAAAACCAATATGGAAGGACTAAAGTCGGGCAGGGCCGACGGCATAATACCCTCCACCATTGTTTGTCAGCAAATATATGGAGAACCATTACATATTAAAGGAACAGTTGCAGGTTAAATATAGCATTCCAGGCACATAGGTTAAAAACATGGGCTAATACTTATGAAAACATGGACCGATATGTATAAGTATATATAAGGGACATCTATATGGGGGCTATACCAAGCCATGAAATGATGTGCTTATTTTTTACTAGGGACGATTAGTATTAGTAATATAATGTATACATTTTTAAATTTCAACCAGATCAATTGGAAAATATTTTCTGGAGACTGTCAAGAAGTTAAATCGATGGGTACCTTTATATGGGAGCTTTATCAAAACATGGACCGATATGCCCCATTTATAATTGGTTCGTCCCTGCTTTAAGAAATGCCTCTGTAGACGGACGGACTAGAGTCGACCTCCTCTGTACTACAGTCGACCTCAGTGAGGTCCTCCTCTGTACTAGAGTCGACCGCAGTGAGGTCCTCCTCTGTACGAGAGTCGACCTCAGTGAGGTCCTCCTCTGTACGAGAGTCGACCTCAGTGAGGTCCTCCTCTGTACTAGAGTCGACCTCAGTGAGGTCCTCCTCTGTACTGGAGTCGACCTCAGTGAGGTCCTCCTCTGTACTAGAGTCGACCTCAGTGAGGTCCTCCTCTGTACTAGAGTCGACCTCAGTGAGGCCCTCCTCTGTACTAGAGTCGACCTCAGTGAGGCCCTCCCCTGTAGTCGACCTCAGTGAGGCCCTCCTCTGTAATAGAGTCGACCTCAGTGAAGCCCTCCTCTATATACTAAAGTCGACCTCAGTGAGGTCCTCCGCTATACTAGAGTCGACCTCAGTGAGGTTATCCTATACTGGAGTCGACCTGTGCGAGGTGCTTCTCTATACTTGAGTCGATCTGTATTAGGCCCTCCTCTATACTAGAGTCGACCTGCGCGACGTCCTTCTCTATACTAAAGTCGAAATGTGGTAGGCCCTCCTCTTTACTAGAGTCGACCTCTGTGAGGTCCTAATTAATACAAGAGTCGAGGTCCTCTCTTATACTAGAGTCGACCTCTCTGAGGTCCTCCTATATACTAGAGTCGACCTCTGTGAAGTCCTCCTCTATACTAGAGTCGACCACTGTGATGTCTTTCTATATACTAGAATCGATATCTGTGAAGTCTGCCTCTATACTAGAATCAATTTCTTTGAAGTCTGCCTCTATACTAGAGCTCAATCCCTATACTAGGGTCGATCTCTGTGAGGACTTCTTCATTGCTATCATCGGAATTTATGAGCTTTCCTCTATACTATGTAGAGTCGACTGCTGTGAGGTCCTTATCCTTGCTGGTGACGAAATCTATAAAACTTTACTCTACAACAAAGTTGAATATCATAACTTGCCTCTATACCTTCGGAGTTCTTTCTCTAAAAACTTGCTACTAAAGTCCACCACTAAGGTCTTCTGCTGTAGACAATTTGCTCATTGGAGTCTTCCTCTATCCTGAGGTTTATCACTGAGGTCTTCTTCAGTACTGATCATTTCTGACCTGTCCTCAGCTCTCATTACACTATGCTACAAACACTTTTTGAAAAATACACGGACTTGACAGTATAGGTTCGATTCCACTATCAAAGGGTAGAATAACCCTATACTCGGTTTGGCGAAATTGGTGACCAATTTTTTTTATGGGCCTCCAAAGTTTCTGAAAATCAGTGGGCCCCTCGAAAAAGGTGTCATCAGCTTTTGTCCAATAACTAATTCAGACTTGGTGATACCGCTTAACTATATTTTGCAATAATGTAGCTAAGAATATGCTGAAAAAAGTTTCTTAAAAAATTTTTCAAAAACAAATTTTTTCCGGTACTTTTTTTTAAAAAAGTGAAGGAAAAAAATATTTTTGTTCACTCTTTTCAGCATAACTTCCAGGGACTTGTAATTTTTCACTAACAATGCTTGGCAAAATTGTAGCCAACGTAAATGTGAACAGCTTTTGTGAATATCAAAATTTGAACTTTTTTTGGTGTTTGTGTTATGTTTTGAGCTTTGGTGTGTTCTGACACATATAGTAAAATATTATGGCCAACATTTTTGTAGAATATTTCAACCCCGCCCTCCACATTTTAAGGGGTGTTTTTTACGTTTTGTTAAAATGGGGCCAAAAATATCAGTTATGTGGGGGAGCTAGAGGGTTAATATGTTCCACAAAAATATTGGCCTTAATAGTTTCTCTAAATTTGCTGAACATACGCTTTACCAAAAAAATATATTTTTGTTACATAATAGTGAAATACTAAAATTTTTGGGGTACAATGTCGTTTTTTGAGCTATTTAGGTTCCCTAGACACGTTCAGATTGTATTGAAATGTTCACAAAAGTTGTTCAGATTTACGTTGGCTACAATTTTGCCAAGCATTGTTAGTGAAAAATTACAAGTCCCTGGAAGTTATGCTGAAAAAAGTGAAATAAAATATTTTTCCTTCACTTTTTCAAAAATATTCTTAGCTACATTATTGCCACATATAGTTAAGCGGTATCACCAAGTCTGAATTAGTTGTTGGACAAAAGCTAATGACACCTTTTTCGAGGGGCCCACTGATTTTAAGAAACATTGGAGACCCATAAAAGAATTGTTCACAAATTTCGCCAAACCAAGTATAGGGTTATACTCCCCTTTGATAGTAGAATCGATCCTACACTGTCAAGTCCGTGTATTTTTTTCACTGTTGCACAGTGTTATTTGCTGCTAGACTCGACCACTGAGGACATTATCTATAAAGGGTGGTTAAATTGCAAGGGCCGATGTTGAATGTGAACCGCACCTAAACGTCAAGTTTTTTTCTGCATTTCATTTGACATTTCTCAATTTCAGACTAACTCAATTTGAATCCTGGAAAGATACACAATCGAGCAACGCGTTAAAGTTTTTTAAGCCTTTTACGAAAATGGGCGTTCAAATCAAAATGCATTTCGTGCACTTCGTGATGTTTTTTTGATCAGCATAATCGACCAAATGTGTCCACAATCGGGAGAATTGTGGGCAAATTTCAGCAAACCGGGTCTGTAGGAGATGTGAAAACACCTGTACATGCTCGCCCAGTTCGTTTGGTGCGGCTTATGGGCCGGAGACGTCTTCGGGCCATACATCTTCGAAATGAGGCCGGTCAGGCAGTTACTTTGAATGTTGTTCGCTATCGTGAGATGATAACGAATTTTTTATGGCCCAAATTGGAAGATATGGATGTGGACAATATGTGGTTTCAACAGGACGGTGCCACTTGCCACACAGCTAACGAAACAATGGCTCTTTTGTGCAACAAATTCAATGGCCGTGTTATCTCACGTCGAGGCGATGTGAATTGGCCGCGAAGATCATGTGATTTGACACCGTCGGACTTCTTTCTTTGGGGTTATTTGAAAGAAAGGGTGTACGTCGAAAAGCCAGCAACAATTCAAGAGCTAACGGATGAGAAAATTCGGTCATTAACGGCATGGAACCTCAATGATGCGTCAGCGTCACAGAAAATTTGGACCATAGGATGAAGGTGTGCCGCCAAAGTCGCGGCGGCCATTTGGCCGATATTTTGTTCCATACATAATTGAACGGTACCAGTATTATCATAATAAAAAGAAATGACAATAATTTCCTAAATAATTTGTGTTTTATTCAAAATCAACATCGGCCCTTAAAATTTAACCGCCCTTTATAATTGAGTCGAACACTGATGACTTTATCTATACTTGAGTTGTGCCCTGAGGTCTATGTTTATACTATGGTCGACTACAGGGGTCTTTTTATATGCTACATTCGACCACTGAGGTATTATTTTATACTAGGATTTAATAGTGGATCTGAAGACGTTCACGATTCTAGAATCCTCAATTCCTCTGTTCAAGAATAAACCATTAGGATTTTCCGCTATCGACTTCTGAAATCTTCTAAATTTAAGGAAGGATATTTTTAGGTCGGTTTACTCAACTGACATTTATTATTACATTTTATTCTCATCAGAACTGTGTTACTTTTGTGGGAAGTGTTTACATTTTTCTTATGTGTTACTTCAATTACTTCATATCTTCACCGTCACATTTTTAAAGCATTTCTTGCGAAATCATTTGAAACGACTACGGAAAAAATTATAACTATTTACTACTCAAACATTAGCGTAATGAACCATTGAATGGTTCAACTGCGACCTGAAAAAAATTCACAAAACTGACAGGGAAATTGGTGGCAGAAGTCGTGTCGAGATTGTAACATGCAGGAGTTCTCATCAGGAGAAATGTGCCAAAGAACGTACATTGTCTACATTAAGATGGGTTAGAGTGAGTGTAGAGTGGAATAAAATAAATGCATATTAGGCCGGGTCGATTTGTGGGGAGGCAAAAAAGTCGCCATTGCTCAGTGAAAATCGTATTCTAGGGATCAAAATAAGAAACTTTGCTGAAGGAACCATACCTAAAACGAATTCTGATGTCCCGGAATTTGGATCGAACTTTTGGGTAGGGGCAAATTTTGAAAAATCCCACTTTGACCCATTTAGAGTGCTCCAATGGAGTCCAAAAGTATGACCGACCCCCACTAACTTTGGAGACCCGACCCACCCATGCCAGTGGCACACCCCCTGGAACCCCCTGGGGGTTCCATGCATTTGGACTCGATTGCAGCACTCTAAATGGGTCAAAGTGGGATTTTTTCCGGGACATCAGAATTCGCTTTAGAGGTATGGTTCCTTCGGCAAAGTTTCTTATTTTGATCCCTAGATTTTCACTGAGCAAATCGACCCGCCCTAATGCATATACTTCTTAAGCAACTGTAATTTTTTTTTTACTTTTCTTTTCATAACAATATAAAGATTCCATAATTAGTTTTTTAGAGAAAATACAGATAAGTTAGCTTTAGATTATTTCAGATTTGTATTCAATTATTTGGAACAAATAAGTATTTATTTCTAATATCAACATGATTTTAGTAAGATCAAAAAATTTAGTTTTACTCGTATTCCACATAAAACCCACGAAATTTCTTTAGGGAGCTATACCATTTGCTTTTTTTACCCTGACCCCCTCTAATATTCACATATAAGTACATGTGCAATCTGGCAGGTGAACACACGCTGCCATGTTAACTCAAGTGGAAAGAAAAACAGTGGTTATGACGCTGTCTTCCGATGTACGTGAGCCAAGTGCACTGCTGCCGCTGCTGCATTTTTTAGGGACAATTTCCTTCGGCTTCACTTCAATGTATGCAAATTTGTTAATAGCATGAAAGCATGTACACTTTTTTGACTACGCGAACATATGCTTCTCAAGAACATAACATGAAGAAAGTAACAGTTATGGGAAAATTCATGCACAAACGAGGAACTGCAAGGATTGGACTTTCAGCACTAAATCAAAGGGAGTAGGACATTTACAATTTGGATGTCAACTGTCTATTTCAAAGACAAGAAATTACACTAAACTACCGAATCATGTAGAATGGATGCATACATTCGATTTTAGATTTCTTTTGTTATGTTGGTACACATGTGTCCAACATATTAAGTAAATTTTAATTTTTCTTTTGTTTTTGACCGATATAAAGGTTAGACGCAAGCTGAAAATATCATTTCTGTAGTATATTGTATTCAGCTTGAAACAAATTCGTATATATGTTTATGCACTTTAAACATGTAATAATGGGGTTTCCAATAGGGATGATATGATTTTGAAGTGACGTTTCGGCCATTTGTTATATGTCATGATCTGTCATTTGTGTTTCATTGTATTCAGTAGTGTTTACAATTTCATCATGGAGAGAACAACGGTTACAGATTATTCAGTTTTATTATCAAAATAATCGTTCTCCAATTGCAAATTTTCGTGCGCTAAGTCAATTTTTTTTAAATAAAAAAAAAAACACTTTCCAGTCGACCTACGACCTACGCAGTATTTTAGCTCTCGTTGGCATTGACCGATTCCCTATCCGACGTACCGTTAAGGAGCTAGAGCAAAACTAAACTTTCCGTTCACATTTGAAAATAATGCTAAGTCCATTTTTTTTAGAATCCAAAAAAACTCTTTCCAGTTGACCTGCGACCTTGACACCCATAAGCAATATTTTAGCTCTCGTTAAGAGCTATATATACGTGCCACATAGCAAATTAAACAATTGAATTGTTGCGAGAAAAGTTCGGAGATTCGAGTTGTGAAACCAAGATGTTGTGATTTAACACCATTAGACTATTTCTTGTTGGGTTATTTGAAGTCATTGGTCTTTTGAAATAAACCAGACTCTCTTCGAGGTTTACAAGTCAATATTGGACGTGCCATTCATGACATACGACTTGATTTAGTGGAAAAAGTGCTCGAAAATTGGGTTCATCGTATTCGTTCCTGCAGAAGAAGTCGTGGAGGCCATTTGAATGAAGTTTTATTTAGAACTTAATTGTATCGATTGTTCTTCACATTAAATAAAAACTTTTGAAGAACTTTTAAGGAAATCATATCACTCTTATTGGTAAACCCTGTATTTTGCACACACAAATATTATATATTTGGGCAGGTATTGTTCTAAACAAGGCTATGTTCATTTTTTTTATTTGAGACTATTATTTCAGAAATAAAGATTTTTTTGCATTTAAATATTCAAAAAATATATCGATGCCTTAAAATTAAGGCAAATTCTAAGTTTTTCAGTAATTTCAAGTTAATTCTTTTTAGAAATGTTTAATGTTTGTAAAGCCCCTATACAGCATGTACACGCTGAAAAAAAAATAGCTTCTGTAGTATATTGTCCCAAACATATTCGGCTTGAAACAAATATGTGTTGAGGGTACACTCTAAACATATAATATTTGGAACACACAAAGGTAATATATTTGGGAAGATGTTGTTCTAAACAAATCTTTGTTTACTCCTAATTTGTTTTTATTTGGGACTATTATTTCCGAAGCAACCAAAAAATTTGCATTCAATTATTCAGAAAATACCTAAATTGTGTTATATTGTTCAGTAATTCAAAGTATTTTTTATAAGAATAAGAAATAATAATTGAAATCCTATAATCTTGGATCAAAATAAATTTTATGGTGGATTGACAACTAATGATGGCTTGGAATACTCAGAAAATTGAAATGATTGATTTGAAACAGAAATCAATGGTACCATAAATGGGAGGTACAACTGGGAACCACGAAAAAATAAAAATGAAATTCGAAAAAGTCAGCAAAAGATTTGAAAACCTTTTTTAAATAAAATATATTTGGAGAAATTCCTAAACAATACTTGTATTTGTACGTAAACACATACTTTATTTGAGAAATTTAGTTTGCAAATATATTTTGTTGTAATATATTAATATATGCGTTCCAAATATATTTTATTGATTTTCAAATAAAATTTATTTGCTCAGAAATATATAATATTTAAAAATTTGTGTTCCAAATATGTTTTCTTTCGATTCAAGCATATTAAAAAAGGCGATTTTGCCCCGTGTATCAGCGTCTTAAAAGCATAGTGGAAAAAACTAGTGAATTGGAACACTGATAAGCAAAAAAAACTGTGAAAAATCCCTAGAATAGCAAATAAAACTCCTTGACAATCTACAAACAACTGATAATGAACAAAATATACTCAATATTGATGATCACTGGAGAAAATATGAAAAAGCGGAGGTGAAGAGTACGAAAGAAAGCTCATTGCGTTTAGATTTGGCGGTGGTACCATATTTACCCTATTTTTGTCCCACTGTGCGGCTGTTAGTACGAATTTCGTAAAACCCCATCTTATTGCACGTCTAAGTCCCAAGGACTACACTCCCACCAAATTTCATGATTCTAGCTTCAGCCGTTTAAGCTGGACGATGATCAGTCAGTCAATCAGCCAGTCAGTCAGTCGGTCAGTCACGCAACAATTTTATATACAGACAATTTTAGATATATATAGATTTGACACACACGAATATTATATGTGCGGGAGGATGTTGTTCTAGACAAAAGTATGTTTTAATCCAAATATTTTCTTATATGGTACTAATATTTCCGAAACAACGATTAATTTATATTTCAGTATTTTGGCAATGTATCAATGCCTTCATTTGATAGCAAGTTTTCTGTTTTTCAAAAGTTCAAATTGCAATTTTTTTGTATGCACGCTGAAAAAAAATCGCCTTTGTAGTATATTGTCCCAAACATATTCTGCTTGAAACATATATATTTTTAGGGTGCACTCCAAATATATAACATTTGTCACATACAAATATTATATGTTTGGGATGATGTTGTTCTAGACAAAACTATGTTTACCTCCTAATATTTTTTATTTGCATATGTTATTTCCCAAACAAAGATCTATTTGCGTGAATATATATCTATTCATTCATTGTTTTAAGTTTTCAGCAATTGAAAGGTAATTTTTAGAAATTTTTAATGTTAGTAAAATTTCTTTATAATTGAAAATAATGACAGGGAATAGTTAGAAAATAAAAATAAGTGGTTTCAAATAGATGTTAATGCTAAGTATGCCATTTTTAATAGGAAAGTATAATTCGAAAATATGAAAAAAATTAAAACTAAAGTTCGAAAAATTCAGCAAAATTTTCTTTTAAATAAAATATATTTGGAAATATTCATGAAGAATAATTTTATTTGTATTTAAACACATATTTTATTTGAGAAAATTAGTTCGCAAATATATTTTATTCTAATATATTAACATATGCGTTCTAAATACATTTTATTGATTTTCAAATAAAATTTATTTGATCGAAAATATATATTATTTAAAATTTGTGTTCCAAGTATATTTTCTTTCGATTCAAACAAATCAAAAAAGGCGATTTTGCCCCGTGTGTTTGTAAACTATAAGTAACTATAAATTTGCATTGACGGATTGAACAAAATTGTTACCATTTTTATGAGAGATACTGTAACGTGGTTTTGTCTTCGGTTGAGGTAAGTCCAGTCGAGTACAAGGTCTCCATAAGGGCCCACAAATTTTTCGAAATAATCACAAATGTAGTTCTCCGTTTTGGTGGTAATAATACAATTCTGTGGTTTATTGTTGTAATCTATGTTATAATCTACTTGGATGAAATGCGACAAATTACTCGAGTTGGATATAGTTTTGACAACCGATTTTAGTTAATCGGAAACTTTAGTTAAAAGCGATTTCAAGTTAATCGGGAGCTATTCGCTTCGAATCCCGGATGCTCGGCAACCAGATCAGTTCGGGTTTTGATTGAGCCCTCGTACTGTATGTACTGAAAATTATTCAGCGCCGGTATTTGGTGCGCTCGGCAAGGGGATCGATTCGGTATTCGGTTAGGTCTTCGACGTGGGTTCATCAGTTTCGGCTAACCTCTCAAGTTAATATATTTGCGGCAAACGGTTCAGCATTGGGACGCAGTATGATCGGCAATCGGGTTGATTCCGGATTTGCTGCTGCGATCGGCTTTCTCGGGATCGGCGGCGTTTTCTTCGTCTTACAAACTTTTTATCTAATTACATACTACTGGACTAACTACGGGTTGAACAGTAGACCGAAGTCTCTGTGAGTTGAACAGTGGACCGAAGTCTCTGTGGGTTGAGCAGTAGACCGAAGTCTCTGTGGTTTAAACAGTAGACCGAAATCTCTGTGGATTGAACAGTAAGGTGAAGCCTCCGTGGTTTGAACAGTAGAAAGAAATCTTGAACAGTAAACCGAAGTCTCTGTGGTTTGAACAGTGGACCGAAGTCTCTGTGGTTTGAACAGTAGACCGAAGTCTCTGTGATACAAAAGTATTTGCCCGAAGGCGTTAAAAAATACAAGACTACGAGACTTCCGAAGTCGAGCTGGCCGTTCGCGGCGCGTTTCTTTGTATTGTAATTTGCTCACAATCGGGGTGATGGCTCACTGCCGAATGATGGCAAAAGGTGGAACATATACGAGGTATGTTCAAAAAATATCGCGAATTTTGTTTTTTTTTTCAAAAAGTATTTATTTATTCATGAATATCTATTTTGTCCCCTTCAAAGTAATTCCCCTCGGATATAATACACTTCTGCCAACGTTTTTTCCAATCCTCGAAGAACTTCAAATAATCATTTTTGTGATCTTGTTCAGCTCCTCCTTCGATGCCGTCTTTATCTCCTCAATCGTTGCGTAGCGTCGTCCTTTCATGGGCCTTTTCAGTTTTGGGAACAAAAAATAGTCACAGGGGCTAGGTCAGGGGAATACGGTGGCTGCGGCACCATTACTGTGTTGTTTTTGGCCAAATATTCGCACAAGCAACGATCATGAATTCATCGGCGACCCGACTCATGCCCAAATCATTGGTTAAAATCGAATGGCAGGAGCCAATCGATATGTTTAGATCCTCAGCAACTTCTCTAATGGTAATTCGTCGATTGGCCAATATTATTTTATTCACTTTATCAATGTTTTCGTCTGTTGTTGACGTGCTCCGGCGTCCGGCACGCTGTTCGTCCTTCGCATCTTCTCGGCCCTCTAAGAACACTTTGTACCACCGATAAACGTTGCTTTGGTCCAAGGTAGCTTCACCATATGCCACAGTCAACATTCGGAATGCGTCAGCGCACTTTATTTTGTATTTCATACAAAATTTGATGCAGATTCTTTGATCCATTTTCTGAAATAGATAAACATCGAAGACACACATCCAAGCACAACAGCTGTCAAAAATTAACTAAACATTCAAAATGGCCGACCTTGTCAGTATAAGTAAGGGACTTGAGTACCAACATAACGCTACAAAAATATCAAAAATCAAATACACGTAGCCCGAAATTAAAAATTCGCGATATTTTTTGAACATATGGTCCACTATACAAAGTGAACGAGAATTATACCAGGTATGACATAAATGAATATGCACTGTATTGAAAATCGTACTGTATTGGAAGTGCATGTATGTTGACTCGTTGACTGTAATGTAGTAGGTATGCATGTTCGTCTGCGACGTTGTAAAAAGTTGGCCCTTAACTGTGAGGTAAATTTCGCCCATTTTTGTTCAGCTTATAGAGGCGGTAAAATGATTATTATGTATGCAATTTTACAGGATACCCATCAGTAATATGGAAGTTATAAGAGTTTTAACATGTCACAAAATTTTAACCATTTGTGGAGGAGGTAGGTGTAGGCCGATATGGTTGTCCATCAAACATAAACTGGGTTTGAATAAAATACTATAACGAACGAAATTTTATGTCATTCGGTCGCTCCTTTTCGGGGTTATCGTTGGCACCATTCAGTCGAACTGACAAACGGACACTAATTAATTCATATTTGTTTAACCCATAGAGGTCCCACGCTGATATTTTTACATTTTGTTGTAAAATATGTGAGTAATTTTTAAGAATAAAAGAAAGGAATTGGATATATCATTTTAGGATAAACAAGGAGTAACGACATTTTATTCCTTTTGATGTCCTTAATAGACAAAAATTAAATTCTTTCAAATGGTACTTATATCATTTAAATCTCATATTCCGTTCAAAAGTTATGTAGACTTCAAAAAGTCTAAATTTGTAATAAAATCTTGTAGGTGAACAACTTGGGCACCCTATAAAATCAAAACCGTTATGAATTTGGACAATTGGTAAAAGGTAGTAAGTCTGCATGATATTTTAGTATATGCGTGTAAAATTCATAGAAATTTCATTGAAATCTAAATCCATTAATATGCGGACTGGGTCGTTTTCCTTTGGAATTACCCATACCAAACATTTGAATAATTTTCCAAAATAATAAAATTTCAACGAGATCGGTTAAAGACTGTCCGAGTTGGAGGTTTTTGAAATTTGACATTTTTGTCAAACAGTCCTTTTTCCCATCAATACTCGTATAACCAATTACTTATTGTATTTTGAAAATGTTGTCCAAAGTGTTATCGATGGATTTTTCTTCAAACAATGATAGATTTTGTACATTGCTTCCACAATTAAATTTTGTTTCGAAATTTTTGTCTAAAACTATTTTTTCCTCAATCGGAAGCAAGTTCTTATTTCAAGAGCGTTGCGATTTATGAGCGGGATGAGAAATGTTCTTATGTATATTCAAATTAAATAGCCTTCAACTTCTTCTAAAAAAATGTTCGTACCAACAGCGGTAACTGTAACAAGGCACTGCAAAAAATATTATTTTTTTAAGAAAATTTTAAAATTTTTTTAATAAAACCTTCATTAAAAATATCGAAAATGCACAGTCATTATATTTTTATTATTTTATCGCGTAGGCTGATCGGTCATGAATAAAATTAGACTATTTCGAAGAAAATCGATGCATAATTTAAAAAAACTCTTCTAAAATTTATAGATTTGCTAAATTAGCTACAACTTTTTAAATTATGCATCGAATTTTTTCGAAAATTACCAAATTCCTCACTATATTTCAATGAAACATCCTTATATGTTTAATATGTTTTACTTTGCAAATTAAACATTCAAAAAAATTCAATATGAAGTGTAAAGCATAACATAGTCTGCTCCATCAAGATTTCGCTTCATCGTACCTGTTACATTATGAAATGGTTGTAGCACTAAAATTCATTTCTTATATGAATAAATTTACCCACTTGAGTGTGTTACATACGAATGACTTTACAGTTACGCCCCAATGTATGCATGGTACCTTTAGGTCTCTGTTTTGAGGGGAGAGCAAAGTGTTACTTAAAGTTTACCTTAGAAATTGCAACACATTTTCTTATTTTCGGCATCCTTTATGCAAACAAGTAGTGCAATTTAGTTGACACCTCCAAACTGCTATACATTCATATGAGGGTAAGCGTGTGTATAAGATGTATGCTGATAGCATGCAAATATTCAGTAACAAGGTGACCAGATTTGCAAGTATGCAAAAAGTGATACACGTTTATTGTACAATATTTAACGATTGAACTGACTTTAATATATACCCACTATCTAATGAAGGTAATATATCTGGTCTTAAGATTTTTAAAATAATTATAATAAAGATATGATAATTATACTAAATATAATATAATTTTACCGTATTAATACATAACACTTTTACAGAATACAACCCTTACAAATTTTGGGAAAATATATGGTTATTAATATTCTAATAGTGGCGTACATATATGCCGAACATAAGATAATGAGAAATTATTACATATTCGATTTCGAGACAGATTGTCCTACAATTTTTTTTACCGCTAACAAGAAATTGTTATGCTAGTATATCGGATTTTCAGATTGGTGGCCTTAAAAACGTAGAAACAATAGGTGGTTTAACCTACTAAATTAATTAAAACCAGTAAGGAAAGGCAGAAAGTCGGGCGGGGCCGACTATATAATACCCTACACCTCCCTAACAATGCGATAAGGGTCATTGCCATAATAATTTGGAATAATTGGTAAATGGGTAGAAACATATTATCTAATTCTGAAACGATAATCGCTAAATTAAGCAATATTCGTTCCTAAATTGAGAAACATCTTTTTGGAAAATTTTAATGATCGGAAGTAAAATACAACTTCTATATATGGAGCTTTAATATAAATCTGAACCGATCTTCCCTGAATACTTATTCATGTAAAAAGACCTCCTTCTGTCGAATTTCGTACTAATCGGATATAAAATACAGTCTCTACAGCGCTTACATGTCAAATCGGGGGTAACATATATATGGGAGCTATATCTAAATCTGAACCGATTTTCTCCAAATTTGGCAGTATTCCTTCATGTAATAAGAAACCTCTTGCTGCCGAATTTCGCACTGATCGGATATAAAATACAGTTTTTACAGCGCTTACAGGTCAAATCGGGGGTAACATATATATGGGAGCTATATCTAAATCTGAACCGATTTCTTCCAAATTTAATAGTGTTCACCCATAT
This sequence comes from Eudasyphora cyanicolor, assembly GCA_963930755.1. Classification (NCBI taxonomy): domain Eukaryota; kingdom Metazoa; phylum Arthropoda; class Insecta; order Diptera; family Muscidae; genus Eudasyphora; species Eudasyphora cyanicolor. The sequence continues at coordinate 19,298,070 of OZ005734.1, forward strand.
AATCAGAAACATCTTTCTGCCGAATTTTATACTGATCGGATATAAAATAAAGTTTTTACAGCGCTTACATGTCAAATCGGGGGTAACGTATATATGGGGGCTATATCTAAATCTGAACCGATTTCTTCCAAATTTAATAGTGTTCATCCATATAATAAGAAACCTCTTTCTGCCGAATTTCATACTGATCGGATATAAAATAAAGTTTTTACAGCGCTTACATGTCAAATCGTGGCTAACATATATATGGGGGCTATATCTAAATTTGAACCGATTTTAACCAAATTCAATAGGGATCGTCCTTGGGCCAAAAAAAAGATATGTGTAAAGTTTCGTCGAGATCGGACCATAATTGCGGCCTGTACTTTGATTACAAGAATACATGCACAGACAGACGGACAGACAGACAGACGGACATAGCTAAATCAACTCAGAAAGTGATTCTAAGTCGATCGGTATAATAAACGATGGGTCTATTTCTTCTCCTTTTGGGTGTTACAAACAAATGCACAAAGTTATAATACCCTGTACCACAGTGTGGTGTAGGGTATAAAAAATGAGAATAGTGATATTTACTTAACTTTTATTATTTCATGATACTCTTTTATGGAATTATTGATAAAATATTCGTTCATTTGCCGCTCTGTTCTAAGAAAAATCTGGTCACTTTACACATTTACTTAATCGAAAATGTTAATTTCGTAAAAATTACAATATATGCCATGGGATAAGGGAACGTACATAGATATTTGTTTGGCTTGATTACGTTTTTGTTATCTTCAAGTTAGTTGTTTGTATGTACTCGTATATGTGGATGCATAGCAAAAAAAATTACTTAAGGCAACAAAATATCACACCCAAGTTTTACCAGAAAAGAAAATTCAAATATATTTTGTAACTTTAAACTCTTCCTCAAATGCTTGCATTCCTGTTGAAACAGAAAACAAGTTATATTTCGATTTTAAAAAGTAGTAAAAAAAACAAGTTCACCATACGTTGAAGCAAATATGTACATTGTCGATTTATTTGTAAGACATGGATCTAAATTTTGGTCCTATTTATCCCTTCACCTTACAGGCAGAAGGATATATATCATTTGCTAGAGGCAAAAGTGTAACACGTTCTATTTGGGTCATTTTAATTCATTTAAACAATGCCCGTCCGTCGTACTTATTTCAAAGATTAAGGGTGTGTTTGGCGCAAATCTATAATTTTAATACAACATTTTTTAATTATAATTTAATAAATTTAAAAAAAAATAAATTTACGAATATTTTTGTGGCTGAAGGTGAGGGGATTCATAAGTCGGTTTACCCAACTGAACTTTCTTACTGGTTTTAATTATCTGAAAATAAAAAGCAATTTCTTGAGTTTGAAAGTAGGAAAATGTTGCTGGCTTAAGATTTTTTTAAAATATATGTACTCGCATATTCTCAACAACTACGGTCTTTCTCTGCTCTTTCTCGAACCCTGAAGTATTAGGGTCTTCAGTCACACTAGAGTTTACCAAGATTGTCCTCTTCAGTACTAAAGCCGACTATTAGGGTTGTACTCTATTTTAGAGTCCACCATAAACTTATTGTTATATACAATAATAATGCCTTCTTCTATATCACCTTCAACCACTTTGTGCTAGAGTCGATTACAGAGGTCTATAGTGGACCACTGTAGTCTCCCTCTATATTAGAGTCGAACACTTAGAAATTTCTCTATACTAGAGTCGACCACTGAAGTCTTCCTGCACTTATTCAAAAATCGACCAATAAGGTCTTCCTTCTTTTCTTCTAGGGTGTAGAGGACGAACTCAATGTCCTCTACACTAAGGTTGAACCCTGTGATTTCCTGTTATTCCGTCACTGAGGTCTTCCTCTATTCTAGGGTCGACCATTGGGGTCTTCCTCTATTCTAAGGTCGACCATTGGGGTCTTCCTCTATACTAGTGTCGACCATTAAGATCTTTCTCTATACTAAAGTTAAATTCCATGATACATATCTGTACTATATTCGGTCACTGAGGTCTTCCTCTATACTAGAGTCGACCACTGAGGTATTCGTCCAAACTAGAGTCGGCCGCAGTTGTCTTCCTACATACTAGCGTCGACCATTGAGGTCTTCCTTTATACTAGATTCGACCGCTCAGATATTCCTCTATAATAGAGTTGAACAATATGGTCTTCTTCTCTACAAGAGTCGACCACAGAGGCTTCCTTTATACTGCAGTCGACCATTGAGGTCTTCCTTTATACTTGAGTCAGCCTCTAAGGTCGACCGCTAAGATCTTTCTCTATACTAAAGTCAAATTCTGTGATACATATCTGTACTATATTCGGTCACTGAGGTCTTCCTCTATACTAGGGTCGATCCCTGAGGTATTCGTCCAAACTAGAGTCGGCCGCAGTTGTCTTCCTACATACTAGCGTCGACCATTGAGGTCTTCCTTTATACTACAGGGTCCGCCATCTAACGTTTTTTTTCAACTAGTGCTTATTTCGTGAATGGTAACACTTAGCTCATGTCTGATTTGACAGATAATTAGTTTTATCCTTCCGCTGGACGAATATGGGTGTGTATACGCTTGAACAACGCTGGGAAATATGTATTGCGACATTACTTTGAAAATTTTGATTTTCAATTTTTTTTCATTTATGATTTTCATTTGATTTTGATTTTTTAATTTTGATCTTGGCGGGTATGTAAACAAGCAAAATTGTCGCATTTGGGGCACAGAAAACCCGCACGCATACACTGAAAAGCCGATACACCCAAAACGAGTCACTGTTTGGTGCGGATTTTGGTCCAGAGGCATAATTGGGCCATTTTTCTTCGAAAATGAGCTAGGAGTGGCCGTTACAGTCAATGGCGATCGTTATCGGGCCATGTTAAACGAATTTTTGTTCACAAAAATTGAAGAGGAGGATATTGGCAACATTTGGTTTCAACAGGACGGCGCTACGTGCCACACAGCCGAAGCTACACTCGATGTTTTGCGCCCTGTTTTTGAAGATCGCATTATCAGCCGCAGAGCTGATGTCGTTTGGCCACCTCGGAGCTGCGAGTTGACACCGTTGGACTATTATTTGTGGGGTGCCCTCAAAGATAAGTGTTACGCCGACAAGCCAGAGACAATTGACGCTTTAAAGGACAATATTCGTGAAGCCATTGGTGAAATACAGCTGCACACAATCGATAATGTGCTTAAAAATTGGACCGATCGTGTAGTCTACTGCATGGCCAGCCGAGGCAGCCATTTGAATGAAATTATTTTCCATTATTAACCGGAAGGATTGTACTTTCAAATAAAAAAAAATTTGAGAAAGTATTCAGTAGTTTTTTTTTAATAGCATTTTCAAAAAAAAAAGTTATTTGGCGGACCCGCTCAGATATTCGACCGCTCAGATATTCCTCAATAATAGAGTCGAACAATATGGTCTTCTTCTCTACAAGAGTCGACCACTGAGGCTTCCTTTATACTGCAGTCGACCATTGAGGTCTTCCTTTATACTTGAGTCAGCCTCTGAGGTCGACCGACCACTGTGGTCTTCCTCTATACTAGAGTCGACCGACCACTGTGGTCTTCCTCTATACTAGAATCGACCGACCACTGTGGTTTTCCTCTATACTAGAGTCGACCGACCACTGTGGTCTTCCTCTATACTAAAGTCGACCGACCACTGTGGTCTTCCTCTATACTAGAGTCGACCGACCACTGTGGTCTTCCTCTATACTAGAGTCGACCGACCACTGTGGTCTTCCTCTATACTAGAGTCGACCGACCACTGTGGTCTTCCTCTATACTAGAGTCGACCGACCACTGTGGTCTTCCTCTATACTAGAGTCGACCACTGAGATTTTCCTCTATACTAGAGTCGACCACTGAGGTCTTCATCTATTCTATAGACAACCACTGAGGTTTTCCTTTTCTAGAGTCGACCACAGAGGTGTTCCCCTATTCTAAAGTCTACCACTGAGTTCTTCCTCAATGCTAAAGTCGACCAACGAAGACTTCCTCTGTACTAGGGTCGATCACTAAGGTCTTCCTCTATACTAGAGTCGACCAATAAGGTCTGCCTCTATACTAGTCGACCATTAAGGGTTTCCTCTATACTAAAGTCGACCAGTAATACCTTCCTTTATACTAGAATCGACCATTGAGGTCTTCCTCTATACTAGAGTCGATCATTGAGATCTCCCTTTGTATAGCAGTTGACTTATGAGGTCTTCCTCTATACTAGAGTCGACCACTGAGGTCTTCCTCTATTCTAGAGTTGACCACTGATCTCATTCTCTGTACTAAAGTCGACCACAGAGGTCTTCTTATATCCTAGAGACGACCAGTGAATTTTTCTTATGTACTTAAGTCGACCACTGACGTCTTCCTATATCCCAGAGACGACCAGTGAGATCTTCCTTTATACTACAGTCGACCACTGCGGTTTTCATCTATACTAGAATCGACCACTGAGACTGTCCTATATACTAGATTCCACCACTGAGGTCTTCCTCTATACTAGAGTCAGCACCTGATGTCTTCCTCTCTAGTTATATATTGATTAATATTGATCACATGATACTGTGTAACCAACTGCATGCATATATGAAGGACAAATCCAGCGAAATCGTCCAACATAATATATTTGTCTATAGCTGTTTATTATTAACGGATATATAATCGTTGCCTTTTTAGACATATAGGGAGCCTTCAAGAACTTAAATTCTGCCATTATATCTACAGTTCTGACAACCCTGGGGATTGCAACAGATTTGTCAGCATTGGATTGGATCCTAAATGGAAAATCTCCATGAATAGTATTCTGCTTTATCTAGAGAAGACTACTGTTGATAGTAGATGGCGAAGGTTAGACCGCTGTATTGCATTGTCGCCCAGTGGACGGCTCTACAGGATTCCATTTTCCTCGCGTATTAAATAAAGTTCAGCGAATGGCTAATATGTGTATCAATTGTGCGTTGATACACTGAGGCATTAAATTGTATACTACATTTAATGTCGCTCGTTTTTGTAGCAAGGCAATATGCCACATCTTTGGAAACTCGCACTATTTTCAAGGAATGGTGAATGGTCCAACATAATATATTTGTCTATAGCTGTTTATTATTAACGGATATATAATCGTTGCCTTTTTAGACATATAGGGAGCCTTCAAGAACTTAACGTACATCCCTGTGGTATCAAAATGACATATATGTATGTATACTATGGCGAAGTTAATGTTTTATCGTCCTAGCGTTGAACAGTAGATAAATTAGGGAAAAGTTGACATTAAATCTGTCGTGTGTTAAGACACACTGTTTAAATATGTGTGTGTGTGGTCGAGCATGTAAATAATTTGGCTTACTTTTTCTACCATCTGTCATAATAATTTTATTATTATACTTATACAAATCTGATTTATAATGCATACATTTAGTCTTTAATTTCCACAGTCCTACCTACCTATGGTGTGATATACCACACAACTTGCGTTTTTTTGGTGTTAAGTATTTTCATTTCAAATTAAAGTGATAAACCCGAATAACTTTTTGACACTTAAAGGAAGCATTTTATTTACACTGACAGACAGTAGTGCAGCTGTGGTTAATGGAAAACTTTTATCATTTCTGTTGCAAAGGAACCGGATATGGGACTGAATATATATGTGTTTAAAACACAATAGGGAAACTGTAAACTGAAGTTGTTTATTAGACAACACTGCAAGCAGTAAAAAATTTATTTAAATTCAGTGCTTTAGTATACATATACATACATGGTTATATACATATGCATGGATGTATATGTATACACAAGTTTAACAAAACTTTAGCAATTTGAAATATGCAAAAAGTTCACTGCAATTCTAAGTGTACAGAAACTAAATTCAAACAGAAGTGTTGATGCGTGAATGCTTCTTGTATGTGATGTTTGCAAATAAATAAACATCAATACCAGATTAATACATATCTACTCATATACGTCAGTGTGAATTATTTTTGAATGGGCTGACTAAACAAAACTAACCAAACAACTTCTTAACCATGTAAGGAAATTTCTGTTAAGTAAACCCACTGTTAAGTTTTTCCGTTAAGTAAACCCTAGGGATGTCGATCCAGAGTTCCAAAATAAGTGCACAAAACGAAAACAAACGAACATATCGATAGTAAACGAACATATCGAATTTAGACTGAGATAGAAAAAATCCAACTTTTATTTGAAAATCGATAAAATATATTTGAAACGCATATAATAATATATTACAACAAAATATATTTGCAAACTAAGTTTCTCAATAAAAAATGTGTTTAAATACAAATAAAATTATTGTTTAGGAATTTATCCAAATACATTTTATTTAAAAAAAAAAGTCAAGACCTTTGCTGACTTTTTAGAATTTTAGTTTACATTTTTCCATTGTTTCGAATTGCACCTCCAAGTTACAATACCATATGCAGCATTAACTTCTGTTTAAATCAATTAATTCAAATTTCTGAGTCCTCATCTCTTGTCAATCCTCCAAGTAACTTATTTTGATCCAAGATTATACGATTTCAATTATTATTATTTATTATTTTTACGAACATTAAAACTGTCTAAAAAAATAACTTTGATTAGTAAAGAAATTTAACTAACGTATTTTCAGAATTTTTAAGTGCAAATAAATATTTGTTTCGGAAATAATAGTCCCAAATAAAAACATATTGGGATGTTAACAAAGGTTTGTTTAGAATAACATTTTCCCAAATATATATTTTTTGTGGGTGTACCCAATATTATATGTTTATGTATAGTGTACTCTAAACATATATATGTTTCAAGCCGAATATGTTTGGGACAATATACTACAAAAGCAATTTTTTTCAGCGTGCAAGATTATACGATTTCAATTATAATGGAATTTTACGAACATTCAAAATTTCTAAAATAAAAATAACATTTATTTACTGAAAAACTTAAAACTTGCATTAAGTTTATGATATCAATATATTTTCTGATTGCTTAAATGGAAATAATTCTGTGTTTCAGAAGTAATAGTCCCAAATAAAAATATTAGCTGGAAACCAAATATATAATATTTGTGTGTACCAAATATTATATATTTAGAGTGTACCCTAAACTTATATATGTTTCAAGTCGAATATGTTAAGGACAATATACTACAGCAGCGATTTTTTGTCAGCGTGTATATATCAATTGTTCCGATGTGGTGGGGTGAAAGTGTAACACGAAGGAGTTGCCTAATAGACCCCTTGAATATTTGGCGGAAATCCGCTTTGGGCAATTTTAAGTCACTTGTCCGTCGGCCTGTCTGTCTGGCTGATCCGCACGATAACTTTAGACAGGAGTAACCGATTGACTTCAAATTTGGTATGTGTTGATATTTTTTCTTATGATTTCGATTCCTGCACATACAAACACTTGCAATTTTGCACAGTGTAATTCTTTTACAGTACTCAAAGTATATTAAAAATTGGCATTATTGCCACGCCCCTTTTGGTAACTCCCAAACAAAATGGCCAAAATAAAAAAATATTAAAAATTATTTTTTTGGAATTTCCCATACTTTTACAATATGTGTCATAATTTATAAATTTATCCACTGTGTTCTTCGTTAGGATGCTGGCATTCAAGAATTGGATTTTGTTTTATATTTTTCAAGAAAAATATTGTTTCTAATTGCTTTTAAGTTGCTAAACCACTATCAGTACGTAAAAGGCACTATCTGTTTATTTTAATGGATATCAAGGACCTACCGGGCTTAAACTTCAAAATATGGTCCAAATACTAAAGGTAAACTAAATATCAATGCCTGCCTTAAACTCTGTTACTTCCCGCAAACCTCCTGATTTTGCATATTCTTATCGGACTATTAGCCCGTTATCATCTGTCGGACTTGGAAAGAGTTATTAAAGAGAAATTATATTATATAAAAATGATGAAATTTAACTTTCCGCTTGAACTAACGAAAAAAGTTCAAATCATCCTGTCTACTACATTGTTGCTGGTTTTCCCCATGGTTCCTGTTTTATATAATTTGTATACCGCCGATGTTCCGCAATTTAGCAACTGTAAAAAGTCTATATTTGCTGACGACACAGCCATTTAATTTTTGAATATATTCCGACATTATGTCAAATCTTCAATTTAATATACAAGATTTGCTAAATTATTTTAAGAAATGAAAAATAGTGATAAACTCTCATAAAATCCAGCCCATTCACTTTTCACACAAACGTAAAGATTGCTATCTCCCACAACCCTGTTTAAATATAGCTAACAACCAAATTCGATGGGAACCAAAAGTTAAATACTTAGGAGTTATACTTGATCCTAAATTAAAGGACCATATTCCATATATCGTTCATTCCATATCAAACCGTATTTCAGAAGTTATGTATTATGCAAACGTGTGGACGGAATTTTACAAATGAAGACTGATTTGTAAGGTCGTTACTATTACTTTCATGTACATACATATATTAATGGTGGGTTAATTAACGGTTTTAAATACATCAGTTGCATATGCAACTTTATTTTGCATCCTGCGCATCAATGAAACCAACTATAAAATATAGACATGTAGCCCCATTTGTCCTAAACTGAACCTACAACTTTCAAGATGGTGTTCAGTCTCGTCCTTTTTATCCCCTCACCTTAGAGAGGAGGGTATATATCATTTGCTACAAGCCAAAAATGTAACACATCGAAGGAGTGGCCTAAGACCCTAAGTATGTTTGGTGGAAATCCGTTTTGGGTCATTTTAAGTCATTTGAACAATGTCCGTCCGTCCGTCCGTCTGTGTGTCTGTCTGCAGGATGGTGCACACGATAACTCTCGAAAGGAGTAACCGATTGACTTCAAATTTGGTATGTCGTAATATTTGTCCCTATCTCCGGATAAGTTCAAAGGTGGGCCATATTGGTCCACTTCTTCTAGTACTTCCCGCACAAAGGGTTAACTTTTAGAGAAATATTGATTCTTTAATACCTTCTATACTACTTACTCGAATCTTCTAATATTTCACACATAGTATTAGTTTGCTAGTCGCTAACACCCTAAAGAAAAAATGGCGAAGTGGTCACTCTCTTTATGGTACCTCCCACACGACTGGACCATTTTGCACCAAAAGTTACCAGCTTATAACTTTTATATCAGTGCATACTAATACTTGCAATTTTGTACAGTGTAATTCTTTTATAGTACCTAGAGTTCAGGGAAAAATGGACGATATTGGCACGCCCCTTTTGGTACCTCCCACACAAATAGACCATTTTGTACCAATAGTTACCTGCTTATATCATTAATACCAGTGCATACAAATACTTGAAATTTCGTACAGTGTAATGCTTTTATAGTACCTAGAGTCCACAGAAAAGTGGGCGTTATTGGCGCGCCCGTTGCGGTACCTCCCATAAAAATGGACCATTTTGTACCAAAAGTTACCAGCTTATAACTTTAATATCAGTGCGTACAAATACTTGAAATTTTGTAAAGTGTAATTTTTTTATAGTGCCTAGAGTCCACAGAAAAGTGGGCGTCATTGACACGCCCCTTTTGGTACCTCCCACACAAATGAACCACTATACACCAAAAGTAACCAGATTATAACTTTAATACCAGTACACACTTTAAAGTTATTAAATGCAATTTAAATTGATAATAATTTAATTAAAAAAAAAATTAATTTACGAATATTTTTTTGGGACTCACGGTGAGGGGACTCATAAGTCGGTTTACCCGACTAAACTTTCTTACTTGTTTAAAACAATATAATATATAAAAAATCCTAGACAAAATCGTTCCAATAAAAAACAATTTCGATTTCTGACATTTGTAAGTAAAAATGCTATTACGTAGAAACGGAAGAAAACACCAGATTAAAATTTACAGGATCACATCAGATTAGATAGGACTGCATTCCTATACTTATATGTATATTTCATAAATCTATGTTGGTGTTTTCCTGGCCCAGTATGCAAATTAACATTTATGAGAAAAAATATATAACGATATATGCAAATATTGGCATATATCTTATATGCATATATATCGCATATACACGGGGCAAAATCGCCTTTTTTAATATGTTTGAATCGAAAAAAAATATATTTGAAACACAAATTTTTAAATATTTTATATTTCTTAGCAAATAAATTTTATTTGAAAATCAATAAAATATATTTGGAGCGCATATATTAATATATTACAACAAATTATATTTGAAAACTAAATTTCTCAAATGAAATATGTGCTTAAATACAAATAAAATTATTATTTAGGAATTTTTCCAAATATATTTTATTTAAAAAAGATTTCCAAAACTTTCAAATTTCAGTTTCAATTGTTCCTTGGTTTCGAATTGTACATCCCAGTTATGATACCATATGCAGCATTACCTTCTGTTTTAAATCAATCGTTTAATTTAATTTCTGAGTATTCCAAGCCATCAGTAGTTGTCAATTCTCTAAGTACTTTATATTGACCCAAGATTATATGATTTCACTTTTATCATTTTTTTACAAACATTAAAAATTTCTAAAAAAGTAACTTTGAATTGCTGAAAAATTTGACACAATTTATGTATTTTATGAATATTTAAATACAAATAAATATTTGTTTCACAAAAAGCAGTCACATTGGGATGTAAACAAATATTTGTTTAGAACAACATCTTCCCAAATACACATATATATGTTTCAAGCCGAATATGTTTGGGACAATATACTACAGAAGCGATTTTTTTTCAGCGTGTACCTAGTCAAGACTTTTAAGAATATTTTTAAAATATAACAAATGCAATATTAACATCTCTGGAATTTTTTAATAAACATTTTTTTTTTAAAAAATACGGGGCTGAACACCATAAAATTTTCAGCGTTCGTTTATATTATTTAGGCCTACATATCTATATTTTTCATAGAATTTTAAGTTGGTGTCATTGATATGTAAAATGCAAATTAAGTTTGCAAATGCATCGGATGTATTTAGAACTGTTAAGGACGCGAAAATTAAACAATGCTATATAAATAACAACTTACTACTTTTAAACTAAGCCGTCATTTGTAAAAATCCATTCACACGTTCCGAAAATACATGACTCGGAACGCGTGGATTTCAAATGCTAATAACATCTGGAAAAAATTGTCGTATATTTTTTTCGACAACTACATATAAAATGTTTTATTTTGAGCAGAGAATAGATATGCAAATTTATTTCGAAATCGGAAATCTGAGATAAGTCAAAGTCATAATTAGACTGTTGTATCCACATAGTAATAGAAAATCTTCATTAAGCATTGCAAATAAAAAATAATATTTCAATTAATATCCCAGTCAGTTATATTTTACGCAGCTCCAATTTGGACCACGAGTGCAAACTGTCACATTAAAACATTTCAGGTAACCCCAAACAAGATATTAAAACATAAAGGGTCCGCCATCTAACGTATTTTTTTCAACTAGTGCTTATTTCGTGAATGGTAACACTTAGCTCATGTCTGATTTGACAGATAATTATGTAGTTTTATCCTTCCGCTGAACGAATATTTGTATATTGCGAATATTGCGACATTACTTTGAAAATCATGGTAATGTTGCAGAATGTGTGCGAAAATTGCGTACGGATTTTGGAAGAAGAGAAGCACCGTCAGCTCCGTATGTTCGTTATCTTGTGAAAAAAGTGAATGAAACTGGCATCCTCATCGATAAGCCAAAGCGTGAAAAGCTAAAAACAGTGCGTACACCCGAGAATATTGCTGCTGTGGCAGAAAGTGTGCGTGAAGCGCCATCAACATCAATTCACCGTCGTTCTCAACAATTGAACATCATTGAGACGAATTTTGCATAAAGACCTTGGTATGACGCCATACAAAGTCCAATTGGTTCAGGAGTTGAAGCCAACTGACCATCCAAAATTACTTATATATTACCATGGTTTTATTCAACACAATGGATGCATTCTCCAGCAAATATAGAGCTAGTTTCCGATAGACCGAATAGGCTAACTTTTAATTTCAACACCTCTAACGCTCTAAGTACACATATAATGAGCTGGTCTCACATAGGTTTTTGAAATTGTTTTCCTTTTGTATATATTCACAAAACCGTATTAATATTGAAGATGAAAAAGATTTAATCTTTAACTTTTTGCATTCTATTTAATACGAAATTATCTGTAATATTATACTATAGACAACGACTGTTACTAAACCACTATTATACGTGAAAGAGAAGAGAGATATTTCTAGCCATCATAATTGCTTTAAATTTAACGCATACTACGGCTTAATCACATGTAGTGAAAACACTAAAGGTACCTTCAATGAAAATTGGAGTTAAAAAAAAACAAAATTAAAAAATAAAAACTTTAGCATAAACAATTTTTTGCTTTTGATTTTATGGAATATTTTGCCTCAATCTACACAAAAAAAAACAGGAAATAACAACAAATTTGTGTTGGCAAGTGTTATCCATAGTCATGGAAATGGTCAAATAGTAATGGAAATGGTCAATCCTCCATGAATCCGTTAACAAATTAATATCCCATGTTAGCTGTATAATTATTCACAAGAGAGCCTGGGTATATAAATAAGCCGATTTATTTATTTTAATTAAATTAAATGTACTGTTTACTTACCAATCGTCATAGTACAACAGTTCATAGAATTGTAATATTATCAGCTAGAAAGATTATCGCCCGCCCTACTGCTTTTAATCCATCGCCCCACATTAATGACCAGCTAAGAGTTAATTCTGGGAATCATTAAATCAGAACATTAAAACACAAATGTGTAATTTTTATGCCTAAATTTTTATTATTAAAAATTATTTAATAATATTTGTTGTTGTGTGTGGTAATTTTCCAGAATAATAAACAGATAATACTTAATTAAACCTATCACTTAATATACGTATAGTTTTTTTGTTTTTGGTTTTCTGTCGTCGTATGTACATTACAATATATAAATTACCTTATTACAAATTAATAAAAATAATTTGTTACACTCGTATTCGCAGTCGCACTCGTCGTCGTATATGTGCCCCCACTTCTTCTTGTTTTTTTATGATACATTAATATTTTTCTTTAAATTATGGCAGTCTTTTGTGACATAATTAATTAACTGATTAATTTAGTATTGATACAGATAATTCAGGATAAACAAAAAAAAACAAAACAAAATCATGAAAACAAAACATAATATTTAATAACGAATGTGTGAATATTTAATCCAATTACGTTGAATAGTTTAACCGCCACTATACCGTCGCATGATGTGGGTTTTTGTATAAAACCAACATGTTTTCTCGGCTATGTAGTAATTTGTAGCAAAAATCATTGCAAATATTTGAATAATTAAAGGTTGATGTTGTAACTTGACATCTGTGACACCGGATGTTATGGCTGAGGCGGAATATTCACCTGAAATGAAATTAAAGTATGTATATAGTTTTTTTAGTCATTTTGTTATTGCATGTTTTTAACAAATAATAGAAATACAGAAATATACACAAATAAAATAATTTAACATTTGAGAACATTTCACCATAAAATTAACTGTAGTGATTTGATGCAATAAGGCTACACGTTGAAAAATATGTCGCTTTTGTGCTTGAAAAATACATATATTTAGGGTACAATCTAAAAGACTTACAATTAATATGGAAACTATCGGAAATTATAAATTACAGGAACGTCGGATAAAAGAAGTAGCATATAAATACAAAGGCAAGAAGTCAAATACGTCTGTGACATTCATTTGAAGGCTATATCAAAACATGGACCGCTGTGCCCCATTTTCAATAGGGATCGTTCCTAGCCTAAAATGATGTGTTCTCCAGAGCGTCGAGAATTGACATCGCACACTGGGAGGAATTAAAAAAGGGGAATAATTCGGCCGTTTGTAACACAACTTGGCATGTTTGTAAACAGAAAAGGTATTAGAGAAGTTAAGGTTTGAAAATGGGCCCCCTGTGGTATACAATAAGCTACATGGCCTCAAAGACAACAATTAGCACAATTATATGTTTTTTTTAAAAAAAATATGCATTTTTGTAAAAAACAGTTATTTAAAAAAAAAGTACAACATATTTATAATCATCATAAAGAAAACTTTCTAGAGAGCCCTGTGGAAAAAAATGGGAAAAAATATTAACTGATTTTGTTGTCAAGCTTTTTTCCAATCGCAAAGCTAAAATAAAAAAATAAAAAAATTTTAAAATCTTTCCTATTTGTATATATGTATAGTTAGGTTTCCCTCAAAGAGCAATCGAATAAATAAATACACATCAAAACTTGACCTCGAGCTCGTTCATTAATTAAAAACAACTAAAATACAGAATAAACGTCGATTATTCAGATAACTATATTTCAAAACCAGTAAGGAAAGGCTAAAGTCGGGCGGTGCCGACTATATAATACCCTACACCACTCTCGTAATATTGAATAACTCTGATATATAAATTTTGTAATTCATGTATAAATTGTTTACATAAATTTACTTTTGGGACATTTTATACTTCAATAATACCCTGTACCACAGTGTGGTGTAGGGTATAAAACGATAAAGAGCCAAATCGGATGAAACATATATATGGGAGCTATAGCTAAATCTTTACCGATTTTCTTCAAATTCGGCAATGTTGGTTCATGAATCAAGAAACTCTACCATTCTAAATTTCAAAACGATTGGATGTAAAATATAGCTTCTATAGAACTAAAGGGCCAAATCGGACGAAACATATATATGGGAGCTATAGCTAAATCTTAACCGATTTTCTTCAAGTTCGGCAGTGTTGGTTCATGGATCAAGAAACTCTACCATTCTAAATTTCAAAACGATTGGATGTAAAATACAGCTTTTATAGGACTAAAGGGCCAAATCGGACGAAACATATATATGGAAGCTATAGCTAAATCTTAACCGATTTTCTTCAAATTCGGCAGTGTTGGTTCATGGATCAAGAAACTCTACCATTATACATAAATTTCAAAATGATTGGATGTAAAATACAGCTTCTACAGGACTAAAGGGCCAAATCGGACGAAACATGTATACGGGAGCTATAGCTAAATCTTAACCGATTTTCTTCAAATTCGGTAGTGTTGGTTCATGGATCAATAAACTCTACCATTCTAAATTTCAAAACGATCGGTTGTAAAATACAGCTTCTATAGGACTAAAGGGCCAAATCGGACGAAACATATATATGGGAGCTATAGCTAAATCTTAACCGATTTTCTTCAAATTCGACAATGTTGGGTCATGGATCAAGAAACTCTACCATTCTAAATTTCAAAACGATTGGATGTAAAATACAGCTTCTATAGGACTAAAGGGCCAAATCGGACGAAAGATATATATGGGAGCTATATCTAAATCTGAACCGGTTTCAACCAAATTCAATAGCGATCTTAACAGCCCCAAAATACTCTAAACTGCAAAATTTCAGAACGATCGGAGTGAAATTCCGACCTGTAGTCGACGAACAACTTTACATGGACAGACGGACGGACGGACATCGTTAAATCGACTCAGTCGATCGGTATACTTTAAGGTGGGTCTAGCTGTGTTATTTTCAGGTGTTACAAACATCTGCCGTGAAACAAACTTATAATACCCTGTACCACAGTGTGGTGTAGGGTATAATTTGGAAATTTGGAGCGTGGCTTCTAGTACAGGGTAATTCCAAAGAAAACCGACCCTCTCTGAATATTTATGAATTTAGATTTCGATACATTTTTTTGCATTTTGTGGGGAATATGTGGGTAACTTTAAAAAAAACGAAAAAAATAAAGACGTGCTTTTCAGGATAATCAAGGATTAAGAAATATTCTTCCTTTTGCTGTCCTTAGTACTCAAATATTTACCACTTCGTTAATAATACTTAGAGAGGATGTTAAAACCATTCAAATGGTACTTTTATCATTTAAATCCGATATTCCGTTCAAAAGTTATGTCGACTTCAAAATACGGGTTTTCCAACAAGAGGTGTTATTTTGAATCACCAAGTATTTCGGTATAAAGCAATCTTTACGAAAATTGGTACACGGGAATTTCTTAAACAAGAGACGACCCCTATTGAAAACGGGGCATATCGGTCCATTTTTGATATAGCCCTCATATAAAGGTCCACACCGATGTCATTTCTTGACACTCTAGAGAACACATTTTTCATTTTTTAACCCATCCTACGAAAATGTAAGCTTTTGTATTTTATATTGAGTTAAATCGTATCTAGTGAAAATGGAGTATATCGATCCGTGTTTTGTTAAATATAAGCCCCTCACGAAGGTCAAGATTTATGGCATATGTGCCTGGAATTTAGAAATGTTCTCTATTTAACCTGCAGCAGTTAATAGTGATAATGGTTATACGTGCATTTATTAGCAAACAATGGTGAAGGGTATTATACAGCCGGCCCGAACATATGTTCTTATTTGAGTTTGTTTATTACACGTGTTTTGCTTGTTCAGCAATTCCGGTTCTATCTCCTCAATCGTCGCAAAACGCCGTCCTTTCATGGCCTATTGAATTCTGACTGAAATTAATACGGTGGTTGAGGCATCCATTCTACGGTATTCTTTTCAAAAAAATCCGGCAATTTTGGAACGAACTTTGCTGTCACACGCTTTAAGCCTAAATTTCCGAAAAATTGTATGACAGGATCCTACCAATATGCAGACATCCCCTGCATTTTCTCTAATAGTAATTCGACATTTTACTTCACTATCTCAACATTTTCATCGGTTTTTGATGTGATGGATCTTAAAGAACGAGCGTCGTCTTTTCGACCTTCTTTGAAAATCTTGTACCATTTGTAAACATTTTTCTGACTCAGAGATTTCGTTTGGGATTTCAAATGCGCCATATCGGTCAAAGTTTTGATATAGGTCGCTCCAACGTACGGTTTTTGAGCCATAGATACCACTTTTTTGAAGCAATTTAGCTGAAACTTTGCAGTTTGTATTCTATTTTATAGTTTGTTATAGTCACCCAATAGAGGTCGCTCCAAAATACGTTCATTTAAGCCATAAATACCGCATTTTAAATGTATCTTTATCGTTTTTGTTTTATTTAGACAAGAATTCATTTTTTTAAATCAGTTCATAATTTGTTATAGTCCACCTGTTTAAAAATAGTTTATGAGTTAGACGAAAGTCTAAGGACCTCTAGCTACGCCCGTGGATACCCTTCAAACTTAATACCTCTCCTACAAGCATACCAAGTTTTGTGGTAATCGGATATCTGGTTAAAAAACGGCCAAATTATTTCCCTTTTATACTCCTCTGTATATTCCAGAAATAAGTCAAAACTTAAAATCCATTTTTCGGTTAGTACCAATTCCAAAAAGAACAAAATTAACCTAAAAATGTATTTTATGTTTTCATTTATTTCTGGCATTTTAGTTGGGTTTTGAGTTTTGGTGTATTCAGAGACTTATGGTAGGATTTTATGGCAAATATTTTTGTAGAACATTTATGTACCTAGTTATGTACCTGTTTTAGGGGTGATTTTTACCATTCTCCACCAAAGAAATCTAAAAGACCCCTAAATTGAGGAGCTAGACGGTTAAAATGTTCTACAAAAATGTTTGCTATACAATTCTACTGTAAGTCTCTGAATAGACCAAAACTCAAAACCCCACTTAAATGCCAGAAATAAGTCAAAACTTAAAATCCATTTTTAGGTTTAGCACCAATTCTAAAAATTTCGAAATTGACCTAAAAATTAATTGTATTTTTTGACTTATTTCCGGCATTTAAGTTGAGTCTTGAGTTTTGGTGTATGGTAAATGTTTACGGTAAATATTTTTGTTCAACCTGTTAACCCTCTAGCGCCTCAATTAAGGGGTCTTTTTGGTTTCTTTTGTGGATAAGGTAAAAATGAGCCATAAAATAGGTGTTTAATGGGTCAACATTTTATTTGGCATAAAATTCAGAAATGACAGAAACAAGTCAAAACAAAAAATGAATTTTTAGGTTAATTTCGTACTTTTTTGAATTAACATGTTCAACAAAAATATTTACCGTGAACATCTAAAGGGTTTTCCAACAAGAGTTGTTATTTTGGTATTTAAAAAAATGTCATTTTTTGAGAAAATGATCGGATGTTTATTTCATAATAAAGAGGAAGGTATGCCGTTAATTTTCCATAACTAATCGCAAAGTGGCTGCCCTAAGTCCTCGATAGCCTCACGAATTCTATCTTTGAGGTCTTGAATCGACGCTGGGCTGTTGGCGTAGACCTTATCTTTAACGTGGCCCCAAAGGAAGAAGTCGCAAGGTGTTAAATCACAAGATCTCGGTGGCCAATTGTGATCACCTCTTCGAGAGATAACATGGTCCGGAAACTTTCCCGTATGGATTATAAGTTTTAACATGTATCTGGCATTCAAGTTAGGTTTTGCATTTTAGTGTATTCATAGACTTATTGTAGAATTGTATAGCTATAGTTCCTCGTAGTATGGAGGGATCATTCTTTTTTAGCCCTCTATCTGAATCCGTTGACAGAAACTTGTTATTATCGAAAAAGTTTAATTTTATTCCACAGTGTAAACGATGCGTCTATCACTTCAATTTTTAGGTGTTACAAACAAACGCGCAGTGTACATCAGTGTGGTATAGGGTATAAATATATACCTAATAATTTATTTCTAAATAAATCAGTTTCCGTGTGCCTATTTAATCAAACATTAAAGTTGATTTACCGGCATTTAAAACATCACAAGGATTATTTAACAACCACCAACTAATACAGGTGGTCATATTTCCATGCGAATCTCTAACAGAGTTCGATTTAAATGAACGCGGTAAACCAAATACTTCAATGGGGAATTTTTCGAATCACATAAATTTAATAAATATTCAATTTTCATTCGCTGCACAAACAATGGAACCCGCATTTCTTTTCATATCGACGTCAATGCAAATGTACATAAAATATGTATTCAATTACGGAATAATAACAATTTCAAATTAATGCAATGTTTGTGGCTACCATTTGATGATATTTACTATTTATTTGCATTGTTGTTTGGCATTTGCTTATAAACTTGCAATTTATTGTTGCAAACACAAATTCACATATATGTTCATATGTAAATATGCATAAGCAGTACACAAAACTATCCGAAAGTGTCCAGGAACACAGATAATGTTCATATGATTTAAAACCATGTTTATTTATTTCCAGGCGAAGGAAATGCACTGGAGCGTCGTCTTATACAACTACATTGTTCGTTTGCTTTAATTAAATTTTATTTCTTGAAATGTTCTTCAACATTTATTTTGTTTTCAGCAAAAGTGTTTTCTTTTCCCATAAAAAAGAAGTGAAACTGTCAAAAAAAACCTTCTTCTATAAGGATTTTTTCTTTGCTTGTGATAGTTCTCATATTAGCCTTAAACGTTTCATTTTTTATACCATACTAGCTGGACCCGGTCCACTTCGTTGCCCCATATTTCCGATCCCATCCATTTTTGGACCACTGACGTAGACTGCCAGCAGAACTGCAGTCGAACAAACACACAAACAGACAGACAAACAAACGATTTGCCACGACCACATTTTCCCCGCCCACTATTTGCAATTTTTTTTTTCCAAAACCATCTCAGACCAAATAGCTTTCAAACTAAAGAAAAAATTTTAAAATCGGTCCAGTGGTTTAAGCGCCTATAAAACACATACATACATACATACATACATACAAACATTTTTCCATTTTATATATATAGATTTAAATGGTTGGTAGTTTATAAAAATTAATTCTAAAGATTTTTCTTCGAATTGTTTTGTGCACCTTTTTTCAATTTGTGGCCAGGATAGTTCAAAAATGTGTTCCATATACACATACATACATATTTCATGGAAAAACACCCAGCGGTAAAAATCAGGTCTTAGGCGGCAAGCTATCAGGCCTGATTTAAGAGCCACGAGGCCTGGCCGCCGCATTCAATCTTTATTTCTTTTTTACATGGAGTGACATTGCGAGGCCAGGCCTTGCATTTCGCGGTAAAAATCATGCCTAACAAAGGATTGCCGAATGAAGGTCTGATATAGGACTTCGAAAGGAAGGTCTTAAGAATGGCTTCGAAATGAAGGTATGATTTAGAGCTTCGAAATGAAGGTATGATTTAGAGCTTCGAATTGAAGGTCTGATCTACGTCTGATGTACAGCTTCGAAGGAAAGTCCTACAGTAAATCAAAATGCAGACCAAATAAAGTATTTTAAATGAATGTCACATTCAGCACTTCAAATGCATAATATATGAGTTCGCAAAGATAATATAGAATAATTTTGATAAGAATCTATCTTAAGCTATCAAAACCACAAAGCAACTGAACTCTACAAAACCTTTGCAACGACTAATTGTTTGATAACTTTAATTGTCTTCACCTTCACTTTTCAATTTGTGTAGCGGTATTTCTTTTTTTTTTGCATAAAACTTGTTTTGAACTCTCTCAGTAGCAACAAAGTTCATACATGAGAAACTTGAGGGAGGGAGAACAAATTCGTGTACAATCTGCCTTCCTTCTCCCGTCTTTTATTATGCATGATTACATCCACACAAAATTTAAATGTTGTGTGCTAAACACCTTCGATATGATATATTTTTAGAAGGACAGAATCATGCCTGATAAAAGACGGGAGAAGGAAGGCAGAGTGTACATTTTTCTACATATGCAAAAACTTGAGAGAGAGGGAGAACGAAACGCATCAATATATGAACATATATCGGCGGTGGTTGTCAATAATTCAATTTGACTGCTGACTCTGACATCTTTTAGAAGGCATTAGACATGTTTGAAAAAAGACGGGAGCAGGAGGCATGGTTACTTTTTTAGAAGTGAGAGATTGCACATTTTTCAGGCCTTCATAAAGAAGGCATGCGTGCCTTCCAATAGAAGGTGTTGTAAGCCCTTCTATCAGGCCTGATGCCCAGAAGGCCTGGACCATTTTACCGCTGGGCAAAAGCAAAATAAATTGTAATTTTTTATTGAAAACACATTGTAATCAATTGTGGTGTAAAACAAACAAAACAAGGACCAAGCACTGAAAGGAAGTTAAATAAAATATGTCCAAACAAAACAAATTAATTTAAGCAAAATCACGTAAATGCCAACAAATATCGAACAGTGGTTTCAGCGTCTCTTGGTGCTACAAAGTATAGCACAAATATAAAGGGCGACAAATTATGAAAAGTTACCAAAAAATCCATAAAGATGGAATAGATGATGTTTTATACGAAATTAGGCTATAAATGACTATAATGCAGAATAACTGCGCTTTGAGCGGTTGAACTTTTGCAACTGGTAGTCTTTTGTGACTATAACAAATCCTCTAACGGAAAGGTTCATTATAGGCGTCCTCGACCACAATGAGTAATTTGTGCAAAAATCACAAAATGTGGTAATTTCCAACACATTTTGTGTCTAGAGTGAAATCGTATAGGAGATATTTATGTTGACCATTATGAATCTAAATCTTTAATGCTTACGAATCCTTTTTGAGGAAATTGTACCGGAAAAATTTGACTTCACAACTTCCATGTTGTCTATTTCATAAAGATTAGTGCAAACATGCTTTCTATACCGTTATTGTCCCAAATCAGGAAGGACATGTCGTCATGAGAAGAGTAAGGAGCAAATCATAATTTTTGATATTTATACAGGAATAACAAAAATCTTAATAAAATGAATCAATTTGCGCGGGATTTTCCAGATAGTAACCAAACACAATTAGGAATATGCAAATTTCCAAAAAATTATTTATCTATTTATCTATATATAACATTTTCAGATTAAATGAAACCATTTTCAAATTAAACGAAACATTTTCCAAATGAAATGAAACCTTTTTTAGCTGAATTGAATCTATTTCCAAAAGAAATGAAACTATTTTCAAATGAAATGAAACTTTTTTCAGCAGAATTGAAACTAATTTCAAATGAAATTAAACTTTTTTCATAATGAATGAAACTTTATTAATAGATTTCGAACTTATAAAAAAACTAAGAGCAACTGTAAGTAATTTAAGAAGTTTAAGTATATTAGTTAGTGCATTTGAATCGAAATTATTTCATTGATGACGTTTCTCTTCAAAGGCATAACTTTAGTATTGGTTACAATTATTAAAAAATAAAATCAACCATTTCAGTAGTTGAACTTATGCGAGCTTGGTAGTACCAAATTCATTGAATATAAACTCTGAACATTGGATCAATAGCGTACACAGATTTGCTCTCTTTCATTCAAGGCACAGTCTTTCTTTATATTTCTTTACATTTCGCCGAAGCTGACCAAATTACATCAATCAAACTAAATACTGCTAAAACGTGATAATAGAAAAAAATAACAGCAGAAATTCTTAAATGGATCGAACAGTACATATAAAGAGACTCAGGAATTACTCTAAAAATATAAAGAAAAAATTGTTTCGCCAAAAAATATTAACCTTTCAATGACCTCTGTAGACAATTCACTCCGCGAATTGAAGATTACTTTCAAAATGGTATCAGTAACTTAGATTCGCGTCAAAAATATGCCCAAGAATGAATAATGTATTCAACCTTCATCTTCGTATAACTCAAGCTCGATCCAGAGTGAGCACCAGTGGCATCGATGTACCCACATTGAGAGGACGTAATGTTCCTTTAAATGTTGAGATAAATAATGGAGGAGTTGCACATCAAATGGTAATATTATATTATTTATTGAAGGAAGGGCTATTTGGATTTAAAATAGTTTAATAAAATCAAGTTTCATTCAATTTGAAAAAAAGTTTCATTTCATTTGAAAATGGTTTCATTTCATTTGCAAAAGGTTTCTTTGAAAGTAAAACAAGTTTCATATCATTTGAAAATAGTTTCAATTCAGATGAAAAAAGTTTCATTCTATTTGAAAATGGTTTCATTTCATTTGGAAAAGGTTTCGTTTAATTTGAAAATGGTTTCATTTAGTCTGAAAATGCTATATATAAAATTGTTGCGTGACTGGCTGACTGATTGACTGGCTGATCATCGCCCAGGCCAAACGGCTGAAGCTAGCACCATTAAATTTGGTGGGAGGGTATTCCTTGGGACGTAGACGAGCAATAAGGCGGAATTTTTCGAAATTCGTACTACTAGACGCACAATGGGACAAAAAGGGATAAATATGGTACCACCGCCAAATCTAAACGAAATGAGCTAAAATCTTGAAATTTGGTATGAGGGTAGCCCTTAGGAGCTAGACTCAAAAATTGACAGGATTTTTCGAAATTCGAACATTTACGCACACAGTGGGGTAAAAGGTGATAAATGTGGTACATCAGCCAAATCCAAATGGCAAGAACTAGAATCGTGAAATTTTGTGTGAGGGTAGCCCTTATGAGGTAGACTCAGAAATTGACAGGATTTTTCGAAACAACAGCCAAATTCAAATGGCAAGAGCTATAATCGTGAAATTTGGTGTAAGGAGGTAGACTCTGAAATTGACAGGATTTTTCGAAATTCGAACATTCACGTACACAGTGGGGTAACAACCGAAAAATGTCCCAAATCCAAATGGCAAGACCTAGAATCGTGAAATTTGGTGTAAGAGTAGCTCTTGGGACGTAAACAAGAACAAGGAGCTATTTTTTTTAAAAAATTTAGTGGCACAGTGGGACTGAAATGTATAGATATGTTACCACCGCCAAACTTAAAACCTAAAATTAAAATGGTGAAAATTTAAGCGAGGGATGTCTTTATGACAACGGATCGGGGTATTCAGTTTTTTTTTGTATTCGTAGTTTTCGGAGCACAGTGGGGCAAGTGTTTAAAATATAGTACAGTGGCTTACAAATGTCAAACATGGATCAATGGTTCCAGGGTAACTTTTGGAACATAAACTAGAGATTGGAAGTGGTTTTTGGTAATTCTTACTTTAAGGGGCACAGTGGGACAAGCGGGTAGTTATGGAGCATGGGGAAAAGGGAACAATCTGCCAAAATTGGAACTTAAACCTGAGATATGAAAAGTTTATATGGTTTTAGGAGCACTGTGGTAAAAAACGGTTAAATAGTGGAGTGGAGAAAATATGATTATATGAGTATGCTAGCGTGGAGACACATTTTAATTACGTTACAGTGGGACAAAAATTTGTTAAATTTGGTACTGTGGGGTAAAAATGTTTACAGTGAGATAAAGAGTTGAATAGGGCACAATTGTGCAAAAAGGGTTAATTGTGGTACAGTGGGGTAAAAATAGTTATATGTATATGGAAAGTGGGAAAAAAATGGGTTAAAAATGGTACAGTGGGGCAAAAAGCGTTAACTATGGAACAGTGGGGCAAAAATGTATTTACTATGATACAGTGGGGCAAAAATGTATTTACTATGATACAGTGGGGCAAAAATGTATTTACTATGATACAGTGGGGCAAAAAGGGTTAAATATGTTACAGTGTGACAAAAATGGGTAACTATACAGTACACTGGGGCATAACTGTGTTAAATATTGTACAGTGGTGCACAGAGGGTTAAATATCATACAGTGGGGCAAAAAGGGTTAACTATGGTACATGGTAACGTGGGACAAAATGAGTTAAATATGAAACAGTGGGGCAAAAAGCTTTAACAATGGAACAGTGGGAAAAAATGTGTTAGCTATGGTACAGTGGGACACAAATGGTTAAATATGGTACAGTATGACAAAAATGGTTACAGTGGGCACAAAAAGTAAAATATGGTAACGTGTAACAAAATGGGTTAAAAATGGTACAGTAGGGCAAAAAGGTTAACTATGGAACAGTGGGCCAAAAATGTATATACTATGATACAGTGGGGCAAAAAGGTATAAATATGGTACAGTGTGACAAAAATGGTTAACTTTACAGTACAGTGGGGCATAACTGTGTTAATTATTGTACAGTGGAGCAAAGAGGGTTAAATATGGTACAGTGGGGAAAAAACTGTTAAATATGGTACAGTGAGACAAAGGGTTTGATATGACACAGTTTGGCGAAAAGGGTTGACTATGGTACAGTGGGGTACAATTAGTTGAATATGGTAACGTGGGACAAAATGGGTTAAATATGTTACAGTGGGTCAAAAAGCTTTAACTATGGAACAGTGGAAAAAATGTGTTAGCTATGGTACAGTGGGACATAAATGGTTAAATATGGTACAGTATGACAAAAATTGTTACAGTGGGCACAAATAGTAAAATATGGTAAGGTGGAAAAAAATGGGTTAAGTGTGGTACAGTGGGGCAAAAAGCGTTTACTATAGAACAGAGGGGCAAAAATGTGTTAACTATGGTACAGTGAAGCTAAAATGGTTAAATATAGTGGACAAAAGGACAAAAAGGTGTTAAAAACGGTTAAATATGGTACAGTGGGTCAAAATGCGTACATTTAGTACAGAGGGTAAAAGTAGCTCTATGAAATAACCCCCCAACGAAATAACCCCCCAAATCGAAAATGAAATAAGTCCCCAAAAATTTTACAGAAAACAACAACAACTAAATTTGGGGGTTTGTTTCACTTTTTGGGAAGTTATTTCATTTTTATTTTGGGGAGTTATTTCATAATGAAATAAGTCCCCAATTTTTTGCAATGAAATAAATCCCCAATTTTCGATTTGGGAACTTATTTCATTTTTAAAAAAATATTTTTTAAAATTAAAAATTAGAGTTCAATGCAGAAAAACTACTGTACTCGTCACATGTGCAATTACTGTAAAGAATATTTGCTGCACTGAAAGAAAATTTATAGTTACAAAATATTAAAATTAGTCGGAAGAATACTTTTAAATATTAATAATAACTTCAATTAATAATAATATTAATTAATAGCTCTGAGCAAAGATTCTTTTACGTGTATAATGTGATATACTGAAACTCCGAGCGAATTTATAGACCATTGACTACTTGTCAAAGTAAATATGTACCAGGAAATCAGTTTGTTAAAAAACTTCAAGTTGTAAAAATCGAAAAGAAAAAAGAATTACGAAATTATTGCCGGCAAGAGTCGTAACAGTGAATTGCTTTATGTTATTGAGCAAAAAATGATTTATCAAAAAAAAAACAAAAGGATATGTTCGCGCGAATTTTTTAATTGTATACCAATTTTCGTTCAATCAAACATATCCTTTCTGTCGCCATCCTTTTCACTACCACAATCATTGCATAACATTTCCTTTAAAGACAAAACAAACATACATCTTCGGTTTCTCATGAAAGAAGAGCTTCGCAATAACTTTTGTAGTGAACAGGCGACCATTGGTCGCCTTTCCACAGTGATTCTACCATTTTTAAAAATATTCGTTTATTTGCAATTATGTTCTTCTGCTCAAGGTTTCACATGATCCCTGACATCCTTAAAGAAGAATCATCTAGTGATGATGAATCTGAAGAAGAATTCTACAACACATCTTCTAATGAAAATGAATGTGTTGTCTATAGAGAAAATGCACCAAACATTGATCTTTTGCCATGCAGACATTTGAAGATTTGCTACAAATGCAATAACAAACTACTCGCTGACTCTATTGCCAATGGTTTGCAAAATTATAATTGTCTTTGTTGCCGTAGTATTATTGAAGATTCTATGCAAATTTATACTTAAATTTGTTTATGTTATTGAAAAAAATAAAAAATTGGGGAGTTATTTCACTCTAAAAATTGGGTCTTATTTCATTATGAAATAAGTCCCCAAAAATGGGGATTTATTTCATTTTAAATTTGGGGTCTAATTTCATTATGTGGGGATTTATTTAATTTTTGAAATTGGGGACTTATATCATAATGAAATAAATTTGGGGACTTATTTCATTTTCGATTTGGGGGGTTATTTCATTGGGGGGTTATTTCATAGAGCCGGTAAAAGTATGGATGCAGGGAGAGAGGGTAAGTTAAATATGAAATAAGAATGTTTTTTTTTTCAAGAATTATTATTTTAGTAGCCCTGTGGTGCAAAAAGGTTAAAATTATGATGCAGTTGGGGCAAGCAAAAATTGTTCAATATGTCCCAGAGGGGAAAAAATGTGTTAAATATGGTACGGTGAAGCAAATAAGTTAAATACGGTAAAATGGTTAAATGTGGTAAGTGGGTAAAAAGGGAACAAAATAGTCCCAGATATGTATAAAAATTCGTACTTTAGAAGCACAGTGTAATAAAAAGTGTTTAATATGGAACAGTGGTGCAAAAGGTGTTGAATGTGGTCCCTGAGTGCAAATGTAGCTCTTACAGCATAAACCAAAGCTAAGAAATTCTTATTTCCAAATAGGTTCTTCTACTTAAACCGTGGGGAAAACCAAGTTAAATAAATGGCACAGATAGGGGACAAAAATGATGAGATATGGTCTTTGGATCTTGAAATATCAATTATCATTTTAAAATATTGTACAATCGTGCAAAATTGGTTAATTATGACACACAAAGTGTTAAATGTGGTACAATGGAGCGATTCACTTTAGATTTTTAAATTCGTATTTTTATATTGTACCAGGGTGTGAATGAAGCTATTGAAACATAAACTAGGGGAAAGTTGCTAACTTTTGAACCAAAAAAAATGTTTTTCAACATTCAGAGGTATAGTGGGAAAAGGGATAAATATTGTACCATGATCTCAGGGTAACTCTTGGAACACAAATGAAACGAGGGTTCGTATTTTATATATAAAAGTAATCAAATCTTCATTTTGCACCATATGTAATAATCATGTCATTTTGAAAGAAAGAGGTATAACTATTTGACATTACCCTAAACAGAAAATCAAAAAAAATATTTGCGAACTGACTTTCACAAATTAAATATGTGTTTGCGTAATGCAAATATTATATTTTGGGATTGTACCCCAAAGATATCGCACCTGTTCCACAAAAGGGTAACAACTCAAAATATATAAATTTTGCCTTTTTGCAAGAAAACAACGTACAATGGCAATTTCTCCCCACTGCAAAAAATTTCTTTTGATTTTTCTCCTTTTTCATAATAAAAAAACCGTTATGACTCTCTCTGTGTTTTCAGACTAACGTCTTTAGATTCAACTAAAGAGTTACATTTTGAATTGTCTCCAAGTGTTTAAGCAAATCGGACATTTGATATATCATCTAAAGAGTAATATTTTTAGTTGTGCGCTTTTCAACTTATAATCCGATTAAGATTTTTTAGGTGAAAAGTTACAACTCAAAATAATACCTCTATTTATATACAAACTTATTTCAGGAAAGGGGAAACAACTCAAAAAAGTTGTTTTTTTCCTAAAATCAATAAAAAACAAAAAAGGAAATTGCGTTATTATTTTTTCTATGATAATTTCTTGCAACGACATTTTCCTTTTTTTTGTAATATATCGTTAATATTAACGGAAACAGTTTTTGCCCTCTACTGAAAATTTTTAAATTTTGAGTTGTTACCCTTTTGTGGAACCGGTGTATCTTTCACGCAGAATATATTTGGGACAATATACAACAGAACAGACAGACGGACGGACAGACGGACTGACTGAAGGACGCACATACAGACGAACGTACAGACAGATGGACATTGGTCAACTGACTTAACATGTCCTAAAATGTCTGCCGAGCACACGAGGGAAAATCTTCAGTTTTTGATATGTTTGAATTGAATGAAAATATACTTGGAAACGATTTTTTTAATATTATATATTTGTTAACAAATAAATTTTATTTGAATATCAAGAAATTTTGTCTAGAACGCATATATTAATATATTAGAACATAATTTATTTGCAAACTGACTGTCAGAAATAAAATATCTGGACTTCAAGTGGTCATAACTATTTTTACTATTGGGTATATTGAACCAATTTTTTCGTCAAATAGGAAATTTTATTGCCCATTCAGCCATGTTGATACGGATGAAATCGGTGCATATTGTGCTCCGATATTTACAAAATACTAGCACAGGTAAGGGAAAAAATTAAAAATTCAATTTTCAATTGCAGATATCTCGCTAACCATACGGTATAATTCATCGATGTAAAAAGTTTTTTCGTAGACCTCAGTTAGTAGAACACACACAAAAAATACGTATTATAAATCGGAAGAGAAACACGAGTTACACTCGCTTGAACATTTTCTTCACCCGATGTGGCCAACTTTGAAGCTCTCTAGCTCCGCCCCTCTCTGACATAGGGGGCCCAAATATACATTTTAATTTCTCTAACACCTCTTCATCCACCATGCCAAGTTTGGTCGCAATCGGTTGTTTGGTTAAGAAACGGTCGAATTATTTCCCCTTTTTGAATTCGTACCACTGTGCAGTGTTTTGCAAAAACAGACGAAAATTGCCAGACTAGTCTTTGTATTTCGTCCATAACTTTTACAAATATTGAGTCCAGTCTGTTTTGGATTTGTAAGAGTGCGACGAATATTCTGTGAAAATTTGAAGAAAAGCGAGGGGGAGACATTTATTCTACAAAGGTTTTTTCAAATAAAAACTTTCGAAATTTTTTTGAAATTTCCAGCATTTTTTTTGCAAGAGATGGCGCATTTTGTCCTCTTTAAAACTAATTAAACTTTGCAAAAATATATAAACATACGAGTATGTCCATTTACGGCGAATACTGACAATGTCGTACCTCCAAAGTTATTATTTATTAGTTGTCTGATATAAATAAAGAAGTATTCTTTAAATCATAAGCTAGAAGAATAAGTAAACGTCAAGGATTTTGCACATCCTTTATGTGCATTGTTTATTATCAATATTGATAAATAATGTCGATAAACTTCTAATTAAATTTTCAATGCATTTGTTTAACCTCAAGCTTGAAAAATCAATAAATTAATTTATATTAATTTTTTTACATTGATGACATTTTCATACGCAAAATGAACATTTTGAAAAATTCCCGAAATACTTGTATGAGGTGATGAATACTTTTTTGAGATGTTTTCTTTCATTGTATGATATGGAGAAATAATTCATCAAAATTTATGAAACTGGGTTAATGGAGAATTGTAATCAATTTTGAAGAAATCATTTTCTCTGGTGGTAAAATATTGAAATTCGATATATTTGAATATTTTTCCTTTCAGTGCTTTTATCTACCACAAAATAAATATCAAATTTAATTTAATATTTTTCTAACTAAATATCTAAGTATCAAATTTCATTTAATATTTTTCTAACGGCATACTCGACTGAATCTTTTTTACTTGTTTTTTTTTTGCTGTAATGATAGTTGGATTTTCTAGCCTGGGGGTGACATTGAGTGTTGTCACCACATCTACCCAACATTTGTTTTAATATCATGTTTAATATATTGTGCAGAAAATGTGCTTTATATCCGTTCATTCGATAAGCAAAAGCTATTTAATTTTGCTAAATGCTCCACATCAGAAAGGTAAAATATATGTCGATCTCCTGTGGAACATGCATATTCCTTTTACTTCCGTTGATAGGTAAACTTGATGGTAAAATCTGTAATAACCATATTTAAAATATCACAATAAATCACTTTGAGAAGTCCTCAAAAAATCAAGCAAATCAAAAATTGTTGTTGTCACATCCTTTGAAATACACCAAAAGATTAAGCATGATGGCAAAGCAAAATTAAAAAGCATTTATTGTAAAATAGAGACAGAAAAAAGTGAAAAAACCTCCATTCACATCTACAGCAAAAGGTTCTTCTGAACTTACCATTTAATACATGTAGAATGACTGTACGTGGTTCACTGTTGGAGGGACTGCATGTGTAATTTCCAGAATCCAACTTCTGCACTGATGGTATAATTAATGAAGCAGTCTGTAATTGAAATTGAAAGGTAAACATCACAAAACATTGACTCACGCAAAGGATGTCACACAAAATTCACAGAAACACATGCACACATACGAACACACAGCAAAAACTACTTAGTTCAGAGGACCAACCCTATATAGATACGAGTATGAATGTATGTATGTAGGTTTGATTGTAACTTTGCACACATACACATATATGCCCCATATACATCCGTTAGTATTAATGTATGTTACTCAATTCTGCTTCGCCTTTTTTAATGTCATGCACCCACATCTACACAAACATACATACACATGCACATGTCCTTATTTGTGTTTTCATTTTGTAAAAAGTATACATACACAGTGTTTTGGAAAAGACGAAACAGATTCATTGGAACACAACTTTCCCATAACTTCTGTAGCAATCGTATACATAGCAATAATCTATAGACTTGTTAAATAAGTCCTTCTTTCTGGCTCCCACACAAAATACCCTATTACATTACTCACAAGCTTAAGGCATACCTTAGTCGTTTTACCCCACTGAAATGTTCTTACATGTTATTACACCATTTTCCGCCATTCTTCAAACGGCACCCACTGTGCACTGCTGGCGCATCGCACTGTCGCCAATGTTATTCAATTGGACAAATTGTTTGAACAGTTTCATTCGTAAATGTTAAAATGTGCATACAAATTGGTAACAGAAACTTAAATAAGAGAAATTGTTTTTTATAAAAAATTAATTGAAACATTCATGTTTCCCGACAATAGCACAAGGTCGACCAACAAAATAGGGCTGTGAGTGTACGAGTTGAGTTAGTGAACACAAGAATGAACGCAGCCGTTTGCTTTCAATTATGACAATTGAAACCGCCACAAACTGAGCAATTGTGTAACGCTGAATTGGTGCGAAGAAAGCGTTACATATCGAAATAGACAAATTTCCAGGTGGTCTCATAAAAATGTCCCACACATCGATATTTAAAAGGTAAACCAGAAGAGTTTTTGTTTTCTTATGGAGAAAGATGACTTAATTTCGCATATTTCAAATTTAATTTCATTCATTCTATTCTGACCTCTATATATTCTATATAGTATGTACCATTTAAGTCATTCTTAAGTGAAATTTTCAATTTTGAATTGTTACAATCTTGCACGAAATTGCCGGTATGATAACATGAGTATTTTTTAATATATTCAGTAAGTATTAAGTGCTTTCTGCTCTCAATTCCTGCTTGAAATGAGTGGAGAAATGTTCAAAAGAAAAGTCTATAAAAAGACAATACAATAATTGTAAATTTGTTTATACAACAGTATGCAGCCATTTTGTCATTCGGTGTTTCGAACTCAAAATAAATATTAAAAAATATGATTATTTTTTAATATGATTTCGGGAGAAAATTTACAAAGTTATTTCTATATCACTTTCGATAGCTAGCATCCAAACTAAGACCACTCTGCCAAATTTTATAAAGATCGGATGTAAACTAAAGCTTCTTTGACACTTTGATAGCAAATCATAAGGAACTTATATATCGTTCATTCCATGTCAAACCGAACGATTTTTCGAAAAAAAGTCTGGTCGACATTCACGATTGTCTTGAACATTTGTATATGCATCTTATTATGGAAATGAATGATCTTGTAGTTGGCGAGAAAAAAACAAGAAAATTTCAGATGTTATAAGTAACTATAACCTGAAATATTTGGGAAAATATCAGAAAAGCTGTATTTTGGAAGATAATTATTATGCGAACGCCAGGACGGAATTTTATAAATGAAGGCTCGTTTGTAAGGACATGACTTGTACTTTCAAGTACATATATCAATGATGGTTAATTTAAAGTTTTTAAATGCGTCAGTTGCATATTCAACTTTATTTTGCATCCTGCACACCAATGACACCAATTTAAAATTCTGAAAAATATAGTAATCAATTTCAAGATGGTATTCAGCGTCGTTCTTTTTTAAAAAAATATTTAATAAAAAATGCCAATGATTTTCCTTTATAAATTATGAAAAATATTGAAATCACAGAATAGACAAATTCATTCCAATAAAAAACATTTTAGATTTGTGACATTTTTAAGTAAAAGGGTTTTTTTAGTAAGGGTTTTCCAATAGGGATGATATGATTTAGAAGTGACGTTTCGGCCATTTTTACTATGTCATTATCTGTCATTTGATTTTCATTGCATTCAGTAGTGTTTACAATTTCGTCATGGAGAGATATACGCAAGAAAAACGTTTAAAAATTATTCAGTTTTATTATCAAAATAATGGTTCTCCAATTGCAACTTTTCGCGCGCTAAGACCTTGACACCCATATATTTTAAGCTCTCGTTAAGAGCTATCTTTTTGCTATTAACCGATTCCCGATCTGACGTACTGTTAAGTAGTTAGAACAAAAATAAACTTACCGTTCACATTTGAAAATTAAGCTAAGTCCATTTTTTTTAAATCAAAAAAAAACAATTTCCAGTCGACCTACGGCCCTGACACCCATGAGCAATATTTTAGCTATCGTTAAGAGCTATCTTTTTGCCATTGACCGATTGTGGCTGCGTGCCACACAGCAAATGAAACAATTAAATTGTTTCGAGAAAATTTTGGAGATTCGATTATTTCAAGAAATTGTGATATTGAATGACCTCCAAGAAGTTGTGATTTAACACCATTAGACTATTTCTTGTTGGCTTAATTGAAGTCATTTGTCTTTCGAAATAAACCAAACTCTCTTCAAGCTGTGCAAGTCAATATTGAACGTGCCATTCATGACATACGACTTGATTTAGTGGAAAAAGTGTTCGAAAATCGGGTTCATCGAAGTCGTTCCTGCTGAAGAGGAGGCCATTTGCATGAATTTCCTTAACAATACATAAATGTGTTATTTTTTTCAAAGAAATCATATCACTCTTATTGGAAAACCCGTTATTATATAGAAACTGAAGAAAACACCAGATTAAAATTTACAGGATAAGCTCAGATTAAATAGGACTACATGCCTATATATATTTCATATATATTTTGGTGTTTCTCGGTCCAGTATGTACATTAAAACTTAAGAGGAAAAATATATAAAGCGATATATGCAAATTTTGGCAAATTTTATAATAAATATTTTTTTAAAAAAGAACGGGGCTGAACACCATCTTAAAATTTTCAGCGTTTGTTAAGAATTTATAACATTATTTATCACAAAATTTTAAATTGGTATCATTGATGTGCATCAGATGCATTTAAAAATGTTAAGGACGCAAAAATGAATCGCTGCGATATTAAGAACAACTATCGACCTTTCAAATGAGCCTTCATTTGTAAAAATACGTTCCGAAAGTACATAACTGGTACGTATCGAGCCTTTTGAGAACTTCTTTCTATTTTCTCAGATTTCAGATGCTAATAACATCTGTAAAAATATTTTGTATTTTTTTTTTGTCATCTATAAAATGTTTTATTTTGAGCAGAGAATCGATATGCACATTTATTTTGAAATCGGGAATGGTGACCCAAAAAAGGTGTTCGGTTTGATATGGAATGAATGAAATGGAGGTTATATTGAAATCTAAACTGATTTCATTTAAATTTAACAGTGTTCATTCGTGAATCAATGAACTGCTTTATGACAAATATGGTAATGATCAGTTATAAAATCAGATAGCGCTTAGATGCCAAATCGGAGGTAAATATATGATAACTATATCTAAATCGGAGCCGTTTTTTAACAGTTGCTATACGGATCATCCTTGGGGGCAATGAAAGAGCACTGATCTAAATTTCATCACGATCGGACCACAAATATGACCTGGACGTTGATTACAACGATACGTCTACAGACGGACTGACGGACAGACAGCTGGACATGGTTCATTCGATTCAGAAGTGATCCCAAGTCGACGGGTATAAGACAATGTGTCTATCTCTAAGCCTTTTGGGTGTTACAAACAAATGCTAAAACTCATAACACGCTGGACTACAGTGTGGCGTAGGGTATACAAATGAATCATATTTGAAGAAATATGACTTATGTTCAACTGGTCAACATTTTTTGCGTCATGAGATTTTGCAGTCGATTTGGGTAAATAGGATAGTACTGTTCTCATGTGGTTTCTTTTCTATAATGTGGTTTCGTTTCTTTTCATCTCATCAGAGGTTTTGATAGGACAAGATATTGCGAAAAAAATCTATATTTGGAGAAAACTTCAATAATTTTTTAATTAAACTACACGAAAACATCGATAATTATACCCTCACTTTAGTGTGACGAGGGTATATATCATTTGCTACGGAAAAAAGTGTAACACGTCGAAGGAGTGACCTAAGACCCCAAGTATGTTCGGAGGAAATCCGTTTTGGGTAATTTTAAGTCGAATGAGCAATGTCCGTCCGTCTGTCTGTCTGTCTGCTGGCTGGTGCGCACGATAACTCTCGAAAGGAGTAACCGATTGACCTCAAATGTGGTAATATTTTTTTCTATCTCCGGCTAAGTTCGAAGATGGGCCATATTGGCCCACTCCTTCTAGTACCTCCCTCACAAAGGGTTAAAATATTGTGATTCTATTGATTCTTTAATAACTGCTATACTACTTATTCGAATCTTTTGAAATTCCACACATAGTATATTAGCTTATTAGTCGCTATCAACTCGAGAAAAATGGTTGAAGTCCCTTTTGGTACCTCCCACACAAATGCACCATTTTGCACCAAAAGTTAACAGCTTATAACATTAATAACAGTGTATAAAAATACTTGAAATTTTGTACAGTGTAATGTTTTTATAGTGTCTATAGCCCTGTGAAAAATGGGCGTTATAGCCGCGCCCCTTTTTGTACCTCCCTCACAAAGGTACCTATTTGCACCAAACGTTAACAGCTTATAACATTAAAACCAGTGTATAAAAATACTTGAAATTTTGTACAGTGTAATGTTTTTATAGTTATAGCCCTATGAAAAATGGGCGTTATAGCCACGCCCCTTTTTGTACCTCCCACACAAAATGCCCAAATCATACCACAATTTAATGTCTCATAACGTTTATACCAGTGCACATAAATGCTTATAAGTCGGCAGAGTGCAATGAATTTAAAGTATCTAATGTTCAGCGAAAAAAAGGTGTATTTGATAAACCCCTTCTGGTACCTCCCACACAAATTGACAGAATAATTCGAGTAATATTCAATATTACATTACTCACAAAGTGAGGGTATACCTTAGTCGGTTTACCCGACTGAAACTTTCTTACTTGTTTTTATATTTTTATTACTTCACAGTAATTTTTGATTGGTCACGAATAAAATGAGACCATCGATACATTATATAAAAAGTTGTAGGCGTTTTAGGCGTTTTAGGAAATTTTAAGTCATTTGAGCAATGTCCGTCCTTGACTTCAAATTTAGTACGTGATAATATTTTTTCTATCTCAGGCTAAGTTCAAAGATGGGCCATATTGGTCCATTCCTTCTAGTACCTCCCGCACAAACGGTTAAAATTTAGTTAATTACTAATTCTCTAATAACTTCTATACTACTTATGCGAATCATCTGTAATTCCTCACATAGTAATAGATTATCCGTCGCTATCACCTTGAGAAAAATGGGAGAAGAGTCGCCACCCCTTTTGGTACCTCCCACACAAAGGAAAAATTTTTGTACACATTTTAGCTGCTTATATCTGTGGTCACAAGGCATAACAGCATATGTGTGTTTTTGCAAGTTTCAGGAGAGCATTTTAAAGGTTTGAATCGATATAGCAAAAATATTTATAAACTTATTTTAAATTTTACGCCTGCAATTTCTCAGGACTTGGAAGTGAAATTAATTAATACGAAAACATTTATATAATTATTTTAATTATAAATGTTATAGGCTAAAAACTGTTTTATGCTGTTATTCCCTTTTTAAATAAATTAAGTTACAAAACACACAACTCGAGTTGTGTCGTTATTACAAAATTAATTTTATTATATATTGCAGAATATATCGACTTATGCTGATAAATCAAAGGATGATTTCGAAATTTACAACATTCAGTAGTCAATATTAGATTTTGGAGTAACAGCATAAGTTGAGTTATGCTTTTGTGCTAGGGCTTAGTTCAACTTGGACTAATAACACAACTCAGATATGCTGTTACGACTTCATTCAATTTACATCTTCAATAGTCCAAAGATAAATGGGGAATAAAAACACAAGTATAGTTTTCAAAGGAAAAAATGTGAGATATGCTGTTATGTACGTTATGAAATGTAGTGATACAGCGAGAAATGCTAATAAGTCTTGCCTTGTATCTGAATAACTAAACAAGGTATCATCACCAAAATTTGTCACAATATTTAATCGAATATGGGGAACATCGTGGCATTAAAAACGCAATTTGAGCATAACTCGAGTTATGCTGTTATGCCTTGTGACCACAGATATATTTAAAACCTTGAAGAATAATACCTATACCTGATTTACCCGGCTAAACTTTCTTACTTGTTTTATTCATGCCCGATCAGAATTTGCCATCAAATAATATAAATATGCATTTGTATTTGTATTTTTTGCCTGTTTCATATTCTTTCTGCATATTAAAAATTTAATTTTTTTAATACCGACCCTGTCCTAGTATTTGAGGAATATCGAATCAGAATATGCAGAAATTTCTGCCGTGTCAACTTTTCTGAGTTGGCAACAAAATGCGCTATATGATGAAAGATGAAATTCGGACCGATTTACACAATAAAATAAAAATTATGCCTTTTTGAAGATATATTTTCAAAAAAAACTTATATTTTGTATTGAGTTATCGAAGAAGTTATTTAAAAAAGTATAACATATTTATATTCTTCTTAAAAGCAACTTTCTAGAGAAAGTTCTCGAAAAAAGAACGGGTCAAAAATATTCACTTGTATTGTCGCCAAGTTTCACCAATTTACTCCATTTTTTACACAAGTTTAGAAAGTAAAAAAACTTTTGTTCTGTCTCAGCGGGTATATTTAATGACAATATTTTAACTAAAATAGAAAAATTTTGTTGACTATCCAGAAAAGATAATGAAAAAGAATTGGGTACATATTCGTCTCTATGATATATACAATAGGGCGGGTCGATTTAAAAATCGCCCATTGCTCAGTGAAAATCGTATTCTAGGGATCAAAATAAGAAACTTTTCCGAAGGAACCATACCTCTAAAACGAATTCGGATGTCCCGGAAAAAATCCCACTTTGACCCATTTAGAGTGCTCCAATCGAGTCCAAATGTATGGAAGCCCCAGGGGGTTCCAGGGGGTGTGCCACTGGCATGAATGGGTCGGTCCTTCAAAGTTAGTGGGGGTCGGTCATACATTTCGGACTCGATTGGAGCGCTCTAAATGGGTCACAGTGGGATTTTTCAAAATTTGCCCCTACCCAAAAGTTCGACCCAAATTCCGGGACATCAGAATTCGTTTTTGAGGTATGGTTCCTTCGGCAAAGTTTCTTATTTTGATCCCTAGAATTCGATTTTTACTGAGCAATGGCGACTTTTTTTGCCTCCCCACAAATCGACCCGACCTAATATACAATGACGACATCCATAAAATATTTAAAAATTAATATATTTGATTTTTTTTTTGTAATCTGTATGTCCTATCACCAGAAATCGAGGCTAATTCTAACATTATAATTTTTTTAAAGGCAATTCCCAAAAAATTAAATTAAAAATATTTCAGCTTTCCCCCAAAATCTATCATACTAAGAGCCGGGCTCAAAATTCCTATAGCTGTTTACCATAACAGTGATGTGTATGTAAAAAAATGGTACAGGTTTCATATTCTAGCTTTGCGATTGTCGAAACTGTGTTTTTTTAAATATGGAGAAGCTTGGCAACAGTATTAATAAAAAGGTTTGATCAATTCTTTTTCCAAAAACGTTATCTTTTTTTCGGTGAGATTTGTTATTTTCTTACCGAATCAGCAAACAATTTCCTGAATATCGTTTTAATTCTACGGAATATCAAGAATTTTCGTAAAACAAAAAATGTATTGGCTTGGTATTCAAAACAAACTAATCTCTTGTGGCAAACCAATGATTCTATCGAATTTATTTGTCATTAAATAAATTAATTTTTGTTTCTATTGCAAGAATTTCTTAATAATTTTTCACAAAAATAAATCATTTACATATATTGCAACACAATTTTCACATTTTCCGTCACTCATCATTTTTTTTTTGTGCACAGACAGTCAGACCTACTCGTACATATTAGTTTCGATGTCATTAAAAGTTTCGCCATAGATTGCCTTCATCAATAATCGTTATCAAAAAGTTATGTGAATGACATTATAAATCGTTTAAGTTTTAGTCGATGACATTTATGTTAATAACATTTTACCATATTGCAATATCAATCAAATTATGTATAGAATTTATTGAACTTTGTTAGAACGACCGACCGAAGCACACATACACACATACAAAGGAGAAGAACAAAACAAAAACAACATCAAACCAAATGACAGTAAATTTATTTAATGATGCATAAATGAATGGATATTAATATATTGAAAAATGAATGGGTAAAAGGGACAGGAAATGTTGATTGCATTGAAGTGAAACTCATTAGTTTAATGAAAAATAATTTCAAATAAAAGGGTCGAGTACAGTTCTTATTTTTAACTTTAAGTTAGTGTTCATATTTTATTTGAATGGGAATCAGTGGGAAGGGACTATGCTGTAATGAGACTGAAGACATTCCTCACAGAAAAAAGTTTAAATAAAATAAGCAAAATATGCAAAATTTAAATAAAATATTTGTTAGTTTGAATATACTATGTTTACATAAGTTTTTAAAAATTCTTTTATCAGAATGATTCTCTTTGGAGAGTGTCTTCAAAAAGTGAAGCGATTTATTATATTTATATGTAGTATATTTCCGAAAAAATATACTACAAAAGCGATAATATGGCACTAGTTTACGAAATTTTTGTCAAAGAGCTGTGCAAAAAAAAAAATAAATACGTTTTTTTTGTAAAATCTGATTGGCTTGCTGGGTGCTTTTAGTATATGGACTATGAAGTGTAAACTCGATAAAGCCGTGATACCCTTTCTGTATAAACAGAAATTAAGTAACTGGCAATTAGAAAAAAAATTATTTTCTCTTTA
Organism: Eudasyphora cyanicolor; assembly: GCA_963930755.1. Taxonomy (NCBI): domain Eukaryota; kingdom Metazoa; phylum Arthropoda; class Insecta; order Diptera; family Muscidae; genus Eudasyphora; species Eudasyphora cyanicolor. The sequence continues at coordinate 19,337,900 of OZ005734.1, forward strand.
AAAAAAAAATCGAGTTTTGGTTACACGAAAAAAAACCATTAAAAAATAGAATAATCGCAAAAAAATATTTGTCCCAATTCTTGAAACTTAGCACCCTAACGAAGAAATCACTGTCTATTTGTACAAAGTCTATACATAAATGTAGAAATTATAGCGTTTTTGGTAGAAGTAAGAGAATTTCATTGAGAAATAATCGTTTATATCAGTAGCTGCGGAACAAAAGTGTAACGAAGGAGTGAGCAGGAGAATCCAAGAATATTTGTCGGAAATCCGTTCTGGACCATTTTAAGTAATTTGAGAATGTACGCCTGTCTGTCCGTATGTCTGTCTGGCTGGTGCGCTCGATAGGAGTAACCGATTGACTTCAAATTTGGTACGTGTTAATATTTTTTTCTATCTCAGGGCAAGATCAATGGTGGATGTTGATCCACTCCTACAAAGACTCAAATTCTATCAGAATCTTTAACAATTACGCAAATAGATTGGCTTCTTCGCTATCAACTTGAGAAAAATAGACGAGGTTAACTCCCCTTTTGGTACCTACCGTACAAATAAATGGACCATTTTGAACAAAAAGTTAATGGCTTATAACTAGACCTCGGATTTTTGCATATCTTTCAATTTTCATCCGATTTGAAACAAAATTTGTATTTAGACGTTTCATCACTCAAGTTTAAATAATTTGAGTGTATATAAAAAATATGCTAAAATACGTAAAAAAATATGCAAAATATGCAAAAAAATTGCGATATATGTATCAACGAGTAAGAAAGTTTCAGTCGGGTAAACCGACTAAGGTATACCCTCACTTTGTGAGTAATGTAATATTGAATATAACTCGAATTATTCTGTCAATTTGTGTGGGAGGTACCAGAAGGAGTTTATCAAATACACCTTTTTTTCGCTGAACATTAGGTACTTTAAATTCATTGCACTGTGCCGACTTATAAGCATTTATGTGCACTGGTATAAACGTTATGAGACATTAAATTGTGGTATGATTTGGGCATTTTGTGTGGGTGGTACAAAAAGGGGCGTGGCAATAACGCCCCTTTTTGTACCTCCCACTGTACAAAAAGGACGCTGTAAAAACATAACACTGTACAAAATTTCAAGTATTTTTATACACTGGTTTTAATCTTATAAGCTGTTAACTTTTGGTGCAAAAAGGTACCTTTGTGTGGGAGGTACCAAAAGGGGCGTGGCAACAACACCCATTTTTCGCTGGACTATAGGCAATATAAAAGCATAATACTGTACAAAATTTCAAGTGTTTTTATACACTGTTATTAATGTTATAAGCTGTTAACTTTTGGTGCAAAATTGTGCATTTGTGTGGGAGGTACTCGAGTTGATAGCGACTAATAAGCTAATACTATGTGTGGAATTTCAAAAGATTCGAATAAGTAGTATAGCAGTTATCAAAGAATCAATATTTCAAAACATTTTAACCCTTTGTGGGGGAGGTACTAGAAGGAGTGGACCAATATGGCCCATCTTCGAACTTAGCCGGAGATAGAAAAAAATATTACCACATACCAAATTTGAGGTCAATCGGTTACTCCTTTCGAGAGTTATCGTGCGCACCAACCAGCAGACATACAGACAGACGGACGGACATTGCTCATTCGACTTAAAATGACCCAAAACGGTCACTCCTTCGACGTGTTACACCACTCCTTCGACGTATTACACTTTTTTCCGTAGCAAATGATATATACCCTCGTCACACTATAGTGAGGGTATAAAAATGCAAAATATCAGAAGGATATGTCAATATTATTACAAAAATCTTGTCACAAAAATGAAAAATGGGTTATTTCAAAAATCATCCAAAAAAAATACCTAAATATATGAAAAGTATGGGGTAATTCCAAATGAAACCGACCCACTCTGAATATTTACATATGTAGATTTGGATGCAATTTTGCACGCGTATATTAAAAGACAATGCGGAATTATAGCCCTTTACCGTTTAACCAATTTCATAGTGGTTTAGATTTTATAGATAACCAAATTTAGCTATTTTGAAGTCGACATAACTTTTGAACGGAATATCAGATTTGAATGATATAAGTACCATTTGAAAGATTTTAACATTCTCTCTAAGAATTATAAATTAGTTTAAAAATGTTTGAGTATAAAGGAGTCAAAAGGACGAATATGTCCTTAAAACTTGATTATCCTGAAAAGCGTATATTATTTTTTTTTTATTTTTTTTCAAAATTACCCACATATTTCCCAAAAGACGTAAAACTGTCAGCATTGGTCTCCATGGGTTAAAAAAATATGAGTTAATAAATGTCCGTCAGTCTGTCAGTTCGACTGAATGGTGCTAACGATATGGTGTTGAAATGGTGCTAACGAATGCAACATCTCAGAATAGATCTAATTTGTTTTCCTTAATTTTTTTGATAAAAAAATGGTCCATATGTGCTCTACCGATGGTGTACATTTTGGAGTGGGCACAACTTTGGTTCAGAAGTTACATTATAATAACTGAAAATCTTCACCAAATTATAAATATGCATATCACCAATAAAAATTAAAAATATGCACCTGTTTTTCGATTCCTTTTTCTTTGAAACGAATTTGGTCTAATCAGAATTTTTCTATCAATCTGCAAAAAAATATGCAATTGCATTTAATCCGAGGTCTACTTTTAACAAAATGGCCACAATACGAAAAAGTTTTTTTTTTAATTTCCCTTACAATTAAATTGTTACGAGAAAAGTTTGGAGATTCGATTATTTCAAGAAATTCTGATATTGAATGACCTCCAAGAAGTGGTGATTTAACACCATTAGACTATTTCTTGTGGCGTTATTTGAAGTCATTGGTCTTTCGAAATATAAACCAGACTCTCTTCCAGCTGTGCAAGTCAATATTGAACGTGCCATTCATGACCTACGACTTGATTTAGTGGAAAAAGTGTTCGAAAATTGGTTTCATCGAATTCGTTCCTGCAGAAGAAGTCGTGGAGGCCATTTGAAAGACGTTTTATTTAGAACTTAATTGTATCGATTGTACTTCACATTAAATAAAAAACTATTGAATTTCCTTAACAATAAGTGTGTTTTTTCAATTAAATCATATCACTCTGATTAGGAACCCCTTTGTATTTAGGGGTTTTATGGTGCCAGCAAAAATGATCTAAAAACAATCAAATTGTTTCTAATTTTTAACGACAGTTAAAAGTTGTGTAATCTTTACACAATACAAATTTTCTTATTTGTACAAATTTGCAGTGTTTTCTAAAACTAAACGCATAAAAAATGACCTTTATAACTCTAACGGCATTCGGTTGACTCATTAAGAAACGGGAGTTATATGTCTTGTGTTTCAAAATTACCCTTTTATGCACACCTTCCTAAAAATTTTGTTCTGGCTTTGTTTTCTAAAGCCTATATTTATAGCGTCAATTTTTTTTATTTATTTATTTTTTTTTCCCAAATGAATTAAAGATAAAAAATTCCGAACATTTTTCTTTACTTTTTTTATCTCGCCCCACCTTAATGTTCATATATAGATAAAATATAAGTACAAGTAAATCTACCAGTTCATGCATACATTAGTGTGTTCCCCATAAACCGAACATGCATATTAAACGTACACCATAAAAAAGCTGAAAAAGAAAACTACTTATGTCTGTGGACTGGTATAACTGTATGTATGTGTGTGTTGTGTTATGTAAATGCCAAAATAAACAAGAAACAAAAAAAGTGAATGAAAACGAGAAAAATGGCAAAAAAAGAGGAGCGAAGAGAAAACTAATGAAGAAGAAAAAGTAAAATCAATTACCGTAATCTGCTTAACATCAGTAACTGTCATCAGTGTTGACAACATCATGTAGCCTCTCTCAGCGGCAGCCGCCGCCGATTCAGGAGCTGTTATTGACGTCCCTGCAGCCGCATCATCATCAATGCTGATAGTTGGACTCAGGCTGAAGTCCTCGTCCTCATGCTCATCATCTTCGGCAGGAGTAGTAGCAGCAGCTGATGTTGTCGATATCAGGAGCTGTTCTGCATTGGCTGTGGTTGTGGCTGATTGCGAGGGCACAGACGTTGTTGTGGTGTCTCTCCCAGCACCAGTCGCCGATGATGTTGATGATGATGATGAGGACGAGGAAGAGGACGAGGCTGCAGATACTGATGCTGACTGGTGTGTTTTTAATGTTCGAGGCATTGATGAGACCACCCCGACCTCAGAGGGCGATTGTATTAAATTAGGGTGCCGCTGGTTTTGGAGCGCTGGCTTGTGGTGGCTGTGGAATGTAGACTCTGACACCATGTCTAAGAGATTACCATCGTTTAATGATTGCGGAGTTATGGATGTAAATACATGCATTGCAGGAATTTCACTTCCGCTTATCAACGATGAACTACTCGTGCCAGGGCCACTCCCTGACATGGTCGTTGTCATTGAAAGCGTTGGAGCTGAACTAGTGCTACTGCCGCTGCTGCTGCTGGAGCTGGCTTGTGGTGGTGTGGCATCACCAGAGGCCGTTGTAGTAGTAGTCGTAGTTGTCGTCGTCGTCCTCATTGTTGTTGTGGTCGTAGTGGTCGTTGTTGTTGTATCCGGCGGCAATTCAATGCGTTCAATTTCGGTACGCCATCCTTTGCGATTATGCAAATATATTTGTTTTTGATTATAAAACCAATTAATGAATAATGGCGGCTCCAGCGCTTGGCTAATTATGCACAGCAGTTTCACTTGACTTCCGGCCTTTACATGACGTGTGGGCGCTCCGATTAATTCCGTTTTGGCTTCTGTTTTATGACATATGTTTGAGTGCATGCACCACGCATATTTATTTGCACACGTCCAAGAAACACCGAGAGACGACACGATGGAATGGCAGAAGCGGTGGGGAGAGGGAGAAAGAGAGAGAGGAAATTAAAACCATATTTACTTAAAGCATCCAGCTGCAAGACAACAGATGTTATCACTGACACTACTGAATGTGTATGTCCATAAATTAATTTTATATTTGTCCATATTTCTCACTGTCCGTTGCACAGTAGTTTCATCAAATATTTGATTTATAGCTGCTTTATTAAAGATATTATAATGAAAACAATTTTTTTACTTATAACTCGAAAAACTGAAACTATAACGAAAAACTGAAGTTACATACAAACAACATAGATACGAGTAGTCGAAGGAAATGTCTCATAGCCAATTATAAAGCGTGATAAATTTCGAGGTTCCCTACTTTTTCAAAGAAAAAACACAGAAAATTCAAATTGAATGGGGAATGTTTATTATCATTTGAAAGAACATTCTTTGGCATTTATTTTTTGAAGATTATGTCTATCAAATGTTGGCCGCGGCTACGTCTCAGATGGTCCATCCGTTGAGTCCAATTTTCGATGACTCGTTCGAGCATTTTGACTGGTAACTGGCATATGACAATCGTGATGTTTTGCTCCAAGGCCTGAATCGAAGGGGGTTTGTCCTCATAAACTTTAGACTTTACATATCCCCATAGGAAAAAATCGAACGGTGATCACACAATCTTGGTGGCCAATCGACCGGCCCAAAACGTGAAATTATCTGCTCACCGAAGTGTTCTCTCAATAAATCCATTGATTGATGCCAGAAATGGGCCTCATCGCTGAACAAAATTTGGCTCGAAAACGTCGGATCTTCTTGGAACTTTCCAAGAGCCCATAGAGCGAAGCGATGTCGCTTGGGAAGGTCAGACGGCTTCAGTTCTTGCACAAGCTGTATGTTGTATGCTTTCAATTTAAGATCTCGACGTAAAATGCGCCAAGTCGTTCCATACGTCAGTCCGAGTTGCTGCGAATGGCTCCGAATCGACTATCCACGGTCTTCGTGTACACTCTCAGCTACGGCCGCTGCGTGCTGGACGTTCTGTCGAATATTATCCAATAATGAATGCTGGGTCTCAACATGGGTGATGCGAATAGTACGCTCAGTAGGCCAATTATGTTGACCATAAGTTGAGCGAAGTGCACGAAACACCTTCCTCACAGAACGTGAATTTTCGTAATAAAGTAGAACGATTTGTAAACGTTGTTCAGGCGTAAGTATTTCCATGATGAAATGCCAAACAATACTTAACAAAAATAACATGGCAGCATGACACGACTCACACGTGATCTGTCAAAAAATGCTATTGAAAAAAGTATCCCTACTTAGATCACCCGTTATATTAATTATTAATTTCAGGACGGTACACGTTTTCCTCCGAAATCTAAAAAAACACATTAAAGTACCTCTAAGTTTACTCTAAAATAAAATATTGAGGACCGGTTTCGTTATGAAATATCGATATAGTGAATGATTAACTTGTTCAAAATCGACTATTTAAAATGCATTTTATCACACAATATTTTCAATATATGCAACGTTCAACGTTCTAGATCTAGTATGATTTTATTCACAGTTAGGTTTCAAATTAGTGGAGACAGTACTCCTACTTGGGATGTCCCTCTCTTAGATTTGTGAACCTAAGACTTCATGTTATGCGTCTTCTGTTGAGCAGGCTTTGAATTAGTCTAATCCAGGTAGTGTTCCCTTTTAGATGTGACAGCGCCGCTATTTCCGCATCTGAGTGAATGTTGTTAAAAGCCCCTTCTATGTCAAGAAATGCCACCATGGTAAATTGCTTGAAATGCGTTCGTGTCTGCGCCAATAATCAGCTCGAGCTCGTCAGACGTTGTTTCTTCTACTACTTCTCTGAAGAGAGCTGTCGGTATTACAGCTTCATAAGGCATATAACTATAGACCGCCCAATATATGCGATTACTAGCAGCTGTTTGGTCTTTACCACTTAAATTAGTCATTAGAAAGATACATAGAACTTTCCTGACTAAAATGCAGGTTCTTGGAATGCCTTCACAGTTGATCAGAAGCAGTTAAAAGTTGGGTTTACTGATACCGCACACCCGCACAGGCGCAGCAATAGAGGCGCTGAAGCTGCTTTAGCGTGATGGAGGTCAATCTGTAGAATTCTTACCATCATTGGCAATCGACAGATAAACCTCCACCCCGACATGGGTGTTTTAGAACTCTTTCAGTGACCGAAGTAGCGCTTTCCTCCGCAGATAAGGACGTTACATATCTTCTGTTAGAGTTTGAGTCACCAGAAAGAATGGTCGTGGGTTGTTTTTTCGACAACCTCCAACTGGACTCCCGGCCACACCTTACCCGCTCAACTCAGAGCAGCTTTATGCAGGTCTACTGATCTGGGATCACCGAAATATAAGAGCTTTACTCTCTCCTGATGCCATCCTACATCATTGCAGATTGGTGGCTTGCCCGGCATTTCTCTACGGACATCGAGGTAATGAGCCATAATAGCTGATTGCACATTTGTTCTTGAGGATGGATCCATCCTCACTACACAGCCATTGATTAATTAGGGCTTCTTGCCTTTTTCGATGGCAGGGGTTTATCAGGTGATCTGATTTTTTTTTACTTTATTAGCCGTTAACACAGCGGAATTGGTGTCACTTTCAGCCGACTCATTGGCTTTAGAAGCATCTATGACGCCCTTAGCCCAGACAATTGACTCTTTTTGTTTTTCGGTAAGAGTCGAAACCTCAACCGCCTCCAACTTTGTCAAAAGTCTGAGCGCTATCCGGTGCTCATTGTGCTTCCGTTTTGACGGTCGGACATGACGTTTCCCCTGCGGTGAAATTTTCACCATTTTTTGATGTGGTTGGCTTTGGCCAAGACCAACGAACGGACGGTCGGACGATTGGAAAACCCCACTCCATCCATCGGAACATAAAGGCATCCCCATCAAGTGATAGTGTAAAATGCCAAGATCGGCGTTTGTTTTTGTATTTATTTATTTTTTTGCCTGTATTAGCCCGTAATAGGTACTACGATGTAGGCCTTCCATTCTTTGTACACCATTTTTTGTGGTTGCGTACTAGGTACTGCTTAATAGATTTTAACTATCTGCTCTGTGATAAACACGTCCGTTCACTACAACTGCTTAGCAATGGTATTCAATGCCCCTTATTTGTTTTTAAAACCAGGTTGTAAATAAAAAAACAATACATAAATTTATATTATTTTTAAGTGAACATTATAACATTAAAATAAAAAATACCTATAACTTTAACACTTTAAAACCACTGTTCATCCGTCTGTCCAACTGAACAGTCTGTAGTGTGATTAAGTGCCATCATTTTATTACGAAGCCACTGATGTGACATGAATATGCAAAAAAAAATGCAGATATACATATGTATATACGTAAGTACTTACCCACCACATGGAGGAATACAATGGCACTAGCTTTTGGCTCCGTGGACACTTGGCATTCATATATGCCTGCATCCTTTAATTGCACATATTTGATTTGCAATGACCATCGCTCCGGGTTTACAGTGAAAATAGATTGAAATCTCTGATCGGCTATAAAAGTCGTTTGGTCAACGGTCAGTATGTGACCATCTCTCACTCGTAGCCATGATATGGGCTTTTTTACCAATTGTTTTACCTAAAAAATAAAGACACAAATTAGAGGGAATTAAGGAGAATCAGTGAATGAGATAAAATCGGTAGAAAAGTGAACAAGTTAATTTCGTTAACATTTCATATTCTAGTAAAAATGGGATTTTTTCTGAAATTTTATGTTTCTAAAAAATCTGCGATTTTAGCTAAATTTTATTTGAAATTATTTCACAATGCGCTTTTATAGAAAAAACTTGTAGAAACAGCCTTATATCAACAATTATGCCAACATTTTTAGAATTTTTTAAAATTGATATTTTTGGCAATTGGCTAAATGGCATTTTTATTGTTAATTTTGTCGATATTTTATTCTTGAAGAAAGAATGTACGTGTCTAAAAATTTTGTTGGTATTTAATTTTTCAAACAAAAAACATTGGCATTACATTTTTCTAGAAAATGCAATTTTCTTCTACGAGTAATATTGTCAAAATTTAATTTTTTCAAAAAAAATCTTCGAGATTGCATTTCTCTAGAAAATTACAATTACAGCGAAATACAATTTTAGAGAAATGCGATCTCAAAAAAAATTTTCTGGAAAAATGTTTCAACAACATTTTGATGAAACTATATTTTTCTAGAAAACTTAAAATTGCATTTTTCTAGAAAATTTCGTCAACTTTAAATTTTTCTACAAAATTTCATTGAAATTAATTTTTTCTATAAAATTTAAACTTTTTACCTCTGTTTTACAAAAACTACAATGAATTTTTAAAAGTTATGAATGACAAAAAATGCATTTTTACTTTAATTATTGTGCCATATTTTATTAAAATCAATACGGGTCATTTTCTGCTTCGGAATTATTGCGTTTTTTGGAAAGTTTTTGAAAATACAATTCAATTGAAAATTTCGTTTTTGTTTCTAGAAAATTTTGACAAAATTAAATTTTTTACAACATTTCGTCAACATTTCATATTCTAATAAATTTATCCGAAAATTAATGTTTCTAAAAAATTTGAATTTTTTTTTTTTTAACTTTCTCGAATTGTCATTTTATAGGAAAAATTTGTCGGAACCGCAATTTTTTTGACAAATTCGACAAAATTTACTTTTTTTACTTGAAATTTGTTTAGTATTGACAAATGACATTTTTATTGTAAGTTTTGTAGAAATTACATTCTTGAAAATAGTTTAATCAAAATTGTCTACAAGTTTTGTTTAAATTTATTTTTGCTAGAAAATGCTATTTTTTTCTAATTTTGCCGATATTTAATTTTTCTAGAAAATTTCTTTGAGAATGTATTATTTTAGAAATCTTCGATCAAAATTTACTTTTCCTACAAAAATTTCGTTAAAAATTGTTTATTCTAGAAATTTTATTCAAATTGTAAAATTCTGTAAAAATTCATAAAATTTATTTTTTTAAAAAATTCATCAAAATTAAATTTTTCTACAAATTTTCCTGGAAATTCTTGAAAATATTGTATGTTTATTGTAATTAAGCCAAAAATATTTTTTATATTTACAAAATTGGCAAAATTGGATTATTTTTCAAAAATAAATGTGTCTTTAAAATTTCGTCGATATTGTAATGTTTGAAAAAGCATTATTATTAACAATTTCTCTTTAAATTTTCAAAATTGCTATCATAATTGATTTCTTCTGGAAAATTTAAATTGCAATTTTCTACAAAATTTTGTTGAAATTCTGCAAGAAATCATAAAATTATATTTTTGTAAAAATAAACAATTTTCACAAAATATCTTGGAATTCTTGTGGGTTTCAAAAACGTTGTGTTTATTGTAACTTTAGCAAAAAATATTTTTTTTTAGAAAATTTAGGCAAAATTTGGTTTATTTTCAAAATGTATCTAAAAAAATGTTACTAGATATTTTCTTAAACAGCAATTTAATAAAAAAAAACATAGCCATAACCGCATTTTATCAATATCATTTGTTTAGAATTACCATTTTTGGATAATTGACAAAATGAGATTGCATTTCTTCAGAAAAGGGCGATAAAATTCGAACAAAATTTGGATACTTTGGAATTATTTAATTTTTTGAAGATTTTGTCGTAAATACAAGTGAATTACAAATTTAGTTTTTTCTAGGAAAAATGTAAATTGTCTAAAAATGTTGTTGAAATTGCATTTTTCTAAAAAAAATTTAAATAAAAGTTTTCTAGAGAATAATTTTTTTCTAATTTTGTCAAAATTTAATTTTTCTACAAAATTTCTTTGAGTTTGCTTTTCTTTAGAAAACTACGTTAAAATAGCATTTTTCTATAGAAAAAATTAAATTTTTCCAGATTTTTTTCGATTCTAATTAATTAATGTTATCCAAAATTTAATGTTTCTAAACAAATCTGAAATTTAAACAAATAATTGCATTTGTTTCACGGTTTTATAAAAAAAACTATCGTTTTCCAACAAGAGGTGTTATTTTGAATCACCCGGTATTTCGGTAGCTGTCACCTTTGAAGCTTTTATTCTTTGACATTTGACAAGTAGAAACTACGCCATTACGAAAAATGGAACGATACACGATTCAACAACGTATTGAAATTATTAAAATTCAATACACTGGTGAAAATCTTGCAGTCACAGTTCGCAAAACTAAATCACTTTTGGGTCGTCGTGAAGCACTTTGTTGGACTGCAATACAGAAATTGGAAAATTCAAGCTGTTGGTACAAGTTAGTGATGTGAAGAATAAAACCCCTGCACGTCGCTCAAGAACAACTGAGAATATTGTTGCTGTAGCCCAAAGTGTTGAAGAAAACCCGGGTTTGTCGTTCTTTGGAATTGGGCATTCCACAAACGTCATTACACCATATCTTGCATAAAGACTTGGGTCTTAAGGCTTATAAAGTTCAGTTAACACAAGAACTCAAGCCGGCCGATCATCAACAACGTCGTGTCTTTGCTGATTGGGTCCTTGAAATGCATGAAAATGATCCGGAATTCCATCGAAAAATCATCTTGACTGATGAGGTCCATTTCCATTCGGTGGCTACGTCAACAAGCAAAATTTTCGCATCTGGGGCTCGGAAAACCCAAGAGTTATTGTTGAGAAGCCTCTCCATCCTCAACGTGTGACAGTTTGGGGCGGTTTATGGCCCGGCGGGGTCATTGGACCTTGCTTTTTCGAAAATGAGGTTGGATCAACAGTTACGGTGAATGGATTGCGCTATCGGGAGATGATTAATGATTTGTTATGGTCGTTGGATGGTATTGATCTGGACAACGCTTACATTCAACAAGACGGCGCTTATCTGAAGAGGTGATCACAATTGGTCACCGAGATCTTGTGATTTAACATCTTGCGACTTCTTCCTTTGGGGCCACGTGAAAGATAAGATCTACACCAACAGCCCAGCGTCGATTCAAGACCTCAAAGATAGAATTCGTGAGGCTATCGAGGACATAGGGCAGCCACTTTGCGATTTGGTTATGGAAAATTTCATGAAAAGGATTTGATCCTGTAAGCGTGGTCGTGGTGGCCATTTGGCTGATGTTGTTCTTCATTATTAACGGCATACCTTCCTCTTTATTATGAAATAAACATCCGATCATTTATCTAAAAAAATTGAATTTTTCTTTGAATACCAAAACAACACCTCTTGTTGGAAAAACCGTTATAATACATAATATAGGCAAAGATGATATTCTCCTAGAGCCAGGAGAAGATACTAGTTAAAAATCATTTTAATTTATATTTTCTCAAATTGCACTTTTATAGAAAAAACTTGTCGAGTCAGCATTTTATTGACAATCACGACAAAATTTTATTTTTGAGAATTTACATCTTTGACAATTGGCAAAATGACATTATTATTGTTAATTTTGGCGAAATTACAATCTTTAAGAAAGTTTTATCAAAATTTAATTGTCTAAAAATTTTGCAGGCATTTTATTTTTCTAAAAAAATCATTGACATTTCGAAATTTCACTTTTGCAGAAAACTTCTTTGAGATTGCATTTCTCTAGAAAGCTACGTTAAAATTTAATTGTTCTACAAAATTTCGAAACAAATTTTATTTTTCTATTATATTCTATTTTTTTTTCGTTAATAATGAATGGTCAATTGAAGAATTAGTATGCCAAATATTATTAAAATCAAAAGGGGACGTTGTTTGAGTTATTGAAACTGTTTTGGAATTAATATTTTTTTTAAATTTTGTCGAATATACATTTAAATAGAAAATTTAGTTTTTTCTAGAACATTTTGCCAAAATTCAATTTGTCTAGAACATTTCGTCGACATTTAATTTTCTAGCAAATTTATCCGAAATTTATGTTTTAATGTTTTAAAAAGTCTTAAATTTGAATTGAATTTTACTTGTAATTTTCTCAAATTTCATTTTTATAAAAAAAAAACTTTACGAAAGTTTATTTAATTAACAATTACGCCAACAATTGAATTTTTCTAGAATTGTCATTTTACAATTGGCAAAATTGAATTTTAATTTTTTTAAAAAATGTCGATCCAAATTGAATTTATCTAGAAAATTTTGTTAAAAATGCATGCTTATTTGAAGAATTATAACGCTTTATTTTATTAAAATCAATAGGGGATGTTTTTTGAGTAATTTGAACAGCTTTGGAATTATTGATTTTTTTTTAAAAGTTTGTCGAAAATACATTTTAATTGAAAACTTTGCCAAATAATTTTTTTGGAAAATTTCGTCAACATTTCATATTCTTGTCATTTTATTCGATATATATTGTTTTATGTTTAACTGAATTTTACTTGAAATTTTCATAAATTACACTTTTTTAGCAAAACTTTTCGAAACAGTATTTAATTGACAATTATGCCAAAAATTGCATGTTTTAGAATTAATATTTTTGACACTTGGCAAAATGACATTTTTATTGTAATTTTTGTTAAAATTACGTTTTTGAATAAAGGTTAAACAAAATTGAATTGTTTACAAATATTGTTGATATTTTATTTTTATAAAAAATCGATGACATTAAATTTTTCTAGAAAATTTATATTCGTAATTTTTTTGGAAATTTTTTTGCAAAGAATTTGGCAGAATTGAATATTATACAAAATTTCTTTGAAATTTAATTTTCTGACAAATTTCGATAGAATATTATTTTTCCACAAAATTTTATCAAAATGAATTTTTTTCATTTAAAATTTTCTAGAAAATTTATGGAAATTCCTGCGAATTACAAAAGTATTGTATGCTTATTGTAAATTTAGCCAATTATATTTCTTTTTAGAAAATTTTGGCAAAATTCTAAATTAGGTTTTTCCTTACAATTTAGTCGAAATTTTAATTTCGTTTGTATCTAAACAATTTTCTGACAATATTTATTGGAGAATTTCTTTCGAATTTAATGTTTTTAGAATTTACATTTTTATTGTAATTTTTGTCGAAATTAGAAAGTTTCACCATAATTGAATTGTCTAAAAATTTTATTAAAATTTTATTTTTCTAAAAAAATCCTTAACTTTTTTTCCGATTTTTTTCGAAATTTAATTTTTATATTTTATTAATATAAAAAGGGATAATTTTTGCATTGTTGGAACTGCTTCGGAATTATTGAAAATTTCGTCATAAATACATTTCAATAAAAAATTTTGTTTTTTCTAGAACATTTTGTCAACATTTCATATTATAGTAAATTTATCCGAAATTTTAACTAAATTTATCTGCAATTTTACTAACAAAATTCTCAATTGCGAGATATAACCATTTTAAGTGTTAGTAAGGAAATTTAATTTCTTCCAATAAAATAAGTGATACCAAAACTTTGTGATTTTCCTTCTAGGAGGCTTATTTAACGAGATATAACCATTTTAAGGTTTGGTAAGGAAAATAACTGATACCAAATTATGTCCTTTGCATAATTCTGATTTTGGCTAGAACTTTAAAGATTAAAAAATATTTATGAAGATAACCATGTTATTTCCTCTAAAATGCAGTATTAATACGACAACAAATCACACATCGTTAATTTTTTAAATATCTCATAAAATCTGCAATTCAGAAACAGAATTGAGAATTGTCACAAAAAACATATCTCCGACATACATAAGTGCCCCCATTTCCAAATGAAGACTAAAAGACTAATAAGTTGCATTAATTTCCCTTTTCGTTTAACACTCAAAGATAAGTACGCAATGCTATAATACGAGTATGTATGTATGTAGAAGCGACAAAGCACCGAAAAAGGAAGCATTTTCCCCAAACGGGGAAACGACTGACTTTAATAAATAAATCTGCCATAAAATGCATTTCCGTGAGATGCTCCCATCGCATCCCTAGAAATGAGAACATAGCACCCGTAATGGGTTTTCTGGCTCCGTTTGCCTTACAGTACTCTTGTTGTTGTTACTTTAGTTCACTTTGCCGCTGTCGCTTTTGGTTGTTGTTATTGCAGTTTTTGTTTCAGACATAACCATAACTTTGCATATTACCGCTTACTTTCGCCTTATTGTTATTGTAATGGAAATTTTCTCTCTTCTTTGAATTTGGGTCAATGCGATGCAATGTTCATTCTGATATTATAGTAGTCGTCGTAGAACATATTAAACAAATTTTACTTTGCTGGAGACACAAAAATGAGGGGAAATTTTTTACTCGCACAAAGGCAACAACAACAGCAGCACCAGAAACAACGAAACAAATTTAGAAATGTAAAATCTGGCATAGTTAAATGCGGAGGAAAAAAACGCAAAACTCAGAACTGAGTTTATGGCATTCATAAAGAAATATATTTACACTGAAATGAGAAAATAATTAAAGAACGCGCTCCGGCGTTAATTACGACCAAGTCGAATTGTATTCCCCTTTGTAATTGTTGTTGGTTTTACAGTAACAACGCAAACAACAGCAACAACACCACAAAACAGAAAGGCGCTAAATTTGCCCAGGGGAATGAATACTCATTTCATCCGAATGTGCGTTCCGCATACAAAATATGGTTTCTAAAATCTGTGTAGGGGTCATGACAATTATTGAAATTGCTACACTGTATTTTTTGTATTCTCTAGACCTAGAAATATTTCTCTGAGACACTATAAAGTATATATCGCTCACTCACTTCAAGAGTGACATAACTCACAATTATTGTTAGTTTTAGTTGACCTGTTGAGATTTTTTATACCCTACACCACACAGTGGTACAGGGTATTATAAGTTTGTTTCACGGCAGATGTTTGTAACACCTGAAAATAACACAGCTAGACCCACCTTAAAGTATACCGATCGACTCAGAATCACTAGCTGAGTCGATTTAACGATGTCCGTCCGTCCGTCCGTCCATGTAAAGTTGTTCGTCGACTATCTTTCGTCCGATTTGGCCCTTTAGTCCTATAGAAGCTGTATTTTACATCCAATCGTTTTGAAATTTAGAATGGTAGAGTTTCTTGATCCATGAACCAACATTGCCGAATTTGAAGAAAATCGGTTAAGATTTAGCTATAGCTCCCATATATATGTTTCGTCCGATTTGGCCCTTTAGTCCTATAGAAGCTGTATTTTACATCCGATCGTTTTGAAATTTAGAATGGTAGAGTTTCTTGATCCATGAACCAACATTGCCGAATTTGAAGAAAATCGGTTAAGATTTAGCTATAGCTCCCATATATATGTTTCGTCCGATTTTGCTCTTTAGTCCTGTAGAAGCTGTATTTTACATCCAATCATTTTGAAATTTAGAATGGTAGAGTTTCTTGATCCATGAACAAACACTACCGAATTTGAAGAAAATAGGTTAAGATTTAGCTATAGCTCTAGAGTGATCAAAACTGGTTTAAAATAAACCGGCCCACCGGTTTTTTGCTTCCACCGTCCCCGGTTTTTCTCAAAATCATGAATTTCGAACAACCGGTGCAACCGGTTTTTTTCGTTTGTTTCCACCGGTTTTCCGGGTTTTTTATTATCACTAAAATATTAAAAATTATTTACAACTTTATATACAAAATATCACAAATTAAGATAATAATATGAAATATGGCCTAAAAAGACTCGGCAACTTTGCTAGAATACGAAGCCATTCACCAATTTCTATACAAATTACAAAAATTTAAAGAAAATAAATGATTCATACGCGCAGAAGTTATGTGAAAAGTAAACGCATTCTCCCACTTCCAAACCGAAACAAAAACAAGTAAGAAAATTTCAATTGGGTAAACCGACTAGTGTATACTCTTATATATTTATATACTCGTATATACCCACCTGCACTAAAGTGTGTATATAAAATATATATGTATAAAGATTTAGTACCTCTATTAAATATTCTATTTAATTCCCCGAAATATTAATATTTTCTTGACTGAACTACATAAGGGGAATTTCATGTCAAGTGGGTTAATTTTTAAAAGGGATGTCTTCTGTCTGGATGAAAATTGCACCAAGTAGCCCTATCAGATAGTAGTTATGTGACACAATTCCAACGAGATCGGTAGAGGACTTTCCGAGTTGGAGGGTGTCAAATATTGACATTTTTGTCAAACGGTTGTTTTTCCCATCTGAAATGCTAAAATGTTTGGTTGAACGTAAATTTTTTTCAGAGGTTTATATTTATTTTGATAGATCAACAGGTCCCATCCCATTAATAGGTCACAAAGCTTTTAAAGGAAATTATCTAAGCTTTCTTTTGAGCAAAAAAATCAAAAATTGAAACATAGGTTTTTACCAAAATTTCAAA
Organism: Eudasyphora cyanicolor; assembly: GCA_963930755.1. Lineage (NCBI taxonomy): Eukaryota > Metazoa > Arthropoda > Insecta > Diptera > Muscidae > Eudasyphora > Eudasyphora cyanicolor. The sequence goes on from OZ005734.1 coordinate 19,355,013, forward strand.
AAAGTTTAATTTTGCAAAAAAGTAATGAAAATATATTTGCTAATTTTTTTAAAAGGTTGAAGAAAAGACTATCGATAACACTTTTGGAAAATGTTTTTTAATACAATAGCTAATTAGTTATAAGTATGAGATAAAAGGACCGTTTGACTCAAATGACAATATTCATCACAATCCAACTCATAACTACTATCCAACAGGACTAAATTTGGTGCAAGATTCCTGATCAGAAGACATCGCTTTTAAAAATGTAATATTAAAAAATCGCCTTTTTTGTGCTTAAAAAGGAAAATGTTTTTCAAACGGCAATTTTCATACTGTTTTGTTATGCCTAAAAAAACCGGTTCTACCGGTTTCCCCGGTTTTCTTCGAAGAAAAAAACCGTCCACCGGTTTTTTTATAACTTAAATAAACCATCCACCGGTTTTTTATTTTTTCAAAAAAACCGGTTTTTTGATCACTCTATATAGCTCCCATATATATGTTTCGTCCGATTTGGCCCTTTAGTCCTGTAGAAGCTGTATTTTACATCCATTCGTTTTGAAATTTAGAATGGTAGAGTTTCTTGATCCATGAACCAACATTGCCGAATTTGAAGAAAATCGGTTATGATTTAGCTATAGCTCCCATATATATGTTTCGTCCGATTTTGCTCTTTAGTCCTGTAGAAGCTGTATGTTACATCCAATCATTTTGAAATTTAGAATGGCAGAGTTTCTTGATCCATGAACAAACACTACCGAATTTGAAGAAAATAGGTTAAGATTTAGCTATAGCTCCCATATATATGTTTCGTCCGATTTGGCCCTTTTGTTCTATAGAAGCTGTATTTTACATCCAATCGTTTTGAAATTTAGAATGGTAGAGTTTCTTGATCCATGAACCAACATTGCCGAATTTGAAGAAAATCGGTTAAGATTTAGCTATAGCTCCCATATATATGTTTCATCCGATTTGGCTCTTTAGATCCAATCGTTTTTATACCCTACACCACACTGTGGTACAGGGTATTATTTAAGTATAAAATGTCCCAAAAGTAAATTTATGTAAACAATTTATACATGAATTACCAAATTTATATATCAGAGTTATTCAATATTACGAGAGTGGTGTAGGGTATTTTATAGTCGGCACCGCCCGACTTTAGCCTTTCCTTACTGGTTTTGTTTTTGATATTGTTCGGCTTGAGGTCCTTTTCAATTAAAATGCGTGGATTAGGCTTTTATACCCTCCACCATTGTCACTTCGTTTGTAACACCTCTAAATACTCATCTGAGACCCCATAATGTATATATATTCTTAAACGTTGTAAAATTCTAAGACGATTCAGCCATGTATGTCTGTCCATTCGTCCGTCAGTTGTAATCACGCTACAGTCCGTAATAATAGAGCTTGGTTGATCAAATTTGGTAGAAATATTTCTTATATTTGCAGTTTGTTTGGTATTTGCAGGTTGTTTGGTATTGCGACCTCTATAGTTCTCCTATAGAGGTCTATTTTGGCAAGAATTCAACTCAATAAAATGTATACAAATCTAATTTTATTTTGTTGCAGTCCCCGTGTTGATGAAGCTCTAAAAAATGCTATTTTAAGCCATAAGTACCACTTTTTTCAGGTGAAGAGTTTGGTTAAAGAATTTGCGGCCCGATATTTGGCTAAAAATTTAACGTTCAATTTTTAATAATTTACTTAAACAAAAAGGTTTTTCTCCATATCCAAAGATAAAATTGAATGCAATCCATAATGGAGGGTATAGATTCGGCATGGCCGAACTTAACGCTTTTACTTGTTTCTAATTAATTTATTTTCGTTTCCGATATTTCGATTAACATCGTTAGTCTTCTTCAGGGAAGTTTTGATGTTCAAAATTCTAAAGTTTGTCCGTACTATGTGAGTTAACTTCGAAAATTTAAAATTTTTGAGGTTGCCTTACAGAAATGCGAATTTTGCGAATGCCCATAAATTAATCACAGCGAAAAAGTAAACAACCATATTTCGGATAATTCTTGCGTTTTTAAAAATCTTAGTTCATGTTAATTATCTTTTTATACAGACTTAAGGTTACACATCTTGACAATTTTAAATTTTGTATATAAATGTTTATTCTTGATCGTAAAATTCAAGGACGATTTAGCCATGTCCGTCTGTCTGTCTGTTGAAATCACGCTACATTCCGTAATATATATATGTGTATATATTATTTTAGCTATATTGATCAAATCTGGCTGAAACATTTCTTATAGTTGCACGTTGTTTCGGACCGAAAAAATCGTTTAATGCCTTGATATGTGTCCCCTATAGATGTCGCTCCCACTATTTCTTTAACCCTTTGTCGACCATAAGGTTTGAAAAATATACCAACTTTTTGTACTTCTCTGTGTTACTACACGAAAAATATGGTCGAAAAATGTCAGTGGAATCAAAACATTACGTAGGTTTATTCTGTCTAAATACAAATTTAAAGCAAATTGGAACATTTTAGACATAAGTCTGGTAAAAATTCCAAAAAAATATTGAAAGTAAAAATCTTAAATTTTTACAATATGTTGCAATAATTATTAGATAGTGTTTTTTAATACAGGTCTTTCAAACCGGACTAGTTTACGATTTTTTGTGAATTTTACATTTAAAATATTTTAAATGGTAATTTTTGTAGGGATTTAGGCTTCTGGAAAAGTCCATGATTGCTTATAAGGTCTTACGAAGAAGTGTGTATTAGCCGGTTTAATTTCAATGAAGTTGCATTTCTCTAGTAAATTACGTTAAAATATATTTTTTTTATATAATTTCGTTGAAGTTGAGTCTTTCTACAAAATTGCTATTTTCTAGAAAATTTTGTCGAAATTGCATTGTTCTACAAAATTTCTTTAATATTGCATTTCTCTAGAAAATACGTGGACATTATCTTTTTTTACAAAATTTTGTAAAATTTCATTTTTCTACAAAACTGCATTATTTTTAGAGTTCAAGTCTTATCGAAATATACAGGGTGGGTCATTTAAAATTTTAAATTTGAATCAACTATAAAAAAGTGCTGATGCAGTACTATGCAACAACAATTTTGTCGAAGGGTGTGCACCACATTTTCTGGTGTAATACGGAGTCCTAAACAAAAAAAATATTTAAAAAAAATTGTGTTTAAATTTTATTTTAAAAAATTTTTTTTTAAATTCCCATTTTCTTGGAAGGTACCTTTAGTAGTTGGCCCATCTCTTTTGAAGCATATACTTGATAAAGTCGGGGTTCACTTTAAGTTAAAGAAGGTTATGAGGCCTATAAATTTTATTAATGACGGTTTCAATTGGCAACCGAATTTAAGTAAATGTTGTTAAAATAATTAGAAAAAAAATTTTTTGTTGACGCAAACAATATTAAAAAATAGAAAAAAATCGCCAAAAAATTGTTTGTTACAATTACTGTAAGCTAGCATCCTACAAAGAAAACAGTGCATATTTGAAGAAATAGATTTTCTTAAATGTAAATGTAGAAATATAAATCAGATACTGCGCGCCAAAAGTGCAACACATCAAATGACCTTAGCGACTCCATGAATATTTGATGGAAATCCGTTTTAAGTAATTTTAGCAATGTCCGTCAGCCTGTCCGTCCGTCTACCTGGTTTGTGCGCACGATAACTTTCGATAGGATTAACCGATTGACTTAAAATTTGGTTAGCGTCAACATTTCTTTTTACCTCAGGCTAAGGTCACATATGGACTATGTTGGTCAACTCCTTCAAGTACCTCTCCCACGAAGCGTCAAAATTTAGAGAAATTATGATTTTCTCAGAACTTTTATACTACTACTCAGAATCTTTCACAATTCCACACAAAGTAATAGTTGTTTGGACTCTATCTCCTTGAGAAAAATGGGAGAAGTTGCCATGTTCCTTTTGGTACCTCCCATACAAATGGACCATTTTGCACAAAAACTTAACGGCTTATAACTTTGATTCCAGTCCATACAAATGCTTGACATTTTGTGAAGTTTTATGCTTTTAAGGTACCTACAGTTCCATAAAAAGTGGGCTTATAAGTTTGTTTCCAATCCATACAAATACACGAATTTTTTTGAGTGTAATGCCTCATCCCTTTTGGAACCTCCATACAAATGGACCATTTTGCATAACAAGTTAACGGCTTATAACTTCGATTCCTGCACATACACACAATTGAAATTTTGTACTCGTACAGTATAATGTTTTTTATTGAACCCATAGTACAGGGTTTTCCAATAAGAGGTGTTATTTTGAATCACCCGGTATTTCGGTAGCTGTCACTTTTAAAGCTTTTATTCTTTGACATTTGACAAGTAGAAACTACGCCATTACTAAAAATGGAACGATAAACGATTCAGCAACGTATTAAAATTATTAAAATTCGAAAAATCGAAAATAATCGAAAAATCATCTTGACTGATGAGGCCCATTTCCACCTCGGTGGCTACGTCAACAAACAAAATTGTCGCATCTGGGGCTCGGTAAACCCAAGAGTTATTGTTGAGAAGCCTCTTCATCCTCAACGGGTGAATGTTTGGTGCGGTTTATGGTCCGGCGGGGTCATTGGACCTTACTTTTTCGAAAATGAGGTTGGATCAACCGTTACGGTGAATGGATTGCGCTATCGAGAGATGATTAATGATTTTTTATGGTCGGAGTTGGATGGTGTTGATCTGGACAACGTTTACTTTCAACAAGACGGCGCTACGGGCCACGTGAAAGATAAGGTCTACGCCAACAGCCCAGCGTCGATTCAAGACCTCAAATATAGAATTCGTGAGGCTATCGAGGACATAGGGCAGCCACTTTGCGATTTGGTTATGGTAAATTTCATGAAAAGGATATGGTCCTGTAATCGTGGTCGTGAAGGCCATTTGGCTTATGTTGTTTTTTATTATTAACGGCATACCTTCCTCTTTATTATGAAATAAACATCTGATAATTTATCTAAAAGAATTACATTTTTCTTTGAATACCAAAATAACACCTCTTGTTGGAAAACCCCTTATATTGAAAAATGGGCTTTATTGCCACGCCTCTTTTGATACCCATGCAAATTTACAAAATTGCCAAAATAAAAAATATGAAAAATTATTTTTGTGAATTTTCCTATTTTTATAATATGGGTCATAATTTATACATACATCTACCCATTGACTTTTTGCAAATAGGCACTGTTTTCTTCGTTAGGATGCTAGCTTTCAAAAACGAACCAACGAATTTTTTATGCCACAAAAAAATATGCATTTGAAAATTGATTTTTTACTGACCATGCCTCGAATTTTGTTAATATCAGCGATTTCTCTCACATCAGCTCTTTTGAATTGAAGGCAAAATATATAGGTGTAAAACAATAGGCAATTTTTTCTATTTTATAGCGAAAATGTATGTGTAGTATTTTGGCTATGTAGAGGAAATTATAAAAAGAAAGTATAACATATTTAAAAGCAAATGCAAAGAAAGTATAAAATATTTAAAAGCAAATGCTTTCGAAAAGAGAATTGGTCAATATTTTTAATAAATAGCTTTGTCACGCTTATTCAAATTCATCCATTTTTTACGATAATTTCAACACTTGCCCACATTTTCGACAATGAAAACCTGTACCATTTTTATGCGTAGTAATGTTTTATCAGGAAAGCTGCCAAACTGAATTTTGAGTCCAGGTTTTATAAAATAGATTTTGGGGAAAAAACAAAAAAATTAATTTTTGGGAATTTTCGAATTTATTTTGGTAATTGTGGGATTTTTCTTCACAAATATAATAATGTTAGAATTGACCTCTATTTATATTGTCAAGACATACAAATTAAAAAAAATATAATTGATTTATATTAGTTTTTAAATATTTAATGGGCTAATAAAGTTTCTGTCTGTGTTTGAAAACATTTTTTTTTTATTTTTTTCCAGATTCTTTCCTACGAATCGGAATGTATTAGAGCCAGATATATACCGTTTCCTTTCTCATTATAGATAGAAAACAAATTTTGCTTTTTTGATGAATTATAGATATAAAAAGATTTGGCCATCTGAATTTATACTACAAAAAATATTCTTTTCAAAAACAAAAAAAATGGCAAAAATACAAAAAAAGTTTGTAATGTATAAATTGAAATGGTCTTTATGAATCTGTCGAAAAAGACAAAATTACACGCGCTTAGACATTTTGTTCACTCGAGGTGGCCTAGTTTGTGGTATACAGTAGCTCCACTCATGTATACGATGGGTGGCTCAAATTCAATAATAACTAATAACTCTTCTAGTTACAAGCAAACCAAGTGGTGTTGCAATCGATTGACTGCTTAAGAAATGCTACAATTAATTTATTCTAATAATCTTTTGATAATGAATAATTTCACGTAATGGAACTATTAATTTGCCACCAATATCGTGTGATTTAACCCCATTGGATTATTTTCTTTGTGGTTATGTAAAGTCACTCGTCTACGCCGATAAACCAGAGAAAATTAAACAGCCGAAAATCAACATTCGAAGGGTTTTTGGCGAAATACGGCCGCAAATGCTGCGGAATGAGAGGTACAGATTGCGCCATGTACGCGGCTGCCAAAGCAGCCTCATGATGCAAATCATATTTAAACATTAATGGCATACAATTTTCTATCCAACGAAATATTAAAAATATATTTTTTAATTTACACAGTACAACATTTTCCAGCTCATTTATTTGGGACTCAATTCTGGGAATTGGATGTGAATGTAGCCCCAAAAATAATAACTTCTGAATCATTCGTGTAATCAAGTTGGCTCAGTTATTAATTTAATGGTCCTACGAATTTTTTGCTCAAGGTGGATTTTTAGCACTTTTTCTATATTTTTTCTCGGTATACCGTAGGGAATATCTTTTTTTTTTTGTCTGAAGCAGATTTGTAGATATTGAACAGGAAAAAAAATGCGGAACAAACCTACACGAAAGAAAGTGCATCCAGTGCCTTAAAAATCGCAAAAATATTCTGTTCTGTTTTAATGTTATGTTTTGTACGTATACGTATTACGTATTACGCATTACGTATACGAATTTTTCAATATTTTGAAAAATATTTTATGACTTTGTGGACATTTTTGCGATTTTTAAGGCACTGGATGCACGTCTTACGTGTTTGTTTGTTCCGCATTTTTTCTCCTATTCAATATCTACAACTTTGCTTCAGACACAAAGAGATATTCCGTACGGTAAACCGAGAAAAAAATATAGCAAAAACGAATGATGCAGAAGATCTTTATTTTGGGGCTACTTTCACGTCCAATGCACAGAATTGAGTCCCAAAATCATGTGCTGTACTGTGTTATTTTAGTTTAAAGTACTTTCCTTTACTTTAAAACCCTTTGTATCTCGAGGTCTTTATAAAAAGAACCTTCAAATTATACATATATCTCCTAAAGTCATTTTCGGGTGTAGCGAGGCGCATCGGCCTCAGGTAGCATTTAATCAAATTAAAATTAAAGAGTTTGGCCAATGGAAATCGTTCCTGAAATATTGTCCGTCTGTATGGCTGCGTGGGACGTAATTTTACATCATTATTTATGTTATTTTACTCCAATCTTTACATTATTTAAGGTCTTTTAAGAGTTTAACAAAAATAAAAAACAATTTAATTTAGATTTTTCATACTCTTTAAACAAAGTTTGTGAAACCTTAGATTTATTTTATTTTTAATTTCTTGTCTGTAAGGATTGTAATCCATAGACTGAATAAATAAATAAACTTGGCAGGGAAAATTATTTTATAACAGGACCGGTTCAGATGTAGATGTAGATATGTGTAGATAGCCACATTATTCAAACGATGTGTATTTGACACAAATAATTTTCTTAATCCAACTGAAATACTGTCGAATTTCAAAAGAATCGGATTATATATACGTAAGCCTTGCAAAAACCAAATATTCCAAACGATTTTGGTGAAGATCTAAAGAATGTAGTTTCTTGGTCCAATAGTTACTTATATACATACACTGCAAGTTTTAACGTATTGATTAAAAGCAACTACATGCTATACATCATTATGCTGTATAGGGGTCGTGTAGGGTATCATATTATTGTCTTTGCCAAGCTTTAGCTTTTCCTTACTATGTATGTAGTTAAACAAAATTTATGGGACATGGTTGTATGGGAACATATTGAACATTTCTACAACTTATCCGGAATAAGACAATTGAGAATGTTTCATAAATTTTTGCACAGAAAAAACAGAATCTGGTCGATTTTAAACATTTCACCATAAAACCGATTTAAAAATACTTCTTCCGAAATGCATACTTATGTCATCATTTAAGTAAAGTGAAAACTGATCCAAGTTAGGAAAACCATAAACGAGTACTGTATTTTTGTACTCGTACCTTCACCAAAGAAGATCAAAGGGATTCTCTTTTGCCTTGGACCACTTTAGGCTCTGTAATACAATGGGGAAATTCTAGTGCATATACATAGTTAGCTTTTCAGTAGTACTTACATTGCAAGGTAAATAGGCATGAGTACCGGCCTGACTGGTAACTGTTTGATAATCATCTATGGTGGGCGGTGGTTTCAATGTGGTTGTGGCCACCGGACGGCGACGAGTTGTTTTCTTTCCCGATGATGATGACGATGACGACGATGTGGGTGATGATGCAGTGGTTGAACTACTTGTGACATAAGGTTCCGATGTCGATGCTAATGTGGCACTGGGTGCAGCCGGTGCTGGGGGTGATGTTACTAATGTTGTTGTTCTTGCGGATGTTGCTGCTGGCGATGATGAGGATGTTATTCCATTTGCTGAAGATGATGCTCCAATTGCTGTTGCACTTGCTGTTACTGAGGTTATCTCTGAATGCGAGGAACTACTTGTATGAGTTGAAGAGTTATTGCTTTTAATGTAATAATGTGTTTGCCTGAGATCTCTGCCTCTTGTGTCGGCAACTAGGGCCACAGTACCCATCAAGAAATGTTTATCGACAACCGTTGCTAAGGCTGCCGGCACTAGTGGTGCTGGTGGTACTTGCTCTGCTGGTCGTGGCTTCATGACTGACAAGGACAATGAAGCGGTCATGGGTCCAATTCGATTTGCCCGACTATAGAGGGATTGCGGCCCAGCCACAAAAGCTGCTGCACTTTCATCATATGGGAATACACTATCAAAGCCAAACGTTGGATGATAGTTGGCTGCTGTTATGTGGCTACTCTGTTGGTTGAAGGGTTTAATTGCATATGAAGATGTTGCTCGTGTTACCACTGCGGCGGTGTAACCAGGCGCTACACTACCAGAACCAGACCCAGAACCATCATTCATTTCCACAGCATTGTTTGCCCGGTTGGCAACCTCCATGGGGTGATTAGCAGCAGCTTTAGTCGTACCATCTGACATTGTGCTCGTCCCATTTACCTTCATTAATTCAACTTCCAAGGCCTGGTGGCGTTGCTTTGCCGTTTTCACTAATGGCGGTTGCCCAGAATTCTTCTTGTCCAGAGTTCCTCTTGTAATTGTCTGATGTGTGGCTGGTGACATAGACTTAGATAAATGTAATGCTGGAACATACTTGTGGTCTGTTGACGCACTGGTATTTGCATTTGCATTTGGCTGCATTAGCAGTGACATCTGTGCAGTGGAACCGCCACTGCCACTGCCGCTACCACTATTTTCATTAACTAACATTTCTTGGGGTTTTGGTAGTGTTGCTGATGTCATGTTGCCAGTTAGTATTGCATTGTCCGTGAATATATGGCTGCTCGTTTTGTGGGCGTCATGTCTTCGCCCTTCTTTGCTACTGGTGCCATTTGCAGTATCTGCTTTCCAGGAAGACAACAATGTAGTTGATGTTCTGGACGATGACAATGATGATGCTGCAGCTACTTCGTCAACTGCAACAACAACGACTGCTGTTGTTGATGGTGGTGGCGCGGGTTCATGAAATTGCTGTTGCATTGTTGCTGCAGCTGTCGTTGTCAGCTCTATGGATTTTCTCGTGACTGCAATTGGTGTTGCCACTGATGATGACAATGACACTTTCCTTGTGGTTTCCATAGCATTTATGACATTATGATCCAGTTGCGAGCTTATCCTTAATCTTGTATTATTGTTATATTCAATGGTATTCTGTATCGTACCTGAAAGTATATGACAATGGGTACAATAGGGAGAGTGAAAAGAATAATAATAATATTAATACAATATTCATTACAAAAATAATGTTTTTACTTGTCAGTTTTAATAGAATAAATGTTGGAAATTAATATAAAGCACAATAGTTTCGACTTAAAAATAAACTTTTTTCTTAAAAGTTTTTCAGAATTATACGAGTATCCCTATAATTTTAAGTCCTTGCGTGGTTAAGATTTTTAATTTAAAACCAGTAAAGAAAGCCGTGTTTCCAGACAAATTTGGATACAAAATCGACAAAACTCTTTCGAAAATAGTCAGTCACAAAAATTTTGAATTTTGACTTCTTAGCGCCTTAGATATCACAAATACCAAACGATTATACTAAAATTCTGCTATTTGCTTTTCAGTTTAAGCAGAACTACTTCAAGGAGCATTTTACCTCATTGGTCAATACTTTATGTTCGCCTTATACTAAAGTCTTACCCAATATAATAACACTATGCAACACAATTCTCCAGGTTGTGGACACATTTGGTCGATTTTGTTGATCAAAAAAACATCACGAAGTGCACGAAATGCATTTTGATTTGAACGCTCATTTTCAGAAAAAAACTTGACGTTTAGGTGTGGTTCACATTCAACATCGGCCCTTACAATTTAACCATCACAGGAAATTATGAGGACTAAAAATGTTAAGGACGACACTTTCAAGTGGAAGCAAAAGTTTAGTAACTGTCTTTAAAATAGCTAGAAAAAATTATTTTTTCACAAAAAATTGTTTTTTGTTGGCACGAAAAAAGCATAAAAATAGACAGAAAACCGCAAAAAATTAGTTTGGTGCAAGTTTTGAGAGCAAGCATCTGAGCGAAGAAAACAATGCCTATTTGAAGAAAATCTGTGGATAAATGTAGAAATTATAGAAATTTGGTAGATATATAAGAGAATTTCAACATAACCCGGTTTTTTGTGAACGAGGGTATACATCAGTTGCTGCGGGCCTTAAAGTGTAACACAAAGCAGGAGTCACCTAAGACACCCCCAGTATATATTTACGGAAATCTGTTATGGGTCCGTCAGCCTGTCCGTCTGTTTGTAAGGCTGGTGAGCACAGTAACTTTTGACAGGATTAAGCGATTGACTTCAAATTTGGTATGTGTTAATATTTTTGTTCTATCCCAGGCTAAGGTCAGAGATGGACCATGTTGGTCCACTCCTTCTAGTACCTCCCCCACCAAGGGTCTACATTTTGTGAAATATTGGTTATCTCACAACTTCTATACTACCACTGAGAATCTTTCAGTGTTCCATAAATAGTATTGGTTTCTTGGTCGCTATCATATTGAGAAAATGGGCGAAGTTGCCACGCCCCTTTCGGTACCTCCCATACAAATGGAAAATGTTGCACAAAAAGTTAACCGCTTATAACTTTGATTCCAGTCCATACAGATACAAATAGTTAACGGCTTATAACTTCGATTCCTGCACAAACAAACGCTTGACATTTTGTACAGTGTAATGTTTTTATAATACCTGTAGTATATTGAAAAATTGACGTTACTGCCACACCCCTTTTAGTTCTTCCCAAACAAAATTGCGAAAATAAAAAAATTGAATTTTTTTTTTTTATTTTCCTATTTTCACAATATGGGTCATAATTTATACATTTATCCAAAAACGCTGAAAAGAAATCGCTTCTGTAGCATATTGTAGCAAACATATTCGGCTTGAAACATATATATATATATTTAGGGTACACTCTAAACATATAATATTTGGTACACACAAAAATTATATTTTTGGGAAGATGTTGTTCTAAACAAATCTTTGTTTACATCCCAATTTGTGTTTATTTTGGACTTTTTTTTCCGAAACAAATATTTATTTGCATTTACGTATTCAGAAAATACCTAAATTGTGTTAAATTTGTCAGTAATTCAAAGTTAATTTTTAGAAATTTTTCACGTCATAAATATAATAAACAATAATAATTGAAATCATATAATCTTGGATCGAAATAAATACTTGGAGGATTGACAACTAATGATGGCTTGGAATACTCAGAAATTTTAAATGACTGATTTAAAACATAAGTTAATGCTTAATGCATTTGGTATCGTAACAGGGAGGTTCAAACCAAAGGAACCAACAAAATTTAAATTTATTTGAAGAAATTCCTAAACAATAATTTTATTTGTATTCAAACGCATATTTTATTTGAGAAACTTAGTTTTTTTTCCAATTCATTACATTTTTTATTGAATCTTTCATTATTATACAATGAAAATAACAATAAGTGGACAAATCTTAACCTAAAATACTAATCTCTGGGTTATTGCCATTGCGAATAAACCATTGAGACTTTACACGATTTTTTTACTTAAACAAAAAGGTTAACATTTCAAATTTAGGAATTCATAATTTAATTTCATTTTTTTGTTTTTGATTAGGATTTGTTTTAATTTATATCATGTCCAGCGTATCTCTCCTTCTAAGGCGGTCATGACCTTCAAAATTTAGTAGTTCTCGAGCCAGGATGTTTGGATGATTGAATAGTTTACCCACGTAACACCGGCAATATTTTTCAATTTCCTCTTTTACTGTTGGCATGTTGAGATCCTTATGGATGTTAGCGTTTCTTATATACCATGGTGCACCTGTAATTAAACAAAGAATATTCGATTGTCTTCTTTGTAATTTGCATACATTCGAAGCGCACGCTGTACCCCAGAGCTGGATACCATACGTCCAAATTGGCTTCAATACCGTTTTGTATAAAATAACTTTATACTCTAGATCTAGGGCAGATCTTTGGCTGATAAGCCACTGAAGTTGATTAGTTTTGAGTTTTATTTGAGTTACTTTAGAGTCTATGTGGCGCGACCACGTCAAACGCCGATCTAAGTGGATTCCAAGGAATCTGTAAATTGAAAATAGAAATTGGAGGACTTGCATCCCTTCGCAGGGTAAAAGTAACATGAGTACACTTTGAGGCATTCACCATTATTCTCCATTTTTTTAACCATTCTTCTAGGATTCGGATATGAGACTGCAGTTGATCGGACGCAACTGAAGGGTTTTTGTGAGTACTGACGAAAGCAGTATCGTCCGCAAAAGTAGACGTGAGCGTAAAGTTGGTTATGGGCATATCTGCCGTAAAAATAACGTACAGTATAGGGCCAAGAATGCTATCCTGGGGGACACCGGCATTTATTTTCTTAGGGCTAGAAAAAATGCCATTTGATTTAACTTGAAAAGACCGGTTAGTCAAATAACTCCTGAACAGTTTATGCGTGTTTATTGGCAGAAGGTCGCATATTTTGTACAAAAGTCCTTCGTGCCAGACTTTGTCAAATGCTTGGGAAATATCTATGAATAACGCCGAACAGTATTCTTTATTCTCAAAAGCTCTTTTGATGCAGATTACGATACGGTGTACCTGTTCTGTTGTATTATGACTTTTTCTAAAACCAAATTGATGGTCAGGTATAATATTGTGAGAAATTATATGAGGTGTGATTTTCTTCATGAGAATGGACTCAAACATTTTTGAAAGTATCGATAGTAAGCTTATAGGGCGATAGGATTTGACTTAAGTTGGATCTTTGCCTGGTTTCGGTATCATCACGATTTCAGACCTCTTCCAAGATAGGGGGAAGTAACCTACACAGAGAATTGCATTGAATAAAAATAACACAATTTTCAAGGCTGAAAATGGAAGTTTTCGCTGTTATACCATCTCCTCCGGGCGATTTCTTTAATTTTAGTTCTTTGACAGATTTTTCAACATCCTTTATTTTAAGCTTGATTGGTCCAGGAATTATATCATTTATCACGGGCTGATAGATTGGGCGACGAATTAAATCATCTATCACGGGCGGATATATTGGGCGTGGAGTTATATCGTCTATCACGGGCGGATAGATTGGGCGACAAGTTATGTCATCTATCACGGGCTGATAGATTGGGAGAGGAATTGAGTCATTTATCCCGGGCGGATAGATTGTGTGAGAAATTGTATCATCTATCACGGGCGGATAGATTGGGCGAGGAATTGTGTCGTTTATCACGGGCGGATAGTGTGGGCGAGGAATTATATCTATCACGGGCGGATAGATTTCAGATGTATCACTGTTGGGTGTAAAAACGGACTCGAGGTAGTTTGCGAATGCATTTAATTTCTCTTCTGTGCTTTTAGCCCAGTTCCCATTTTCAAGGCGAATTGGGGATTCATGCGCAACAGGACCTCGCATATTTTTTGTGGCCTTCCAGAGACTATAATCTGTTTTCTGGATTGGATCCAGAGATTGCAAATATATTTTTAGATCACTTTCCTCGGCTGATTTTAGGGCTGATTTCAATCTCTTCTGGCAATTTTTTAGTTTTGTTCTCAGTGCTGCGGAGCGATATTGTTGCCACTCTCTTCTTACGCTTCTTTTTTCATTGATTAACGCTTGGATGCCTATTGGGTTATTGGAGTTATCTCTTTTGAATGCGCTTTTTCGAGTAGCCACTTTAACAGCACTGTTTACAACGTCTGTGAATAGGTTTACCGCGGCTTCAATTTCATCCGTTGTACGTAACGATACACCATCGGATAGGTGTGAGCTAACGTATTTTTTATATTTTAGCCAGTTGGTATACTTATTGGGCAAACTGTCACACCCATTTTCATGATTGTTGTAAAGCAGTGTCAAAATGGTAGGCGAATGATCCGATGATAGATCAAGTGATGGACATAGAGATAATTGTTCACGCCTTATATTTTTTATTATAGCGAAATCAATAAGGTCAGGCGTTTTGTTCAGATCTGGGGGCCAATATGTTGGGTGACCGCTCGAAGCTACATCTAGTTTAGCAGATGTTATGGCTTTAAGTAGTTGTCTACCTTTTGGAGTAGTGAGGCGAGAGCCCCAAAATGTGTGCTTGGCATTGTAGTCACCTGCTACCAAAAACTTTGTGCCAAGAGTGGAGAAGAACTCCATGAATTGATCTTTGTTAATATTGTGCCTAGGGGGACAATATATCGACGATATCACCAGATTTGTGCCTGTGATAGCGATAGAAGTTGCTTGTATATGATCAGTCCTATATTCGGGCATAGGATAATGTTATTTTATTTTGGACAATAAGAGCTGTACCACCACAGGCTCTCCCGCTAGGATGTTTAGTATCGTATCCTAAAACAATTTCTGGTTGAAAAATGTGTCTCAGAGACTAATAAAATATCTATACAGTGGTTTCGGAGAAAATTTTCTACCTCATTTCTGTGTTGGCTCAGGCCGTTTGCATTCCAATAACAAATTCTCATTGGATTTATTTTTGATTTAACACGAGTTGCATAAGCATACTTTGATTTCTCATCATTTCTTGCATCATGCTTTGCATATTCAACATGAATGAATTCATAGTTTCTATTAATTTTTCTATTGAGTTTTCGAGGGGAAATTGGGGGGGTAACGAATTACCATTTCTTGTCATACGGGCGTATGACATATTTGGATGAATTGTATTCTTTGGGATTCGGTTTACGTTTGGGTCGCTAGAACTAGCATTTTCCGTAGGAGATACAGTTCTTAAGCCTGGGAAAGGCGATGGAATATAGCTTGCATATGTTGGAGTTTTATTAACATTGTTTGATTTTTGCATGTGCTTATAGACAGGGCAACCCCTGTTGTTTGCTGTATGGTTCTCACCGCAGTTACTACATTTTTTTACGCCGGTATCTGTTCTAGGATGGGGACAGTCAACGGACTTGTGCACATCGCCACATCTGACACAAACGGCCGGTAATTTACAGTATGCCTTGGTGTGTCCAAATTCTTGACAATTTGTACATTGGGGAGGATCGGCTCGTTTTAAAGGTTCCTCGACTCGAATTCTACGGTTGCACAAATATCTTAGGTCGTAAATAGGATGAGGTCCGCCTTTTTTCTTTATTCTTGAAGAATCAAATGTTAGTTCAACCTTAAACATGGGCTGAGGAATTTTCTTTTTATTTATAATGTTTATTATGGATTTAACTTCGTAACCCTCCTTAGCAAGTTCATCGATTATTTCAGCTGTTGAAACTGTACTATCAATACCCTTAATTACTACCACAAGACCTTTTGAACTCTTAAGCTGGTAAGTGTAGTAATTCTTTTTCTCGAGATCGAGCAACCCAACCACCTTTTCATACACTTCGGTGTATGTCTGAATTTTTGTTTCGTATACATTGCCTCTACGAAGTGAAGCAACACAGAAGTTTTCTTTGCCTAGTAGCTGGGACAGCTTATTTACCCGCAAGAAAAGCGGAGGTGGTTTGGGTTCTCTTTTAGTTTTATTTGTTTCTCCATTACTATCCTCAGAGCTGAGAAGGTCAAATCGGTTCGAACTTACCGCATTCATTCCTTTGGAAACTTTGGGATCTGGTTCCTTATGAGGAGACCTTGCACTTGCCTTTCGTTTTGTCACTAAAATATATCTATCTAAACCAGTTTGTATTTTCTCTTCTTTGCCCGTTGTACTGTTTGGATTTGTACCTTTGGGGAGTGTTCCTGTTGCTGTGGCAACACTATTTCCATTCGGATTAGCTACTGAACTTGAAAGCATACTTTTAGGCACTACGTTATTTTGCATTGTATTTGTTAGCATTTCTGTTTGATTTGTTTCACTACTTGACAACTGCGGTGAGAAAGAGCGCGCATTGTTTGGGGTTTTGGCGGTCAAAAAGAGGCTGTCATCTCTTCTAGGCGTTGTTGTTGCGTTACTTTCTGTATTTGTCAAATATTATATGTTGTAACATATTACTATACGAGTTCCAAATATATTTTACTGATTTTCAAATAAAATTTATTTGCTCAGAAATATATAATATTTAAAAATTTGTGTTCTAAATATATTTTCTTTCGATTCAAACATATCAAAAATGGAAATTTTGCCCCGTGTAGACATTTTGCAAATAGGCATTGTTTTCTTCGTTAGGATGATAGCTTAAAAAAATGGAACACAATTTTTTTGCTATTTGTTTATTGCTTCTTTCACCAAAAAACGATTTTTTTTTGAAAAAAAAACAATATTTTTCTACAGTTACTGAACTTCAATATCTACTTGAAGGTGATGTTTTCAGCATTTCTAGCCCTCATAATTTCTTCAACTTCAAAAAATGTCCAAAAACTAAAGGTAAATCCGATGAAAATTGGAATTTTACAAAAAAAACTTTACCATAAAACAATTTTGTTTTAGTTTTGTAAAATAGTAATCTACACCAAAAAAGGTTTTTAGGTCTCGAAGAAAAAAAATATTGTGGCATAGTGTCTACAGTGTAATCTAGAGATGATTATTAATTGATCCAATTAAAAAGTTATCAAAATTCTCTATTATTCGGACTTTCTTGGTTCATGGCCACTTTTACATTTTAAATATGAGATAAGATTTATTGTAAACTCGTTAACGTTTTTAAAGAAATTTTGCAAATTTTTACACAATTCAACATACAACAATCCTACTAATATTATAGAGTCGTTTGTTTGTCTGTTTGCTGGTTGTTTCATCAAGCCCAAACGGCTGGACCGATTTTCTTGAAACTTGGTGGATAAATAAAGGGTCCGCCATCTAACGTTTTTTTTCAACTAGTGCTTATTTCGTGAATGGTAACACTTAGCTCATGTCTGATTTGACAGATAATTAGTTTTATCCTTCCGCTGAACGCTTGAACGACGCTGGGAAATATTGCGACATTACTTTGAAAATCATGGTAATGTTGCAGAATGTGTGCGAAAATTGCGTACGGATTTTGGAAGAAGAGATGCACCGTCAGCTCCGTATGTCCGTTATCTTGTGAAAAAAGTGAAAGAAACTGGCATCCTCATCGATAAACCAAAGCGTGAAAAGCCAAAAACAGTGCGTACACCCGAGAATATTGCTGCTGTGGCAGAAAGTATGCGTGAAGCGCCATCAACATCAATTCACCGTCGTTCTCAACAATTGAACATTTCGGAGACATCATTAAGACGAATTTTGCATAAAGACCTTGGTATGATGCCATACAAAGTCCAATTTAACACAATTTAGGTTCAGGAGTTGAAGCCAACTGACCATCCAATGCGTTTTCGCTTCGCTAAGCTATAGCATTTTCAAAAAAAAAAAAAGTTATTTGGCGGACCCTTTACAAGGGAAGTGTCGCCAAAAACATCCTACCAATATTATTTTTGTCCTTGCGGAAGCCTTTTATACGATACAAAGTTAAAACGGAAAATATATACGCGAAAAATAATGACTGACAATGGTCAGTGTAGCAGTGACCAGAAGGTTAATGTATTCTTCATCACTTTTTTATATATACGCGAAAAATAAGGACTGACAGTGGTCAGTGTAGCAGTGACCAGAAGGTTAATGTATTCTTCATCACTTTTTATTTTAGAGCGAATGAATAGAGCGGGATTTTAATTGCGATATTGTCGGGTCATTTTATCCTCAACCCGTTCTAATGGTTGTAAAACGAATAAGCTTTTCATCGCGATTGTCTTTAAAGAAAGAACACCGGCTTTATGTTGCCCCATTTTTTTAAAAAATATTTTTCATTTTATTTTATTTTTTATGTTCATAGCCACTTTTACGTTCACAAACTATCGTCATTTTGACGATTTTCAGAACCAAAAAATAGGACATGACGATTTGACGATTTTTGCCCCGAAATGACGATTTTTATGATATGCAAAAAGTAAGGACAAATTGTTCTTATATTAAAATTTTTTTATAATTCCTTCGGGATATATTTACACTCCCATTTATCTTTATACCCTACACCACACTGTGGTACAGGGTATTATGACTTTGTGCATTTGTTTGTAACACCTAAAAGGAGAAGAGATAGACCCATTGTTTATTATACCGATCGACTCAGAATCACTTTCCGAGTCGATTTAGCCATGTCCGTCTGTATGTCTGTCCGTCTGTCTGTCCGTCTGTCCGTCTGTCCATGTATTCTTGTAATCAAAGTGCAGGTCGTATTTATGGTCCGATTGTGATGAAATTTAGCATAGTGCTCTTTTTTGGCCCAAGGACGATCCCTATTGAAATTGGTTAAAATCGGTTCAGATTTGGATATAGTCCCCATATATATGTTTCACCCGATTTGACATGCAAGCGCCGTAGAAACCACATTTTACATCCGATCTTTATGAAATTCGGAAAAATCGGTTCAGATTTTAACATAGTCCCAATATATATGTTACACCCGATTTGACATGTAAGCGCTGTAGAAACCGTGTTTTATATCCGATCAGTACGAAAATCGGCAGAGAGAGTTTGCTTATTACATGTATGAACACTGCCAAATTCTTATCGCAATGCCCATTTTCGGATTGGTAGGTAGGTGTAGGGTATTATATAGTCGGCCCCGCCCGACTTTCTGTCTTTCCTTACTGGTTTTAAAATAAAAATCTGAAATGTTAGAAAATGTCTCAAATATGGCGGACCGCACTCAATAACATGACAAGAAAAATCTCTTAAGTTTTGTAAAGTTGTAAAATTGGCAGAGGAAATTACAGTGCAATCTTTTAGGTAAAGTAAGGGCTACATCAAGGCGCGAACCTAGGTCATTATTCCAACGAATCGTTCCAGCTAAAATTAATCGCAATATCATTTTTAACCCAAATTGAAAGAAACATTTTTCTTTGGGGCTAATCGGTTTTGACAGTTGTATGGGACTATGCCGAAATAAGGTCCAATGGGGTCACTTGCTCCTAGAAATGGTTCTGGATATAATAAAAAACAAATTGCCGGATTTTAGACCAATCGATTGGTATTTATGGATTATAAGGCGCATCGCGTGGGAGCAGTACCAAAATGTTGACAAATGAGGTCAGTACTCGTGTGCATGATTATGGGTAAAAGTAAACACAAATAACCAAATTTCAGTCTCCCTTTGAGATGATCTAGATAATATTAAATTGTCATAATTCAGTCTAATCGGTTGGTACTAGTGATTCCTAATGCGTCAAGAAGTTGAATCTAATGGAACCTTCGTATGGGGGTTGTATAAAACAATAGATCTACACTGGACCCTGTTGACGTGAACGGTTAAATGCATTTTGTCAAATTTCGTCCCAATAAGTTAAAGCTAGTGACTTTCATGACGTAAAATAATAAATAAATTATGAGCAAAACTATTTTCAAACGTAAGATATAATAATGTATGAAATATGTTTCCGCCAAATTAAATTATTAATGTCGTTCAAGAATGTGAGATCCGCCAACAAAATTCATTTTAAGTTCACTTTGAGGAACCCCAAAAATCATTTGAGAGTACCAATTAATACATATCGTTGCTGGTAGATTAATACATATCGCTTTTGTGTTGACGATTTTTTGATGATTTTGAAAATTTATTTTGACGATTTTTGTACCTCCATTTTGACGATTTTCGGTCAAATTCGTCTGGCAACACTGTTGTATAGCCAAATCAGTCAAAATTAAAAAAAAAATAATTAAAGAAAAATTTTCGTTTCTAAAGTTATATGACAGATGACAGCCAAATCAGAGAATACTTTGCTATCGAAAACCCATTTTCGAGAAAATGGCTCATAGCAACTTTTGAATATAAGCTGAGTATTATTATTATAAATAGTATTATTATTATAAATAATTATAATATACGAATATTAAATCGTGGTGTTTAATAGATAACGATTAAATAATCCATTTATGTCTTTGTTTGTATTTGTATTTGTTTTTCAATCAAGCTCGAGGTCTGGGTTGTTGTTAATTTATTTATTCTTTATTATATTCGATATTTCGACTTTCTTTGAAGATCATCCTCAGGAATTAAATAAATAAAAGAAAATAAATAACACATAAACTATTCACTAATTTCACTTATTTTCTTTTATTTATTTAATTCCTGAGGATGATCTTCAAAGATCGAACAACAAAATAAAACAAATCTCAAAACACGAATGGAAAATATTTTACAATATGTAATGTCCTCCAAATTTAAATTCAACTATCCATTAAAATAAGTATGCAGATATTACCCATTGCTGCCGCGGTCCATTTTTGACTTTTTTACAACCAATGACCGCCTATAAAATAAGTGTACAGTGTACACAAACACAGATAAACAAATATACATACACATTTCGCTTGTGTATACAACACCAGTAAGAGGCTGGCCAAAATATAAGTAGCAGGGCGACACTGACTAAATGACCACAAAGAGACCAGCTGGAAGATAAATAGCAATTGTCGCATATCAGTGGAAGAATATTAACAAGGCAAAGAGGATTTTTGCGACAAAATCTTTGAACAATAAACACAAGGATTTGAACGCCTTTATACACGACCATAATGTGTATAATTGCATACATAATGAAATAATTTAGCGCCTCCGGCTAATAAAGTGAAACTAAAGATAGCATAATTAGCGAAACTCTTATCAGCAGCAAAATTCCGGTCATAAATTGTCGACGATATGCTGTACGGAAAGATAAATAGTTACGAGTATTAGTTTGTGGAAAACGTTGGGGATTTCGCGGGGGAAAATGATGTTTCACTCGTGCAATTTATTATTTCGTCACAAGCAATGGTAAGGATAATTAAATTTTATTATGAAAAATGGCGGTTGGAGGAGCTGTGTTTTTAAAGCTTTGTGTAGAATTTGGAATTTGAAGAAAACCCTCAGGAAACATAGTATTTTAAGAAATAAGGGACCATTACTTGTGTGGACTTTTTTTTGGTGAAATGGCTTTTTGTTGGATACAATTAATAATACCCTCATTTTCGGAAATGATGGTATATGTATATATACATATATGGGGGATTTCATATTAAGTGAGTCAATTTTGAAAACCGATATCTATTGATCGGGATGATACTTTCGCCAAGTTTAGTCCTATTGGATAGTAGTAATTACAAAAAAAATCAACGTGATTTGTTAAGCACTGTCCGAGTTGGAGCATGTTGAATATTGACATTATATATAAAAAAAAGATCTCAAAAAATAGAGGTTGAACCCCATATTTTAGTATAACTCGACAACTTTTTAAATTATGCATCGATTTTCTTCGGAATGGTCTCATTAATTCATTACCAATCAGACTACGCTAACATAATAGCAAATATAATACGAGTAAATGTAAATTTGTCGATGTTTTTAAGAGGTTTTAATTAAAAATATATTAAAATTTTCTCAAACAATGCGATTTTTCCAATATCTTGTAAGATATCTTTGAAAAACCTGAAGGGAAGAAAAATTGATATTAGAAAAAGATGAAGGTTACTTATGTTAGCATTCTTTAAAGCTTTCCTGAACCAATTAGCGTAACTGTTTCTCCAGTTATCGACAAATATCTTTTTTTAGATTTTTATTTTCATAGATATGCTCGTACAAATCCAACTCCACTGGAATCTGGAATAATTGGTAAATGGGTAAGAACATATATATGTGGATATATCTAATTCTGAACCGATAATCGCAAAATTAAGGAATATTCGTTCCTAAATTGAGAAACATCTTTCTGGAGAATTTTGTAATGATCGGAAGTAATGTATAACTTCTATAGCGCTTTGTAACCAAATCAGGAGTAACATAAATATGAATCTGAATCGATTTTCCCTAAATACACATTCATGTAAAATAGAAACCTCTTTCTGTTGAATTTCGTACTGATCGGATATAAAATACAATCTCTAACATATATATGGGGGCTATATCTAAATCTGAACCGATTTTCTCCGAATTTGGCAGTATTCATTCATGTAATAAGAAACCTCTTTCTGGCGAAATTCGCTGTGATCGGATATAAAATTCAGTTTCTACAGCGCTTTGATTTCAAATCGGGGGTAACATATATATGGGGGCTATATCTAAATCTGAACCGATTTGATTTTGTAAGCGCAGTAGAAACTGTATTTTATATCCGATCAGTGCGAAATTCGGCAGAAAGAGGTTTCTTATTACATAAAGGAATAGTGCCAAATTCGAAGAAAATCGGTTCAGATTTAGATATAGCCCCCATATATATGTTACCCCGATTTGCCATGTAAGCCCTATAAAAACTTTATTTTATATCCGATTAGTATGAAATTCGGCGGAAAGAGGTTTCTTATTATATGAATGGACACTGTTAAATTTGGAAGAAATCGGTTCAGATTTAGATATAGCCCCCATATATACGTTACCCCCGATTTGACATGTAAGCGCAGTAGAAACTGTATTTTATATCCGATCACAGCGAATTTCGCCAGAAAGAGGTTTCTTATTACATGAAGGAATACTGCCAAATTCGGAGAAAATCGGTTCAGATTTAGATATAGCCCCCATATATATGTAACCCCCGATTTGACATGTAAGCGCAGTAGAAACTGTATTTTATATCCGATCAATGCGAAATTCGGCAGTAAGAGGTTTCTTATTACTCGAAGGAAAACTGCCAAATTCGGAGAATATGGGTTCAGATTTAGATATGGCCGCCATGTATATGTTACCCCGATTTGGCATGAAAGAGGTCTTTTTACTCAATATTCAGGGAAACTCGGTTAAGATTTATATATAACCTCTATATATATGTTTCTCCTGATTTGGTATCAAATCGCTATAGAAAATGTACTTTACTTCCGATCATTAAAATTTTCCAGAAAGATGTGTCTCAACGAACGAATATTGCTTAATTTAGCGATTATCGGTTCAGAATTAGATAATGTGTTCCTACCCATTTACCAATTATTCCAAATTATTATCGCAATGACCCCTATCGCATTGTTAGGGAGGTGTATGGTATTATATATATTCTACCTTTCCTTACTGGTTCGATTTATTGCACTTTTGCTCAACAACCATAGGGCAGAAATGCTCAGGTTGTTATGTGTTGTTGTTATATTCTTGATTTGTTTTACATAATAACCTACAACTTGTTAACGTATTCACCGAATTTCATCGAAATGGTCTCATTTTATTCATGACCGATCAGGTTTTACCACAAGATAATAAATAAAAGCTTTTTTAAAAAAATTATAAATTAAAAAAAAAAAAAACTGTAATATCTCAGAAGGTATCGTCGAAACAGCTGAACGGATGAGAAAATTATATCAGAGAAAAGACTATGTAATTTCGGATCTTCCAAAGCTTTTCTGAAATAATTCGGATACATGGTTCCCGAGATATGATAAAATATTTGTTTCAACCATTATTTTTTTAGATGTTGAACTTTATTTTGATAGGTAAACAAGTCCAATCAGACTGATAAACCAAAAAGCTCTTAAAAATAATAACTAAAAAGTGAGCAAAAAAATCAAGAATATAGTTTTTGACAAAAATTAATAATTAAATTAATTAGTTATATGGATAGCAAAAAAGGGCCGTTGAACCAAAATGTCAAAATTGGTCCGCTTCAATCTCGGAGAGTCCTTAACCGATATCGTTGAAATTTTATTTCGTAACTTCTACATAATAGGACTAAACCTGGTGCAAATGTCATCCCGATCAAAAGACTTCGGTTTCAAAAGTTAACACACTTTACATGAAATCGTCCATATATAAAAACTTTTTCAATAAAATAAATTAAAAAAAATACTAAGTTGGAGGCTAGTCTGAATTAATCCACAGTTTTGATACCAAATAAACTGGCGTGCATCGCCAAAAAAAATTGCACTGTGCGAATATACTGCCAAATAATGAATGAAATAGCGAGACATTGCATCTTCACCGATGTTAAATTCATCGGTGAAGATCCAGTATAGAAGTACTTCTGGATCGCAATAGTAACATGTTCACCACTTTTTTGGATGTTTTTTTTTTTTTGGTGGGTGTTGACCCAAATTGGAAGAATTGTAAGTGGTTGACATGTGGTTTCCTAAGGGACGGTGCCACATTTACCATTATGTAAGTACACGCTATACCATGAAATAATTGATTGGCTGCTGTCAAGTGCATTTGACATCTCGTACGTGCATTTGACCCCACTAGACATTTTTTTCTGGGAGCACGTGAAGTCTCTCGTCTATAGGACAAATCAACCACTATTATTGCTCAGGAATAAAACATTTTTCGTATCGTAGTGGTGAGGTTGGAAAAAGTGTGTACCTATCCGACTTTCCAAATGGACCAACTGCAGTGTAGCCGAGGGGAAATATTTGCTTAAAATAATCTTCAAAAAGTAAAGAGCGGACATTGATACAGGGTGTTATTTACATATTCGTTCACTTCTCTTTCGACAACCTATTTAACAGCTGAAAATTGCTTTTTATGTAGTTTAGTTTGTCATTTCATCGTGGATAGACTTATACGAAAGCAACGCTTGCAAATTGTTAAAACTGTTCGTCAAACTTCGAAGTTCAACCTTTGTTCAGCGATGAAGCTCATTTGTACGTAAATAAAATTGTCACCTTTAGAAAATCAAGAAAAATTGCCGACGTAAAACACAATTTTGGTTGTTCTATGGATCATTTCAAGACATTTTGCAAAAGAAACAATAGGTCAAAAAACGGATTTCGAACCCCGGATTTTTAAAACAGGAATAGCAATGCGCAAAAAAATTGATCCGCCATAATGCCTGGGTATGTGTTTACATGGCTTCCCGTGCGCAGTGTCTAGCTTTTCCCAATTCACTACAAAAATGTCATTGGCGATTCAGTGAGAAGAAAAAGTGGATGCTAAACGATTGAAATGTGCAACATTCATACACAAATCTAATAAAAATAATATTATATGTATGTTTCGCAAAAACTCGCTGTACCGTACGGATTAGTAGTTTTTACGGAAATTATTTAAATTAAAACATAGCATAAACAATTATTTAACGCATGAATAATTTAATGTCAAAAAAAAAATTTTGTCAGCAAATATTTGTTTTAATACCAGACCATCTTATGCATGAAACAAGTATTTAGTAGTTATGATAATTTTTATTTATTTTGCTATTTTTTTTTACTTTTATGTATATGCATATTTCAGTTTGTTTAATTACTTTATTGACATAATTAAAAAAAAAAACAAGCAAGTAAATCGCTTACAGGCAAACAGACAGAAGTATATTCTAATTTTCAGAGAAATATTAGACGATACAAAGTTTCTCAGAAGAGTGGATGGATTAAAAAGTAAATGCGAATCACGAGTTTTTATGAAAAAGGGTGTGAGTAACGTAACCGTCCTTTTGGGCCCTCCATAATATACGGTGGTATAGCTCAAGTTCCTCAAAGTATGACACCTCGGGTATACAAAATGTTTAAATGCTAAATTTAGTAAATTAAAAAAAAACCAGTAAGAAAGGCCAGTTGGGTAAACCGACTTTGCTTTAATACAAATTTGTATTTGTTTTAATTATAATTAATCCATTTAGATTATGATCTAAAACGATTTCCTCAAATTTGGCAGTGTTTTATAAATTTAATAAGAAACCTCTCTCTGCCGAACTTCGTACCGATCGGATACAAAATACAGTTTCTACAGCGCTTACATGGCAAATCGGGTGTAACATATATATGGGGACTACATCTAAATCTGAACAGATTTTCGGAATTTGGCAGTGTTCATTCATGTCATAAATAACATTTCTCTGTCGAATTTGGTATGCCGTTAATAATGGAAAACAACATCAGCCAAATGGCCACCACGTCCACGCTTACAGGACCATATCATTTTCATGAAATTTTCCATAACCAAATCGCAAAGTGGCTGACCTATGTCCTCGATAGCCTCACGAATTCTATCTTTGAGGTCTTGAATCGACGCTGGACTGTTGGCGTTGACCTTATCTTTCAGGTGGCCCCAAAGGAAGAAGTCGCAAGGCGTTAAATCACCTCTTCGAGAGATAACACGGTCCGGAAATTTTTCCCGTAACAGAGCAACGGTTTCGTTGCTTGTGTGACACGTAGCGCCGTCTCGTTGAAAGTAAGCGTTGTCCAGATCAATACCACCCAACGCCGAACATAAAACATAATTAATCATCTCTCGATAGCGCAATCCATTCACCGTAACTGTTGATCCAACCTAAGGTCCAATGACCCCGCCGGACCATAAACCGCACCAAACAGTCACACGTTGAGGATGGAGAGGCTTCTCAACAATAACTCTTGGGGTTTCCGAGCCCCAGATGCGACAATTTTTCTTGTTGACGTAGCCACCGAGGTGGAAATGGGCCTCATCAGTCAAGATGATTTTCGATTTTTCGAATTTTAATAATTTCCATGCGTTGTTGAATCGTGTATCGTTCCATTTTTAGTAATGGCATAGTTTCTACTTGTCAAATAATAAAAGCTTCAAAAGAGACGGCTACCGTAATACCGGGTAATTCAAAATACCACCTCTTGGTGGAAAACCCTTTATATATGGGGACTATATCTAAATCTGAACCGATTTTCCCGAAATTGGCAGTGCTCTGTCATGTAATAAGTAACCTTTCTCTACCGAATTTCGTACTGATCGGATATAAAATATGGTTTCTGCAGCACTTACATGTCAAAACTGGTGTAACATATATATGGGGTCTATATCTAAATCTGGACCGATTTCCTTTAAATTTAGTATTATCTCTAATTGTATCAATAGACTTATTTGTGTCCATTTTTATTCAGATTGGTTAAAAAATGTTGCTTATACAGTGCATATACGTCAAATCGGAGTTGTATATATATGTAAATCTGAACTGATTTTAACCAATTTCAATAGGGATCGTCCTTGGGCCGAAAAAGAAGACTGTGCTAAATTTCATTGCAATCGGACCAGACAGACGGTCGGACAGACATGGTTGAACCGATTCAGTAAATGATTCAATGTCGATCACTATAATAAACGATGGGTCTATCTCTTCTCATTTTGGGTGTTACAAACAATTGCACAATCTCATAATACCCTGGACCACAGTGTGGTGTAGGGTATAAACAGTCAAATTCCAGTCAAAAACCCCGCATTAATGATATTAGGCATGTTTTCCTTACAAGCTAGCAATTTTAGTTTAGCACTTTGCAACGAAAACAACTGGCTTCCACTAACTGGCTCATAAGCAATAAGTTGCGGATTTTCACTATCTGGTAGCAATGGTGTCATGAGTTGCGAAGAAAGAACAGTGCGAAACAGACAAAAAAATCTTGAAAAGTATTTATAAAACATATATTTACTATGCTATGTTCAATTGTTCACACTCTTTTTGCAAATATTAAAATAATTTCCCATTTTTGTTCTTCTTCTTCCCGTTAATTCACAATAATTGATAACAATCTCTCCAAAAAATGGAATGCCATATTGCTAAATATAGGGTGCCCAATCTGGCAACATCATACTCGATTAAGACAGGAACATAAGCACCAAACTTCATCGGGAACTAATAGTGCTTAAAAGTGCTTAGCTCCCCATACAAATTAAGCACATATGGTGTAATGAAAACACGTCTATTGTTATTGCTTCGACCACTGGTACGCATAAGTATTAATTAATCTTATAATTTATGTTATTTATACGACGTGGTGGCCATATAGACAACATTGCTGCATGAACAGGTAAACTGTTGTTTTAACTAGAATTTCTCACTCCGTTTGTAACACCCCTAAATATTGATCTGAGACCACATAAAGTATATATATTATTATTCGTCGTCAAATTCTAAGACGATTTAGCCATGTCTGTCTGTCCTTCCGTCTGTCTGTTGCAATCACGCTACAATCTATAATACTTGAGGTAGGTTGCTGAAGTTTGGTACATATTGTTTTATGTCTGCAGGTATGTTGGATTGAAAGTGGGCAATATCAGTCTATTTTTGGATATATCCCCTATATAGAGCATCTCTCCGATTTGACCTCTTAACGTCATAGAGACCACAAAAGTCAACTGACTAGGCTGAAAATTGGTAAGTGGGGTATATATATATACCCGGAATCCTTCACACGACAACGGTAGTCACAGGTCCATGTTTTGATATAGCCCCTATACAAAGGTCCCTCTAGATATGACTTCGTAACGTCAGAAAAACCTCAAATTTCAACGAATTGGACTGAAATTTGGTATAAGTAGTTTATTAGTACCCGTAACCGCTCACATGCGATCCATAATGGAGGGTATATAAGATTCTGCATGAGGGTATATAAGATTCTGCATTTTATCGCAGATTTCCCCATTTTTAGGCGTGGTTTTGACTTTTGTGGCTGAGCCAGCTCTGATCAGATTACCCTTAAGATTGATTAAAGGTCACGAAAATGCAAATTTTCCTATATTTGTTTCAACCAAATCGAACTAGTCATTTCCGAGGTATGAACAATTATATTCAGAAATGTCCCTTTTGCGATTTGAAAAACTAAATGTTGTTTTTTCAAACCACTTTCTTTTACATATTTTTTCTTCTAGTTTATACCTAAAATTGTGTACAGGGCCGAAAACCAAATTTGCTATAGGTTAACTAGTTATATCCGTTGGAATAATTACATATTCTCAGAAAAAATCTCTAATTATAGTCTCATCCAAAATATTCACAATACGATTAAATCGGAATTGGAGTTAAACCAGAAAAACCCATATGGCTGAAGTCAACTCTTTATGTATTGCACTGTGTATATCCCATATATATTTACATTCCGATTTGGCATTTTCACAATCTACTCGTATACATATGTAGAAGCCACATTGTACAACTAATCCGGTTGAAATTTTTTTGTTTGGGTTATATTATGCCTGTAACTATTCCATAAAATGGGTAAAACTCGGTCCATGTTTCGACTATTGTATTTTATTTTATCATAAACCATTACTATGGACAATAGTTTTATATATCTTCAATATAACGATTCCTTCCGATTTGGTTTATATATATGGGACTTCAAAGCTTAGTAGGATTACAGATGTACTATAAGTGTGTGAGGTGTGCCAAAAATACAGCTTCGTAACGTATTAGGTTACGAGGATGCAAGGTGTCAAAGTTTTGACCGTCGTATCTCCTGACTACGTGGACCGATAGGATTCTATATCTTTAAACTACAAAAATTAAGCCCATTCTGTTTACTATGGCAATACGAATTTTCATACTGGGATGACAACCACCACAAAAACTGTGAGCATTTTTTATGAAGTGGACCAGAAAAACGATTACGAGCAATAAATTGTAATAATCTATATGTTCTTGTATTATTTTCAAAAAATATTTTGAAAAAAAATCGACTGCACTAGTCAAATCGAATCCTAGCCAGCAGTTGGAGGACTCGATCTCGAATGACTTTGTTGTTCCAAATGCAACCCTACAAATTTTTGATGCGATCGGAATATAATTGAAAAAAGTTGTCCCCTTGAAGTGTTTTTCCCATATTCAACAAGACACATTTTACAGCCGATCCTGCATATTGCACTTTTTGATTGAATTTGTTTTTGACAGATGAAGTTTTATTATGCAGATCGACGTCACTTTGGACAAGATTTTCTCAATACAATATATAATTATTTAAATGGGTGGGGAAATATAGGCTGTTTGATCAAAATGCCAAAATTAAGCACTCTCCAACTCAGACAGTGCTTAGCCGATCTCATTGAATCTTTGAGTCATAACTACTACACAATAGGACTAATCGCAAACTTCATTACGATCAGAAGACATCGGTTTAAAAATGTCATTCACCTGACATGACAAACCGACTATTTCTTGACATGATAAACTTACTGTCAAACCATACACATTAGGGCGGGTCGATTTAAAAATCGCCCATTGCTCAGTGAAAATCGTATTCTAGGGATCAAAATAAGAAACTTTGCCGAAGGAACCATACCTCTAAAACGAATTCTGATGTCCCGGAAAAAATCCCACTTTGACCCATTTAGAGTGCTCCAATCGAGTCCAAATGTATGGAACCGCCAGGGGGTTCCAGGGGTTGTGCCACTGGCATGGGTGGGTCGGGCATCCAAAGTTAGTGGGGGTCGGTCATACATTTTGACTCGATTGGAGCACTCTAAATGGGTCGAAGTGGGATTTTTCAAAATTTGCCCCTACCCAAAAGTTCGACCCAAATTCCGGGACATCAGAATTCGTTTTAGAGGTATGGTTTCTTCGGCAAAGTTTCTTATTTTGATCCCTAGAATACGATTTTCACTGAGCAATGGCGACTTTTTTGCCTCCCCACAAATCGACCCGGCCTAATTCACATGTCTCGCAATTTTGTAACTATGCGTTTACAGAAGCCACATCTTCTAAACGATCTTTATGAAATATGAAAGGGGCGAAAAATGCTGATTTTAGGATCATTTAGGCTCCGTTCAAGTTTCTTTTCTTGTGTTCTTTATTGTTGTTCTAAAAATCATTATTGATTCTACTGATGCGACAATGTTTTTTCCAACCAGTCATAATGGGTTGCTGTTCCACTTTAAATTACTAAGAAGAATATAGTATACCCATAGAAAGAAATAACGTTTCATAAAGAACACAATCTATTCAATATCATGAAATAAGAACAGGAAGCCTAACCACTTTCAATTACAGCGTCTTATTTCGGTACAAACTAATCTACACTATGTTTATGTCAAACTAAATGCGTTGGAAAAACTCTCGAGCAAAATAATGTTATGACTTTTTTAAGGATGCCACTTCATAAGGATTAAGTATTTCCTTGTTGTTTTGTCGCATTACGCCCTTACAAAGTCTGTTTCCTTTCAAAATAGAATACGCGCCAATGGAGCCTTTTTGTGCACAGAATGTCGCAGTAAATTGTTGTACCAACAAACACCGCCACCACCATCACCACGACCAACAACATCAATAGCACCACCAACAGCAGTAGCATCCTTCGAAGGGGCGCAACATCACCAAGCAGAGGTTGTCTGGTTGTACACGGAATGGAGCTTAACTTAAAAATGTCTTAAGAGGAAAACTTTGTGTTTTCCTTTGTAAGAAGTTGTGCATTTATTTTATTGTCGTTTCTATTTTACGATACTTTCATTACATGCAATTTTCAGTACACTCGAAGAGATTTATATTTTGTATATACATTCGTTGCTCTTCTTCTTCGCCACCCCAGCCCAATTTCCATCTGCATTCTCGCCTCTTTATTTTAAGCTTTTGTTGCTCTTTTGCAGCTTAAAAGCGCAACACAAATAACAACAATAAGAAACTAACAAAGTTTCTATATTTTTGCTTTTTTTGTTAAAAGGATTAGTTACAACTCGA
This sequence comes from Eudasyphora cyanicolor, assembly GCA_963930755.1. NCBI lineage: Eukaryota > Metazoa > Arthropoda > Insecta > Diptera > Muscidae > Eudasyphora > Eudasyphora cyanicolor. The sequence continues at coordinate 19,387,213 of OZ005734.1, forward strand.
AACTGTTGGTCTGCTTTGTGCCGCAATTCGTAACAACTTTTCTTTTTTTCCTGTCCTTTTTTCGGCATTTTTGGTTATTTTGATTTTAAACGCCAAAAGTTCAGAAAAGTATTAACAAAATAATTTTCCCTACCCTTTGGAAAGCGAAATATTCAATTCGCCAATTTTTGTAAATATCTAATAAAATTGTTGCATTTATAACCTCACTTTGGTGAAGGAAGATGTAAATTATTAGTGAAGGAAGATGTAAATTATTTGCTACCAACAATAGTGTAACTCATTCTGGGAGTGGCCTATGACCCTATGTATTTTTGGTGGAAATGCGTTTACGGACGTTTTAAGTCATTTGGGCTATGTTTGTTCATCCATCTGTCTGTCTGGCTGGTGCGCATGCTAATTCTCGGAAGCATGCGACAAATGGACTTTTGTATATGGTCATATTATATTGTAACTCAGGCTAGGTTCGAGGATAGACATTTTAGCCCGCTACTTCAGGCACCTCCCCAACAAAGTGCTATAATTTAGTGAAACGTTAAATTTCATATAACTTATAAACTACTTCAAACTAAACTATTGTAATTTCGCATATAGTGTAATTATATTTATTACAATCAATTCGGGGAAAAGGCCGCACAAAGCTTGTAACAAAAGGTCGTATGATACTGATCGTTTCCTGTCCTGGATCGGCGTTCACTTTTAGCCTTAGCCGCTTGGTTTCAAATGTGGTATTAAAGGATGTTATTTTGTTATTTTCTATTTGGTGTTAATGTTAAATGTTTGTCAGTTCACTTGTGATTGGTGACATGCGTGAAAGTCAGAAATGTCCAGTTTGCCAATTCACCACGGATATAATTACAAACGAGCACCGCACAGTGGGAGGGATTGAAAAAGGGAAATAATCCGGCTGTTTCTGAAACGGACAAGGTTTTATATTTGTTTTATATTTGGTTCAAAGTTGGCAACTTCGGGTGAACAAAATATTTAAGCACTACTACGTAGCTTTTCAAAGTATATTTTTATGTGTGCATTCTACTAACCGCAGTATACAAAGGACATTTAACACTTTAGAGTTATCTATGTTAGTTAAAAAGATATTTACAATTGAAAATTAAATTTTTAATTTTTTTCCCGAACCTGTCCTAGATTTTGTGAACATCAGAGAAGAATATGCAATGATTTCTTCCACATACATCTTTAGGATAGACAACAAAATTTGTTATTTGATGAAAAAATATTTCAATTAGATACACCAGCTGAGCAGGGATGCCAACTTAGTGCTTTTCGCACCAGATTTAGTGCTTTTCAGACTACCCAATACGCGAAAAGTTTTCAGTTGGTTCCAAACTGAAAACAAAATGGCACTAACTATACGCTTTTCAAATATTTCGTTTGTGCTTTTGACGCTTTTTGTACATTTGTCAGATCACATCCGGTAACATAATGAAATTAGACTATTTTGCTTCACCATGTGTATGTACACCCGATTGGCATCTACGCGGCATAGACGCTAATATTTTTTATCAAATCTTTACTAAATTTGGTATAAAAAACGCGTTTTGAGCGTATAATAAACTCTGGCAAATTTTACGACATTTTTTACAGGTTTAAATCTGATAACTGATGTCAGATTCTTGAAATTAAAAGGAACGTTGTCAAGTTTGACGAAAATAGGTTCAGATACGAGTCCCCTGTATGTATCTTTACGTATGTATTTTGAATCTAAGCGCCATAAAATAAAAATTTTTGGGCATATTATTTTCATTAGGAAAACAAAATTGATAACGATTTTCGAAACATATATTTTTTAATTCTGCTCAGATGGGGTCGTTTAGGGTATAATGTAGTCGTCTCCGCCCGACTAAGGCCATGTTATAGATTAGTGCTTTTTACGCCTTTTTGTTTGGAATTTACGCGCTTTTACGCTTTTTCAATTCGTCATTACGCTTTTGCTTCGGAAAAAGTTGGCATCACTGCAGCTGAGACAAAATTTATGGCCATTGGAATTTATACTTTACAAAAAATATTTTCTGTATTTTTGTCATTGAAATATTGATTCTCTAATAACTTCTATACTACTTATCCGAATCATCTATAATTCCTCACGTAGTAATAATTTAACTGTCGCTATCACCTTAAAAATTCATTCCTTTATAGAATCTAGAGTCCAGTGAAAAATGGGCATCATTGACACGGCCCTTTTGGTACCTCCCGCAAGTACGAGTAGAGACTATTTTGCACAAACATTTAACAGCTTCCAATTTTAATACAAGCGCATACTTTAAAGTTATTAAATTCAATTTAAATTAACAATATTTTAATTAAAACAAAAAATAAATAAATTTACGAATATTGTTTGGGACTGAAAGTGAGAGGATTTGTAAGCCGGTTTACCCAACTGAACTTTCTTACTTGTTTCTAGCTTTACCATGGTCAAAAATGTGGCCAAATTGTGAAATTGTGGTAAAAAAAAGTGTTCCAACATTTCGATGTTTTCCCTGCATTCGTCGTTATCTGCTATTCCTATGCAATACAGATGTGATTGTCCGCTTGAGTGTCCCGCTAAAACACTCATCATCTTAGTAATCTCAATCTTGTTTAGTTTCAGAATACCACTTGTTTTCTTCTCATTTGGTTCACCCAACAATATATTTGCAGTTGCTATCCCACACATATTTTTGAGCCATCACTGCCCGGTGCTTTGAAACCTCCTTCGTACTATCGCAAGATTTAGAATTTTCCATGTTTACTACTTGAAGTTCTCTGCCCTTTGAGCCCAAGTTGTTTGCCCGGTCAATTCCAATCACTGCGCTGACCGTGGACCGAGAAATCATTTATCATTCTTTACAGTCCAGTTATGGATTTGGCCCTTTCCGACCTTATTGCTTTCATCGCCATTTGGCTATCAGTGAAGATGTTGGCTTTTTTAGGCTTTGTGATGTTACTGAGTCAGTTTGTACATTGAAATTTACTTTGTTTGAATATGTCAGACCATTGAATGTACCATCTTTTTATGGTACGATTTGTGGTCTCGATTTATCCTTTCTCCCATCTCTTGTAGACGTCTTGCTGTGAAGACTGGCTCATATTTTATGCGGATGTCTATTGGTTGGAGGTGTAGTATAGTCTCCAACGCTCTTTTTGGTGCAGTTCTAATTGCCTCGCTTATGCCTAGAAAGCACATACATACGTTGAACAATGCGATTGGCATCAATTACAAAACACAACTTCAACTTTAACTACGTCTTTAAAGAAAAGCTATGAAAAAAGGAAAATATTCATATTTTTTGCAAAGATCGTTCTTGCGCGATCTTAAGGACATTTGTAAGATTTTTTCCTTTTGGTACAGAGCTGTTGGCGTCATGACACAACTTTTGTATGCTGCTCAAAAGAGATTAAACGTAATTTTTTGCGTTTCAATTCGGCCTATTGAGCATTTTAGAAAATACTGGGACAAAAATAAAAAACAGGCCTACTATGAGGATTTTAAAATAATTATATCATTTTATCGGTAATTATATTATATGTTATATTATATAAAATGTTTAAATTCAACGTTGCAGAAAAAGTAGAAGGACATCTCCTATTACCCTAAAACCTATTTATAATGTACTCTAATGCCTAATGCAGCATTAGCATCAATTACAAAACACAACTTCAACTTTAACTACGTCTTTAAAGAAAAGCTATGAAAAAAGGAAAATATTCATATTTTTTGCAAAGATCGTCCTTGCGCGATTTTAAGGACATTTGTAAGATTTTTTCCTTTTGGTACAGAGCTGTTGGCGTCATGACACAACTTTTGTATGCTGCTCAAAAGAGATTAAACGTAATTTTTTGCGTTTCAATTCGGCCTATTGAGCATTTTAGAAAATACTGGGACAAACCAGTCATAAAGATTTAATTATCGTGGAACTTGGCTATATTGTAGAGGAAAATTTAATCTAAAATACAAAAATAAAATTAAAAATAAAAAGGGGATTTTTTAAATTTTTTTAAAAAGATTTAAAAACAAAATATTCTATTTTTCGTTAAGAGTGCAAATAATTACTAACATTTTGCAAAAAGTCCCATATTGATAGCTGTTACCGATAAAAAGATATAATTATTTTAATAAACCCAGTATTCCTCAAAATTCACAGTTTCGAAAATTTTAAAAACCTCATAGTAGGCCTGTTTTTTATTTTTTGCTAAATAATTTGCATCGGTTGTTGACAATACTTAGTACAACCATTATACGAAGTTTCATCAAAATCCGTGACATGAACCAAAAATACTGTGATCACTTAACATGGAAATGCTCAATGGTATTTCGTTGCACTCGTCAATGGTATTATAAGGCTTGTCAAAGCGCACAATCTTCCTTTTCCTTGTATATAACATACTCGTATTTCAGTTTTGTCTGGTTTGTGGATGCCTGCTCTTTAGAAGTATTACAACGTCATTTGCATAACAAACCGTTTTAAGTCCATCAGTCCGTGAGAGTTCTCAGGAGATTTAGTATCGCCGTAACCCGTAGAGGTGAACAACGATTTATCATGTCTGGACCAATTTTTCAGCGCCAGGTCAAGCTGAAATTCGTTTAAGGACTGGATAATTGTATCGGTCTGGACATTGTTAAAGCGCCTTCTATGTATATGCAAACAGCACGTGTATACATTTCTTTACTGATGGAGTCTTCTATTTGGTGCACTACCTCATGCAGAGCTGTTGCCACTAATCTTCCTTTGACATAGGCGTGTTGCTCGAATTTTAGCCTGTCTTCCGATATTTTACTGTTGACCATGTCATCAATTATTCGCTTCATTGTTTTTAATAAGAAAGAAGTTAGCCTAATGGGTCGATAATCCTTTGGGGTCGTACAACTCGCCTTGCCAGGCTTGTGTATGACAACCATTGGTATGATTCCTGCCAATTGTTGGGGTATATGAATTATTAGGCATGCAGTGAAAACTCCAGCCATTTGATTTGATACCAGATCCACCTCATTCTGAAGAAATGCTTCAATCCGTCCCGCAGCGTGTTATATCTGTAATAGGTAATTGATGCAACACATTTTCGTTCTGTAACTGTTTCTCTGTTGGTCCAGCATTACCAGTCGGAAAATGTGTTTTCATCAAAAGACTTACGGTATGGCCTATAGTCTATAGTCCATTCTTTTACCCGTATCAGCCGTATCATATGTTATAAATTATTTTTATAAATTCCTCTATATCTCCAAATACTAAAAATATCTCCAAATCGCAAAAAAAAAAAAAACCTATTTTTTGAAAATGTAAATTAATATTGGCATATCATTTTTCGGCATATCTGACAGAAATTTTTTACATCGTTTAGTAAATTTTGTTGTCAATTCAGCAAATCAATATATTTGCAAAAGTCAATCCCACAATTCCCAAAATAATTTAGAAAATCCCAAAAACATGTTTTTTTTTCATTTTCCCCTATATCAACTATACCAAAAGAAGCGCATAAATTGCTTTTACAGTTTAACGTGCAGCACTTTACCACATATGGGAAAAACGTATACCCAAAATTTTTTATTTTAGTTTAATGTTCTACTATCGAAAAAAAAACCTGTAAATCATATAAACCCTACTGTTTGTTTAATAACTTGTGATTGGGTAGACCGATTAACGCACATTTTTACAAAATATTCTGTATTATATTTAGAATTGGAAAGTACAACACATTAAAGAACTATCTAAAGAACACCCTTTTAATTAGCTAAATGATTAAATGAAATTTATACATAGAATTTAAGAAAAAAAAACTTGCTAAGTTGCCTTTGGAATGGCTGTGGTTACTCTTATATATGAATGGCAAGTATTTGCCTAGATTTATTTATTCAAATATGCAACTTTATTCTCATATTTATTTTTAATATCTCTAATGTAATTAAATGAAACCCCCCATTTTTATGACTTAGTGAGGCGTTAAACACTTACCTGGTGTTTGTAATGAAAACAAAATTAGTATATTCCATAAAAACGTAAACAGACGGGCTAAATCCATATTGATAGTTGTATGCGGCAGGTCGGTTGGCTCTTTAATTATGTTCACAACGACGATGACGATGTGGTGCTAATCCAGATGATGAATTCCCTTCGGGGGGATTATAGTGAAGAGTTTATTAAAATTCCCCACTACTGATGAACTACATTCGAGTTATGTTGCCGGATTTTGTAGCATTTTCTGTTTGGGATTTTTCACACTGTTTTTATTTATTATTTTGTTTGTTTATATATTTGGTAAAAACTATTTATACTTTTTTGTCATTTTATTCAAAACTTTTGCATATTTCATTTATTATGACAACACTTGGCATGCGGTTATTTGCATATTTTTTGCACATTTTCCACTTTAGTCGGTGATGGCGGCAGCGGCAGCGTTGGATGCATGATTTTATTCACAATTTGTTGTTTTTTCTTTCAAAATTTCTTTAACATTTTCCACACTCTGTCAACGGCAGATGTTTTTGTTTTTGTAGATTTTGCTGTGGGCGAAATTTTGGGGAGGGAAAGTGATTTGTTTATTTTTTTTTGTGGTGATGGATGGCAGGAATGCCTTCACCTTTCGAAAGTGTTTCACAAAACACACAAATTGCTTTAAGTCACACGTTGGCAGGAAACGACGACGATGCTGATGCTGCTGCTGATGATGGTGGCATTAATGTCACTTTTTGTCGTCTTTTTACTATTATTATTATTCTACACTAATAAATACGTGGCAAAAAGGTTTTGTCTTATTTTAGATGATAGAGATTAAATAAAAGCCATAGTTTTTAGAAACGTTTTAAATTTAACACAAAACCACATCCACACACGTCATTAATATTCCGTCTGTGTTTCGGTGAACCTTTTTGAGTCACAGGGATTTTCGTTTGTTCAATTCGACCGGAGAATAAAGTTTTAAGTCAACAGAGATTTCCGAAATGTTCATATTTGTGTTGTGGGGACATCCCTAGAGATCGCTCTCTTGCTATTTGTGTAGCAACATTGATGGATTGATGGGTCGGTCAATTTAGTTCTCAAGAATAAAATCTTTAAAAATAAAACAAAATAAGCTGGGATTAATACGTACGTATAATAAAAAGGAGAAAAGGTCAAAGGTGAAGTCTTCTATAGACATCTCGATGTGAGGTGTGGGAATCAGGGTCGTATTGAGGTGACCATTGAAAAGCAGGCGAAAAAATTTAAATGAAAGTTTCGTTTCTTAACCAGACCATCGATTGCAAATGAACTCCACGCACATATTGAAGAAGGGGTTTGAAGTATAAATTTAAATTTTTGGGCATTCTACACCGTACAGGCTTAGATTTATAATAGTAGTTTAGTGCAACTTATTGAATCTTTTAAATATAAAGTTTTTGGAGAAAAAGTAATTTTTTTTTATCCATAAAAAGTTTATTGGAACAATTAAGAAAGTTTAGGCGAGTATTCACCTTGTGAGAAATATAATATGGAATTTGGTACTTTATGTGGGACATGCTATTGAATGTTGCTCATTCGATATCACTCCATTTTTTGGATAATCCCCATATATAGCATCTCCCCGATTTGACTACTTAACGTCATATAGATCACACATGTCAACTGATCGGCCTGAAAATTGGTAACTAGTATTTATTTATACCCGGAATCCTTCTCACGAACAACAGAAGCCATAGGTCAATGTTTTGATACAGCCCCCCTTACTAAGATCCCTCTAGATTTGATTTCGTAACACCAATAACATTGAATGTTGCTCATTCGATTTTGCATCGTCAATTGCATAACAATGGTTGTGGTCTTTCCTAAATGTGTTCATTACTTTGGTGGTTCCGCCATATGGGCAAGTCCCCGAAAATCCTCCAACTAAAAACTTTTCAAATTAATCCGGCTTTATTGTTATAATTTTATACATATTTATAAAAAAATATTTCGATGACCATTAATAATTATTACCAAATCCTACTCTATCTTAAATCTATTAATATTATAACAAAACTAACATATTGTAGGTGTTGATATCATTAATTTAGTGATAACTTAAACAAAATATAATAGCATATCGATACATCCATTCTAAAACATGCTTAGTCGACTTAGCATAGTTTTGGGGAAATTGCATTTTTAATTTTAAAATATTCCAAATTATATTCAGTCAAAATTTGGTGTTTATCCTTCAACCCAATCAAAAGTAATTCACAAAACAGTACAGTTCATTCGATTTGTATTATAAGGGGATTCCATACAAATTAAAAAAAAATCATCAAACTTTGGTCACCTCTCCTGAAAAACTACCTTTTTGTACTTACATAGCATTGTTTAGAATGGAGGTATCGATGTATTCATTCATAAATCAATTTATAAACATTAAACGTTTATTAAAAAATATTTAGTTTAGAATAAAAAATAAAGTTCAAACATTAAATTTTAGATCGGTTATAGAAAGTAGCTTTTGTGTTGGAGTCAAATCGGAGGTGACTAGAGAATTATTCCAGGAATAGTACATCTAAAGTTTTTCTTTGAAATTAAAGAGACAATTTTACCCCTATCGAATTGCAAAATCTAGATATTAAATAGTTTATTTTTGGGCACTTAGACTATATAGAAAAATGGCTACAAAGGCGAAGTAAAAAAAAAATAAAATTATCTAGTGCCTCCCTTTGATTGTTTTAAGAGCTCAAGAGTTTGCGAATTCTAACATCAGCCAAATTTGCTAATGAAAGGAGAACCTACGTTAGCATGTCGCCTTTTACACAGAGCGCGGAACAGACTCAGAAGGTGCTCTATTGATTCCTCTTCTTCTTCCGCACAGTTTTATCCAAAGACATTTATGAAGACTTTCAATCTGTCTGCGTGTCTTCCCACAAAGCAGATACCTATAATGACAGACCCGAGGGCATTGGTGGATTTGCCGCTTAGGCAGGGCCAAGTCAGTTCCTGACTAGTGACCACTACCATACGGACACCATCTCTCAAGAAGAGCTTGCTGGTCCTGAAGGCATGATCATATATTCCAGTTCCCCTGGAGCCTAGTCTAACAAGTTCATCGACTGCAGTTCTTGGTATATCCCTCTAGCCCCATACCCAAATCAGGTGAATATTGATCTGTTCAGCCATCTCGCTAAGAAATCTGCGACATTCGAGACCAGTGTTTGAATTCAGGAATACAGTTTGCAGGGACTTTATAAAAATCTGACTATCAAGAAACTATTGATACCGACTGCGGAGAATGGTTCATCCTCAGATACAACACCAGTATTATCTGGAAAAGATTTTTTTTGAATTTCCTCCCTTAACGCTTTTGTACAGGTTAAGCCAGATTTTGCTGAATAAACAGTGACTCGGCATTTAGTAAAAATACTGAGTGCCTCCGAAACCCATCCGGTGTCAAGTTGCCAATTTGAAGCCCGGAATTGCACACCTTCCGATTTCATACATGTGCCCTGAACCCAGGCGGGATGTCCTCTTTGTTGACAAAATCCATTGCCGCTCCCGCACTCAGATTCCACAAATATTCAGCGGTAACACTCATCAGGCGAATATTGATACCACCGTGCACAATCGGGAGCCGGACCAGGCAGCTACTCAAGAACATCGACGAAATCATGCCACTTGTCCCTGAGAATGTTTCTGTCTTCCCCTTCCCTATTGATGATAGCCAGTAACAAGCTGTACTTAGTAGCGTCAGCAAAGGACAGATGAGCAGCGTTACCACTGAACACTTTGGTCCTTTTTCAAAGCCCGTCTGTAGATGTATCCTTGTAATAAAAGTACAGGTCGTAATTATGTTTCGATTGAGATGAAATTTAGCACAGCGCATTTTTTAACCCCTATTGAAATTGGTGAAAATCGGTTCAGGTTTATATATACCGCTCATATATATTTTCCTCTGATTTGGGTTCTACTGACTATATAAGGTGTATTTTATACCAGATCGAGGGAAAAAATTGGCAGAGACTAATCTCTTCGCCCATTAAAAAAGAATACTGAGTTTAGTGGAAATCGGTTCAGATTTAGATGTAGCCCCCATATAAATGTTCCTTCCTGTTTAGCTTTTAAGGGCTGTATAAACTGTATTTTACAGACCCCAGTTAAGAAAATTGTAAGAAGGTAGTAACTGGATCTACGAATAAACGCAGCAAAATTTTAAATAAATCGGTTCAGATTTAGTTATAATCATTTCGGTTATGCATTTGAAGATTGGTAAAGCTATATTTGCCAAACGATTTGTATGCAATTAGAAAAGAAGTGATCCTCTATCCAGATGGCCGACTTTTGTTTTTCTTTACTGGTTTAAGGATATAATTATTTAAATTTTTTTGTCATTTTTCTTAAAGACCTAGTAAGATAACATTGGTGTCAAATGAAAGGGCACATTTTGAGCTATTTAAATGCTATTTTTGTTTTTAGAAAGTGGAACGAAGAAGTTAAAATATTGGCCTTGCAAATTTTAGTCCTTCATTAATATTTAAGGTCCACGGTAGAAAAAGTCGAAAACAATATATTTTGCGGATCTTTGTTTTTAGAATACTGTTGTACGGCATTGTTGCGGGGTGGATGCAACTAATATACTATCCATAACAATCCGATTAACAATGGATCAGAGAACCGCCTACCTATGCATAACCGGAACGTTGAGTCTCTACAAACTAATCCATCTACTGCCATTGATAATGTGGGGAAAGAAGTTGCCACCAGAACGGCATTATGATTGAACAGGCTATCAATGTGGAGGTATATGAGCTATAATATATATATATGTGGGGATATCACAATGTGGTGCTGTGGTAACTGACCGAGTGGACTATATACCAACGGTATACACCTTCGTAATGAACTTCATCACTAAGATACCTGTCAGAGAGCAATGTGTTAGCAGAACACCAGGAAATAGTAAACATATCCACTTCTACACAGATGTTTCGAAGCTTCATAATAAGAAGCTTCATCACACAGAGCCCTCGACTGTCGCAGATCTCTTAACGAGATGACTGAGCAGTTTAATATGTGGATATCAAGGGGAGTTACAAAGCTGATGAATTTCCTACGAAAGGGACGGATTCTCTAAGAATTTGCATATATGCGTCACTGTCTGCATTCAAGCTTTGGGTTAGGTAAGAGGCAATCAGAGAATCCAATGAAAGATGAACAGAAAGCGGCTCGTGTATTATAGCCCGACAAATCTGCCCAAGATACGAACTGAGAAGGTCAAAATTTCTCCTCACACTGAAGAGGAAAAGACTGTCTACGTTAGTGTCCGTTCTGACGGTGCAATGTCTAATGGGCGATGAAAAGGCTATGTGAGAGCTGTGGTAATGAGAAGAAGTGGGAAGCATTGAGCACCTGCTTTGCTACTGTCCCTCATTAAGATCTTGCAGATTTTTCCGGTACCGATATTCGTACTATTTATAACTTTGTTTAACAAAAGAGGGTTGGTTGGGGCATCAGTACCCGTAAAATCACTAGGGACCTACCATGGTCTACCTATGTCAACTGGCTGCCACCCAAACCTAAACCTATACCCACACTATTGTGGAGGCGGGAATATATAATTTATTGTGGGCCTAAAGTGAAGCACATGGGAAGAGTGACCTAAGACCCTATGTAAGTTTAACGGAATCCGTTTTATGACATCTTAAGCACTTTGAGCAATGTCTGTCCGTCTATCTGGCAGGTGTTCATGATAAGACAGTGCGACAAAATAAACTCAAGTTGAGAAGCAAATGACGCGATACAATTTTTCCTGTAGGTCTTGTCGAGTAAAACACGAATCTATTTTTGGAATTTTGGAACTAGTGTTTATGTACCTATTTAGTTTTAATGAAACTTTAATAACTCAGTCAATTGCAAACGGATTTTTAAGAGACTGGTTGCATTTTTTTCCTTATAAAATATACTATATACGTAGATCAAATAATCGTGTGGTTATTTCACAAAGTAATTGGTAAAAACATTGGCTAAACTAGAAAATGACGAAAAAAAAATAAAAAAATTTTCTTTGCAGGGCAAATAAACATATACTTCTACAGTTTTAAATAAACAATATATACATCGTTCGAAAGGTGTATTTCTCTTCTTTCCAAATTCGTTTAGAGATTGAAGTCAATAAGTAACAAAGTTATAGGCGTTCAAGTGATAAAAGGCAAGAAAATCGGTTTTTAACCCGTAGATCCGGATTTTGTGGGTGTCCGGCAAATTTCATAGAACAAACGTTGTTTTGCTCGCCAAGACCTACAAGAAAAAAGTATCGCGCGTTTTGGTTTTTGGACTGTCGCACTGTGTAATTCTCGTAAGGGGTGACCGTTTGATTTCAAATTTAGCAAGTTGCAATAATTATGTATATCTCCGAATATGTTCTACGATGGGCTAAATTTGTCCTCTCTTGGTAGTACATCACCTTACAATTAGTGATATAATGATTATCTAATAAATTCTAGACTACATATCCGAATCTGCTGTAATTCCACACATACTCGTATAAATAGTTCTTCTGTCACTATCTGATTAAGAGAAATGCTAGAGGTAGGGACATTTTGGACAAAATATTAACAGCTTAAAACTTGAGTACCAGTGCATACAAATACTTAAAATTTTGTTGGTGATACCTTCCACACAAAAATGCTTAAATCTTACCACATTGAACAATGAATAGCTAATAACATAAACACCAAAACCTTTATAATTCGGTAAAATTCAATGTCTTTGAGGTTTCAACTGTTCAGCGCAAAATTGGCGTATTTGTCAACCCTTCTGGTAAAGTTGTGTAGTTCGTGAACGAAAAGTTCAATTGAAGGGGTCACTTCACTACTGAACGATAGGAACACACAACTCGTTAATTTCAGCTCTGTAGTTCACCATGTATTTTTTCTTTAACTATGACATTTCGTTCTCTCTTCTCAGCTGTTATGTGTAGTTTCCATTTTTATGTCATCATGAATAGAGGATTCTGTCTAAACAAACGCGTTTGTATAGTAAAAACATTCCATTCATCTAATCTACTGAAAGAAATGGGCGGTTGAACTAAAGTGAGCTGCTGAGTTGAAGAGCTCTTGAACAAAAGTGAGCGGTTGAACTTACATAATTGAGCTGGTGAGCTAAGAGCTGATGATATAAACAGCAGTTGATCTAAAGAACTAGTGAACAAAAGATCTGGTGAACTAATAAGGTGCTGAGCTAATGTGAGCTGGTGAACTAAATGAACGAACAAGTTCACTCAATTAAACTGAACTAAAATTAGCAATCACTTAAAGGACCTAAAGTGCCAATCTTTACCTCCTGGTATCTCCAAACAAATTTAGAGACTCATTCGAACACAACTTCCCCATTACTTGTATAGCAATCATGAAAATATCCAATCCAATTCTATATTTTAGACAACTTTTGCAACGACTACGTACTGAACAAAATGTTTCCACCATTCTGACACCCACACGAAGTTCCATATTACATTACTCACAAAGTTCAGGTATACTCGTACCTTTAATAGGTTTAATCGGCTGAACTGTTCTTAATTGTTCTTACTTGTTTTTACTCCAATATTAATGAATTCATGGTCTCCAAATATGTACAAGAAATCGGAACATTCTCTAAAAAAAATCAGGCTGAATTTTGCAGCTTCATAAGGGAACTGTACTGCTTCTCTCCCTTGCAAATGTGATGAAAATGGTGCAGTGTTTTTTGTTTATTAAACAGGTGTTATTAAGGTATCTTATAGTCGGTTTCACCACAATTTAGTAATTTTTTCACTTGTTTTTTTTTGGATTTAAGGACTTATTAAATTAAATATATTTATAAATTGATAAATTAATTATGTTTTGTTACGTATTTTTATTTTTAGGGACAATGCTTCCATGTTTGAAACTTTAACTGCAATTGAAAAGAGTCCTATTCCTTTTGACTTAGAAGAATATACTGATACTATGGCTTCTTAAAAATGACAAACTCTCCTTGAGAGCTGCAATACATTTTGCTGTAATCTTACAGTTACTGTAAATGGTGAATATGCAACTTTTCAAGATGATTCGTTCAGATTTTTGCTTTCACAATAAGTAATTTTTAACATTTTTTTCTGAATATCGGCACAATATTAGTTTTTATTTATGTCTTCATCACTTTTTCAATTCAGCTCCATTTATATATTTATTATTTCTTAAAAAAACTTTAGTTTCAGCTGTAACCATAATTAAATCCTTGGTACTAAATCCTCATCACTGAGCTTATCAGCATCCACATGTTTAATAATAATTATTATTTTTCTGTTCAAAACCATTTTTTAATAGATATGTTTATATAATTTTTTGTGGATTTAATTTGCATAAAGTCATGCATTTCAATTTCGGCTTTTTATACACTTTGTTTTCAAATATACCATCAGATATAGCGTTTCACTTCACTGGCTATGCCAAACTAAGCTATCTTTGAGCTATATGTCATTAGTAGTGTTACAACACCGAATAGCATTTATTTATTTGTTCCGCGCTACGTTGTCATCTCCACACCGGCAAAATTTCAACTAAATCTTCATCCTGTTAGAGGATTACATTTGACGGCAATGAATTGAAATTATTTTCAAATGTTGTCTTCGCCATTCAACTTGTTGTTGTGGCTGTTAAATAAAAGATGCTCATTTGTTCGTATTTGTTGTTTTATAGTTGTTATTCCCCAGCTCTTATCGTTGTTGTTATTGAAGGAGGTGGTGTTTGAGTGTGTATGTTGGGTGTGTGTGTTTTTGTCCTAACCAAATGTATGTCAATGTAAAATTGGACCAGCTGATACCCGTGAACTCTGTTAGTGGGTAACACTACAATGAAATGAAAATAATATACAAATGTTAACATACTTCTCATCGAATTGTAAGAGAGCAAAAGAGTGTTTATAACGAATCATGCTAAAGAGTATTGGTTAACATTTATTTCTCCGTACTCTTATCGTGTTAAATGAAACTGGTAGTTAAAAGAGAAATACACTCTGAAAAACATTAAAGTTTTAATTTGTAAAATATCTTATTAACGATTTATTTACAGTTACCTAAGAATTAGTAACATAATAACATTGATGAACCATTTTATGTATTCAAGTTAACTTGAAAACGTTAAACTTAGGAACTGAAGGACAATTTTTAGCTTTTAATGTTCTGTCCGAGACCTAAAACTTTTTTTCGTGTAGATTTTTGGAAACTATTTTATGAAACCAAAACAAAAAATTGTTTATGGAAAAGTTTTTTGAATTTTTTTATAAAATTCCTATTTTCTTGGAAGTTTCATTTAGTTTTAGACCACATTTTTTGAAGTATAAACCCGATAGAGCCGTGGTGCTCTCCAAATTAAAGAAAAACAAGGCTACAAAGTTGGAAATATCTCTTTCGCGTAGAAACAGTGGTTTGGTAAAAGTCGTTAAACTATTAGAAAAATTATTCTTTAAAAAATCGTTTATTGCTGTTATGAAAAAAATCGATAAAAAATGTTTAAAAAAATCGCAAAATATTATCTGTTCGATTTTTTGAAAGCTATCATCCTAACGATGAAAACAATGCCTACTGGAAAAAACCTATGCGTAAATGTAGAAATTTTGACCCATATTGTAAATGTAATGGAAATTATTTTTTTTATATTTTATATATTGGATTATATTTGGATTATATTTTTATATTTTATATAAAGGAAATTAAAAAAAATAATTTTAAAATTTTTTTTATTTTTTACCTTTTATTTGGGTCGTGGCAATTATCAGTAGACTATGGGTACTCTAAAATCATTACACTTTACAAAATTGCAAGTGATTGTATGCGCAGGAATCGAAGTTATACACCAAAATTTTTATTTGAATATGTAGAGTGATTGTATGCGCAGGAATCGAAGTTATACACAAAAAGGTTTATTTTAATATATAGAACTAAAGGGCATGGAAATATCGCCAATTTTCCACGGGACTATAGTTACTGTAAAAGCATTACACTCCACAACATTTTGACTGCAATAAAAGTTATAAGCCGTTAACTTATTGTGCAATATGGTCCATTTGTTTAGGAGGTTCCAAAAGTGCCGTGGCAACTTTGCCCATTTTTCTAATACTACTAGCTGACCCCAGCAGACGTTGTCCTGCCCGTCTTGTTTCGGATATATTGGCTTGTTATTCATTGGTATTTCATTTCAAAAATGCATACATCCCGAGTTTCAGGAAAAAATCATCAAAAAAAATTATATTGACCATATGTCCACTACAGCGCCATACAAACTATTATCACAACAAACCACACATACATTTTAATTTCAGTCAAATCGCTCTGGAAATGCGAATTTTTCAAATAACTTGACCACTTCGCAATTTATCGCGGTGAAAATAATTCTAAAACACAAATGACCCCAATCTGAATATATTGTTCAATTTTCAGCCCATTCGCTTTTATGGTTTCGGAGATCATGCGTTACTAACAAACGTACAAAGGATTTTATATATAAAGAGAAGTGTGTAATTGTGAAAGATTCTCATAATTATCATGGAAGTTATTAAAGAATCGATATTTCACAAGTTTAGCCTTTTCTGGGGGGATGTTTTTGAAGGAGTGGAGCAACATGGACCATCTTTTATCGTAGCCTGAGACAGAGAAATATAATAATACACATAAAATTTGAAGTCAATCGGTTATTCCTATCGAAGGTTATTGTGCGTAGCATCCAGGCAGACGGACGACTGAAGGAAATGCTCAAATTACCTAAAATTACCCAAAACGGATTTCTGCCAAATATATGTACGTGGGGTCTCTTAGTTCACTCATTCTATGTGTTACAGTTTTGGCCCACAGCAACTGATATATACCCTCGTTCACAATATTGAGGGTATAAAAACATGATTTTGTTGAAATTCTCTTTCTACATTTAATCATAATTTTTTCGAATAGGTATTGTTTTCTTCTTTTCAACTTCCATGAAAATCGAAATATAAAAAATGTACTATACAAATTGTTTTTAATATTTCTTTCATATTTAGGACACCACATTACAAGAGCAAATGTTATGCAGAGCCCTTCGACAAAAGTTATGTAAACTAGTGTATTTAGAGGAGGTACTGTTCAAAAATTGACTATTCCACTTCTGACAGAACTTATTTTTTTATTTTTTTTTTTGTTTGAATTCAAAACAAAATAAAATTGAGCGAAATCTGTATGACTAATCTTGAAGTCTTTAATAATACACCAAAATTTCGGGTTAAATACATAGGGCCATATAATTTTCTCAAATTGTGCAAAAACACAAAAATTCGAAAAGTCAAGTTTTGAAAAGTACCTCCTCATATATAAGTACAAAGAAAATGGCCAAAATAAAAATATATGAATTTTTTTATTTCCCTTACTTTTACAATGAGTCATAATTTATACTGCCCAGTCTATTGTGTTACCAAAGGGACGTAAGGAAAAATATAAGTTATCCCTAACATAATAAGTTATTAAACACATTTAATTGCTTTAAAAAGCTCAAAAGTTGGCGGCTAAGTTAGCTAACTCCTCAAAGAACTAAGAGCCCAAGGTTGTATGCCGCCTTTTAGAGAGAGCGGGGCACAGAAACAGAAGGTGTTCTACAGATTCCTCCTCCTCTTCGTCTCCAAAACTTCAGCAAAAGTCCAATAAAACAGTGACCTGTCATGACAGACACGATAAGCGAGAGGTCCGATCTCGACAACGACAGTAGTGTTTTGGTGCTTAGCAGGTTGGCATGCCCACATTTCCCAGCTCCCCTGGAGCGTGTTGTTCCTAGTCTTGTAAGTTTATCTGCCTTGCAGTTCACTGGTATGTCCCTGTGGTCCGGATGTTGAACTGTTCAGTCATCTCGATATAAGATTTGCGACAGTCTTTGAATTCAGGAATATAGATTCCTGGGACTTTATAGCAGCCTGACTATCAGGGAAAATATTTATTCCGACTTTGGGCAACACCTCCATTTTCAGCCATTCCTCTACCTCTTTAATTTGCAAGTGATAGCTTTTTGAAAGTGATAAATAAGACACCAAAGCCCACAACAGTGCCCGGAAGGTCAGGCATTCTGTCTAGAATGACTCTATGGCCGTATCCATTTCCTGACCATAGTGGCAGTTCCCTGAGGCGAATCGCAGCACATGCGGCATATTGCTCTGCTATAATAATTTGCGGCATTAAGGGTAGTAGAAACACTAGGGACCTAAACTGGTCAATGTGAGTTGACAGTTGGTGTCGTTCTCAGCGCACCAGTGATACATTTAGCAGCAATTCGCTGAAACTTGTTTAGTATCGCACAGAAGGTGGATTTCTGCAGAGCTTTCCACTCGACGACAATGCCGTACAGCGTTATCGGTCTGACTACTGCCCTATACAACCAATAAACTATACGCAGGTTCAGACCCCAGTGTTTTCCTGTTGCCCTTTTACAGGATTATAGCGCTGTCACAGCCTTATTTGCTCGTTCTTGGGTTTGAAGCGCTTTCAGAGAAGGGAATTTCAATACCCCTCAAGGAGGCTGGTGTAACTCGTGGCACCTTATTTCTCCTGGTGAAAAGAACTAGTTTGGACATGGTCGGGTTAAAACCAAGATCATTACTGGCCTGGGCCTCCTTTATGCAACCGCAAGATGGGCTCTTTATGGTGCTTGCTTTCAAAAAAATGGGAAAAAATGTTTGCGATTTTTTTTTATTTTATTTTTTTTTTGTGCAAGCCAAAAGCGATTTTTTGAAAACTCAAATAAATTTGTTTCTAATTGTTTTAACGACAGTTACTAAACCATTGTATCTGCGTGATATTCCCAACAGTTGTAGCCCTAATAATTTAAAGGGTGTCACGGCTATAAAAATATGGTCCAATACTAAAGGTTCCTTCGATGAAAATTAAAATTAAAAAAAAATAGTTTTTATTCTATAAAATAGTATGTCTACACGGGGCAAAATCGCCTTTTTTGATATGTTTGAATCGAAGGAAAATATATTTGGAACACAAATGAGGCTATAAAAATATGGTCCAATACTAAAGGTTCCTTCGATGAAAATTAAAATTAAAAAAAAAATAGTTTTTATTCTATAAAATAGTATGTCTACACGGGGCAAAATGGCCTTTTTTGATATGTTTGAATCGAAGGAAAATATATTTGGAACACAAATTTTTAAATGTTTTATATTTCTGAGTAAATAAATTTTATTTGAAAATCAATAAAATTTACGTTTTCCTTCGTTTCTAATTATTTATCCCAGTCAAAAATAACATTAGCAGCATTGCATTCTGTTTTAAGGGACTCATTTTAAATTTCTGGGTATTTCACGTCAGCATTTTTTTCAATCCTTCGAGTAAATTAATGTTATCAAAAATTATGCGATTTCTATTAAAAATTTCTAAAAAATTATCATTAAATTACCGAAAAATTTAGCACAATTAAGGTTCGATATTTTCGGAATACTTACATTTAAATACATTTTTGTTTCGGAATTAAAATCCCAAATAAAAGGTATTAGGGTATTAGGTAGTATTTGTTTAGAACAACATCTTCCCAAATATATAATTTTTGTGTGTACCAAATATTATATATTTAGAGTGTACCATAAACATATATATGCTTCAAGCCGAATATGTTTGGGACAATATACTACAGCGTGTACGTACACTAAAAAACAAGTTTTTAGGTCGTGGACAAAAAATGGGTTGCATTGTGTTATCCACTGAACTTAACGAAATTTGACACAGAGACAATTTTCGACCAAGTACAAGCAAGAAGCTGAAAAACTCGAAAAAATAAGAATCAGAATTCGAGGATACAAATGTATACATTGCCAGGATATTAAAGGATTAAAGATATTTTCTATATTTAAATAGATTCTTTCACACATTCGCTTTTACGTTTTTTCCAAGTTATTAGCTGTTCATTTTGCAATGTTTTTAGGAGTATTAACAGATTCATATTTATTGAAACGAAAAATCGAAATTGGATTTTATCCAATTAACTAGCTTCCATTCATAGGTTGAGTGATGGATTTATAGTACAATCAATTGCAAAACACATAGCATTGCCTCTCATATTATATTTTATTACAAAGTACAAAGTACATATGATTTAAATTGTACGGATAATAAATTTGACCTATTAAAATTATTATAATCGTTGGGAGTTAATAGGAAATTGGTTGAATTATAACAAATTACCCATTTGGCGTAGCAGCAAACATAAACTCTTGTTTATTTATAAAAAGTTAATCCACAAATTAGATATTCGTATATGTACAGGTTTCATGGTTTAAAGCTATGTACATACATTTTCATTTATAGCATTATCATACACTGATGAATATAAGTATAACCATAGCAATAATATTTGAGTTTATGCCTCTAAATTTTGAAAAATCGAGGACTGAATTTTTGTATAATATTACGGGAAATGTTTATCAACTTCTTCCTAACCGAAATATATAACCGTTTTGTTCGTATATAAGCATTAACCGCAAAAAAGAATTAAGCGACAATCACAGTAATTTGAGGACAAGTTCTTTTTGCAATTATTTTTTGTTTAAAAGCATATGTAATGCATGCATATGTTTATATTACTGCGGAATTTAGTATAACAGTAGTATAACTAAATTGATAAATATAGGTATAGGTAAGGTATTTTTATATGAACACGTCATAAAGTGCAAAAATGACTATAATAGTGCCGCCGAGTGTCCATTTTTTGTCGGCTAAGCCGCCGCCGCCGATCTATTATTTCCATTGGCAGCTGCCCCCAATTTTGGCTCGGGTTCATTCTTTGATTTTGATCGTTATATATACCTGTATATGGTTATGGGTATAATTATAGACAAGTTACCAAAAAACAAGTAAGAAAGTTTCAGTCGGGTAAACCGACTAAGGTATACCCTCACTTTGTGAGTAATGTAATATATAACTTTACACTAATAAATCTGTCAATTTGTGTGGGAGGTACCAGAAGGGGTTTTCCAAATACACATATTTTTCGGTAAACAGTACATTCTTAAATACATTGCATTGTGCTGAACTATAAGCGTTTATGTGCACTGGTATATTAAAGTTACGAGCTATGTAATTTTGGTATGATTTGGTCATTTTGTGTGGGAGGTACAAAAAGGGGCGGGGTGATAACGCCCACTTTTTACAGGACTATAGGCACTATAACAGCATTACACTGTTCAAGTATTTGTATGCACTGGTATTAAAGTTACAAGCCGTTTACTTTTGGTACGAAACGGTCCATTTGTGTGGGAGGTACCAAAAGGGGCTGTACAATAATGCCCATTTTTTACCGGACTATAGGCGCTACAAAAACATTATACTGTAGAAAATTTCAAACATTTTTATGCACTTGTATTAACGTTATAAGCAGTTAAATTTTGATGCAAAATGGTCCATTTGTGTGGGAGGTACCAAAAGGGGCATGCCAACTTCACTCATTTTTCTCGAGTTAATAGCGACTAATATACTAATATTATGTGCAGAATTTCAAAAGATTCGAATAAGTAGTATAGAAGTTATTAAAGAATCAATATTTCACTAAATTTTAACCCTTTGTGTGGGAGGTACCAGAAGGAGTAGACCAATATGGCCCATCTTCGAACTCATCCGGAGATAGATCAAAATATTACCACAGACCAAATTTGAAGTCAATCGGTTAATCCTTTCGAGAGTTATCGTGCGCACCAGCCAGCAGACAGACAGACAGACAGACAGACAGACAGACAGACGGACGGACATTGCTCATTCGACTTAAAATGACCCAAAACGGATTTCCTCCGAACATACTTAGGGTCTTAGATCACTCCTTCGATGTGTTACACTTTTTTCCGTAGCAAATGATATATACCCTCGTCACACTAAAGTGAGGGTATAATTAGTTATAAAATCGAAGCTTCAACATACTACAACGCAACGGAAATCATTCGGGCGTTTCTTAACCAGACAACCGATTGCGACAACAGAATGATTGTAGAAGAGGTATTAGAGAGCTTAAGTTCTAAGTCTGGGACTCCTATGGTATACATGGGCGGAGCTACAAGGTCTCAAAGTTTGCCACCTCTGGTGTACAAAAGCGCGTGTAACTTTCGTTTTTTTCGTATGATTCCAAAAAAATGCTTTTGTATGCGTTCTACTAACCGAGGCCTACAGAAGATTTTTTTTATTTTTTTCCCGACCTTATCCTGGTTTGTGAATATTCGGATCAGAATATGCACCGTTTTTTTACGTCAAATTTTCTGGATTGTCAACAAAATTTGCTATCGATCCAATGTATACAATACAACAAAACTCGATTCAATGCACCCAATAAGACAAAAGTTATGGCCATTTTAAGTTATATTTAAAAAAAGGTTTTTATTGTAAATTTTTTGGGAAAAAAGTACTTAGTAGGGACATAAATTCTGTTATAAAATTGAACACATCCATTACAAAAGCGGTATTAAACATACCATACCATTACCACGTTGTTTATGAAACCTAACCTCTGTAGCGTTACTTTGTAACAGGAATTCAAAATTGCTTTAGTTTTCAACATGGAGTGGTCAGATAATGATAACCGTTTCGCTGTTATAGCGTTTTTATACCCTACACCACACTGTGGTACAGGGTATTATAAGTTTGTTTCACGGCAGATGTTTGTAACACCTGAAAATAACACAGCTAGACCCACCTTAAAGTATACCGATCGACTCAGAATCACTAGCACTAATCGATTTAACGATGTCCGTCCGTCTGTCCATGTAAAGTTGTTCGTCGACTACAGGTCGCAATTTCACTCCGATCGTTCTGAAATTTTGCAGTTTAGAGTATTTCGCGGCTGTTAAGATCGCTATTGAATTTGGTTGAAATCGGTTCAGATTTAGATATAGCTCCCATATATATCTTTCGTCCAATTTGGCCCTTTAGTTCTATAGAAGCTGTATTTTACATCCAATCGTTTTGAAATTTAGAATGGTAGAGTTTCTTGATCCATGAACCAACATTGCCGAATTTGAAGAAAATCGGTCAAGATTTAGCTATAGCTCCCATATATATGTTTCGTCCGATTTGGCCCTTTAGTCCTATAAAAGCTGTATTTTACATCCAATCGTTTTGAAATTTAGAATGGTAGAGTTTCTTGATCCATGAACCAACACTACCAAATTTGAAGAAAATCGGTTAAGATTTAGCTATAGCTCCCATATATATGTTTCGTCCGATTTTGCTCTTTAGTCCTGTAGAAGCTGTATTTTACACCCAATCATTTTGAAATTTAGAATGGTAGAGTTTCTTGATCCATAAACCACCACTACCGAATTTGAAGAAAATCGGTTATGATTTAGCTATAGCTCTCATATATATATGTTTCGTCCGATTTGGCCATATAGTCCTATAAAAGCTGTATTTTACATCCAATCGTTTTGAAATTTAGAATGGTAGTGTTTCTTGATCCATGAACCAACATTGCCGAATTTGAAGAAAATCGTTTAAGATTTAGCTATAGATCCCATATATATGTTTCGTCCGATTTTGCTCTTTAGTCCTGTAGAAGCTGTATTTTACATCCAATCATTTTGAAATTTAGAATGGTAGAGTTTATTGATCCATGAACCAACACTACCGAATTTGAAGAAAATCGGTTAAGATTTAGCTATAGCTCCTATATATATGTTTCGTCCGATTTGGCCCTTTAGTCCTATAAAAGCTGTATTTTACATCCAATCGTTTTGAAATTTAGAATGGTAGAGTTTCTTGATCCATGAACCAACACTACCGAATTTGAAGAAAATCGGTTAAGATTTTAGAGTTTCTTGATTCATGAACCAACATTGCCGAATTTGAAGAAAATCGGTAAAGATTTAGCTATAGCTCCCATATATATGTTTCATCCGATTTGGCTCTTTAGTCCTGTAGAAGCTGTATTTTACATCCAATCGTTTTTATGCCCTATAGGGTATTATTTAAGTATAAAATGTCCCAAAAGTAAATTTATGTAAACAATTTATACATGAATTACAAAATTTATATATCAGAGTTATTCAATATTACGAGAGTGGTGTAGGGTTTTATATAGACGGCACCGCCCGACTTTAGCCTTTCCTTACTGGTTTATATATGGAATGAAAACAAACAATATTTTCAAAACTCTCTGCCCCCTTGGGATTAGTCTCATGTTCATCTACCGGTGTGTAAAACTGTTTGAGGAGACTGGAGATGTCAAAGACCGCCACCGGTCGGGACGCCCTCGTACTATTCGAACGCCGCAGGTCATCAAATTGAGAATTCTGCGAATTCCGCTCCGAAAACAGAAAATCGTGGCCCGTGAGATGAATATTTCGCAAAAGTCCATGAGTTGAATTATCAAAAAAGACTTGAGACTTGGTGCTTTCGAAGGCCGCAATGGACATTTCTTGACTTTATAAAAAAATAGGAAAGAAAAATGCTAATGTCTTTTGGTGAAACACGCTGATAACTTGCACAAAAAAATCTTGTTCACAAATGAAACAAATTTTACTCTGCAAGAAAAATTAAACAAACTTTATTTAACAAACAGAGAAATGATGTGGCGTATGCACAGTCGTCTAAGGAAGCAGTTCAAGTGATTCCACGGGTCGAAAAGGTCCATTACACAGCTTCAATCATGGTTTGATGGGGTGTCTCTTACGATGGGGTCACTGACTTGCATTTCTGTGAACAAGGGGTCAAAACATGGGTCAAAAATGACCAAGAAACCGTTTTGGAAGCTATTGTGAAACCTCTTAATCATTCCCTATTACAAAACCAGGCATGGACTTTTCAGTGGGATTTTGCGCCGGCACATAAGGCTAAAATGTCATAGACACGGCTTTAAAACAATTTGCCAGCTTTCATTTCTTCTGATGAGTTCCTCTGGCAGCCCTGATTACAAATTGTGGGCAGTTTTAGAGGAAAAGGTCTGCCACAAAAGATACCACAACATCGATTCTCTTAAGACTGCTTTGATTCAAGCTATGTCCACTTTCCCAAAGGGACGAGGCGCGTGCGGCTGTTTATGATTGGTCAGTGCAACTTGAAGCATGTGTGAAGGCCAAAGGCGGACATTTTGAATGAGTGCTTGTTTTTGTATACAATATATGTCAATAAATATAAGCCCTCGATATATAATAAAATTGGTCCAAATGGATTCATTACTTAATGTTATAGCATAAAATGTGTGTAACAGTATTTATGTCCCTACTAAGTAAAACAAGTACGAAAGTTCAGTCGGGTTAACCGACATATGAATCCCTTCACCTTGAGTCCAAAAAAAAAACCTAAATTTATTTATTTTCTTTTTTAATTAAATTATTACCAATTTAAATTGCATTTAATAACTCTAAAGTATGTACTGCTATTTATGTTAAAAGCTGTTTACATTTGGTAAAAATGGTCCATTTGAGGGGGAGGTACCAAAAGGGGCCTGCCAATAACGGCCACTTTTCTCTAGACTCTAGGTACTATGAAAGCATTATACTGTACAAAATTGCATGTATTTGTATGCACTGGTATTAAAGTTATAAGCTGGTAACTGTTGGTACAAAATCGTCCATTTGTTTGGGAGGTACCAAAAGGGGCCTGCCAATAACGGCCATTTTTCTCTAGACTCTAGGTACTATAAAAGCATTATACTGTACAAATTTTCAAGTATTTGTATATACTGATATTAAAGATATAAGCAGTAAACTTTTGGTGCAAAATGGTCATTTCGTGTGGGAGGTACCAAAAAGGTAGTGGCCACTTCGACCATTTTTCTTGACGTGTTAGCGACTAACAAACTAATACTATGTGTGAAATTTCATAAGATTCGAGTAAGTTGTATAGAAGGTCTTAAAGAATCAATATTTCACTAAAAGTTAACCCTTTGTGGGGGAGGTACTATAAGGAGTGGACCAATATGGCCCATCTTCGAACTTAGCCGGAGATAGAGCAAAATATTACCGCATACCAAATTTGAAGTCAATCGGTTCGAAAGTAATTATGCGCACCAGCCAGTTGACAGGCACACACACGGACGGACGGACATTGGTCAAATGACGTAAAATGACCCAAAACGGATTTCCGCCGAACATACTTAGGGTCTTAGGTCACTCCTTCGATGTGTTACATATTTAAGGTGAGGGGATAAAAAGTATAACATAATTATATTCATTTTAAAGGAAACTTCCTAGAGAAGTTCTTCCTTCCTTCGAAAAAAAGAACAGGTAAAAATATTCACCGGAATTGTTGCAAAGCTTCTCCAATTTACACCCTTTTTACAAAAAGTTCAAAAGTAAGCCACATATTCTCCAATCAGAATGTTAGAATATTGAAATCTCTACCATTTTTCAAGGGTTCGCCAAATAACTTTTTTTTTAAAAATGCTAAACGGTCCGCCAAATAATTTTTTTTTTTGAAAATGCTATAAAAAAAGCTACTGAATATTTTTCAAATTTCTTTTTTTATTTGAAAGTACAATCCTTCTGGTTAATAATGAAAAATAATTTCATTGAAATGGCTGCCTCGGCTGGCCATACAGTAGCCTACACGATCGGTCCAATTTTATACACAACCATATTCGTTCAGTGGAAGTATAAAACTAATTATCTGGCAAATCAGACATGAGCTAAGTGTTACCATTCACAAAATAAGCACTAGTTGAAAAAAAAACGTTAGATGGCGGACCCTTTATATGTGGTAATGTTTTTCAAGTTGAGCTGCAAATGGAATTTGGAGCCCCCTTTTAGTATAGTTGATATTGGGGAATACGCAAAAAATTCACTTTTTGGGGATTTTCTAAATTATTGTGGGAATTATGTGTTTGACTTTTGCAAATATAATAATTTGCGTATTACTTTATATTTGCAAAGTCAGAACTTACAAAATATTTCATTGAAATATATTAATTTTTAAATATTTTATGTCGTTATTAGATTTCTGTCTGCATTTGAAAATATATTTTTTATTTTTTTTCCAGACCCTCTCCTAGCATTTTGTCAATATCAGTGCAGAATATAAACCAATTTTCCAACTTTTCTGAATTTATAACAAAATTTTCTATATGATGGAAAAAATGTCGGAGAGATGTACCCACTGAGACAAAAGTTATGGTAAAATCAACATATATTTTCAAAAATATGTAATTTTTGCATTTTATTGCGAATATGGCACATGAAGCATTATTTGTCAGGAAGCCAGCTTTTTATGGTCATATTTTCCGATTTGAATAAAATTTGGTGGACGTGTAGGCGTATGCCTAAACAGCATTAATCTAAAATATGACTTCATTCTGGTGCCCAAACTGCGGCTGTATGCATTTTAATTTTGTGGACCTATACAAATATGCTCATATTATTCGGTATTTTATAACCCTGTTTGAGCTGCACTTGAACCTTAGTTATTATTGCTGCGTGAATACTTATGACTGACACTGTAAATACATGTGAATGTGCAGCATATTAAATCAAATTCTAATACTGACGGCAATGAACATTTTTGCAAAAGTCGACATATGGTCATTGTGTTTAACCGAACTACATTTTGTCGTGAGGTCACAAATATTCAATTACATAGTTGTTATCCTTTTTTTCCTAAACGTAAAAACATTTTTTTTCGCCGAATAAATTTATTATTGAAATCCTTTTCAAACAAAAAAGCCACTGACAAATCCACATGTCATTAACACAAATCCAATTTATTTAAATTTTGTTCTTTGATCTGTTAAATTATTTAACCCCAATACAAATATGTATAAACATATTTATTATTAACAATAAATAATTGTCATGGGTCATCATTTAAAGCTACAAAAAAACAAGTCAAAATACAAGTGGATTGAATGGCAAAAATATTAGATTAGTTTATGATAAATGTAATTTGGAAAATGAAAACATGAAATATTTAGTATAATAAGAAAAAATAAAATAAAAAAAATGTAAATATCATTTATTTCAAGCAATATAAATTTGATTTATTTACTCTGCTTTTTTTGGGATAATTTGTTGTGGATTTTCGGGTTTTTAATTATCACAATGTAAAATCCCAGAAATGATAAAAAAAACGATTTTGGGCCGATTCCGCGAGCTCGGAAAAAATTGAAAAAAAAAATGTTTTTGCGATTGTTTCGAGGTAAACTTTCACATTCGGAAACTTTTTTTTACATGGAGGTCCGGTTTAATATACATACACTCGACTGGCCACAAAGCGTCAAAATAATTTTTTGTTCTTTTTTTAAATATATAGACACTTTGTGATACAATTTCTGATGGCAAATTATTGCGGTTATTTTAATTATATCTTTGCTGAGCAACAGACCACTGCGCAGCATGTCAACTCCGCGACAATCCTTTGGCCACACATCATCGCCACAGGACTCAAAAGTAGTAACGACAATATAATCTCATTGATCGATATTTCATGACATACATATGTACTCGTATGCCTTGTATAGATAGCATTCGATATTTTTCATATTGTCATTACCGATAACAGTCACCACCACTGACAAATGATGAGTTTCAGATAAGTTTTTTTCTGTTCATTTTCCGCAAATTAATCACTGAATATTTGCAAAATTGTTTGTTTTCGCAGTTATACGAGTATATGTATTTACATATGTATGTACGTGACACTGTCAACAGACGAACCGTATTAAAACAGAAACCATTGTGACAGTTATTTACTTAAAAAATTTTGTACAGTTAACGGGGTCGAGGTTAAAGGGAAACAAGATTAATTTTGGAACATTGTCCATAAAAAAAGTTGAGCGAAAGATATTCCTAAGTTATCATTTCAGATTAAAAATATATGTGGAAAGGCTAAAGTCTGGCAGAGGCGATTATATGATACCCTTTAACACCTAGCTGGTAAAGAATAAACACACATAAAGTTGTTCAATATCTGAAACGATTACATTTAAAATCGAAGCTTTAAAAACTAATACTTAGAGACTTAATTTGTCTTTGTGCAAGCGGCGTTGCAAATACATTACTTGATGTGATTATTTTTGATTTGATATATCAGAAGTAAGGAATAGTTCTTGTTAGATTGCTCTAAGCCTTTCCTGATAAGAGCTGCTTTTGAAGATTGCAATAGGATGCATGAAGTCACGATACAAAGAGCTAAGCTGTGACACACGATTTGCAGATCGGACAACATTGCCAGAAAAATGGCGGAAAAATGCAACCCTGTGAATTTACAATTGTGTGAACATACAATTTTTGTTTTGCAACGTTAGCAGAAAAGTCATTGCGAGATAATTTGCAGATTGTTATATGTGCGAAGTTTATGCATGTGACAACGGCGCCATTGCCTGAAAAACATTTTATTTGCAACACTGTCTATAATGTATTTTTATTCGCAATCCTGCATATAAATATTTACAAAATATATTGTAAATATATGAAATTGTAATGTTTTCTTGCAATCGTCTGAACTGTCAATTCACCTTTGCCTAGAAATCTGTCATTGTCCGTATATTTGCTGCACTTTAACAGGGTTGTTAACGTTTGCCGATCTGGCAATCGTCTATACTCAGCTTTAGCATTCTATAATACATAATAGAGGCAAAGATGGTCCAAAGCCAGGAGAATATCCTAGTTATAAAATAATACAATACAGTAAAAAAAAAACTTTATCATAAAAAAATGTTGTAAAATGTTGTATATCAAAACATGGACCGATATGTCACATTTTTAATAGCGATCGTCTCTAGTCGAAGAAATTCCTCTGTACCTATTGTTGTAAGGATTGCTTTATATTTACGACCTGCACTTTGACAACAAGAATACATGGACAGACGGACAAGGCTAAATCGACTCTAAAAGTGAATGTAGTGCATTTTTTGGCCGAAATGATTTAAAAAACAAAAATTTGGCAATTTCTCCCAATTATATACAATTTGTTGTTATTGTAAACATTTTTAAATTCATGGTGAATTATTCAGAGAATTGTCCTGTAAGCAGTCCTAGATGATAAAGTCATTGATTCTGTAGAAACACAACCAAACAGATTGAGATTGCAAGAAAACCGTAAATGAAACGTAAAAACCGATAACATTTTTGAATTCAGCGCATCATAATCCATTCATGAAGTTTCAGTGTATTCAGACAACTAATTTTGTCCAATTCTACAGGGTCTCCCATATTCGACGGACCCATCTGGCAACGCCATAACTTTTGACAGAGATGTCAGATCGCTTAATGACATACCGCGTTTGAAGCGTCAGTCCAAGCAGATTTTTACCATGGAACAATACACGCCACGCGAGCGCTCTGAAATAGTTGAAATTTACATTCAACAGAAGAAGTCAAGTCAACGTGCTTTTAAAATATTAAAAAATGTGAGAAGTGCGCCTTCTAAGAACACCATTAAGCGTTTATACGAAAAATTTTCGACTGGTGAGGCTCTTTCTAATCCGAAGAGGCCAAATAAAAGTCGACCAAGGCGATCGGCCGAGAATATCGCTGCCGTACGAGCCAGTGTTGAGAGGTCCCCAAGAACATCCCAAAAACGCCGTTCTCAGCAGTTGTGCATGGCTCGGTCCACTTTACAACGGATTATTCGCGTTGATTTGCATTTGTTCCCGTACAAAATTCAATTGACGCAAAGATTGTTGCCTGCGGACAAGCCTCGTCGATTGGAATGGGCCCAACGAGTCCGTGGGTCCGTCGAATATGGGCAACCCTGTAGTGTGTGGAAGGAGCAGTGTGCGCCGTGTGGATATTGCTACCGACCTCCGAATTTTTGGGTTCAAAGGTTTCTTGTTGAAATTTCGCACAAATAACTTTTTCATATCAATGACAACGTATACGCAATTTCAGGCAAATCAATTCAGATGTAGGTATAGTCCCCATATATACTCGTATGTAACTCCCGATATGACATATTTTGCCTATTAAATGTAAATTGTTTGGACCAACCTAATTTGCATGATCCTGATGGTATTTGGTACAAATAAAAATTACCAAAAAAATTAAGAACCAGCCTAGTAATATATAGTCTCTTCCACCGACTTCAATCTTTCTGAAATTTTTTAGCTATTACAATCAATCCTATGATACATGTTCCTAGAAATGATGATGATACATGCTCCTTGACGTTGGCTACTTTGTACTGGAAGGAGTGCACCAATATGGCTCATCTTCGAACTTAGTCTAAGACAGAACAAAATATTACTGCATACCAAATAAGAAGTCAATCGGTTTCGAGAGTTAACGTGCGCACCAGCCAGCAGACAGACATCCGGACGGACATTGCTCATTGGACTTTAAATGATCCAAAACGATTATCCGCCGAATATACAGGGTTTTGCAATAAGAGTGAGTTTAAACAACTAAGTGATATGATTTCTTTGGAAAAAACCACGCATATTGTAAAGGAAATTCAAAAGTTTTTTATTTAATGTGAAGTACAATCGATACAATTAAGTTCTAAATAAAACGTAATTCAAATTGCCTCCACGACTTCTTCTGCAGGAACGAATTCGATGAACCCAATTTTCGAGCACTTTTTCCACTAAATAAAGTCGTATGTCATGAATGGCAAAGTCAATATTGACTTGTGCAGCTTGAAGAGAGTCTGGTTTATTTCAAAAGACCAATGACTTCAAATAACCCCCCCAAAAATAGCCTAATGGTTTAAATCCCAACTTCTTGGAGGCATTTCAATATCACAATTTCTTGAAATGTTGAATCTCCAAACTTATCTCGCAACAATTTAATTGTTTCATTTGCAATAGGTCAATTGCAAAAAGATAGCTCTTAACGAGAGGTAAAATATTGCTCATGGGTGTCAAGGTCATAAGTCGACTGAAAAGAGTTTTTTTTGGATTTAAAAAAAAAATGGACTTAGCGCACGAAAATTTGCAAATGGAGAACGATTATTTTGATAATAAAAGTGAATAATTTGTAAACGTTGTGCTTGCGTATATATATCTATGATGAAATTGTTTTGCACGTAGCTACAATAGGTCAATTGCAAAAAGATAGCTCTTAACGAGAGGTAAAATATTGCTCATGGGTGTCAAGGTCATAAGTCGACTGAAAAGAGTTTTTTTTGGATTTAAAAAAAAATGGACTTAGCGCACGAAAATTTGCAAATGGAGAACGATTATTTTGATAATAAAAGTGAATAATTTGTAAACGTTGTGCTTGCGTATATATATCTATGATGAAATTGTAAACACTACGGAATACAATGAAAAACAAATGACAGATCATGACATATTACAAATGGCCGAAACGTCACTTCAACCATATCATCCCTATTGGAAACCCCGTTACTTAGAATCTTAGGTCACTTCAACGATGTCCATATACTTTTGGTCCATAGCAAATGATGTATACCTCGTTTCACTAAAGTGAGGGTATAAAAATGCAGTGCAAAAATTTTACTCCGATCATCAGATGTTATCTTTTCTTGAATGTTGACCATAGTTGCGAACATAAATTAGTTTTGGAAAAAATGTTTTCACTTGTAAAATTGTATGTAGCTCCTGAAAATAGCCATCAAACGCAACCTTCACCTCTTCATTGATGGGAAATCATTTTACGCCGATCCATATTTTAAAGTTTGGAAACAAAAATTTATCCGATGGAGCTCAATATATCGAAAAAGGTGCGTGGTGAAACAATTCGGACAATAATTCATTGATTTTGGCCATCGCAATAGTGGATGTGAGTACCGGTACATTGTCTTGATTGTGAGCAAGCGCGGCACCCGTCTTGCGCACAGCTCTCACATCATCAGATTTTCCTTCAATATGCGATGACATTTTTTGAAATGGCTGTCTTCAGCTAGCTGACGATCTATGAACCGACGGTCATCCAATAACATTTTGTGGATTTTTTAACCATTTCTGGCGCGGACACCTCAATTTATCGACTATTACGGTGTTCGTTCCGATTATACTCTGCCAGCCAAAAGAAGGATCAGACTCCCCCAAAGTAGAATCTAGTTCGGTTTAAATATTGGTTGCACTGAGAGCTTTCAAATGAGTACTGTACTACATATCGGTGACCAATTTTTTCTATGTTTACATGATTTTGCGAAGGTTGTAAAGAACCGAAGACCTTACAATCTGGTCCGCGCACTATTAATCATAATGCCCATATTTTCAATGTGAAAGTAGCTATGAACCATAAATGCGCGAATAATAAGAACATTTTTAAAACCTTTTAATCTTTGCAATTAGTAATAAGAAAATTTTTAAAACCTTTTAATCTTTGCAATTAGTAATCATCTTTGGATTACACTGCAGAAGAATGATTAATAATGATTCTTAAAACTAAGGAAAAACAGTTTATTTGCTCTCCCAGTTTGATTTGCATTTGTTCCCGTACAAAATTCAATTGACGCAAAGATTGTTGCCTGCGGACAAGCCTCGTCGATTGGAATGGGCCCAACGAGTCCGTGGGTCCGTCGAATATGGGCAACCCTGTAGTGTGTGGAAGGAGCAGTGTGCGCCGTGTGGATATTGCTACCGACCTCCGAATTTTTGGGTTCAAAGGTTTCTTGTTGAAATTTCGCACAAATAACTTTTTCATATCAATGACAACGTATACGCAATTTCAGGCAAATCAATTCAGATGTAGGTATAGTCCCCATATATACTCGTATGTAACTCCCGATATGACATATTTTGCCTATTAAATGTAAATTGTTTGGACCAACCTAATTTGCATGATCCTGATGGTATTTGGTACAAATAAAAATTACCAAAAAAATTAAGAACCAGCCTAGTAATATATAGTCTCTTCCACCGACTTCAATCTTTCTGAAATTTTTTAGCTATTACAATCAATCCTATGATACATGTTCCTAGAAATGATGATGATACATGCTCCTTGACGTTGGCTACTTTGTACTGGAAGGAGTGCACCAATATGGCTCATCTTCGAACTTAGTCTAAGACAGAACAAAATATTACTGCATACCAAATAAGAAGTCAATCGGTTTCGAGAGTTAACGTGCGCACCAGCCAGCAGACAGACATCCGGACGGACATTGCTCATTGGACTTTAAATGATCCAAAACGATTATCCGCCGAATATACAGGGTTTTGCAATAAGAGTGAGTTTAAACAACTAAGTGATATGATTTCTTTGGAAAAAACCACGCATATTGTAAAGGAAATTCAAAAGTTTTTTATTTAATGTGAAGTACAATCGATACAATTAAGTTCTAAATAAAACGTAATTCAAATTGCCTCCACGACTTCTTCTGCAGGAACGAATTCGATGAACCCAATTTTCGAGCACTTTTTCCACTAAATAAAGTCGTATGTCATGAATGGCAAAGTCAATATTGACTTGTGCAGCTTGAAGAGAGTCTGGTTTATTTCAAAAGACCAATGACTTCAAATAACCCCCCCAAAAATAGCCTAATGGTTTAAATCCCAACTTCTTGGAGGCATTTCAATATCACAATTTCTTGAAATGTTGAATCTCCAAACTTATCTCGCAACAATTTAATTGTTTCATTTGCTGTGTGGCACGTAGCTACAATAGGTCAATTGCAAAAAGATAGCTCTTAACGAGAGGTAAAATATTGCTCATGGGTGTCAAGGTCATAAGTCGACTGAAAAGAGTTTTTTTTGGATTTAAAAAAAAATGGACTTAGCGCACGAAAATTTGCAAATGGAGAACGATTATTTTGATAATAAAAGTGAATAATTTGTAAACGTTGTGCTTGCGTATATATATCTATGATGAAATTGTAAACACTACGGAATACAATGAAAAACAAATGACAGATCATGACATATTACAAATGGCCGAAACGTCACTTCAACCATATCATCCCTATTGGAAACCCCGTTACTTAGAATCTTAGGTCACTTCAACGATGTCCATATACTTTTGGTCCATAGCAAATGATGTATACCTCGTTTCACTAAAGTGAGGGTATAAAAATGCAGTGCAAAAATTTTACTCCGATCATCAGATGTTATCTTTTCTTGAATTTTGACCATAGTTGCGAACATAAATTAGTTTTGGAAAAAATGTTTTCACTTGTAAAATTGTATGTAGCTCCTGAAAATAGCCATCAAACGCAACCTTCACCTCTTCATTGATGGGAAATCATTTTACGCCGATCCATTTTTTAAAGTTTGGAAACAAAAATTTATCCGATGGAGCTCAATATATCGAAAAAGGTGCGTGGTGAAACAATTCGGACAATAATTCATTGATTTTGGCCATCGCAATAGTGGATGTGAGTACCGGTACATTGTCTTGATTGTGAGCAAGCGCGGCACCCGTCTTGCGCACAGCTCTCACATCATCAGATTTTCCTTCAATATGCGATGACATTTTTTGAAATGGCTGTCTTCAGCTAGCTGACGATCTATGAACCGACGGTCATCCAATAACATTTTGTGGATTTTTTAACCATTTCTGGCGCGGACACCTCAATTTATCGACTATTACGGTGTTCGTTCCGATTATACTCTGCCAGCCAAAAGAAGGATCAGACTCCCCCAAAGTAGAATCTAGTTCGGTTTAAATATTGGTTGCACTGAGAGCTTTCAAATGAGTACTGTACTACATATCGGTGACCAATTTTTTCTATGTTTACATGATTTTGCGAAGGTTGTAAAGAACCGAAGACCTTACAATCTGGTCCGCGCACTATTAATCATAATGCCCATATTTTCAATGTGAAAGTAGCTATGAACCATAAATGCGCGAATAATAAGAACATTTTTAAAACCTTTTAATCTTTGCAATTAGTAATAAGAAAATTTTTAAAACCTTTTAATCTTTGCAATTAGTAATCATCTTTGGATTACACTGCAGAAGAATGATTAATAATGATTCTTAAAACTAAGGAAAAACAGTTTATTTGCTCTCCCGAAAAATTGTGTTTTTGTTCATAGCCATTTTTGAATAAAAGCCCTCGATATGTTTTAGAAAGTTGCCTCTTTCCACGGAAGAAGTATTTTTGAAACAACTACCGCCATCTATTTACCATATCGAATAGTTTTGGGACCGCCCTCATACATATCTTGTAGTACCTCCATTTCTAATTCTGGATTTTGTCACTCGGTCTTCAACGTATTGTTTAATTTCCAAAAATATTGCATTTTTCTCTTGGAAAACGTATTAATAAATTTATCTTGCAAATAAATTCCATTGGACGTGTTCACACAATACAATTAAATCCAAACATGACAAATAAGCAAATGTTCTCAAATCCAAACAAGAAGAATACACGAATCCTCACATGGAAAACGCGTATCGAATGTGCAAATGTTCAATTGCCATTCCAAATTCCGAAAACCGACTAAAATCCAAACAAAGGCACAACACAGAAAAACACAGAAGCAAGTGGTGTTAATGAAATCCTCTGAGAATAGGGGCAAACAATCACTATTGGACGTACGGATGGATGGATGGCCGTTTCTAGCAAAGCAACCAACAAATCCACATACCACGTATATATATATATGTATGTATGGTGTTAATTTATCCTTCCTTGGAACAATAGCACAGAGAGTATTTTAATCCTTAATTAGGTCAACTAAAGAGAAAAATCGATCAGAATTTAAAAATGCGGATTTTTGTTTTGCAAAATTTTTTTAGGAAAAAAATCAAATGTTCGGCTTAATATTAAAGTAAAACTATTTCATATTTCAAAAAAACAAATACAAAAACACATTTCAAGAGTATCTTAATCCCTCAATTAGGTCAACTAAAGAAAAAAATCGATGAGAATTTAAAAAATGCCGATTTTTGTTTTGCAAACATTTTTTAGGAAAAAAATCAAATGTTCTGCTTAATATTAAAGTGAAACTAATTCATATTTCAAGAGTACCATAAAAGTATGTATGTAGTTTTTTGTTCACACAAATTTCTAAATTGTCATACACCAGCATTTTTCCTTCAAACAAACCCCACAAAAAAGGAACGTCAAACTTTTTTTATGTCAGCCGGAGTAAATTTTTGTGAAGTAGATTTTTATCAAATGGATATCAAACTTAGTTTTTGCTTGGAGGCGTTTGTTTTCCGCAAAGATAAGATTATCAAATGTGTCAAAACATGATGCTAAGAAACAATATGTTGCATAACTCAATAAACTTATACCGGCGTCCGAAGTTTGAGTGTGTTTCCACAGTTTTTGCAGGTTTTTCCTTTAAATGTCACATGGGTACAATGACGGGCATTTATATAAGGACAGATGACCAATACATATAATAGCTTGGAGACTGAAAATGACAATTGTATTGTATTTGTATACACTAAATTTTGTCCTGTGACCAATTATTTTTATTGTACCAAATTTTTTCTACAATTATAACTATTTTTAACATGCTTTCAGATATATAATTAAATATCCAACTTAGCCCAAATTGGTTCCAATATCACTCACTATTTCACTCATTAGTTGAAACTTGTGACTATAATGGCATCAAAGAGTAACTATTTTTTAGAAATGGGTAATACAAGTTTTAACTGCCAAACTTCAGCCCAATCGGTGAAAAATAGTGATTTCCGTGAGAGGAATTAAAAAAGGAAATAATTCGGCTGTTGCTTATCCAGACCACCGATTGCGACGAAACTTAGCATGTTTGAAGAAGAGGTATTAGAGAGGTTTAGCTTGACAATTGGTGAAAAAGGCGTAGCTACATGGCCTCAATGTTGGCCGCCTCGGGGGAACAAAATGTTTAAGCGCGTGTAACTTTCGTGCCGTTATTAACCAGACGAAAGGTCTACAAATGATTTTTTACGCCAAAGATGTATCTAGAGTTTTTTATACACCGGATTTTTTCAATTCCCGGGATTTTTTCAATTCCCAATCCTGGGACCCCGCTTAATAAAAGATCCCAAATGTGTAATTTATATACATAAAATTACTTTAAGACATATCGAGCCTTAACCGTCAAAAAGACGTAAGCGCCACCATTATTTTTTTGAATTAATCGTTTACATATGACAAATGAGATCATTTGTCAGAATTTTATAGCTGTAAAATATATAAAGTTATACTAAATTTCACAGTAATGTAAACATGTACATATAAATGATAAAATTTTTACACATTTTTTAAATATTTAAATTCAAGTGTGTTTAGATGAAAAATGTTTGTATGTATATGAGATCAAAAGCAAACAAGTAAAAGCGTTAAGTTCGGCCCTGCCGAATCTAATATACCCTCCACAATAGATTGCATTCAATTTTATTACTGGAAAAAATTTTGGATATGGAGCAAATCATGAAACAATCCTTTTTGTTTAAGTAAATTATTAAAAACCGAACGCTGCATTTTTTAGGCTGCAAATTCTTTAGCCAAATTCTTCACCTGAAAAATGTGATATTTATGGCTTAAAATAGCTTTTTTGAGAGCTACATCTACACGGGAACTACAACAAAATAAAATTTAGTTTTATATTTTACTGAGATGAATTCTTGCCAAAATAGAATACAAACTGCAATGTTTCTGCAATATTTCTTATAAAATGAGGTTTTTATGGCTTAAATAAACCTTTTTGTGAGAGACATCTGTAGGTGGACTACAACAAAATATGATATATTTTAAAAAATGTTTACTGCGATGAATTATTGTCTTAATTAAATACAAACTGCAAAGATTCAGTTAAAATGCTTAGAAAATATGGTATTTATGGCTTAAGTAAATTTTTTTGAAGAGACATATATAGGGTGACTATAACAAAATATGAACCGATTTGTAAAATTTTTTCTGTGATGAATAGTTATAGTCTCAAAATATAATACAAACTGCAAAGTTTCTACGAAATTGCTTTAAAAATGTGGTATCTATGGCTCAAAACCCGTATTTGGAGTGACCTCTATAGGGGAGCTATAC
This sequence comes from Eudasyphora cyanicolor, assembly GCA_963930755.1. NCBI lineage: Eukaryota > Metazoa > Arthropoda > Insecta > Diptera > Muscidae > Eudasyphora > Eudasyphora cyanicolor. The sequence goes on from OZ005734.1 coordinate 19,425,973, forward strand.
CAAGAATATTAAAAGAACATTCTTTGGCATTTACTTTTTGAAGATTATGTCTATCAAATGTTGGCCGCGGCTACGTCTCAGATGGTCCATCCGTTGAGTCCAATTTTCGATGACTCGTTCGAGCATTTGGACTGGTAACTGACGAATGGCACGCGTGATGTTTTGCTCCAAGCCCTGAATCGAAGCGGGTTTGTCCGCATAAACTTTAGACTTTACATATCCCAACAGGAAAAAGTCTAACGGAGTGATATCACACGATCTTGGTGGCCAATCGATCGGCCCAAAACGTGAAATTATCCGCTCACCGAAGTGTTCTCTTAATAAATCCATTGATTGATGCGATGTGCGGGAAGTGGCGCCGTCTTGTTGAAACCAAATGTCGCCGAGAGCACGAGCTTCAATTTCAGGCATCAAATAGACGGTTATCATGGCACAATAACGGTCGTCATTGACGGTTACACCGGCATTATTGTTGAAAAAATATGGACCGATGTCTCCGGTACGTCGGATCAGGAATCAGTCAATGGCAAAAAGATAGCTCTTAACGAGAGCTAAAATATTGCTCATGGGTCCAAGGTCGTGGGTCGACTGGAAAGGGTTTTTTTTTTTGGGTTTAAACAAAATAGAGTAATTGGCGCACGATTATTTTGGTAATAAAACTGAATAATTTGTAAACGTTGTTCAGGCGTAAGTCTTTCCATGATGAAATGCCGACCCTGTCCGGTATTTTGTGAATAACGGAGCAGAATATACACCGATTTATTTCACATCCACTTTTCTGAATTGTCAACAACATTAGATATATAAGGAAAACAAATCGGTCCAATGTGCCTAAAAAAACAAAAGTTTTGGCTATATAAAATTATATTTTCAAACAAATGTATTTATCGTATTTTTGTTTCATGCCACAGAAACAAAAGTTATGAATGTTAGAAGTTATACTTTCCAAAAAATATTCTTTGTCAAAAATACAAAATCACAAAAAAACATATTTTGAGACTATAACTTCAAATGGCCATAGCCTTTGCCTCAATTAGTTTGTGTGGTTTATCCAGAAAATACATATTTAGAAATTAATCGATATATACCCTGATCTAATATGTACTGATTCGTTGGGTACGATCTGGAAAAATTAAAAAAAGGCATCGGAAGATTTATAAGAATCCGAGGCTAATCCTAAAATTATTATATTTGTAAAGCAAAATCCAACAATTCCCAAAATAAATTGAAAGTCTCCCAAAAACGGATTTTATTTGGTTTTCCCCAAAAACTATTATAAAGGGTGGTTAAATTGTAAGGGCCGATGTTGAATGTGAACCAAACCTAAACGTCAAGTTTTTTTCTGCATTTCATTTGACATTTCTCAATTTCAGACTAACTCATTTTGAACCATGGAAAGATAAACAACGGCTTATGGGCTAGCGACGTCATCGGGCCATACTTCTTCGAAATCAGGCTGTAACTGTCTCGTGACTTATCTCGTGAATTGTTAACGAATTTTTTATGGCCCGAATTGGAAGATATGGATGTGGACAATATGTGGTTTCAACAAGACGGTGCCACTTGCCACAAAACTAACGAAACAATGGCTCTTTTGCGCAACTAATTCAATGGCCGTGTTATCTCACGTCGTGGCGATGTCAATTGGCCGCCAAGATCATGTGATTTGACACCGTTGGACTTCTTTCATTGGGGTTATTTGAAAGAAAAGGTGTACGTCGATAAGCCAGCAACAATTCAAGAGCTAAAGGATGAGATAATTCGGCACATTAACGGCATAGAACCTCAATTATGCCTCAGCGTCATCGTCATCGAGCCGAGGTCGCGGCAGCCATTTGGCCGATATTTTGTTCCATGCATAATTGAACCATACCAATATTATCATAATAAAAAGAAATTACAATAATTTCCTAAATAATTTGTGCTTTCTTCAAAATCAACATCGGCCCTTAAAATTTAACAACCCTTTACTAACAGCCGGGCTCAAACTTCAGCAGAATTGAGGGTCATGAAAAAATCAAAAATCTATTTTTTAAAAGCAGACATAATTTTAATAATGTCATAAAATATATAAAAATTTATATTTTATGTAGGTCTTGACATCACAAATCGATAGTAATTCGCGAATCATTATAGTCGCAATAAGTCAAAAGAATAAGTTCCTCAAAAATTGAATTTTTGGATTTCCCCTGTATCTGCTATACTAAAAGCCGGTCTCCAAATTCCCTTTGCAGTTTAACTTGAAATACCTTACTACATATAATCATAATAAAGATTTAAATTCTAGCTTTGCGATTGGAGAAAATGTGTCTTTTTTGAAGCATTCATTATTGAATAATATTCGACCGAATATACCACGTCCAGCACGCAGTGAAGAAAATGTAGCGGCTGTAGCTGAGAGTGTATACGAAGACCGTGGAGAGTCGATTCGGCGCCGTTCGCAGCTCGGACTGACGTATGGAACGACTTGGCGCATTTTACGTCGAGGTCTTAAATTGAAAGCATACAAAATACAGCTTGTGCAAGAACAGAAGCCGACCTTCCCAAGCGACATCGCTTCGCTCTATGGGCTCTTGAAAAGTTCCAAGGAGATCCGACGTTTTCGAGCCAAATTTTGTTCAGCGATGAGGCCCATTTGTGGCTCAATGGGTATGCGAACAAGCAAAATTGCCGCATTTGGGACGAAGAGCAACCTGAAGAGATTCAAGAGTTGCCACTTTATCCAGAAAAAACAACGGTCTGGTGTGGTTTGTGGGCCGGTGGAATCATCGGTCTATATTTCTTCAAAAATGATGCCGGTGAGAACGTAACCTCAATGGAGACCGTTATCATGCTATGATTACCGACAATTTGATGCCTGAAATTGAAGCTCGTGATCTCGGCGACATTTGGTTTCAACAAGACGGCGCCACTTCCCGCACATCGTATCAATCAATGGATTTATTGAGAGAACACTTCGGTGAGCAGATAATTTCACGTTATGGGCCCGTCGATTGGCCATCAAGATCGTGTGATATCACACCGTTAGACGTTACACGTATGTAAAGTCTAAAGTTTATGCGGACAAACTCGCTTCGATTCAGGCCTTGGAGAAAAACATCACGCGTGTCATTCGCCAGTTACCAGTTGAAAAGCTCGAACGGGTCATCGAAAATTGGACTCAACGGATGGATCATCTGAGACGTAACCAACATTTGATAGACATAATCTTCAGAAAATAAATGCCAAACAATGTTCTTTCAAATGATAATAAACATTCCCCATTCAATTTGAATTTTCTGTGTTTTTTTTTCTTTAAAAGGTTAGGGAACCTCGAAATGGATCACGCATTATTATTCGGAGTTTAACATTAGGCCCATGAGGCGGGATGTATGGGTAGTTCTTTCTCATGTGTCACAGGTCAAAAATTAGATCTTTCTCAAATTCTCAGAGAATGTTTCCCTAGTATGTACGTGACCCACAATATTAAACAAAACCAGCAAGGAAAGGCTAATGTCAGGCACAGCCGACTATATGATAACCTACACCACTCTAGTAAGATTGGATGACAATGAAATATCCAATGTATACTTCAACTAAAATTTTTTACACATTTACATTTGGTACGCATCTGCCTCTGTAGTCAAATCGGACGAAACATATATATGGGAGCTATATCTAAATCTGAACCGATTTTTTTTTTAAATTTGACAACGTTAGTCAAAGGGTCAAGAAACTCTACCATGTTAAATTTCAAAACGACGGAAATAACTACCCATACCCTAATTTAGGTAAAGTGAGTTTGTTTATCAATTCCCCCACCATGCCTGTACCATCCCACACATGTGTTCGAATTGTTTTATTTTTAATTTCCTTCCTATATCTTGAGACATTTACAAATGGGCGTATTTAATTCTAAATATTTTAAATTTAGCGTTATATTACTCTGAGGTTGAGTTTATACTTAAAATTGTTTTATGCTTTAACGTAAAACGAGTATTTACAAATGACGTACACTGTAATACAAGAAGACATAATGTGTGTAACTTTATTACATTTAAGCATGTGTCTGAAAATGTTAAAAAATTGGTTCTGGCTTGTCGTCACAACGATTTGTAACAAAGTTCATTTAATTGCTTATTTGTAATTGTAGCATTTTAAATATAACTATACATTTCCGAATATTTTCTGTAGTGTAAGAAAATCATTTAAAATTGATCAACTCATATTATATATATCTGCAGTACTGCAACCCGCACAAATGAACTATCAAAGTGGTGTAGGTTACAAAAGTTCGTATGCTTCAATGCACATGTAATACCATTGCTCATTTATTACGAACTAACGACAAGTTCGTTTACGAGAAACAAAAAGAACTCCACTCTCAATGTCAACAATTTTACTATTATGCTATTTCTTGGATAAACTACTCATGTAACGGTTACAAACATTCCAACAAAAAAAATCACTACTGCTTCCGGCACCACAAAGTTTTGTAGGGTATACTCAAAAAACCCGAAACTGAAAACTTTTCAAGAGACAAACTTTTACGATGGCAATAAAATTTCGTCTACCCCCTCCCAGAAAAAAAACACTTGTATAGGATTAAGGCTTGATTTCACTTCAAAAGAAAGGTCGTAAGAAAGTTTTCTTGTGTAAGGCCAAGAAAGAAACACAAAAAAAAAACAAAATCATCCCCCCATAACATTGTGTTTAAATACAATTTAATATTTGTTTTTTCTGTCAAGTGTGCACAGTGCACAAAATGTTTAGTTAGCTAATAAATCAACTCAATTTTTTATTCGTCAATAGTCTTTTAGGGAAAAGACCACAAATGTTCCAAGTCCCTTATTGAGAATCTGTGAAGGGCAAAAAGCGTATGCCAGTTTATACGGGGGTGTGTTTCCTATATAGTACATATGTATGTACGGATATGTATATATATGTAAACCGGAAATGGCTAATCCTGTTGTATGATTTCCTTTTTAGCACATTGTCAGCTATTCTGTCGGCTCGTTTGTTGTTGTTGCTTTTGTTTTTTTTTGCTTTGGCAAAGTTTTCATAAATGACATAGCTTTTTTTTCTAACAAAAAAACTCAGTTGGTATTATTTTGCACAAGTAACCTAATCAAATTCGTATTTGTTGTTATGAAAATCTTGTAGCATTATTTGATGTGTTTTTATTCCGGATTAGATTTAATCCAGGAAGTTGCCAGTAAGGAAATTGTCTAAAGCGAAGACTAAATGACAATAATGAGTGATGAGAAGAAAAGTCAGTAAGTAATCGCATTAAAATCTGTTCTTGTTCAGCATCCAGAAAAAACAAAACACGTGGCGATCGAATAATGATAAATATTATCTCCTGAAACGCAGAAGAGAGAAATAAGCAAAAACATCTAAATTGAGTTACATTTCGAGAAAACATGGCCCGCTTTGCTTCTCCTATCACAAATGATTTTTAATGATTAATGATTTTTTAGAGGGAACTTTTAAATGACTTCTGCACCTATAGTAATTTTACTTTTCCTCTGTCGGAAGTCATCCTTATATACGTAAAAGTATATATGCAGATTACTAATATTTAGTTTAAATGAGTTAGCCCTAGTTAAGGATGGCATTCAATACCATAAAGGAAAAGGTCAAGGCCGGGTGGAATATTGTATGCGAGATATACCAAAGCTGTAATCAAATTAGGACACCTTTTCACCAAAAGACAAATTACTCCACAATAGGTTGTAATTTATGAATTCTACTTGTTGAAGACATCAAATTGGATTGGACATTTAGTATATGGTAGCTATATGAGCTCGTTTTTCGATCCGTAAACTCTTCTCTGCCAAATTTAACAACAACCAGATATAAAATAAATCTTCTTTAAAACCATTATACCAAATCAGGAGTGACGATATCGTCACTCTAACATAAACATGTAAGAAAGTTCAGTCTGCTAAACCAACTTAAGAATTCCCCCACCTTCTGACCAACAAAATTATTCATAAATATATTTACGAGGGTTTCTATATTTATTTCTGGCGTCATTTGACATTTCCATTGGAAAGTTTAACATTTTTTAGCACAAACGTACTCAGAACGTTTTGACGTACGACCATCATTTATGTTGTTTACAGTGACTTGAAAAAATCATTTTGGCAAAAAAGTGGAATTAACTCGTGAACATTTTCGTGCGATTATTTTTCACAACTTTCGACGTGGATTATCACGACAAGTGTGCATCAATGCACTTAAATCTTTGTATGGCGATGAAGCACCATTCTATAGCACTGTGAAAAACTGGTTTAGTGAATTCAATCGTGGCCGACCCTCGCTCAAGAACGAAGGTCGTCCAAAAACGGCCGTTGTGCCAGAGAACATTGAAGCTGTGCGTGAACTGGTAGTGCAAGAGATAGAGGCATCAATATACCGTGAGATAGAGGCATCCATGGGCATTTCTTCCACCAGCATACATTCGATATTGCATGAACACCTGGCCGTAAAAAAGGTTTGTTTTCGTTGGATGCCGCACAATTTGACAATCGCTCAAAAAAAGGCTCGTGTCGATTGGTGCAAAGAAATTTTGAAAAAATACGATCGCGGTGCTTCAAAAGACGTTTATAAGCTCGTCACAGGTGACGAATCTTGGATCTATACGTATGAGCCCAAAACAAAAGAGCAATTGACCGTGTGGCTCTTCGAAGACGAGCCAAATTCAACGAAAGCTGTTCCTGGAAGAAGCACAAGTTTCGCCTGTTTCTTCGGCAAAACTGGTAATGTGGCGACTGCTCCGCTGGAGCAACGTAGGATGTGCCTGAAGTCTTCGGAGAAATTCAAAAAACGAACAAGAGAAGACGAATCATTGTGCACCATGACAATGCGAGCTCTCACACATCGGCTCAAACTAGCGCCTTTTTGACCGGCCGAAACGTCGAATTGATGGGTCATCCGTCGTACAACCCAATGACTTATTCTTATTCACTCACATCAAGAAAAAACTGCTTGGTCAACGTTTTTCGACGCCTGAAGCAGCTGTCGAAGCGTTCAAAAACCATGTTTTGGAGGTGAATTTTCAACACACTGTAACCAAAACAATTCGCTCTCAAATGACAAAACGGTCTGAGTGAAGTTATGCTAAAAAATTTCATACTTTCCAATGGAAGTTCCAGTTTTCATCTGGCAACACCAGCATTGCCAGGACCGAAATATAAATAGCAACCCTCGTATTATTTTGTTTTAAGTAACTTATTATCAATTTAAATTGTATTTTATAACTTAAAAGTTATGTACTGGCATTAAAGTTATAAGTTATTAACTTTTGGTGCAAAATGGTCCATTGTGTGGCGGTACCAAAATAAGCGTGCTAATGATGCCCTTTTTCTCAGGACTCTAGGTACTATAAAAGCATTACGCTGTATAACATTTCAAATATTTTTACGCACTGGTAATAAAGTTATAAGCTGTCAACTTTTGGTGGAAAGTGGACCATTTGTGTGGTAGGTACCAAAAGGGGCGTGACAACTTCACCCATTTTCCTGAGGTGAGGAGTATTGTTTTATTATAGGCGACTAATAAAACAATACTATGTGTGAAATTTCAGAAGATTTGAGGACGTAGGTATATAGAAGTTATGAAAGAATCAATATTTCACAAAATCTTAACCCTTTGTGGGGGATATACTAGAAGGAGTTGAGCAATATAGCCCATCTTTGAACTTAGGCGGAGATAGAGAAAAATATTACCGCATAACAAATTTGAAGTCGATCGGTTAATCCTTTCGAGAGTTATAGACAGACAGAGGGACGGACAGTGCTCAAATTACCTAAAATTACCCAAAACGGATTTCCGCCGAACATACATGGGGTCTTAGGTCACTCTTTCGATGTGTTACACTTTTGACCCGTAGCGAATAATATATACACTCGTCACACTAAAATAAGGGCAAAAAACTAAAGTTTCTGTAGTACTTAAGGAACATATACGAGTACGAGTATATGAGTGCTATATAAAACTAAACCGATTTCTTTCAAATTTCACGGTAATCATTCGTGAGCTAATAAACTCCTTTCTGCCACATTTGGAAATGCTCAGATGTATAATACGATTTATATAGCACTAAGATGTCAATCGAAGATGAATACACATAAATTTGAGGGCTTTATCTAAATCTGAACCGATTTTGTACAAACTTAGCCATTTTCATTTCTGTCTCCAGAAACTCCTCTCTGACAAATTTTATAATGATTGAATGTAAAAATAAATCTTCTGTAGTGCTTTGATACCAAATCGGAAGGAGCAAATATATATATGGGGTCTATATATAAATTGGAACAGATTTATTTAACATTTTATTTTATTCAGTGTTTGGTAATGCTCAGATGGAAAATACGATTTCTATAGCGCTTAGTTGCCACATCGGAGGTAAATATATATCTACAGGTTGACCCAAAATGACAGAAGAGGTTTGAGTTCATTACAACCTTTTATTTAAGACATAATTATTAATATTTTTTGAATTCATTCAGAATTTTTTCGGTTTAAGAACATATGTTTCACTTACTTTCTGTCAATTGCAAACATGTAGAGAGTTTTAATTTCTTGGTAGAATTGACTGCAGTTTCGATAGACACAACTCTATGATCCTCTGAATTCAATAGCAATAATGTATGTCTTTAACTGAAATCAGTTGAAGTACTTATGGAAGTAGTAAATTTAATGTAACAATAACTACTAACCAAACCCGTATTTTGCCGAACTAAGTCAACATACTAAAACTCTCATACCAATACATTTTTGTTTTTTGCTTCGGTCGCTTCGCGGGCCACGAAAACAATTGTAGGCTAATGCCGATCACAAACCCCTTCGGTCATTTTGGCCCACCCTATATATAATTAAATCTACAACTGATCCGATTTTCTCCACATTTAATACCGATTTTCCTTTGCACTAAAAAGTTGTCTGTGCCAAATAGCATCGGAATTGGTTCAGAATGGCAACCTGTACTTTGATTACAACGTTTACATGGGATGTACAGACGGATGGACAGTTATCACTAGATCGTATCAGTAGGTGATTTTGTGTCGATCCATATACGTCATGATGTGTCTAGCTCCAGTATTTTTTGGCGTTACAAACATCTGGCCCATAACAACCTTACAATATCCTGAAGCATAGTGTAGTGTAGTGTATAATTACAGTCGAGTAAACCGACTCAGGCGTACCCACAATATGTGAGAATAGTTGTACGAAATTTAGTACTTTCGGTGGGAATTGCCAGAACATGGGAAAGGGCATATGTAGATGACTGCTACATAAGATAAAGGGAAATTTTTTCTTATGAATTTGTCAATTTATGTAGCAGATACAAAAAGGGACTAGGCACCACCTTGTTAGTGCAGAATAAACACAAATACAGTTGTTCAATATCACAGACAAATAGATTTAAAATCGAAGCGTTGAAAACTAATATTTTACACGAGGTGTATATGTATATACTCGTATGGGGGATATATGTACATCTGAACCGACTTTTTTAATTTCGGCAGAGTCCGTCCTTGAATAAATAAAATTTTCTACCCCAAATTTCAAAATGATTAGATATAACATAAATGTGGGATGTGGAGATCAAGTTATTGATGTACGCAGACGATATTGTCCTTTTATCTGACTCTCCGACAAGGCTGCAAACGATGATAGACACGTTATGGGATTACTGCTCCTTATGGGGTTTAAGACTGAATCTCTCTAAATCTAAGATTGTTATCTTTCGGAAAGGAACTAGAATAGACAAAAATTTAGTCTGGCTATATGACAACCAGCCCATAGAAGTTGTTAATGGGTACAACTACCTCGGGATAAATTTGACCTACAATTTATCGTTTAACAAGCATATCACTGGTAAGTTACAGGCGGCTAAAACAGCCATTAATTCCACATGGCAAAGGTACTTACATAACGGGAAAATACATCTCTCTAAGAAGATGAAAATCTTCGATACTGCTGCCAAGACCATATTATTTTATGGGGCACAGGTTTGGGGCTATGAGAGCTACGATCAAGTTGAAAAGCTTCTTAGGTTTTTTATTAAAAAGGTATTGCATCTACCCAGTAATACACCGAGCTATATGCTGGCCATTGAGACAGGTTTCCATAGCTTGTTCTCAGAAACGCTTGAGCTTCATTTCGGATACATAAATAAGGTTCTCTCACTACCTTCAAGAAGACTTCGTATTTTCTGGGCAGAAAAGTGGGTCCATTTAGGAGAACAATTAAACATTAACTTGAACTGGAATCTTAGAGGTCAGGCACTGGGTATACAACAGGAAGTTATACTTCGGGAACTGACTAGATGGGAACGCGATTTGAATGTGGACAGAGCTTTGAACTCGCAATTTCACGACCCATACCCGAACCTCCGTTACGATATCCCTCGTTATTGTCAGGACAACTTTTCTCAGAGAACGATAAGTTTGATTTTTCGAGCCAGAGGTGGCTTACTCGATCTTAATGCTAGATCTTTTAAAAACGGTACAGATGGCATTTGCTCAATTTGCAATATGAACGTCCCAGAAAATACTTTTCACTTTATTGGGGTATGTCCGATTTTCGGACATGAAAGAAAAAATTGTTTTGGAACAAGTTTGTTGACTGTTGAAGAATTTTATGCAATTCTGAATGGTAGGAACTTTACACAACTAGGAATATATCTATCAAACAGCCTGAAGTATAGGAAACTAATCCAAGGTGAATTCGATCATTAAAAATTAGAAATACCACCAAGAAGGCAATATACACTAATGTACACTTTATTTACATCCGTATATATTATAAACAAGTTATTCTATATATTTTTTTTTATTATTATTATGCCAATCTGACACACAACAAAAATGTTATGTCTATTAAGATTTTTCATACAAATTATGTAAAGCTGTAACGTTGTAATTGAATTATAAATAAAATCTTTTCTAATCTAATCTAAACATTCACAGCTTCGGATCTGATTTTCTTCATATTTAATCTGCCAAATTTCATAATGATCTAATTTAGAATACAGTTTAAATGCCGCTTATAAGTCTTATCGGAAGATTTACTCAAATCATAAGGGATTTTCATATAAGGATTTGTATTAAAATCAGGACATTTTTATAAGGGGATTTTTCAAAACATGATGAACTCGATTTTTTAGGGACAATTTGTATATAATATATAAGCAAAGTAATAAGGATTAACTTTCACCTAATTTTAAAATATGTTCTCTAGAGCGTTAATTAATCTAATCGAAAGGGAACTGGATATGGGAGATATATCAGTGTCCCATTTTCACTATGGTCGATGTCAGCATGATCAGTTAAAAAATATTTGTTCTTTAGGTGTCAAAGTTGTTACACTCTAAATTTGGTCCAGTCTATTAAGTCATCCTCAAAATCTGTCGGCTTCCTAATCACTTTTTGGTTGTGTTGGTATGAGTACAAAATTGTTTCTTCGAATACTAGAATTTCCTCGTTATGTATCAGAAATGTGCAAAAACATATATGAAAAATGAGATGGATGGATGGAATTTTCTTGTTTATATATTATGTATATCTATGTAAAATTAAGTTTTTTTATCATATAGTTTTCTGAAAAATCGCACAAGAATAGTCTCCTTTTTTCAAAATCAGGACACTCTAAGATAATTTAGGTTTTTGTTCTTATGGTGGACATAATTTGTAAACTCTATCTTTAATGAATATGAAAAATATCGTTTAGATAAGCCTCGTTTTTTATACATAAGCCTACCTTAATAATTATTGTCATTTTTGTATTATTGCTCTCACTACAAACTTACATTTGCCCTTCCTGCATATTTTAATTTTTTTATTATTATTTATTTGTACAGATTTCATATATATCGAAAAAATTTTACTTCTTTAAATTCGTAGGGACTAAATTAAATTATTGGATAAAGATCAAATTTCTCAAACTTCAAATATTTTTAATCTTTAAAACAAAGGCTTCCAAAATTACACATTCATACATATTTCTGGTGTTTTGGAGTGTTTATTATATAATACGACTTTCTGCCAGCACAATATTATATTTATTTGGAAATAGAGCGCGCGATTCATCCTACATCTTAGAAATTATTAAAACATACCCAATGACTATCACAAATAAAGTCCTGCAGGCAAAAATAATAATTGAAAATTGTACAATTCAGCTAAGTGGTTTTCGACTTATGGTACAATATGTGGTTCAACCTCTCGCGGTTTATAGCGAGAACTGGAGTCAATTAAATGAAATCCCCTTTTAGGCTGATAACTGTATTATCCCATATATCCAAATCGACTGCGCCGTAAAAAATGCTGAATCGTCTACTTTTATTTGCTTAAATCTGAAGTACTTGTGGAAGAAAACAGTAAAAATTCTGTATCTTTTAAACCAAATATCCTTCCATATTGAAACTTTTGTCAAAAAATGGGCGCATTTCAGGATATTGAAGGATTAAAGTCATTTTTCGATTTGTAATGTCCTTCGAAAATGACAATATTTTTTTTAAATTATTAGTTTTGAAGTACGGGAGTGGCAAGTTAAAATGACACTAAAATCGTTGAAATCGGATAACGCGTTATTATGTTATACTCTGATGAATTCAGGGTCCTTTAAGAGAAAAGTAGAGAAGATACCAACTTTGGGACGCTGTAAAACAAACACCGTAGCGAATTTTGGCTGAATATAGACATTATATTAAAAAATGGGTCGACTGCCGTTCAAAATTTATATAATGAAATAAATACAAAAAAAATAAATAAGTACCAAAATTTTTAAGAAATGAAACAAGCCCCAATTTTTTTATTAGGTAATTATTTTATTTGACAGTTTTTGGGCGATTGAAAGGAACGAAATAAATCCCAATTAAAAATTAAACAATTTCCTGAAAAAATGAAATAATCCCCAGCATTTTGGGATTTATGTCGCGATAAAAAAATCCCAAAATTTAGAAAATTTTTGGGTTTTATGTACTGCTTATAATATATAATTCAGATTTAGATATAGCCCCTTGTGATCCTGCCGATTTAGTACTTAAGCACTATTGAAACAGTTTTTTACGCCCGATCTTCATATAATTTGGCAGAAATGTGGTTTTAGATCCTAGTTGATGAAAATTTGTTTAGATTATGTATAGTCTCATATATTTGTTCCTTCCTTTTCTTGATCTATAAAAGAATACTGTGCGTTTTAAGGTTACCGTTTCAGATCTAATTTATTGTGATCAACATCTTCGACTCCTGCTTGGAATAAGCCTTTACGATGAGGTGGAGCTAGGTACTTTCACAGAAACGAACCTAATTATTCCATCATTATTGTTATCGCAAACAAAAGTGTAACCATCGTAGTGACCTTCCCGTCCGTCCATCTGTCTGCTGATGCACATGGTAACTTTTGAGTGAAATGTCCTAGGTTAGGTTGAAGAGAGGAGACGTTTAAACGTCTCATGTCTGTGGACATACATACACTTAAGCCAGTGGTTCGGCCTGTTGTGCGCTCCTTATTTATGATCTTTTTATACCTCACGAGTTACAGAAAATCGGTACTAGACACGAATTTTCTCAGTATCTTCCAGTCATATTCTCTGAGATGAGTCAAGTCTGGTAATATATCGGACCCAAAATTTTGGGATCTTGCATGTGTGAAAGCCGGGCAGTGACACAGAAAATGTTCCATCGTTTCGATGTTTTCCCTGCATGCCCTGCATTCGTCGTTTCCTGCTAGTCCTATGCGATGAAGATGTACTTGTAAGCTTGAGTGTCCCGTTAGAACACTCATCATCTTACTAATATCGATCTTGTTTAATTTCAGAATACTTCTGTTTTCTTTTCATTTGGGTCACCCCACAGTATCTTTGCAGTTGCTCCTACTGTTGCGCTATTCCACACAGTTTTGTGAGCCATCACTGCCCAGTGCTTCAACTCATTTTTCGTGGCTTCGAAAGGTTTCCTATTTTCCAAGTTTATTACTCGAAGTTCTCTGCCCTTTGGAGCCAAGCTGTTTGCCCGTTCATTTCCAATCACTCCGTTGTGTCCTGGTACCCAGCAAATACGCAATTGAGTAATCATTTATCGTTCTTTTACAGTGAAATGTCCTACTGGGTGTAATTTTCACACCACTTTTGTTAATTTCCATACCACTTAGATTCTGGAAAAAATCCTAAAACTAGGTTTTCTTTAAAATGGGGCCTATATCAACTTGTACCGCGATATGATCCGTTTCCATTGGGTACCGTTCTTAGCTCAATGAAAGTGCCTTTGCAAATTTTCTCTACAAACTAACTGCTTATATATCTCTTAATATCACCTTGTACATTGTCATACCTGAGAGTGAAGTTAATCTTTGAACCAGAAAAAAACGCAGCAGTTGTAACAACGGCATATGAGAGCAACATAGCCTTGCCAACTTGTAAAGACATTTTATGTATGCCTCCAGGGAATGCAACAATAGTTGCAAATTGCAAAATAAGTAGAATACCTTGAGATATGAATGCAAGGATATCAAAATGTTTGCATAATTTAGAGAATTACAATGGAAAGGCATAATGTTTCCGTGTAAAATCCATTCAGTAAAAGGGGTGGGGTTGGCTTACAAAATGAGGTGAATGATTACGTATGATAGATATTTAATCATGAGTTATGGCTCATACGACGGATGGTCCAATGACGAGGAAATTAACTCGAAAGATATGCAAAACATTTTGAAATGATTGTTTGAGATTACAAATAATGAAATAGTGAAAATTATTGCTGTGCAGTTATTATGTTAAGAGATCCGGGTACATAGGACATTTTTGGGAAAAAAGGTGAACTGAAATAGCTAAGCGAATACTTTAAGACATGCTTATAAAACATGTAAGAAAAAACACTTTTTCAGAAATATGATATGTAATTTGGTAACTCCAGAATCACGTTCCACATTAGCCTCTCCGGCTAAATTTTGCCATTTTATTTATACTCGTATTTTAAACCATTCATGTGCAAAATATAATCTATTTTTCACATGTATGGTTTAAAATACTAAAAAAATCAATCATTGATTTAATGTAGGACCTCATAAAGGCACCTGTTTGATTTCTTTAAGTTCTAGAACTCGCATTTCACAAACAATTCATGTGGAATATGACACATTGTAATTTTTTATTTTTTCTTAACATCATTTCTAATATTTTGTTTTGGTAAGTATCATTGCCATTGGAGTATCAAAAATGTAGACACGACCCGACCTTAAGCTACTCTTTCCTCTCCCATATATTAACTATGTTGTGAACCACTTGATAATAGCAATGCCCACATCACCATTTCATTCATTATTTTTCATCAATGTGAGTTATGTCATCACTGCGGTTAATGCTCCACGCCTGTGCCCTGTTAAGTTCAAAACAGTTTCACAAAATGTTTTGTAACACAAATATATACTCGTACAATACACTTTCATTTGACCAAAAATGATATGGTTAAATAAACACAACTTTTTGTCATTTCATCAAGTGAAACTTTCTGCTATCTTTATGGCATTCTTTTATCCTTGCAGCTGTTTTTAATTGATACAAATATACCAAACACATGCTGGTGATATTCCGCCCAGGGTGTGTGTGTGTGTGTGCATGTGACAGTCACATAAGTATCCCTTACATTAAAAAAAGAAATTAAAATGTCTAAAAAGTTTAATTCAATAAAAACTTTTAGTTAAGCGACCCTATGAGGGATAAACTTTTGACATTAACAAACCTCAAACACACAAACCTCGCTCATTCTTACAGGATTGAGACTACTCAACTAAAGGATGATATGTTGCACTATTCATTAAAGATCCTTTTTGATATACATAACATAATGTTCGCATGAACCTTAATATGTTTTTTCTTTGTGAGAGATGTTTCCAACTTTGTTACATACTCATACACACTCAACTATTTACTCTCCCTCTCTCTTTCTCTTACCTTTCATCTATGGGACAGCAAATGATTGTGAAGATTTTCGTACTAATAATCTGCTATTAATCATTAAAGTTTTAGTCCATGAACGACAACATCCATGAACCTTAAACTCATCTAGCGTGACCAATTGAGACAATGCAAATAAACTTTTAAACCCCGACATTCATGACATTGTGGGCGGTAGACCTTTCACAACATTTCATATGTTTACCATACAACGTGGTAGTGGCAAACATCCACGGACAGCATTGCCGATATCTAAGTAAAAGTACCCAAGTCCATTTTGTAATAATCATGCCTACTTCGCAATCATGCAGCGTAACATCGCAGAGCGGTATGTGGTCAACGACTGATAACTTTTCTTTATATGCTCGAGAAGATTTGCATAATTGTCTTTTTTAATTTTTATTACAAAATCTTCTATTAAAATGGTTCAATTATACCAAAAGTTCTTATTTTTTGTACTAGTACACGCAAGCATTTCCAATTTTTCTTATAAATTAGCTACCTAATAAGCCAAATGTCAAAAGGGCTTCGCACAACTGGAACATATACAGGGTCCCCCATATTCGACGGACCCATCTGGCAACGCCATAACTTTTGACAGAGATGTCAGATCGCTTAATGACATACCGCGTTTGAAGCGTCAGTCCAAGCAGATTTTTACCATGGAACAATACACGCCACGCGAGCGCCTGAAATAGTTGAAATTTACATTCAACAGAAGAAGTCAATTGTGAAAACTCAACGTGCTTTTAAAATATTAAAAAATGTGGCCTTCTAAGAACACCATTAAGCGTTTATACGAAAAATTTTCGACTGGTGTGTATAAGGAAAATCTCAAGCTGTACAAATGAGAAAGGCTCCTGGATAGATCCATTCAGCGGAATCCTCACGTTTACGGGGCATTTGTTCCTAAACATATTGGATACATAAAGAAAGATGATAGTTCTTGGTCTACGTCCAGGGAATAATTGTGAAGGTGCTTCAGAATTCAAATTTCCCCAAAAATGTGTTTTTTCCTAATTGCAATGAAGCCCTTTTAATTAAAGAAAATTATATATACTTTCATCACAATTAGCAAAAATTTTATTTTTTCAAAAATGTCGTTTTTTGGCTGGCACAAACAAAAAATACGTATAAAAAAATATGAGAACGTTCATTTAATTTTTTAAAGCTAGCATCCTGAAATTATTACACATATGCAAAAGTAAGGGAAACTTAAAAAAAATATTTTTTTATTTTGGTCATTTTGTTTGCGAGGTCCCAAAAGGGGCGCCCATTTTCTCTGGACAATAAGTACTATAAAAGTATTACACTGCAAACAATTTTAAAAGGCTGCAATCAATGTTATATTCCAATTACATTTTGTGCAAAATGGTCCCTTTGAATGAGGGGCACGGCAACTTCGACCATTATTCTTTAGGTCTCTTAGGCCAGCAGCACTTTTGTACCCTCGATCACATTAACGGGGGTATAAAACATGATTTTGTTGAAATACTCTTACTTCTACTAAAAGGGCCATAACTTGGTCGATTTAACCATGTCTGTCCGTCCGTCCGTACGTCTGTCCATCTGTCTGCCTGTCCGTCTAAAGTTGTCCGTTAAGTACAGGTCGCAATTTCACTCCGATCATGCTGAAATTTTGCAGTTAGGAGTCTTTCGTAACTGTAAATTGAACCTATTGAATTTAAAGAAAATCGTTTCAGATTTAGATATCGTTCTTGCCTAACTGCGAAAACAAAAAGACGTATTGTGCGGAGTTTCAGTAGTGAAATATTTTTCGTGCCTTCGACCAAAAAAGCAAAAACAATTATATTGAAAACATAAAAAGTTGTTTTGAAACTTGCATTCTAAGCAACAACAATTTGCATCAACAAACTCAAAACCTCAAGTGAGTGCATCAATTGCGTGCACAATTGATGCACTTTGCCCGTGCACATTCGTTTGGACAACAACAACACTCATGATGACCACCGCACAACAGAAGAAGTCAGTGCAATTCAGGCAGCAATGCAGATGGAAGTGATGAAGCAGACTGGCAACAGGTACCCAGCAAGAGAAAGAACTGTGGATCGCCAAATATTTTTAAACAAAAGCGCCCTCATCATGATGACGAACCCAGTACATCAAATCGATTTAGCAGCCTAGCCAATGATGACAGCAGAGGAGATGCAGCCAAAGCAGCAGAGGTTCAACCGAAACCGCCACCAATATTCGTTCCTTATGTAGGTGATATTGATAAAATGATAATTCAGATAAGTAAATGTATACAAACATCAGAATTCGATTACAAATCCTTGAGAGAAGGTCAGGTTAAGCTAAGCATTAAAACTGTAGATAGTTATAGAAAGGTTGTTAAACTTCTTGAGTCTGAGGGAAAAAGTTACCATACATTTCAACTTAAGCCTGATCGTGCGTTTAGAGTTGTGATTAAGGGACTTCATCACTCAACCAATATTTCTGACATTAAGGCACATTTGTTATCTCTCGGTCATCAAGTACGCAGTGTACGTAATATTATCAGCCGTAATACTAAAATCCCCCTTCCAGTGTTCTACGTTGACATTGACCCAAGCCCGAATAACACGGAGATCTTCAATATACGATCATTTGATAACGCCGTAATAAATATTGTGGAACCAAAAAAGTACGACGATATTGTACAATGAATTTGGACATACAAAATCGTACTGTAGAAAGCCTTATAGGTGTGTAAAATGCGGTCTTGAACACTCTACAACAGTATGTAATAAAGCACCTAGCACCCCCCTAAATGTGTCCACTGCAACGAGAACCACACATCCAGTTATAAGGGTTGTAAATATTACCAAAGTCTCATTAATAGAAGAACTACACGAATCCCAAGAAATAATGTACCTGTCAATTTTGCCAATAAAGATTTTTCTCAAGTAAATTCCACCAATTTACAAAACACAATGTCATATTCACAGGCACTAAAAGGTGATGAAAATATACTTCTCAAAAAATTGAGGTAATGCTTGAAAACCAGATCGAGTTGACAAACACTTTAATAAACATGATGTCAATGTTAATCTCTAAAATATGCAATTAGATGTAATAATTGCAGAATGGAATGCCAATGGCATCTCCAACCATTTAAATGAAATAGAAGTGTTTTTAAATCTCTATCGCATAGATATATATTTGGTTTCTGAAACTCATTTAACATCGAAATCCTTTCTGCGTGTAAAAGGGTATGACGCATTTATATCTAATTATCCGGATGACAGAGCGCATGGTGGAGCTGCTATTCTTATTAAAAGTGAACTGAAATATGAGCCTCTAGATAATGTGTCAGAAAATTTCCTTCAAGCAGCTGGAGTTAAGCTATTAATAGAAAACAGTAGCAGCATAACAATATACTCTGTTTATTTTCCACCCAGATTTAGTATTAACTGTTTAATGTACGAGCATTTTTTCAGTCAGCTCGGTAATAAATTCATTGTTGGAGGTGATTTTAACGCCAAACATATTTGGTGGGGAACTCGGCTAAATAACCCAAAAGGGAAACAACTCTACGAGTGTATCACAAAAAATAACTACAAATCAATATCCACGGGAAGGCCTACGTATTGGCCCACTGACGTTGGTAAAATACCCGATTTGTTAGATTTCTTTGTTTACTTTGGATTACCTCAACATCATCTTAGTATTAGCGACTGTGAAGATTTAAGCTCGGATCACACACCAATTATTCTAAGCGTCAAAACTAGACCCAGCAGAGTTAATGTTGAAAAACCTCTATTTTCTCCTAAAACCAATATAAAATCAAAATTGTATTGATAGACATTTAAACCTTCATATATCCCTCAAAACTGGAGACGAAATTGATAATGCTGTGGAAAATTTTACCAAGTTAATCCATGAAGCTGCATTTTTAGCTACTCCATCAGAAGCAGATAGAAATACTTCTAACATAAGAGTATCAATTGATATAAGAAGACTCATTAAAGAAAAGAGAAAACTGCAGAATGTGTGGCAAAGACCAAGGCTTCCATCAGATAAAACAAATTTAAACCGAGCGGCTCAATATCTCTCTAAACGGTTAAAACAAATGAAAAACGATAGTTTGAGAAGATATCTCTTTGAACTTATTCCTTCAAAAAACGGCGAACATAATTTATTTAAAGCCACAATGTATTTAAAACGACCACAAAAAAGGATAATTCCAATCAAAAAATGGACGGAACATGCTGCAAATCTGACTTTGAAATAGCTCAGGCATATAAGACCTTTTTAGAAGATACTTTTACGCCATTTAACTTTTGTAGCAGCAACGAATATCAAGAAATAATTGACTTCATTGACACACCATGTCAAATGTCTAAACCCATCAAACCTTTTACTTTTCGAGAAGTTCTACAGGAAATTAATAAACTAAAAACGAAGACATCGCCGGGATATGATAAAATCGATGCTAAAGCTGTGAAGTTTCTGGCTAAAAAAGGAATTGTATTTCTTACCACATTATTCAATTCAGTTATAAGATTGTCTCATTTTCCATCTCAATGGAAGTATGCAAAAATTATCATGGTTAGGAAGCCTAACAAACCTGAACATTTGATGAGCTCTTATCCTCCAATAAGTTTGCTGCCCATATTTTCAAAATTGTTTGAAAGACTGTTTCAAAGAAGACTTCTTCCTATTCTAGATGACATAAATATCAATCCAGATCATCAATTTGGCTTTAGGCATAACCACGGAACTCCTGAACAATGCCATAGAGTTGTGAAAATTATAAGAGAATCGTTGGAAAAGAAGGTTTTACTGTTCGTCTGTATTTTTGGACGTCAAACAAGCTTTTGACCGAGTCTGGCATTATGGTTTGCTGTTCAAACTTAAAAATCTATTACCTACTCCGTATTATTTATTACTGAAAGCACACTTAAGCAGCAGAAATTTCTATGTTTCTGTAAATGGTAATGAGTCCTATATAGGAAGTATAAATTCCGGAGTGCCACAAGGAAGCGTATTGGGTCCAGTGCTTTATACTATATACACATCCAACATACCCGTCAACACGGATATAAAAAAAAAAAACTTTTATTTTTAAACTCAACATTATTCCGATTTTTTACATACATCGGGCAAAATTACACTAGTAGTAGTATTCTTTATTTATTTCAAATCAAAATAATTCAGAAATTTAAATATGTACATTTAATGTTGTCATTGTCTGAATTTAAAGAATAGTACGGCTATGACAATTTTGTCGTCAGCCGGTGCAAATTATAAATTATGAAGATAGAACGTTTATTTTATTATAGCAATTATACAATATTCTTTTCCTTTAAAGTACGTATGCATAATATGTTCATTCTTATTGGAATTCGCTTATTATAAATTCTCTATATCTTGTTGCTGCTTTTAGGTATGAGATCAGAATTTCACCTAAATTTTGTCGTCTAATCTCCTTCATAATTGGGCATCCACGAAGAAAATGTTGCATTGTCTCCTTTTCACGAAGATTACAGAGTGTGCATAGTGTTTGCTCTTCATTTGAAGTGTAATTATTACCATTCAGATATATCATATCAGATCGCGCTTTCATAATCCACGTTATTTCTTTTTGGTTGTATACTCCATTAATATATGTGGGACCTTTTGTGTAATCTAGTTGTTTGTAAATTCTTGAACTGCTACTTACAGCATTTTGGACTTTTTTAAACTTATTTTCCCGATATAGAGTTTGAATGAATCGGGAAGAGATTTGATACCATAATGGTCTAGATGTATTAGCGTCCAGAGTTTGCTCCCCATGAAGTGTTAGTAGATTATTAACAGCCTTCGACCAGAATATTTTTTTCTGCACAATTATTTTAGTGAGAAAGTTGGGTAGTCTGTCAGAATTATATTCGAACATAGCTCTGTAGATATAATGTAAGTGTAGTTGTAGTGTATAAATATGTCCGTCTTCTACGTTCGTTTCAAGGTCCAAACGTAGTTTGGTGTATTTCCAGGGAGTTTTAGAATACGTTTCAAAAAGAATCTTTGAACTTTATCTACTTCATCAAAGTGTCCAAAGCCCCAGACTTGGGCAGCATATCCATGGATAGATCTACAAACTGCCAGAAAGATTTTCCATTTCATTTGAAGACTAATATTGTCCTTTTTCAGAAAGTTGTTCCATGTAGAATTTATTGCGTTTTTAGCCTGCTTAATTCTACGATCTACGTGGCTTTTAAAGCTCAGTTTTGGCGTAAACACTACTCCGAGATAATTATATTCAGACACAATTTCTATATCTTGGCCTTTGAAGCACCACTTTTCTTCGTTTGATATTCTGCCCCTTTTTCTGAACACCATGATTTTTGATTTGCCGGTATTCACCTCCATGTTCCACAGATCACAGTACTGCTCTAGTCTTGAAATCATCTTCTGAAGAGTGCTTACGTCCTCGGCCATAATCACAATGTCATCCGCGTACATCAGAATGCGTATATTTGTGCCTTCTATATTTATGCCACCTTCTAAGAAATCATGAATATCATTTATATAAAGGGCAAAAAGTAGTGGTGACATGAGACAACCTTGCTTGACACCTGATGCAGTATTAAAAGAGCTCGAGAGTTCTTCTCCGTTCCATACAGCCGATTGTGTGTTTTCATATATACTCTCTATCGTTTTAGTAAATTTATATGAAACTCCCAATAAATACAGTTTATATATAAGCGCCTTTCGGGAAACTTTATCAAAAGCCGCTCTAAAATCCACAAAAAATGCGTATAGTTTTTTCTTCTCTGCTAATTTTATGGATGTGATAGAGGCAAGGTTATAAAGGGTGTCCCAAGAAGAGCGCAATTTTTTAATTTTAAATAAAACACAGATATTTAAGAAAAAATCGTGAAACTTTATTATATCGTAAAGTAGACAGAATGAGGTTATGTATGGAACAATATATCGTGCAGATGGCCGCCGCGGCTTTGCTGGCATGCACGCGATCTTTTAATGAAATTTTCAATGACCGTTTTGCATGAATGCTGCGGTATTTCATTAATGCAGCGTCCAATTTCGTCTTTTAAGGCTGGAGTCGTCGTCGGCTTATTCGCGTAAACCATCGACTTCAAAAACCCCCAAAGAAAAAAATCTAATGGTGTTAAATCGCACGATCTAGGCGGCCAATTCTGATCTCCAAAACGCGAAATAACACGACCGGGAAATGACTGATGCAGCAATTGAATTGGTTCTCTGGCTGTATGACATGTGGCGCCGTCTTGTTGGAACCACATGCCCTCCACATTCATTTCTTCAATTCTAGGCAAGAAAAAACTGGTTATCATTTCACGATATCGAACACCATTGACTGTTTGCGCTTGACCTGCCTCATTTTCATAAAAAAAGGTCCAATGATTCCTCCAGCCCAAAAACCACCCAAAAACCGGTCGATCGACCTGGTCGATGGCGCGTTGTTGTCTTTACATCACTAACAGACCCAGTTCCGGCAAATTTATCCATTAATCTCTTTACAGTTGACTCTTTTGGAGCATTATTGTGACCCCAAATTGATCGCAATTTGCGAACTGTAGCCGCAAAACTTTCACCATTTTGGTAAAACAATTTCACAATGAGAATGCGTTGTTCATTCGTGTAGCGCTCCATTTTTACTAACCTCGTACCTTCTACTAATAAACAATAACAATTATTCAAATGTCAAACAATGACACTTCGAATGTTGCGAGATTTAAAAATTGCGCTCTTCTTGGGACACACTTTATATATTATCTGCTGTTGAGTAGTTTTTCCTAAAACCTGCTTGATACTCTACAATAATTTTCTTGTCTTCGACCCAGTTTACCAATCTATTATTTAAAATGCCCATTAGGATTTTTGCTGCGGTATTCATAAAGGATATTGCTCTGTAATTCGCTGGCTCGTTCATATTTCCCTTTTAATGTATTGGAAATATTATTGAATTGATCATCGACTCATCAACACAACCCTCCGTGAAAATATTAGAATACATTTGAGCCAATTCCATCAGGTACTCATCTGTAGCATTTATGTAGAATTCGTAAGGCACCCGGTCCTCGCCTGGGGCTTTATTGAGTTTGACCTTAGATAACATTAATTTTACTTCTTGTATTGTCATATTCCTGTCTAGTAATTCGTCATGCACCATCACTGGGGCATAATGAAAATCATAGGAAGACTGTTCAATGTTCAGCAAATCCGCAAAGTACTCTCTAAACATTGCTGAAGTTATAGCGTTACCAATTCGGAACTCTTGTTTATTTATTTCCTTTGCTATTTTCCACCATTCCTTTCCGTTAGTAGTGTTGTTTATTCTGTCCCTCAAATTATTGAGATATCTTTTTTTTGCATCTTCACATATTTCATTAAATCTTTTTTTGCATCGCAAGTAATCTTCTCTATGTTGGTAATTTTGTGACTTTCTAAATTTGTTTAGGTATTTAAAAACCCTTTTTCGGGCCCGAAAACATCTAATGTCAAACCATTTGTTTTTTGGAGTAAATTGTGAGTCAGATACGACTTCCGCTGATTTTATAATGGTATCTGTAAGTTGTTTTAAACCAGTATAACTGGTTTGATGTGCCAAATTTGTATTAAGATTCCTCTGGTATTTATTCTTATTAGCATTTATCCATGGGATTTTTGGTAATAGAGTAAGTTTATTGTTTTCCGTTTCATTACAGTTTATGGCTAGTTCCATTACTATAGGTAGGTGATCGGATCAGATTTGTTCATCAACATAGACATTTTTTATGTTCCCTAGTATATCCTGAGATACTGCGTAGATATCGTTAACAGATGAACCTACGGTGCTAATAAAGGTTAAATTTCCTTCCTCACCCCCCCTGTCCGTCCATTTAATATCGTTAGGTTAAAGTCATCGCAGAAATCAAGATACTTTCGACCATTCGCGTTAACTTCTTTGTCCTTAGATTTTCGCTCCAGTTTACCAACTGTGAATCTATCTCCATGAATAGGTGATATGTATTGTTGCAGTTCTCCCAGCCTCACATTTACATCCCCCATAAGCAACGGATTTATAATTTCGTAGTCATACATATATTTTGTTAGAATCGAGAATTCATTATCCCAATCTGCACTTCTAATGTATAGGGGTATTAGGGTTAGTTGTTGGTCGCTAAATAAAATTTCAATACTAAGAACGGAGTTTCTTTTTACGAATTGGTATTGAATATTATCCTCTTTTATATTTCTCTTGACAGCCATCATAATTCCACCAATAGCTCTCCCAAAACTGCTGACTTTCTTTGCAAATATCCAAGATATGTCAAACCCTGGAAAGTATTTTACTGCTTTTGATACCTTTTCTTCTGTAAGATGTGTTTCAACAAGTATGAAAATATCAAAACTCGTAATATATTTAAAAAAGTTAGGGTATAAGTATTTATTTTCAAATCCATGTATATGTATTGTACGACATAATTTTAAGTATGATTTGTTTTTTATTTTTCTCCTTCTCTATAACTGCCTCTGGACTTGGAAAAGTGTGTATATTTATAAGTTTTTTGAATTAGCATTTTCCATTATCTCATAAAGGCTATCTGTTTTTAATTCTTCGCCATACAGTTCTCTCAGAACAGTCTCAGCCTTCTCCCTGCCACAGACCAGTTCATTACGAGCATTCCATGTAAACCACTTATCATTGATTTTCATATTTTCGTGTCTAACCATTATTCTATGTTTTTTGCTGTCTTTCAAGATTAATTTTTTGATAAGTAACATTGTTATTTTATTGCGCTGCCGTTTTGGATTTAGATCTCTACAAATTGAGATTTTAGATCCTGCCAAATTCTTTGTTGCACCTAGTACATATGAAACAGTAGATTCAGAATCAAATTCTACAATCACTGTACAATTTTCATTAGGCTTGGGTATAGTGCGAGCTGAGGTAATTTGTGGGTTAATCTTCAACATATTAGAACATACCTTCCTTGCGGACTCAATTGCGGATTTCTCATAGGGTATTCCCTTGAAGAGTAATTTGTTATTTTTCACTTGATGTTCAAGCCACTTAATAGTTTCTCCGTATTCCTTTTGAGTGTTCTTAAGAACCTCGATCTCCTCTTTGAGTTTTTTATTTTCTTCACGGAGCTCCATAAGTTCCGCTCTGGTCGATGCTATGCCTTCTTTTACTTCATCAATATCCTTTTTTGTGGGCAGATTTTCTAATTTTTCTTCCAATAAATTGTTCATAGTTGATTTTAGCACATTCATCAGTTCCGCCACGTCCATACTCCCAACTGGTTTCTTTGCCGCCATCTCAACTTCGGGTGATGTTTCAATAAGTTTTCGCTTTGTTTGCAGGGATGTAGGGTTAACGGGCATAATTTGAATAAGAGATATTGACGTTGGCAATGCTGGTCTGTCGTGCGATTGAAAATAAGTTATTCACGATTAAAGCGGTTTATTACAGACACGAACCCAAATGCACTAGCG
Source organism: Eudasyphora cyanicolor (assembly GCA_963930755.1). NCBI lineage: Eukaryota > Metazoa > Arthropoda > Insecta > Diptera > Muscidae > Eudasyphora > Eudasyphora cyanicolor. The sequence goes on from OZ005734.1 coordinate 19,452,365, forward strand.
ACATCTACCGTACATTAGTTTATTGTTTTTATTTCTTTTTGTTTTTTCAGGTTTTTTTTTTTCGGTGGTAACACTTACTTTGTTGACAGTACATATGTCACTGGTTCTTTGTTTTGTTATGAGTGATTTCGCGAATTCCAGTGTAATTTTTTGCTTTTAATTGCAAAAGCTCAAATAATTAGAAAGTTTTTAGCATTCAAAATTGTAAGGAAATACGCTATGCACACTCTACACTTCATCGGCTTTGGAAATCCTGATGACGGGCTATCTGGCGCAGGGGTTTACAGCTCGCTAAGCAGCTTGCAGACGGTAAAAAAGGTCAACGATTCGGAGCGGCAACAAAACTCGACAAGTGACAAGGCGATTAACACGGATATTACAATTCCCACGTACGCCGATGATACGGCCATTTTGGCAGCAAGTGAAGATCCTGTCGAAGCATCACATATAGTTCAAAGACAACTTAATGTCCTTCAAAAATGGTTTAATATGTGGAACATAAAAGTCAACCCTGATAAGTCCGTTCAAGTAACATTTACCCTTCGGAAAGAAGACTGTCCACCTCTTACGCTTAATGGCGCAATGATTCCAAAATCGAATTGCGTAAAATATCTTGGACTTAGATTGGATCGCCGTCTTACTTGGAAAGATCATATCAAATCAAAAAGGAAGGAAGTTGATGATAAAACTAAAAAAATGTATTGGTTAATTGGTCCTAGATCCGAACTCAGCCTAGAAAATAAAGTTGTACTTTATAAAACTATTTTGAAACCAGTTTGGTCCTACGGGATCGAACTTTGGGGAACGGCAAGCAACTCGAACTTAGAAATTCTGCAGAGATATCAGTCCAAGACTCTTAGATTAATAACAAGTGCACCTTGGTTTGTGAAGAACAGCTGTATTCACAACGACCTTGGTATAAGAAATATCAGAGATGAAATAGTAAAGTTTAGCAGTAAATACCTCACTAGGATAAGTAATCACACAAATGCACTAGCTATATCCCTTTTAGATGACAGTGATGAAATCAGAAGATTAAAAAGAAACCATGTACTAGATCTTCCCTTTCTAAAATAAATTATCTACATTTTTTATTAATATATTTTTATTTATAAGTTAACCATGTAATATAACTAACTGCTAAGATCAATGGACTTTAGCAACCCTGTCATAATTTTATATACCAACAAATTTGCTTATTATTTTGTACGTATAAATAGATCGCAAATAAATATATTGAAAAAACAAAGATTTAGATATACATATAGCTATATGTATCGTCCGAGTTGGCCTTTTAGACCTATACATAGTATGTTCAAAAATATCGTGAATTTTTAATTTCCGCGGGCTACGTGTATTTGATTTTTGATATTTTTGTAGCGTTATGTTGGTACTCATGTCCCTTACTTATGCTGACAATGTCGGCCATTTGGAATGTTTAGTTAATTTTTGACAGCTGTTGAGCTTGGATGTGTTTTAACTTGTCTTCGATTTTTATCTATTTCAGAAAATGGATCAAAGAATCTTCACAAATTTTGTCTGAAAAACAAAATAAAGTGCGCTGACGCATTCCGAATGTTGACTGTGGAATATGGTGAAGCTACCTTGGACCGAAGAAACGTTTATCGGTGGTACAAAATGTTCTTATAGGGCCGAGAAGATGCGAAGGACGAATAGCCAATCGACGAATTACCATTAGAGAAGATGCTGAGGATCTAAACATATCGATTGGCTCGTGCCATTCGATTTGAACCAATGATTTGGGCATGATTCATGCCAAAATTGTCCAATTTGGACCAAAAACAGCATCGCGTTAACATTGCTCTGTAGATGTTGAACTCTGTCCGTGACGACCCAAATTTGCTCAAGAGGGTCATAACTGGTGACGAATCATGGGTTTATGGTTACGACGTGGAAACTAAAGCTCAATCATCCCAATGGAAGCTGCCGCATGAACCAAGACCGAAAAAAGCGCGCCTATGTTTTGCTCACAGTTTTCTTTGATTGCAGGGGCGTGGTGCATTATGAGTTCTTGCCGCAGGGTAGTACGGTCAATAAAGAATATTACCTGCAAGTTATGCGCAAATTGTGCGAAGCAATCCTGGCAAAACTGGCTTTTGCGCCATGATAACGCCCCTGCACACACATCGTGGCTTGTGAGCGAATATTTGGCCAAAAACAACACAGTAATGGTGCAGCAGCCACCGTATTCCCCTGGCCTAGCCCCCCGTGACTATTTTTTGTTCCCAAAACTGAAAAAGCCCATGAAAGGACGACGCTACGCCACGATTGAGGAGATAAAGACGGCATCGAAGGAGGAGCTGAACAAGATCACAAAAAATTATTATTTGAAGTGCTTCGAGGATTGGAAAAAACTTTGGCAGAAGATTATTATATTGGAGGGGAATTACTTTGAAGGGGACAAAATAGATATTCATGAATAAATAAATAATTTTTGAAAAATTACAAAATTCGCGATATTTTTTGAACATACTCGTAGAAGCTCTATTTTACATCCAATTGTTTTGAAATTTAGCATGGTAGAGTTAGTTGATCAATGGAACAACATTGCCGAATTTGAAGAAAATCGGTTCAGATTTAGTTATATATATATTTCGTCCGATTTGGTTACAGAGGCAGAGACGTACCAAATATAAATTGTGTAATTTTTTTGTTTGAAATAGGCATTATTTTCTTCATAGGATGATAGCTGTAAAAAACAGAAATTTTTTTCTATTTTTTTCAGGGCTTGATCCTAATCATCACTAGTAAAAATGGGACACATCGGCCATGGTTTGGTATATCCCTCAAAAAAGGTCCCCGCTGAATTCACTTCTTGACGATCTAAAGATCATATTTGTTAACTGATCTAGCTGAAATGTAAGAATTTATAGTTTATATTGGACCTAATCATCCCTAGTAAAACGGCGACACATCCATGTTTTGTCTGTTTGTCTGTTTGTCCGTTTGTCTGTTTGTCTCTTTGTTTGTCTGTTTGTCTGTCTGTCCGTCTGTCTGTCCGACTATCTGTCTGTCTGTCTGTCCGTATGTCTGTCCGTCTGCCTGCCTAGTACCTCCCTCACAAAGGGCTACAATTTAGTGAATCATTGATTCTATAATAACTTCTGCACGGGGCAAAATCGCCTTTTTTGATATGTTTGAATCGAAAGAAAATATATTTGGAACACAAATTTTTAAATATTATATATTTCTTAGCAAATAAATTTTATTTGAAAATCAATAAAATATATTTGGAACGCATATATTAATATATTACAACAAATTATATTTGCAAACTAAATTTCTCAAATAAAATATGTGTTTAAATACAAATAAAATTATTATTTAGGAATTTTTCCAAATATATTTTATATAAAAAATATTTCCAAAACTTTTGCTGAGTTTTTCATATTTCAATTTTTCTTGGGTTTCGAATTGTACCTCCCAGTTATGATACCATATGCAGCATTACCTTCTGTTTTAAATCAATCAATTCAAATTTCTGAGTATTCCAAGCCATCATTAGTCGTCAATCCTCTAAGTGCTTTATATTGATCCCAGATTATATGATTTCAATTATTATTTTTTACGAACATTAAAAATTTCTAAAAATTTAACTTTGAATTACTGAAAAATTTGAGACAATTTATGTATTTTATGAATACTTAAATGCAAATAAATATTTGTTTCGGAAATAATGGTCCCAAATAAAAACATATTGGAATGTAAACAAATATTTGTTTAGAACAACATCTTCCCAAATACACAATTTTTGTGTGTACCAAATATTACATGCTTAGAGTCTACCCCAAACATATATATGTTTCAAGCCGAATATGTTTGGGACAATATACTACAGAAGCGATTTTTTTTCAGCGTGTGTACTTATATCCTTCTATACATACTCATATATTCGTATCTATCACTTTCAGAAAATTGGGCGAAGTATCGCCACCCTTTTTGGTACCTCCCATACAAAGTGACCATTTTTGTAAACAAATTGAACTGCTTATATGTACGAGTATACTTAAAATATCAGTGCATACGAATACTTGAAATCTAGTACACGCTGAAAAAAAATCGCTTCTGTAGTATATTGTCCCAAACATATTCGGCTTGAAACATATAAATGTTTAGGGTACGCTCTAAATATATAATATTTGGTACCCACAAAGGTTATATATTTGGGAAGATTTTGTTCTAAACAAATCTTTGTTTATTCAAAATTTTTTTTTGTTTGGTACTATTATTTTTCGAAACAAATTAAATTTTTTTTTATAGAAATTTTTAATGTTCGTAAAAATAATAAATAATAATTGAAATCCTACAATTTTGGATCAAAATAAATTTTTTGGGGGATTGACAATTAATGATGGCTTGGAATACTTAGAAATTTGAAATGATTGATTTGAAACAAACGTCAATGCTGCATAAGGTATCATAACTGGGAGGTAGATACAATTAGGAACCAAAAAAAATAAAAATGAAATTCGAAAAAGTCAGCACAAGATTTGAAATTATTTTTTAAATAAAATATATTTGGAGAAATTCCTAAACAATAATTTTATTTGTACTTAAACAAATAAAGTATTTGAGAAATTTAGTTTGCAAATATATTTTGTTGTAATATATTAATATATTCGTTCCAAATATATTTTATTGATTTTCAAATTGAATTTATTTGCTCAGAAATATAAAATATTTAAAAATTTGTGTTCCAAATATATTTTCTTTCGATTCAAACATATCAAAAAAGACGATTTTGCCCCGTGTACAGTGTAATTCTTATATAATACCTAGAGTACAGTGAAAGGTGGGCGTTATTGGCACGCCCCTTTTGGTGCCTCCCATACAAATGGACTATTTGGGACCAAAATTTAACTGCTTATAACTTTTTATACGAGTGCACACAAATACTTGAAATTTTGTTCAGTGTAATGCTTTTATTGCACCTACAGTCTAGTGAAAAATGGACGTAATTGGTTCGTCCCTTGTGGTACCTCCAGCACAAATGGACTATTTTGCACTACAAGTTAATAGTTTATAACTGTAATACCAGTGCATACTTTAAAGTTATTCAATTCAATTTAAATCGATAATAATTTAATTAAAACAAAAAGAAATAAACTACGAATATATTGTGGGACTGAAGGTAAGGGGAATCGTAAATCGGTTTACCCGACTGAATTTTCTTACTTGTGTTCTATTGATCAGGCTGAAATGTAAGATCTTATACTTTATATAGTCCCTAGTAAAAATGGGACACATCAGTTCATGTTTTGGTATAGCCCCCATATAAAGGTCTTCTCTAATGGAAGCTAGAGAAAATGGCGAACATCGGCCCATGTTTTTTGATCGTTGTCGAATCTGACTTCTTCGTGCATTTTAGTGCATTTTTACTGGGTGGGGACTTACAACTTAAAATTGAGTTGTAGATTACTGTAAGAAAAACTAACCCTTATTTGGTAGAGACTTGATAACGTTATAGTCTATTAGATCATATCCCGGAGTTTTTTGGTCAGTTTTTTTATTTCGTTTTGAATTTCGTGTACTGTAAAGTGTTTAATGGGCCGACACATTCGACAAGGTACATCAAGAAAGTCGATTTCTTCATTCGGCTGCTGAAAATTAAATGGTGAAAATATTTCCACTAAAATTTCTTTGAAAGCATTAGCTTTGCTTTTGTCAGATCTACACCATATACCATCCGAAATTTTTATTGGAACATTTCTCCGGTGTCGCCTTTTCAGGTACTTTGTAGCTTTTTAAAGATTACGCTTGTTATTGTTAGTAGGGCTAAGATTACTTAATAATTTCCCAATGGATTCGTTTTTATATTCTTTGAGTCGAATGTTTAGGTAATTTGATGCTCAGTTATCGATTTTCAACCTATGACCTATGTTCTAGGAAATTAGAAATGCAATCTACTAAAACTGAAACAATTCATAGTGATTGTGGTTTCTCCATACATTTGTTGGCAAAACATGGTGGATGGTATTATACAGTCGGCCCGTCCAACTTTGGTCTTTCCTTACCCGTTAATAATATTTTGATTTGCTATATTTCAATATTTTTGGGCACTTGTCCTTTTGGTAAGTTTTTTATATGCCCTGTCATATATATTTATATGGACTTGGTTACTATTTCACAAGTAGCGACAATATTTCATAACAAATTTCCAGTTGACTGTATTTAATGTATTTCTTAACTTTTATTGAGATATTCATGATGAATATGCACGAATAAGAATAAATGTACAGTTCGTGTTTGTATGTGGGTGTGGATATCTTGTGTAGTGTAATATATTCCTTAAGTAAAGGTCCTATGTACTCTCTTTATGTTAATCGTAAAGTTCTGATGTATGTTCGGTGTCCTTTCAAAAGTCGCCGTCGTTGTTGTTGAAATGAAGCTTAACTGGTACACTAATGTCTTCGTACACCCACAGAAGTCTTCATATGTATGCGTGTATACATATGTATAATTGAACAATAAAGTGGGTTGGTTTTTGGTACACAATAATTATCTAAATTGTTTTTTTCCCAATATTTTAAGATTTTTAATGTTTTCGGAGTATGTATAAATAAATTCCTTTTGGAGGATCTTACATATTATATTTCTGTTGGCTTCTGGAAAATATTTTTTATTTACCCCTTCTAATGTTCAAATCTGAATGTCTACACATGTACATATGTTTGTTGTCAAGAATGTGAATATCTTATTTAGTGGATAAGCAGTTCATATTGCCATAAAGGTCAAGTCCTGTGAAATTTTTGGAATCATGTATTTAGTGGAGGTGGTATCTGTGTGTGTGTGGCTGTGGCGCGTGTATTGGTTGGCTGTGTGTCATACAAGCGAATTGTTTAAGTTAAATCGTTTGTAAAATGTCTCTATGGTGACAGTATCATTTTCAAAATAGAACACAACCATACGAACATCATAAATTGTGTGGAATTCCTTTAAAATGTTTAGATATATATTTAAATGTGTAGTTACTCATATATGCATATACATATATCAAACATACATGTCTATTAATTATATATACAATACTCAGAAACATCTGTATCAAAATAAAAAAAATGTCGCATATATTGATGTAAGAAGTTGGCCTTACGAATTCATCTGAAACATATTTATACCCTCACTTTAGTGATACGAGGGTATATATCATTTGCTACGGAAAAAAGTGTAACACGTCGAAGGAGTGACCTAAGACCCCAAGTATGTTCGGAGGAAATCCGTTTTGGGTAATTTTAAGTCGAATAAGCAATGTCCGTCCGTCTGTCTGTCTGTCTGTCTGTCTGTGTGTCTGCTGGCTGGTGCGCACGATAACTCTCGAAAGGAGTAACCGATTGACCTCAAATTTGGTATGTGGTAATATTTTTTTCTATCTCCGGCTAAGTTCGAAGATGGGCCATATTGGTCCACTCCTTCTAGTACCTCCCCCACAAATGGTTAAAATGTTGTGAAATATTGATTCTTTAATAACTGCTATACTACTTATTCGAATCTTTTGAAATTCCACACATAGTATTAGCTTATTAGTCGCTATCAACTCGAGAAAAATGGGCGAAGTCGCCACGTCCCTTTTGATAACTCCCACACAAAGGCACCATTTTGCACAAAAAGTCAACAGTTTATAACATTAATAACAGTGTATAAAAATACTTGAAATTGTCTACAGTATTATGCTTTGATATTGCCTACAGTCCAGGGAAAAATGGGTGTTGTTGCCACGCCCCTTTTGGTACCTCCCACACAAAGGTACCTTTTTGCACCAAAAGTTAACAGCTTATAACATTAAAACCAGTGTATAAAAATACTTGAAATTTTGTACAGTGTAATGTTTTTATAGTGCCTATAGCCCTGTGAAAAATGGGCGTTATCGCCACACCCCTTTTTGTACCTCCCCCACAAAATGCCAAATCATACCACAATTTAATATCTCAACGTTTTTACCAGTGCACATAAATGCTTATAATTCGACACAGTGCAATGAATTTAAAGTATCTAATGTTCAGCGAAAAATAGGTGTATTTGATAAACCCCTTCTGGTACCTCCCACACAAATTGACAGAATAATTCGAGTAATATTCAATATTACATTACTCACAAAGTGAGGGTATACCTTAGTCGGTTTACCCGACTGAAACTTTCTTACTTGTTAAATTCATTAGAAAGGTATGAATTTAATTTTATTGCATAGTGCGTAACACAAAACGTTATCTCATATTTTTCATCCTATTCACACCGTAAAGGTTCAATGATGTAGGCCTTTCTACTCAAATAACAATATTTTACAATCAGAACTGACAACCCTGCCTAGAAATATTATTCATTTTATAAAGATCGGTTTTGAAGTGTGGTTTTCGAAGAGTTCACATTTAAAATTTAAAGCAACATATAGAGGCTCTAAAGACTCCTTTCCTCAAATTTGGTAGTGGTATTTAACTTCATCATCTCTACTATCTTTTATAATGATCTGATGTATAATTCAGCTTCTATTGCTTCCAAACAATAAATGGGAAGGAACGTATATATGGGGCTATATCTAAACCTGAACCAAAATTTCGTAAAACGCAGTTTCTATAGTGCTTAGACGCCAAATCCGACGGAACGTATGTATAGAGCTTTATCTTAATCTGAAACGAGTTAATTTAAATTTGGCAGAGTTCGTTCCCTGATTATGGCACTCATCTATGCCAAGTATCGTAATGATTTGATGAAAAATACATCACAAATCGAAATGAAACTATGGGCAAATATCAAAATGTTTTAATTTGAAGTTAATATTTTTTCAAGATTTTTTTGGCGAGCACATCAACCGTTTTTACAACAGACGAAGATAAAATATAAACATGCAAAAACCGTTGTTGCGAATAAATTTCATCAAAGGCCGCGAAAGTTATGGCGGTTCCAAATTGAAATTAAAAAAAATTGTATAAAATGCAATTTTCAGCGGAATTCGGAAAACTAAAATTACAATCATAGAACATTGGCATTTCTATAATATAAAATAATTTTTAATTGAAAAATAATGTAATATATCGAATACCGCGAAATATAAAAATCGAAAAATATAAGTCTAATTTTCACGATTATATGAGGCAATTTTCTGTGGCCTACAAAAGGAATGAGGATAATATCGCTATTAGTTCAAAAGTTATGTTTGTTTAAAAATTCAAAGTTCACATCATATGTGTTTTATTTTAATAAAAAAAATAATGATTTCATCGTTGTCATACGAACATTATTTTTGTGGAAATATAATTTTTGCAATGTGCATAAATTGCACAATCATCAAAATAAAATGACGGCCCTCCGATTTCGGAATAGAGCGTTAAAAATCCTTTTATTTCATATACACTTCTGCCATATCTGTACCCCGCACTGGGGGTGCCTTGACGATCATTGCTGAGACAAAAGTGTCACGTTCTTCGCGTACAAGACTTCAATCTTCAAATAAGTATCCATGATTGTTAAGTGCACCACAGCAGTACGCCCGAAGAACATAGAAATGTATTTCAGACGTTTAAACTATAAAAAATGCCAAGGATAAAATTTGCATTTTTGCAAAAATTGAAAAAGTGAATAAAATTTCAGCAATTCATTATTTTGTTACGGCCCCCTGATTTTTGGATTCACCAGTTCAAAAACCATCTGGGATAATTAATTCAGCTCAACCTATACATAACTGTCGATGTGCTCCGCGAAATACACTATCAAAAAATAATTCACGCAAGTTTAACAAAGGTTTGGGAAGCTATAGCGGTGGTTCCATTAAGAGCACATCAACGACACCTATATAGATTTATAGGTATTTCAAGCCGCTATAACCGCTTCTACCGCCGTCAAAAAACAAAAAACACTTGAAATCGCATTTCTCACATGAACAGTGCTCACGAAAAATTCTTCCTCCATGTGCCCCTCATGTTTTTTGTAACTGACCAGTTACTTCAGAATAAATAGTTTGTTTCCTCATAATATTATTAATATAAGAAAATAAATATCTCTTCATAAGTTTTCCAATTGGCTAGAATTTTAAGACTTTTAATATTTTAAGGGTGGCCACTGGTTGGTGGACGATATCGTTTTCAATCAATCTCATCGGCACCTGGGGCAAATTCTCCATCAATAACACTATGTATGCAACAAATGCATTTGACCTTTTTTTGGTGTTTATGTTAAGTTTTGAGCTTTGGTGTGTTCTGACACATATACACGGGCCAAAATCGCCTTTTTTGATATGTTTGAACCGAAAGAAAATATATTTGAAACACAAATTTTTAAATATTATATATTTCTTAGCAAATTAATTTTATTTGAAAATCAATAAAATATATTTGGAACGCATATATTAATATATTACAACAAAATATATTTGCAAACTAAATTTCTCAAATAAAATATGTGTTTATTTACAAAAAAATATAGTTTAGGAATTTTTCTAAATATATTTATTTAAAAAAATGTCCAAAACTTTTGTTGACTTTTTCGATTTTCAGTTTTAGGTTTTCCTTGGATTCAAATTGTACCTCCCAGTTATGATACCATATGCAGCATTAACTTCTGCTTTAAATCAATCATTTAAAATGTCTGTGTATACCAAGTCATCATTAGTTGTCATTCGTCCAAGTAATTTATATTGATCCAATATTATACGATTTCAATTATTATTATTTATTATTTTTACAAACATTAAAAATGTAACATTGAATTACTGTAAAATTCAACACAATTTAGGTATTTTCTGAATACTTAAATGCAAATAAATATTTGTTTCGGAAATAATAGTCCCAAATAGAAACATATTGGGATGTAAAAAAAAACTTGCGTAGAACAACATCTGCCCAAATATGTACTTTTTGTGTGTGCTGAAAATTATGTGTTTAGAGTGTATCCTAAACACATATATGTTTCAAGCCGTATATGTTTGGGACAATATACTACAGAAGCTATTTTTTTTCAGCGTGTAGTAAAATTGTATGGCAAACATTTTTGTAAAACATTTCATCCCCGCCCTCCCATTTTAAGGGGTGTTTTTACGATTTGTTAAAATGGGGCCAAAAATTACAGTTATGTGTGTAAATCGAATAACAAACAAAACAAGGGCATTTAATAATATATATTTAATGTACGGTCTTAATAAATGTGTCAAGACCATGCCTTTGCAGTGCCTAGATGCACGAAGAGTTCCCAAGATCAAAGGAGCTATTATAAAGGGTGGTTAAATTTTAAGGGCCGATGTTGAGTTTGAATAAAACACAAATTATTTAGGAAATTATTGTCATTTCTTTTTATTGTGATAATATTGGTATGGTTCAATTATGTATGGAACAAAATATCGGCCAAATGGCCGCCGCGAACTCGGCGGCACACCTCCGTCCGATGGTCCAATTTTCGATGACGCTGAGGCACAATTGAGGTTCTATGCCGCTAATGTGCCGAAGTATCTCATCCTTTAGCTCTTGAATTGTTGCTGGCTTATCGACGTACACCTTTTCTTTCAAATAACCCCAAAGAAAGAAGTCTAACTGTGTCAATTCACATGATCTTGGCGGCCAATTGACATCACCACATTGAATTTGTTGCGCAAAAGAGCCATTGTTTCGTTAGCTGTGTGGCAAGTGGCACCGTCCTGTTGAAACCACATATTGTCCACATATTGTCATATCACGATGACGAACACCATTCACAGTAACTACATGACCGGCCTCATTTCGAAGAAGTATGGCCAGATGACGTCGCCAGCGCATAAGCCGCACCAAACGAACTAGGCGAACATGCACAGTTGTTTTCACATCTCCTACAGACCCGGTTTGCTGAAATTTGAGCACAATTCTCCCGATTGTGGACACATTTGGTCGATTATGCTGATAAAAAAAAAATCACGAAGTACACGAAATGCATTTTGATTTGAACGCCCATTTTCGTAAAAGGCTTAAAAAACTTTAACGCGTTGCTCGATTGTGTACCTTTCCTTGGTTAAATTGAGTTAGTCTGAAATTGAGAAATGTCAAATGAAATGCAGAAAAAATCTTCACGTTTAGGTGTGGTTCACATTCAACATTGGCCCTTACAATTTGAACACCCTTTATAACATCCCCAGAAAAACCATTTGACGATATACGATAACTGGAGAGGAATCACTCTTTTAAACGCCTTACACAAAATTGTGGCAATAAAAAAACCGTGCAACAAATGAACACTTTTTGATAAATTCACGGACTTGACAGTATAGGTTCAATTCTACAGGGTGGCGCAGAATGAGCTATATGGTTTGAAATACTTATAACCTTTTTAATTATTATCCTTTCTTTGTTTTTTTTTTTCAGAATTTTGTGAAGGAGACTTGTGGAATTAATTATGAATCCAACAACGTACAAAAATAATTGAATTTTATAGTTTTAAACAAAGGAGCAGATTTCCCCAAAGTAGAATCTTCCTCGGTATTGCATTTATTTGGCCTTATACCTTTCAAATTAAAGTATAATACATAACGGTGACTACTTGTTTTGTTGTTTGGAAGATGCCAGAATATATACTGGAGCATAAGAAGCTTATGATGCCATATCGTTGAAGTAAATGTTTTCATTCTATATCAGTCTATAGTCATTGGAAATGTTGTCTAAGATACAAAGTATAAAACACTGATTTGCAAGCAGTGTTGCCACTACAATAATTTTTTTTCTACCAAAATTGTCTTAAATTTCTACCAAAATCGTTTGAAATCCTCCATTTTTTATTCTACGAAAAACATATACATATGCATATGTCCAGATGTTTGTAACGCATTAAAATACTGGACCCAGAGCTAGAACCACCTTAAAGTATATGGATAGACTGAAAATCACCTGCTGATTCTATCTAGCGATGTCTATCCGTCCGTCCACTGTATATGTAAACTTGTTAATCAAAGTACAGGTCGCAATTCTGGACAAAATCCTGAAGAATTTTGGCACGGAAAATATGTTCGCAACGAGGACGAACGGTATAGAATTTCAGACTTAGATATAGCTCCCATATATTTGACATCAAAGCGCGATAGAACTAGTATTTTAAATCGTACATTACTAGATTTGGCACAAATGAACCAGGAATGAACATTGTAAATTTTGAACGAAATTGGTTCTGAATTAGATATAGCTGCTTTATATACTTTATTTAACATTGGATCATCATGAACTTTGGGAGAGAAGAGTTTCTTTCGGCTCAGATTTAAATATAGCACTACATATATATTCCTTCCGATTTTTTATCAATCGGAAGGAATATATACAAAATTTATTTAACATCCGATAGTTATGCATTTTGGCAGAGAAGTTTATGGCTACAGAAACGAACTTTGACAAGATGGAAGAAAATCGGTTCAGATTTATATATAGCCCCCATATAACCGTATATGTTCCTTCCAATTCGGGATTAATGAGTTTAGAAGCTTTCTTTAACATCCGATCGTTATTAAATTAAGTGGAGAACATTAGGTAGAACTTTGCGAGTTCAAATTTAAGATTCAGAATCACAATATGTTTGCTTCTTGAATTGGGATAATTTGGTCGACAACAGTCAGCGATATTACATATTATTTGTATCGGGTAATTGTTGCAAAACCATAGAAATTTAATACACGATTTTTGTCAAAACTTCTATAAAAAATATTTTGAGGAGCGTTAAATCTACCAAATTTACATCGATTCTTCCATTCTACCAGACTAAAAAAATTCCAATCCAATTTTGGTAGAAAAACCCAAAAACGGCAACACTGATTGCAAGCATCTATGTGGTTTGGTATTGACGTTATGAGTCAAGTGAGTGCACTTTTAAAACCGATGTCTGCAGATCGGCGTGAAACTTGCACACATAATTTCATCCACATCGGTTAAGGACTGCATTTTTAAGGCAGTACATTCTAATAACAATTGAGGCTATTCACACAGCAGCTCTCCAGGAATTTGCTTTTTGATAAGAGGTCGCACATGCGTCTCCGACCGTGGATTCCATTTAAATTGTGTTATTTTTAAAACCATTAAAAAGATCTAATAAATATGAATTAGTTTTCAGCGTCCATGTATATAATGAGTGATTCTTTGGTAACTTTCTTTTTGACAACACTGGTTTAGGCATCTCTGCTGTTTTCGTGTAACATGTTACTGTCAAACATGTTCAGTTTGGTCTATAATATAACCATGAATGGACTTACAAACGAACAACGCTTGCAGATTATTTAATTGCATTTAATTTTGATTTCGGTGAACAGTTTTGTTCATGTGTGGGCCGGTATATTGGTCGCTAGATCATGCGACTTAAAGCCTTTAGATTATTTTTTGTGGGGCTATATTAAGGCTCATGACTATAGGGACAAGCCCGCAACGGTTGGCGCCCTGGAAGCTAATATTAAAAAATGTATTAGTTAGATATCTGGGCGATATGTGGGAGAGGATGCCAAAATTGGACCAAACGTATGAACCATTATATGTAGGTGCAACCGCGTTCGACATTTACATGCAATCATCTTTAAACATTGAATTATTCAGCTCAAACCAAGATTTCATACATTTCTCTAAATTATATGTGCTTTGTAAATCAAATCCAAAAGCTCTTAAAAAATCACTCGTTATAAAAACTATATATTAAATTTCTTAAATTAAATTGTCAAAGTGCACATCTGTCCTCAATTTGTTTCACTACATTACAATATCCACTGACATAAATCGCTGTGTACACATTGTTTAAAAACTTTAAAATTCGTCAATTTTCACATACATATGAGTATTAACAATGTTGCACAATCGACCTCTTTCTGTGATAAATTTCTCGTTATTGTTAGACTATACAAACCATACAACAAAACTGCTGACAATGTAAACCTCGAACTCAACAAAAAAAAAAAAACAAAAAAGACGCAAAAAGATTTCACACCAAATTGTACAAAATGGCCAAATATGAAATTGATATTTACAATTTCGCTTATGAAATACGTGCAAAATTACTGTAATTGTGAAAAGGATATGTCTGTTGTAAAAATGAAACAAGGGATTTTGTGAACAAGGACAATTCTTGTCGTCGTCATCGTCGAACCTTTGAGAGAACACACTGAACAACGAAGTAGTCCCAACAGAACATTTTGCTAAGTGACAGCAACACATTTGTAACACATCGGCAGGAGCCGGAGTCCTCACAGAATACACATCATTCTGATTTGAGGCGGGCAAAAGACATACCAGGTTGCTGGTGTCTGGTTGTTGGTGGATTGAAATTCTAACATTTAATTGAATTTGTTTTGGAAAGTGGCAAAAAGTTTCCTTTC
Organism: Eudasyphora cyanicolor; assembly: GCA_963930755.1. Classification (NCBI taxonomy): domain Eukaryota; kingdom Metazoa; phylum Arthropoda; class Insecta; order Diptera; family Muscidae; genus Eudasyphora; species Eudasyphora cyanicolor. The sequence goes on from OZ005734.1 coordinate 19,467,672, forward strand.
CTCATTTAATGAAATAAAAATGTCTGTTGAAACTTTTTCATAAACGTATCCTTGAGACAGACAGCAGATCATTGCCGTAGTACAGGCCCATTAAGACTTCATGTGTTTTAATGAGTTTAGCATTAAGAGACAAGTGTATCAAAATCTCGGGCGGGTGATTCGATTAACACTTTCTGGGACCAAATGATAAAGGTGAAAACATTAATTTTGATTATATTTATTATGGTACATCCATAGAAATATGTGTGAGTAAGATATATGTATGTATATGTCAGATTTCCATGGAAATATGGTAGTATGTTAAGCACTAAATATTTGCTAATCTAGCTTATTTTCAATTTTTAAAATTTTACTCAACGAAAAAAATGTTTGGTTTCCATACTGCATTTTCTAACAAAACCCAAAAGAAGCAACAGATTTTCTTAAAATTTGTTACATGGTAATATTTTATCATATTTCAGGTTTGAATATTGGACGTAGAGACGCATTTTTGTAAAAAAAAGTGAAATATGCGATTATAGTCAGATGGTGATAAATTGGCCAAAGGACGATCCCTACTGAAATTTGTTAAAAATTTGTTCAGGTTTAGTTATGGCTTACATATTCGTATATTCCTCCGATTTACATCAATAGCTGCAGTTTTGAAGCACCAAAAAATCTATTGATCCCAGAACAAATACCAACAAATTGGATGAAAATCGGTTAAAATGTACTTAGATGTAGCCTCCAGATGCAATTTCCGTTTGAGTTGGCATCATTATGAGAATTGACAATTTATTGATCCAATAATAAGCATGCCTTGGATATTAGGTTCATATTTAGATATAACGGATATATATATATATATGTTTCACAACCACATTTATTAACCCATAGTTGTGAGATTTAGATTCTTGACCAACGAATAAATACTACTAACGACCAATTTCACAACCTCCAGCTAGAGCTAACTCACAGTTAAAAAATAAAAATTTTATACAATTTGACAGCTATAACTGTAGGTTAGCTCTAACTGTAGGATAACCGATGATTGTGGAATTGACCCTAAACTAGATACTTAGGGGTAGATTTAGGTATTTTCCCGATATAAGCACTATTCATGTTTATTTATGTACGTCCGATCAATATACAATTTAGTAGAGAAATGTGTCTTGATTAGTGAAAAAATACAACCAAAATTTAATAAAATCGGTCCATATTTATAAAGATTCTGGTTTTGTAACATGGAGCTAGGTACATCAGATCAGATTTATTAAGGCGGGTATCGTTTGTAAACTTCTTTTTTAATTTTTTTATTTTAATTTTTGAATGGATAACCTCTTAAAAATATTGTATGAAAATTTGAGGTAAATCGGAGCAAAGCTGACGAAGATACAGTAGCCTAAGCAACCGCACTGCAAACGTGACTCAGTACAACAGAAAAACTTAAAAGCGTCATTCCCACAACCCACGTTTTCAAAGTCGGTGTCCATCATAATCTCAAAAATACTGCACCGATCGTTTTGAAATTTTGAACACTATTTCTATACATAATTGACTAGGTAACGCTGGAGAGTTTTTTTTCAACTTTTTTTTATATTTTTTATTTTACAATTACAAATTGACCGATTTTCTGTTTGCCAAAGTCGCGTTTTTGTCTTCAAAGTGTTCCCAAAAAAAGAAATTTTGGAAAATATTCCCAGCGCTCATTGGAAGGAATTCCAAAGATAAGATAAATAGTCAAATAAAGATTTCATACATTTCTCTAAATTGTACAGGGTGTTTTTTTAGACGTGTGGTTTTCAAGAAGAAATAAAGCGTATATAATTTAATATTATGGATAAGAAATTAGCTTTATTATAAAGATTAGGGTTTGACATTTATTTAATATTTTTTATTTTACAATAACAAATTGGCCGATTTTTTTTGCCAAAGTCGCATTTTTCTCTTCAAAGTGTTCCCAAAAATTGAAAAATGGAAATTTCGAAAAATATTCCCAGCGCTCATTGGGAGGAATTCTACAGATAAGGGAAATAGTTCTGCTGTTTCTTAACCAGACAACCGATTGCGACCAAACTTGGTATGTTTGTAGAAGGGGTATTAGAGAAGATAGGTTGTTTCTTTTGGCATCTCATATTTTCGAGATTTAGAAGAAGTTAGTTAAAAAAGATATTACATATTTTCTATCATCTTAAAGGAAACTTTCCAAAGAATGCTCTCAAATAAAGAACTGGTCAAAAATATGCACTGGTATTGCCAAAAATGTTTTTCAATTTACACCATTTTTTACACAAATTCCAAAAGAAAGCCTTATTTTCTCCAATGGAAAGCTAAAATGTTAAAACTTTTAGCATATTTATATTTGGTAAGGCGTTGAAAGTTAAACTGCTAAGGTAATCTGAAAATTAGCTTTAAATATAGTAGGTAAATCCAAAAAAATTAATTTTAGGGGATTTTCTAAATTATTTTGGGTATGTGGTATTGACTTTGGAAATATAATGATTCGCGAATTACATTCGATTTGTGATGTCAAGCCCTACAAACTACAATATATTTCATTGAAATATGTTCACTTTTAAATATGTTATGGCGTTCTTAAATTTCTGTCTGCATTTGAAAATTGATTTTTTCATTTATTTCCTGAACCTGTCCTAGCATTTTTTAAATAACGGTGCAGTACATAAACCGATTTTCCTCGCAGGAACTTTTCTATAATGACAACAAATTTCTATAATGACAACAAATTTGCGAAAAAGTATATGTAGTATTTTGGAGATACAAAGGAAGTTATAGGATGAAAGTATAATATATTTATATTCGTCTTAAAGAACACTTCCTGGAAAATATTTTTGAGAAAAGAACGAGTCAAAAATTTTCATTAATAGTGTTGCCACGCTTCTCCAAGTTACACGATATTTACGACATTTCAAAACTTCGACAATCGCAAAGCAAGGATATGAAAACCTTTACCATTTTTATATGTGGTATTGTATTATATGATTAACTGCAAAAGGAGTTTTGAGCCCGGCTTTTAGTGTAACAGATTGTGGGGAAAACCCAAAAATTCTGTTTTTGATGATTTTAGAATTTATTTTTTTTGTGGGATTTACCTCTGCAAATGTAATAATGTCATAATTAGCCTCAATGTCTGCTGTCAACACACAGAAATAAAAAAAAGTAATTGAGATATACGAGTATTAGTTTTTAAAGATTTTATGGAAATATTAAGTTTACGCCTAGCTTTGAACAAATTAGTTGTTTATTTTTTCCCGCGTTTTTCCTTCGAATCGGTATATGTATATTACAGCCGGTTATATACCGATTCCTTTCTCATTATCTTATCTGGATAGACAACAAAACTAGCTATTAGATGCAAAAATATTACAAAAATTCAAAAAAATACTCGTAAATGGCAGAAACTTTCACAATTCAACACATAATATTAATTTTTGGTCGCTATTGCCTTGAGAAAAATGGGTTAAGTTGTCACCCCCAATATTGGTACATCTCATATAAATAGAATATTTTGGATAAAAGTTAACGGCGTATTCGATTCCTGTGCACACAAAACCTTGACATTTTGTTCTTTGTAATGCTTTTATATAACCCATATTCTATTGAAATATAGGCGTTATTGCCACGACGCTTTCAGTACCTCCCAAACAGTATGTCCATAATAAAAATATGAAAAATGATTTTTTGGAATTTGGAAAACACATTTTTAGCAATTTTCTACGGCTTCCTTCCTGCCGCAAAAAACTATTTTTTTTTTAAATCTATCTTTCTAAAACCACTGTCATACATGGAAATGATATTCCAAACATTTGTATCCCTCATAACACATCTTTGAGTTTCACGGCGCTATCGGGCTTATACTTCAAAAAATGTGGTCCATATACTAAAGCTATATCCCATGAAAATTGAAATTAAAAAATAAAATTTTTTCATAAAAAACTAGTTTGTTCTGGTTTCATAAAATTGTGAGATATTTCTTGGTGTGTGCCTTAATCTACACAAAAAAAGTTTTTAGGTCTCAGACACAAAAAAAATGTTTTTGTTGTATAGTGTAATTTCCCCTAAAATCTCTAGTAATCATCTAAATGTGTTCATATTCTCTACTTCAAAATACTTTTCTGACAAAGAAAGAGCAGCATTTTTCATCGATCAGTCAATGCAAAATGCCAATTCCATATGGGAAAATACTGGGTTACGTACGTTACATTCGCCCTTCGTCATATCAATGAAGTTCTAGCTTTGTCATCTTTACGCCAAAACGAATGTTTTTGGTATCCATGAGCTAACAAAAACCCTTTTTATACCCTACACCACACTGTGGTACAGGGTATTATAACTTTGTGCATTTGTTTGTAACACCCAAAAGGAGAAGAAATAGACCCATCGTTTATTATACCGATCGACTTAGAATCACTTTCTGAGTTGATTTAGCTATGTCCGTCTGTCAGTCTGTCTGTCTGTCCGTCTGTCCGTCTGTCTGTGCATGTATTCTTGTAATCAAAGTACAGGTCGCAATTATGGTCCGATCTCGACAAAACTTTACACATATATTTTATTTGGCCCAAGGACGATCCCTATTGAAATCGGTTCAGATTTAGATATAGCCCCCATATATATGTTACCCCAGATTTGACATGTAAGCGCTGTAAAAACTTTATTTTATATCCGATTAGCCTGAAATTCGGCAGAAAGAGGTTTCTTATTATATGAATGAACACTGTTAAATTTGGAAGAAATCGGTTCAGATTTACATATAGCCCCCATATATACGTTACCCCCGATTTGAAGTGTAAGCGCTGTAAAAATGTTATTTTATATCCGATCAGTATGAAATTCGGCAGAAAGAGGTTTCTTATAATATGAATAAACACTGTTAAATTTGGAAGAAATCGGTTCAGATTTAGATATAGCCTCCATATGTAAGCGCTGTAAAATGTTATTTTATATCCGATCAGTGCGAACTTCGGCAAAAAGATGTTTCCTTCTACGTGAAGAAATACTGCCAAATTCGGAGAAAATCGGTTCAGATTTAGATATAGCCCCCATATATATGTTACCCCCGATTGGGCATGTAAGCGCTGTAGAGACTGTATTTTGCATCCGATCAGTACGAAATTCGACAGAAAGGGGTCTTTTTACATGAATGAGTATTCGGGGAAAATCGGTTCACATTTATATATAACATCCATATATATGTTCCTCCTGATTTGGTATCAAAGCGCTATAGAAGTTGTACTTTACTTCCGATCATTAAAATTTTCCAGAAATATGTTCTCAATTTCTACCCATTTACCAATTAATCCAAATTATTATCGCAATGACCCTTACCGCATTGTTAGGGAGGTGTAGGGTATTATATAGTCGGCCCGCCCGACTTTCTGCCTTTCCTTACTGGTATAACTTAAAAATATTTTAAAAAAATTTCAAAATTTATGAAGTCGTCAATCTAAACAGTGTCGACTAAGAATCGACGTCGACGACGCCAACTGGAATAAGGGCGATTCTTATGGAAGTAGGTTATAGTGAATTTACATTTTTTTTGGTGAAGTTTGCATAGTAATCAGAAAAATCAAAATACATTAAAGAAACAGGAATATCTAAGCAACGGACCTTAGTTGCAGACGTTACGTTAATATTCTGCGGAAATTTTATATTATGTTATAATTTATATTTTATGAACCAGCTGAACGTGTCATTTCATTGGTGAGATCATTGGATTTGACCACAAAATAATGATTTCAATACACACCTGTCATTTTTTTTACATTTTTAGTATACAGTTTCTTCGGATTCACTTATTTCTCATAAAGTGAGTGTATAGTTTAGTTGGTTTACTCGACTGACATTTTCTTTTTAGTTTGTCTTTCTAAATTCAGCCACGACTGTAAAAGATCATACTTTTTTTTATGATAACTATGTGAACCCAAATAATTTACCCAATTTTAATCATTTCCTTACTCGATGTAATCTGACTGTTTTACATAACAATATGCCTACTCATTATGACTCTTTTAGAGATTCTTATTCATTGATCGACTTTTATTTAATAAGTAGTTCATCTGCCGTTTTACAAAGTAATCAATTCTATTTTTCTGCACTGAATTCTAATCATGCCTTTTTACTTGTTGAATATGACTTTGAAATTTCAGTTAGTACTCAATATGTGAGTACTAAGTGTATATATAGGCAATACAGATCTATAGCTCGCAGAGTAGTGAGACGTGCTAAACGTTCCTATGGAGAGCGTCTTTTCGGCGGAGCTTCCGACTCCCGGGACATGTGGTCTCGAATAAGGTCCACTGGTGCCATTGGCTGTGATAGTAACTGTGATATGGATTCTGATTATTTGAACAATTATTTTACTTCTGTGTCATCTAACTCTGTGTCTAATATTAGTAATGTGTTTCCCTTCAACGATCGTGATGATGATCTTAATTTTAGATATATTGATTCTTATGAATTACAAATTGCAATATTTAGGATTATGTCAAACGCAATAGGTGTAGATGGTATTCCACTTCGGTTTTTAAAACTTGTGTTTCCCTTTGTTCATCACCATATACTACATCTATTTAACACTATAATTATAACCAGTAAATTCCCTTCTGCTTGGAAAATTGCAAGAGTGACACCGCTACAGAAGAAAAATACATCTGGGTTGGAACCTTCTGATTATCGCCCGATATCGATACTACCGGCGTTATCTAAAGCCTTTAGTTCTTACTCAAGGACCAAATATGCGAGCACTTGGACATCTTCTCTTTAATTGACCAATGTCAGTCTGGGTTTCGTAAACATCATAATACAACCTCTTTGATGCTCAGGTTAACGGATAATATTAGACGCGTAGTTGATAGGGGACAGCCGGCGATACTCGCAGTACTAGGCCTGAGCAAGCTTTTGATTCTATTGATAATAACATTCTACGTAATAAACTTTTTTCTCAATTTTATTTTTCAAATGCATCTTTTAACATAATCTCATCTTTCCTGGCTGATCGCTCTCAATTTGTGTCTAATAAAGGGCGTAGTTCCAATTTAAGTGATCTTTGTTCTGGAGTTCCTCAGGGATCAATATCTACATTATTCATGCTTTACATTAATGATCTCAGGTTATCCGTTGTTAGTTCTGAACTCTCTATTTACGCAGATGACATTCAATTATTCTGTTCGTTGGATTCAAATTCCCTTGATCAATGTGTAAGACTTTTAGATGGAGATATAGGACGTATTTGCTCTTGGGCAACAATAAATAATTTAAGAATTAATATCGAAAAGACAAAATGTGTAATATTTCGTAGAGGGCAAAGATCCATTTTAGATCACGACATAACTGTGCAGAGTAGTGTTATTACTTCAACGGATGTTCTAGCGTGCCTTGGATTTAATGTTGACTGCGACCTTAAGTTTACCAACCATATTGCTCATACTTGCTCTAAAATAAATCTTGTTCTCAGAAAACTGTACAGTCTGAATGTGATTTTACCTGATTGAATAAAATATATGTTGGCCCATTCGCTTCTAATGCCTAATATAATTAACGGTATAGAAGTTTTTACTGGTACTAACAGATCTAACATACGTAGTCTTGCGACTTGCTTCCATGGCATTTTAAGATATGTTTATGGAAATCGTTGTAGAAGTAACTATGATCACTTTAGTAAACAACTTTTGGGCTGTTCGTTTGAGCGCTTTCTCGATATGAGATGTCTATGCTTTTTCTTTCGTGTCATTAAATCTGGCAGACCATCTTATCTTTTATCTGATTTTATCTTTTTAAATTCTAGTAGAAATTCTCAAATTCTTATTGAACACTTCGACCGAACGATTCATGAACAATCATTTGCAGTTCGTATTGCAAGACTATGGAACCGTCTTCCCTCCAGTATCAAGAATTTGTCAATAACCGCAAGAAAATTTAAGGAAATTCTACTTCGTTTCTATTCTCAATTAGAGGAATAAATTCATGTTTGGAGTTCTCACTGACAATCTTTACATATGTATAAAAGCCTGATAAATTCCATGTGGTTTATGTTTAGAAAATGTGCGTTTTAAGGATTTTAGTATTAAGTCTAGTTTACGAAATTTTTCTCAATGAATTGTGTTCCTATCAATGTATAGTCCAAATATGGGCTTTAGTTGATAAATAAATGAAATAAATAAATAAATAAATAAATTTGTTAATATGTCCAATATAAAATGGACCAAATTACCCATTCCGCTTAAGTATTTCTTAAATCATTCCTTATTTTATTTTTTTTCAATTGTAAACCCCCCATACAAATTAGCTACTAAATACAAGAAATATGCGAAACCCGCCCACTATCATAATTATCTTATTAACAATTCTGAACCTCTTATATAATTACGGTATACTACATACGACTTATAGTAATTTTCATATTATCAGAGATTTATTTACTTGTTCCTAAATTTCCTGCAGACACAAGGCTGGATTAACTTTATGAAGGAAAAACAAAAAGATAAAAAAATAACAGAAAACGTAAAAAGCGAACAAAGTTTGCGTGTATAATCGCAATACGTATTTAACAATGATACACATATGGGACACTGCCAATGCGCTTGGAATGATGTCAATCTACCACATGTGTTAAGATAGTATACAATTTACCGTTTTCAGGTATTTTTTAAGTTTCATTAAATGGTTTACATTTTGAAATACATAACACAATATTGAAAACATAAGTTTCCATTGCGTCACAAAGGGAAATATTTAGCGTAAATTTATTATAAGAATTTTGATAAAATATATTGGTACTAAAAGTTGTATGCATAATAATTGTTTTCTATCGAATTTTGTAATTCATTGGATTTATTTAAAAAAATATATGGATTTTCCCATATTTATCTACATAATACGTTTTCGCATTGCAGCTTTCTCATTGTTTGAGTTTGCAAAGTAGAAAGTTTGTTCTGTACTCTTTATTTCCCACTCGAATAAGCTAAAGCTAATTGACTTCCTCAGGGGCCCCACCATTGAATGATATCAGACTGTATAGGAGCCGCACAAGTGCAAAGTATTCAGATATAGGGAAAGGTGTTTCACCTTCTGAAAGTTCATTTTTAACAATACATCATCAAACATTGGCTTATGTTCTCTCACACACCAGGATATATCTGTACATTAGAGTGGTGCTTAGGAAAGTGATATTTCAAACGTAAATGATGACCACATTTCAAAAAAGTAAAATTAACAGAAAAGTTATGGCTGGAATTCTCATTTTAATCGGCTTCATTAAAAATGTATGCACATTTTATCGTAAACAAAATTAATCAAGGAAATATCAAATTCTGCCAGGTCCAACTGCGTAATACTTTAAAACAACTAAGACAATTTAAGTCGATCTAAGCGACATATGGAATGCATTTATCATCATTTATACATCATATTTTACTGGAATGTATAAGAAAGTCGATCTAAGCGACATATAGAATGCATTTATCATCATTTATACATAACTAGCTGGACCCGGTCCACTTCGTTGCCCCAGACTTCAGATTTCCGATCACGTTCATTTATCAAAACATGGTAGATCGGGACAGTAGGAATCTTGTTAATCTATTCGTAGGTATGGACAGTAGGAATTACTTACAAAATTGGCTATATGGGCGGACCCACACTCAAAAAAAAGTGAACCCTAGAGCAAGTTAAAATGAACTTAACTGTAGGAATATTGAACTTCGTATTTCGCTAAAGCTATTTTTCCTTATATCAAGTTCATACATTTCCTCACAATTATGAAATATTTTTAACTTATTTCTACTTAACTCGTACTTCCTTTAAGTAACTATTGAAATTAAAATAGGGAAAATTAACTCAATACTAGCAAATTCGGCCTTGAAATTATGCAAATTCAGCATACTTTTGTATGGAAAATTTAATTAAATTTATGCAAAAAGAAAAGAAAAATTAAAATTTTTCTTGGACTTTTTTAGTCCATGATTTTTTTTGCGATTTTTGATCCTACTTCATCACTTTCCATTTATATGTTGGAATCTCTCTCTCTTACCACTTCATCTTTGGACTTCTCTCTCTTCTGCTTTATTTTAAGAATTGAAATTTATTTCATTAAACATTAAACATTATCTATATATAAAATTTTACCTCCGAATGCGATTCGATCCCAGAACCTTCCGTTTTATGAACCACATGTTTACCAACTGGGCTACGTAGACACTTATATTTTTATGAAAAATTTGTTTTTAAATACAATAATATATCCCAAAATTTTCGAAATAATGTATTTTTATGTACACTTAAATTTGATAAAAGGATTGCCATCATTGAATGATAAATAGAGTTGCCATATACTATATTTATAGGCGACGAAGAAATTTTATTATGAATGACATTTTCATATCAATCCCAAAAGAGTTTCGTAGCTCGATATATAGTGTGTCTGGCTCACTATCATAAGGTTGTCGGTTCGACTCTCGTCGCGGGCGTAACATTTTTAATGTTTCTCCATAAATTTAAGTTTCTGCAAGTAACGATTTGCGAAAAAATAAAAATTGCGGAACGAAAAAGAACAGCATTTTTTGTGTTTTTAGGACTACAACATCGTCCGAAAATAGTAAATTTTTCCTTGATTTTAGTATGTTTTCCTAATTTTGAGTTCAAATTCATGGACTCGAAATAAGGATTCATGATTATTTTTAGTTAAAATTTCCTAAAAATCATGCTTTCCATTATTAGTTCATAATTTCCTTATGTCTATGTTGGGTGTCCACCGCATATGTTTAAATTTGATAAATATATGAATATTCGAACTTTTTTCAAGAAATATTATTTTAGTAAAAATATGTCCTCATTTTTAGTTAACGAACTATTCTGCATATCCCCCAAAAAAATAAAATTTGGTAGTACTAAATAAAATTGCCAGTGTTAAGAAAAAATTAACTCAATATGAATAAAAACATTGAACTAAATTGGAGTATGGATTTTACTAAAATTTAGGAAATACATTTTTTTGAGTGCACGCCCCCTCAATCAAGAACTTATAAATCCTATGTCACCCTCTAGGCTTATCTGAACATTCCCTGAAAATTTCATCAAACCAGATCCAGCCGTTTTGGAGTCCATACGTAAAATACACACATCCATTTAAATATGTATAGTATATAGCTGGACCCGGTCCACTTCGTTGCCCCAGATTTAGATTTCCGATCCCGTCCATTTTTGAACCAATCACGAATACTGCCACTAAAAACATCTCCATGAAATAAGAGCACTCTCGCTAAGAAATTGTGAAGATATCTCAATTTCAAAATTTGGCTTTGGCCAAAAGGTTGCTAACATGAGCTGGGCCACGCCCATTGATCCGATTCCGCCTAGCTTTGGACCAATCACGTAGACTACCACCAGATACATATGCACAAAATTACAGCACTCTCGATAACAATTTTTGTAAGATATCTTAATTTCAAGATTTAGCTTATATGGACGGGGCCATACCCCTTATTCCGATCTCTCTCATTTTTAGACCAATCACGTAGATTACCACCAGATGCATATGCACAAAATTACAGCACTCTCAATAACAAATTGTGCAAGATATCTCAATTTCAAAATGTGGCTTATATGGGCGGGGCCACGCCCATTGGTCCGATCCCAGCCATTTTTGGAACAATCACGTAGACTTCCACCAGATACATATGTACAAAATAACAGCACTCTCGCAAACAAATTGTGAAAGATATCTCAATTTCAAAATTTGTGTAATATGGGCGGGGCCACGCCCATTGTTTCGATCTCGCAATTATTTGACTAATCATGTAGACTATCACCAGATACATATGCAGAAAATAACAGCACTCTCGCTAATAAATTAAGCAGTATATCTAAATTTAAAAATTTGGCTTACATGGGCGGGGCCACGCCCATTAATCCGATCCCACCCATTTTTAGACAAATCACTTACACTACCACCAAAAGATATCTCAATTTTAAAATTTGTCTGATGTGGGAGGGGCCACGCCCATTGTTCCGATCCCGCCCATCCCATTTTTGGACCAATCACGTAGACTATTACGAGATACACACACACAAAATTCCAGCTCTCTCGCTAACAAATTGTGCAAGATATCTCAATTTCAAAATTTGGCTTATATGGGCGGGGCCCATTGTTCCCACCCCGCCCATTTTTGGACCAATCACGCAGACTTCCACCAGATGCAAGTGCAAATAATTACAGCACTCTCGCTTAAAAATTGTGTAAGATATCTCAGTTTCAAAATTTGGCTTATATGGGCGGGACCACGCCTATTGTTCCGATTCCGCCCACTTTTAAAGCAATCACGTAGACAATCACCAGATACATATACACAAAATTCCAGCTCTCTCGCTAACAAATTGTGAAAGATATCTCAATTTCAAAATTTGGCTTATATGGGCGGGGCCACGCCCACTTGGTACATCGAAAATTCAAGTACCCTATTTTCACCACCCCCCACACATGTACATTCCGTGAAAATTTCACGAAGATCGGTCCAGCCGTTTAGGCGCCTCTACGGTACAAACAAACCAACAAACAAACACAAACTCTTTTTATACATATATATCGATAATTTACTGGAATGTATAAGAATATCATTCTGCACATCTCTGAAAAAACGTTGATATAGCGGTCCTAAATTTAGCCGATTTAACAAAGAAAACAATTACTGGAATGTATAAGAATATCATTCTGCACATCTCTGAAAAGAAAATTATTCTGCACATCTCTGAAAAAACGTTGATATAGGGGTCCCAAAATTAGCCGATTTAACAAAGAAAACATAACAAATTTGGGAAACCTTTTCTTTATTTCTTATTAAAATCCCTTTTGAAATCAATACTCTTTTCCTACAATATTCAATAGCTTCGATACCCTATTTGTCCTAGCTCCTTCAAATAGCAGACTCCAACCCTTCATTGTTGGCAAATCTTCATAATTTTTTAAAGTTTGAAAATAGAAAATAATCCCAGGAAGCTAAAGCTGTGAATAAGGTACGTTCATCACGCAGCAATTTTCCTTAGGTTCATCTCTTAAAAGCTTCAATAAAGTTGGCATACTTAAATCATATTTATACCCTCACTTTAGTGTGACGAGGGTATATATCATTTGCTATGAAAAAAAGTGTAACACATCGAAGGAGTGACGTAAGACCCCAAGTATGTTCGGCGGAAATCCGTTTTGGGTCATTTTAAGTCGAATGAGCAATGTCCGTCCGTCCGTCTGCTGGCTGGTGCGCACGATAACTCTCGAAAGGAGTAACCGATTGACTTCAAATTTCATATGTGGTAATATTTTTTTCTATCTCCGGCTAAGTTCGAAGATGGCTCATATTGGTCCACTCCTTCTGGTACCTCCCCCACAAAGGGTTAAAATGTTGTGAAATATTGATTCTTTAATAACTGCTATTATACGTATTCGAATCTTCTGAAATTCAACACATAGTATTAGTTTGTTAGTCGCTATCAACTCGAGGAAAATGGGCGAAATTTCCACGCCGCTTTTGGTACCTCCAACACAAATGCACCATTTTGCACTAAAAGTTAAAAGCTTATAACATTAATACCAGTCTTTAGAAATACTTGAAATTTTGTACAGCGTAATGTTTTAATTGAAAAATGGGCGTTATTGTCACGCCCCTTTTGGTACCCCTCCCACAAAGGTACCATTTTGCACCAAAATTTAACAGTTTATAACATTAATATCAGTGTATACAATTACTTGAAATTTTGTACAGTGTAATGCTTTTATAAAGCCTATAGTCCAGTGAATAATGAGCGTTATTACCACGCCCCTTTTTGTACCTCCCACACAAAATGGCCAAATTATACCACAATTTAATATATCAACGTTTATATACCAGTCCATATAAATGGTTACAATTCGGCACAGTGCAATGTATTTAAAGTATCTACTGTTCAGCGAAATATAGGTGTATTTCTTAAACCCCTTCTGGTACCTCCCACAAAAATTGACAGAATAATTTGTGTAATATTCAATATTACATTACTTGCAATATCGTTATATATTTTTCCTCTTTAATTTTAATTTGCATATAGTCCCAGGAAAACAAAAACATTTTTATACGAAATATATACATATAAGCATGTAGTCATATCGAATCTAATCCTGTACATTTTAATATGGCGTTTCCTTTAGTTTCTATATAATAGCATATTTATAAAGGAAAATCATTGACATTATTAAGTTTTAAACAAGCAAGAAAGATCAGTCGAGCTTCCTTCAGTCCCAAAAAAATATTGAAAACAAATTTATTTTTGCTTTTAATTAATTCAATTTAAATTGCATTTAACAACTTTGAAATATGCACTGGTATTAGAGTTATAAGTTGTTAACTTATGGTGCAAAATAGTCCATTTGTGTGGGAGGTATCAAAAGGGGCGTGCCAATAATGCCCACTTTTGTCTGGACTCTAGGTACTATAAAAACATTATACTGTAAAAAATTTCAAGTATTTTTGAGAACTGATATTAACACTATAAGCAGTTAACTTTTGGTGCGAAATGGTCCATATGTGTGGGAGGTATCAAAAGGGGCGTGGCAACTTCGCCCATTTTTCTGGAATTCTATAGCGACAAATAAAATAATAATATGTGTGAAATTTCAGAAGATCAGAATTAGATTTATATATGTTATTAAAAAATCAATATTTCACTAAATCTTAACCCTTTGGGGGAGGTACTAGACGGAGTGGACCAATATAGCCCAACATGACCGGAGTTAGAAATATTATCGAATACAATCGGCTTATACTTATTATCATAGTTATTGTGCGCACCAGCCAGCAGACAGACATAAGGACGGACATTGCTCAAATGACTTAAAATGGCCCATATCGAATTTCCACCAAAAACACTTGGGGTCTTTGCTCACTCCTTCGATGTGTTAAACTTTTGGCTCGTAGCATATAATTGGAATTTTCCGCAATTTCACACAAAGCATTAGTTTCCTAGTCACTGCTGCCAAGCCCTATTTGGTACCTCCCACACAAATGGATCATTTTCCACAAAAAGTTAACGGGTTATAACTTTGAGTACAGTCCATACAAATACTTGACATTTTCTGTAGTATAATGCTTTTACAGTACATAAATTTTGTGGAGTAGGGTTAAGATTTAGTGTCCATAGTCTATTAAAAAATGTACATTATTGCCAAGCCTTTTGGTACCTCCAAAAAAAATGATCGAAATGAAAAATTCGAAAATTCGTTTTTTTTGAGTTTCACTTACTTTTACAATATGGGTCATAATTAGAAAGCGGATTATATGCAATTGCGTATTTTGTTTTGGATGGTGTACAGCAAAACTGATAACACACAATTTTTTTTCGTCAAAAAATAATTAAAAATACACATAGACATTTTTGCATATTTTATGCAAACTGAATTTTTTCATATTATATGCATACTGCATGTTTGCATATATCGTGTATATTCAAACATCTGTATGTTTAAAATTCGCTACAAATTCGATAATTTGACGTTGTTCAATTTTGTACCGGTTTTTTCCAAAATAAAATGATTTTCCGCAGATTTTTTAAGATTTTAGGGTTTTCCAACAAGAGGTGTTATTTTGAATCACCCGGTATTTCGGTAGCTGTCGCTTTTGAAGCTTTTATTCTTTGACATTTGACAAGTAGAAACTACGCCATTACTAAAATTGGAACGATACACGATCACTGAACGATACAAAACAATCAAAAAACGATCGAACAAAAAAACGATACGAACGATACAAAATCATCTTGACTGAAGAGGCCCATTTCCACCTCGGTGGCTACGTCAATAAGCAAAATTGTTAAATATTCGTAGCCTAAAATCTATACATCGTTACCTTCATTATCAAAGGGCGTAACTGACAACTGGCTAAGGCTTTAATCTTGAAATTTGGAGCGAGGTTAGTCCTTGGGATTTAGCCGCTGTGTAAGAGGTATATCCTAATTTTATCGATGCATAATTTTTTGCAATTTTTTTACTTGTATATGTGATTTTTTCTTTGCATATGTTTTTTATTTAACATATGCACATTAATTATACCCTACACCACACTGTGGTACAGGGTATTATAAGTTTGTTTCACGGCAGATGTTTGTAACACCTGAAAATAACTCAGCTAGACCCACCTTAAAGTATACCGATCGACTCAGAATCAATAGCTGAGTCGATTTAACGATGTCCGTCCGTCCGTCCGTCCGCCCGTCTGTCCATGTAAAGTTGTTCGTCGACTACAGGTCGCAATTTCACTCCGATCGTTCTGAAATTTTGCAGTTTAGAATATTTCGCAGCTGTTAAGATCGCTATTGAATTTGGCTAAAATCGGTTCAGATTTAGATATAGCTCCCATATATATCTTTCGTCCGATTTGGCCCTTTAGTCCTATAGAAGCTGTATTTTACATGCAATCGTTTTGAAATTTAGAATGGTAGAGTTTCTTGATCCATGAACCAACACTACCGAATTTGAAGAAAATCGGTTAAGATTTAGCTATAGCTCCCATATATATGTTTCGTCCGATTTGGCCATTTAGTCCTATAAAAGCTATATTTTACATCCAATCGTTTTGAAATTTAGAATGGTAGAGTTTCTTGATCCATGAACCAACACTGCCGAATTTGAAGAAAATCGATTAAGATTTAGCTATAGCTCCCATATATATGTTTCGTCCGATTTGGCCCTTTAGTTCTATAGAAGCTGTATTTTACATCCAATCGTTTTGAAATTTAGAATGGTAGAGTTTATTGATCCATGAACCAGCACTACCGAATTTGAAGAAAATCGGTAACGATTTAGCTATAGCTCCCATATATATGTTTCATCCGATTTGGCTCTTTAGATCCAATCGTTTTTATACCCTACACCATACTGTGGTACAGGGTATTATTTAAGTATAAAATGTCCCAAAAGTAAATTTATGTAAACAATTTATACATGAATTACAAAATTTATATATCAGAGTTATTCAATATTACGAGACTGGTGTAGGGTATTATATAGTCGGCCCCGCCGGACTTTAGCCTTTCCTTACTGGTTTTTGCATATGTTGTGCATATGCCTTTGCATTATTCCTGCATATAAAATGCATATTGCGAACTAAGAGTGTAAAGGCGCTAAGTCCAATATTTAAAATTTTACAGAAGAGGCAAAATACTTAGCTATATTTATGTTTTTACAACTGATATATGAACTTAGAGCTTTTACGAGTCAGATATTAAAGATACCAGAGCATGATTTTTTGACTTAGGGCCTGATTTTGTAACTTCTTTTTTGCCATTTAGCACGTCAAATGGCTAGCGAATAAAATTTTTGGTTTTTGCAATTTGGTTTTTGGTTTATTATACCTATTGACCTATAATCTCTTCCTGAATTGGTTTGGTTTTGTCCGTCCGTCTGTTTGTAAATGTATTCTTGTTACCAAATACAGGTCACATTTATGCTCAGATCACTATCAACTTTAGCAAGAACTTTCTTTTTAACTCTATGACTTACTGAAATGGGTACGGAAAGTTTCCGATACATATATGATCAATCAAGCAAACAATTGTATTTATTTTCGGTTGCTTGATTATTTATCATTGCCTAGAATCGGCTGCTGCTACTTTAACAGCTGTTGGATAGGGTTGCCTCCGTACTGATATGTTCGTGTGGAAAAAGCTTTAAGAAATGTCAATAACAACATGTAGGTAATATTGGTATTTGGCAGGAAGATGATGAAGAAGAGAGCTTTCTTACCCGAACGATAAGCGACAAAGAACCAAATTAAAAACATGATCGCTTGGGTGAGAATAAGAAGAAGAAAATTATTGCTTGGGTAGCTATCGCACGTCTGCGTTTTGTTACATTTAGCTGAACAGGCTGTTATTCTTTCCAAATCGATGTATATTCAACTCATCTTGCATTTCGCTTCAAAATATACATTTAGGCAAAAAGTGGACTTAGCGCCTTATCTCTCTTAGGGCGCGATATATCGAATATACAGATTGAATCGAATTTTGAATCCAAAAATACACCTATTAATAAATTATGAACTTGTTCGAATGACAAACAAAGATTGCACAAATTTCATCTGTCTAGTCATAATTTATAATTTTTTTCAAATAAGTATTATTTTCTTCTTTAGAATGTTAGCATTCGAAAAATGAAGCAAAGAAAATGTTTGCGATTTTTTTGTTGTTTGCGATTTATTAATTTTTTTTTGTGCAAGCAAAAAACGTTTTTTTTTCAATAAATTGTTTTCTAGTTGTTTTAACTACTATTACTTAACATATGTTTCTACGTGAAAGTGATGCTTTCAGCACTTGGACCTCTCGTTATTTTCTCTGATTTAAATGGTACCTCGGCTTTATCGAACTCATACTTCAAATACGGTCCAACTACTAAAGATACCTTCCTTGAAAAGTGAAATTTTAGAAAAAAATAAACTTTGCCACTTTGCTCGGCAAAGTTGATTTTGGCCACTTTCAAAAATAGTATTCCTTTATCTACACAAAAAAGTTTTTTGGTCTCGGACATTTGTTGGATAGTGTAGTCCATTAAAATTATCCCACGCGCATCCCAAAAAAATAGGCGCCCGCAGATGATGGAACTGCCCATGCAATAAAGCTGTGCCCATTTTTGCCACGATTGTACCATGAATGCTACCTACCAGTTCCTTGATTACAAGGATTCATATTCGTGCAGACAGACAGACGGACTTAGTTGAATCGTGTAGCTTAATTATACGAGGACGATTTTGTACAATTGCATATTTGAGGAAGAACACTTTGAGACAGACAAAACGGCGGTAGCAGTGTTTTGTGGCCAATACATCATCATATATTTAAGCCTAAGAAACTTTAACAAATTTTCCCTATCGATTTGAGCCACACTAAGGTTCGTATACCTACATATATGGTTTTCATGCGTCGGTGCCTATATATGCAAAGGTTTTGCTGTCTCTTTTTCACATTTAAGATTGTCGAATAAATTGGTTTGAACTGTTCAATGATGGAAATAATTGGGAAAATAAATTACAAGCCAAATAAAATTTTTTATTTGAACATTGAAATCGAATTTTTCGCAAAGCTATTTAATAGCAGATCGATTAAGAAGTTAAGAGAAATCATAATATTTATACACATACGAAATAATGATTTTGAAGAAAAATTTTAATAGATTTTCAATGATGAATGACAAACTGCGATTATATTCAGGAATTATGTCAGTATGTACATTGAACAAATTGTTTCAAGACCATTTATATCCTCATTTTGCAGGGAGAGAAGTGACTTAAGATTATAAGTATGTTTGGGGGAAATCCATTGTAGGACTTAATAATGGCGATTTCGTTTTTGCATAAAATTCAACATTTTTTTCGAAAATTGGTCTTTTACCATATTTTGGAAATTTGAAATAGGAGCTAATTTCAATTCTAGGGACTACAGTTGAGTTCCACATCAAAAGGGCACATATTTTCGCGTCGACGGGAAAACATTTTTGTCAGTATCGTAATCACTTTGAGTCTTTTGAGCTATGTCCGCCGGTCCGCCCGGCAACGATAACTCTCGAAGAGTGTAACCGATTGACCTCAAATTCGTATATTGTCATATTTTCTTCTAACTTAGTCTAAGATGCTCCCATTCCCTAATGGGTTATAGTTTGGTGAAATATTTTGTCTGCATATCGTCATCGCTATTAGTTAAAAAGTGAACACTTAGCCCTCTAATGACGCCAAGAAAACCTTCCACTAATTCCAATATTTTAGCTCTTTCCATCTTTGTCATTTTATTATTCATCTGTGTTCCTTTGATTATCCTAACACCCATTATTAGGTACATAGCTCCAGGCCTAAAACCATAACAATATACTAGAATTGTATATATAAAGTAAACATTGCATTCTACTGAGGTAATAATTTACCATTCAAATCAAATAATACCCCCTATTTAATTTACAGCGAAGAGAATACATTCTTCTTAAATTACAATTTAAAATTCTTTTGTCACATTTTAACACACTGTATTTTAAAGCGTTTTTTACAAATATGTTTGTAATGTTGTGGCCATTTTTACTGGCAGGCCCTTCGGGCGCACAGTTTTTTCTTATTCATTTTAATTTATTGAATTAATTATGATGTCATGTGTCAGTGACATGTGTTGCCTGTTATCGTTCGCAAATTATGATCAAATAAATGTTATCATCATCAATAAATTTTATCACAATTTAATGTTGTTGTTTCAGGCCGTCTGTCTGTCCGTCTCCGTGCAACTTCAGTTGTATTCGGTTCTGTAAAACTCAAAACTGAAAACTGGTGGTGATGTAATAAAATATCCCGCAGAGATAAGCTGATTGCAGCATGACCCTAGATAAAATACCAGCAATTTCGCTGCATTTCACATTAACTGCATTAAAAAGCACGTTACTATAACTCATTGAATGCGACTTAATATAATCACATACGCGTTCATTTTTCATAAGTACATCCGCACAATACCACAGCAACAGCTCTGCTCATTGCTATGGCTACAGAAATAAATGAAGCAAGAAAATAAATAAATGAAGGGTAAAATGTATACGAAATTGTTAACTAAAATAATTAGGTCCAAATTAGATTGGCGTAATAATGTAACCTGTTTATTTAAGACATTAAAAATTCTATAAAAAATTAAAAAAATATATGAAGGATAGGCAGTTTGAGGTTTAACATTTCGATCGAATTTTCGTGTAAGAGTGGCAAATCTAAAAATTTCACCTAATGGTGATAATATGCATAACCAGAAAAAATAACGTTCAAAATACAGCCAATGTACATTCCCTACTCTTCTGACTATTCCGACGTTATCTTGTGGTTATTATATAAATACCTCGAAAATATAACTTGCGAATTTTGAAATTATAGCCCGAAATGACAGATTTGAGACGTATGTTTGCAAAATCTAAAAATATCGTAAGGGTAATTTTTAGAAGTTCCTCGCGGCACAGGGGTCTGGCGTTGCGCATGCGCTCTAAATAAACTAAATCCAACCACATATTAGTGTTTAACATGACCGCACCAGATTTGCGAAAGATATTTTAACTGTAAAGCAGAATATTGAAATATCGTCCAAATACAAACAGATATACACAGCATAACCCTTCTATATGCTATCGGAGCCTACCCAGGGCTTAATCGAGGGTATTTTGCGCCCCGGCGCTTATATTTATTTTGCACCGCCATAGCAAATCCAAAACAAAAGAAAAATAAATTCAGTTTTAAACAATTACACATTCTGGGGGCGGAGAGTTCCTTTACCAAATGTTACCGTTCATCGTAAAGACAGTGATCATATATGTTTTGATTTTTCCTCAGAAATGTGGTACAAAATGTCAAAAACACAATTATATGACGAATAGTTTTGTATAACAGATCGATCCCTGTATTATTTATTTATTTTCTTATTCATATTTTTCAGATATTCTGCAGTTGCTCGAAGTTTAACTTATGCATGATAAAATATATTAAAAAATATAAAAACAACTAAGAAAATTTCAGTCTGGTATACCCTCACTTTTGAGTAATGTAATATGGTACACAAGCTGCAAGATAACAGAAAGTTGAAAAAAAATTGTTCATTCCTTGTCAGTCTATGAAAACATTTAGATGATTTATGCAGAAGTTATAATCATGTTGTGTTTGAACGAATCTGTCCATTTGTGTGGGCGGAGGGGGTACCAGAAATGCCTGAACGAATACGTCTATTTTGCGCCGAACAGTAAAAATTGCAAAGACACCACTGTACCGAATTGTAAGCGATTATGTGCACTGGTAATAACGTTATGAGCCAATCAATTTTGATATTATTTGGCGATTTTGTCTGGGAGGTACCAAAAGGGGCGTGGTAATAATGCCAATTTTATAGTGTTGGTACGACAAAGGCATTTCAAGTATTTATTTGCACTGGTATTAACGATATTAGCGTTTAACTTTTTGTACGAAATTGTCTCTTTATGTGGGTGGTACCAAAAGGGAAGGGACCACTTCGCATATTTTTCTCAAGCTGACAGAGACAGATAAACTATTACTATGTGTGGAATTACAGAATAATCGAATAATTAGTATAGGAGTTATTAAAGATTCAATATTTCACTAAATGTGAATCCTTTGTCCTCCCTCACTATATGGAGTTATGACAAAAATATATATTATCACATACCACTTTGGAGTTAAACCGTTAACTCCCTTCGAGAGTTATTGTGCGCTCCAGCCAGACAGACATACGGACATTGCTCAATAATAACACTATGCAACAACGTTTTTGCCGAAGGTCTGTGCATTACATTTTCTGGTGTAATATGGTGTCCTAAATACGAAAAAATATTAAAAAAACTTTTATGGTTATTTTTTTCAGTTTCGATTTTCTTGGAAGATGGTTTTAGTATTAGGACCATATTTGTATACCCTCACTTTAGTGATACGATGGTATATATCATTTGCTACAGGCCAAAAGTGTAACACATCGAAGGAGTATTCTAAGACCCTAAGTATGTTCGGCGGATATTAGTTTTGGGTCATATAAAGTCGAATGAGAAATGTCCGTCCGTCTGTCTGCTGAGCACGATAACTCTCGAAAGGAGTAACCGATTGACTTCAAATTTGGTATAAGGTAATATTTTTTCTATCTCCGGCTACGTTCCCACACAAACGGTTAACTTTTAGTGAAATATTGATCCTTTAATAACATCTATACTACTTATTAGAATCTTCTGAAATTTCACACATTGTATTATTTTATTAGTCGCTATCACCTCGAGAAAAATGGACCATTTTGCATCAAAATTGAACTGCTTATAACTTTAATACAAGTGCATAAAAATACTTGAAATTTTGTACAGTATAATGTTTTTGCAGCGCATATAGTCCGGTAATGGACATTATTGTACAGACCCTTTTGGTACCTCCCACACAAATGGACCGTTTTATACCAAAAGTTAATGGCTTATAATAGTGCATACAAATACCTGAAATTTTGTACAGTGTAATGCTGTACAAAATAGTGCCTACAGTTCTGTGAAAAGTGGGCGTTTTCACCTTTCCCCTTTTTTACCTTTCACACAAAATGAACAAATCATACCAAAATTTAATAGCTCATAAAGTTAATACATATACCAGTGCACATAATCGCTTATAATTCGGAACAGTGCAATGTATTTAAAGAAAAATACTGTTTACCGACAAATAGTTCTATTTGTTAAAACCCTTCTGGTACCTCCCACACAAATTGAAAGATTAATTAGTGTAATGTTATATATTACATTACTCACTAAGTAAGAGTATACCTTAGTCGGTTTACCCGACTGAAACATTCTTACTTTTTTTTAGTATCGATATCGATATAGCCGGGATGCCATCTATATTAAAGGAAATTACGAGTGCTACAAATGATTTAATCCCAAATAGAAACAAAAGTTTAATAAATGTCGTTGAAACAATTAGAAAAAAAAAATTCATAGAAATCGTTTTTTGCTGACCATACAAAATAGGTTTTTTTCGCGGGCAACATTTGTTGAGAAAATTACATCCCCGCCCTCCCCATTTACGATTTGTTAAAGTAGGACCACAGATTACCATTAGGTGGGGGAGCTATTGATCGGATTAAAAATTTGTATATATACAAACACCAATAAAAGGTCAAATTCCATTCAAAAAAGCAATGTTAGTCATACGACCTCCCCAGTTTTAGGGATGTTTTATACAATTTGTTAAAATAGCGCCAAAAATTAAATTAGAAGATTAATATGTTCCACAAAAATATTGGCCTTAGGGTAGTATAACCAAACCGAGTATAGGGTTATACTACCCTTTGGTAGTAGAATCGAACCTATATCGACAAGTCCGTGTTTTTTTTCACTGTTGGACGGTGTAATTTATTTGGCTTTCAAATCAAAGATTGCAGATATGATTTTTTCCAGTACCTTTCAAAATATTTCCGAGTTTCATGTGGAACTTCTGATATTTGGAAATAAACTTCATATAAAAGGTTTTCCAACAAAAGGTGTTATTTTGTTATTCAAAGAAAAATGCCATTTTTTGAGATAAATGATCGGATGTTTATTTCATAATAAAGAAGAAGGTATGCCGTTAATAATGAAACCCACATCAGCCAAATGGGCACCACGACCACGCTTACAGGACCATATCCTTTTCATGAAATTTTCCATAACCAAATCGCAAAGTGGCTGCCCTATGTTTTCTATGAATTCTATCTTTGAGGTCTTCAATCGACGCTGGGCTGTTGGCGTAGACCTTATGTTTCACTTGGCCCCAAAGGAAGAAGTCGCAAGGTGTTACATCACAAGATCTCGGTGACCAATTGTGATCACCTCTTCGAGAGATAACAGGGAAAATTTCCCGTAACAGAGTAATGGTTTCGTTGCTTGTGTGGCACGTAGCGCCGTCTTGTTGAAAGTAAACGTTGTCCAAATCAATACCATCCAACTTCGACCATAAAAAATTATTAATCATCTCTCGATAGCGCAATCAATTCACCGTAACTGTTGATCCAACCTTATTTTCGAAAAAGTAAGGTCTCATGACCACGCCGGACCATAAACCGCACCAAACAGTCACACGTTGAGGATGGAGAGGCTTCTCAACAATAACTCTTAGGTTTTCCGAGCCCCAGGTGCGACAATTTTGCTTGTTGACGTAGCCACCGAGGTGGAAATGTTCAAGATGATTTTTCGATGGAATTCCGGATCATTTTCATGCACTTCAAGGACCCAATCAGCAAAGACACGACATTGTTGATGATCGGC
Source organism: Eudasyphora cyanicolor (assembly GCA_963930755.1). Classification (NCBI taxonomy): domain Eukaryota; kingdom Metazoa; phylum Arthropoda; class Insecta; order Diptera; family Muscidae; genus Eudasyphora; species Eudasyphora cyanicolor. The sequence continues at coordinate 19,492,468 of OZ005734.1, forward strand.
CGACTTGAGTTCTTGTGTTAACTGAACTTTATAAGCCTTAAGACCCAAGTCTTTATGCAAGATACGGTGTAATGACGTTTGTGAAATGCCCAATTCCAAAGAACGACGAGAAATGGACAAACCTGGGTTTTCGTCAAGACTTTGGGCTACAGCAGCAATATTCTCTGTTGTTCTTGAGCGACGTGCACGCGTTTTATTCTTGACATCACTAACTTGTCCCAACAGCTCGAATTTTTCCACCAATTTCTGTATTGCGGTCCGACAAGGTGCTTCACGACGACCCAAAAATACTTTAGTTTTGAATTTTAATAATTTCAATGCGTTGTTGAATCGTGTATCGTTCTATTTTAGTAATGACGTAGTTTCTACTTGTCAAATGTCAAAGAATAAAAGCTTCAAAAGTGACAGCTACGGAAATACCGGGTGATTCAATATAAAACTTCTTGTTGCAAAACCCTGTATTACTTAGTAGTCACCTTCTTGACTCACTAAATAAACTGCGGGCTAAATAGCCTGGCATACCCCGGTACAGAAACTGTCCAGATCATTTATTTCCATTTTCTTAATTTAAGTATAAAATTACGAGCTATTCCAGGAATCACTTTGTACTCGTATATCGAATATGTTTCAAATAAAATCAAAAAATTCGTATATATTTGGTTATAAAACTCATGGCTGCTATTTTTTGATGCACTACTGCACTCTCATATGCACATGTGTTACATCGAATCGCTTGTCATTTAACGTGCGTGTATAACATGTGTATATTAGAGACGGCCGTCAACAAATTAAAGTAATATATATGTATGTACAATTTGTTTAATAACTAAATTTGCTCAATATTTAATATAGCCCACGGGAAAAATAAGTTTTTTAATTGCTGCAAAATTTGTTTTTTCGAGTTATAATTATTGTAATATGTACAATAACATGGAAAGATTAAATTGCGAAAAAAGAGAAAATCTTATCTTAAATTCATATATTTATTTATTACAGTAATAGGTAATATTATATATCCATCTACACGTTAGGATGTTTCTCCACACACATCTGCATTTTCAATCGTGATCTTTGGTTATGGCTCACATAATTTTTTATGATGAATTAAAAAAGTCATTGCTTAAAAATAAAGTAATCGGTGGGCTATGATCACCTAATTTTATACGAAGTATAAAATAATGGTTCTCTTTTACTACCTGATGAATTCAAGCCCTATTTAGGCTTTCTGTACTGGTTGCCGAAATATACTTGATCAGTGATGAACAGAACCCAATTTAGACTTATCGTACTGGATGACAAATAATACTTACTCACTTCATCATATAATTACTGCTGCAGATATTCGGTCCCTCTTAGTGTATGTTGATATGCATAGCTATGTATGCCTGGGCGTGTGCTTATGCATATGTAATAATGTATTTATTTACATGCAAATTGTATGATAATATATAATTTATTAAATTAACTTTTGCCCATTTGACTTAAATTAATAAATGTTGCAAACGACACACGTACATACAGACACACTCGCACTCACACCCAATATACCCAAACTCATTTACAAATTTGTAGATATTTTACATAATAAATTAAATTTAAGTAGATATACGAATACAATATATATACACTTACCAAATATATTTAATTACATTGCAATAAATAGTAGAGTGGGTGCTTCAAGAGAGGACTGAATGGCTATTAAAAATCACCAAAAAGAACGATAATCCGTAACAATGGCTTTATATGACTTTCTAATTTCGAATTAAATGTAATAAAATAAACCAAAAAATTTAATTAGATATTTGGTGATATAATTGTTATGTCATAAAGCAGAATAATTTTCTAAATCAAATAAATTGCACAAATAACACGAGTTTTCAAAAATGATGTCGAAGAGCTGCGCATAACATTTTCTGGTGCAAAATAACGTCCTAAACACGAAAAAAATATTTAAAACAATTTTTATGGTAATTTTTCTTTTACAAATTTCGAACATCTTGGAAGTATTTGGCCCATTGAAGCATAAGCTCGATAAAGCAGTGATACCCTTTAAACTAAAGGAAATTATGAGGGCTACAAATGTTAAAAATATCACTTTCACGCAGTGTTCAGAAAAAAACAGTACGTTGTAGGAACGGTTCCTTCAGAGAACACTAACGTTATTTATTTTTTTAGTGTAACTGTTCGCGAACGGTACCATTATGATAACGTACCGTTCGGCACCACAGGTTGTAAATATGAATCAATCTTAATGAAAATTGGTACAGAGTTATTTCTTAACCCAGGGACGATCCCTATTTAAAATGGTTAAAAAATGCGCTCTCTAGAGCGTAAATATGTCTTATCGAAAGGGACCCTCGAATGGGGGCTATATAAAAGTATGTACCGATGTACCCCATTTTCACTAGACATGATTAAATGCAATAGGAAGTACACATATGTACATTTCGACATGATCGGATAAAAAATTCGTCCTCTATAACGTAAATATGTCTTGTCGAAATGGAGCTCTGCATTGGGGCTGTATCAAAAAATGGACCGATATGCATCATTTTCACTAGGCATGATTGAATGCAATAGAATGAACATATATTCAAAATTCGGCATGATCGGTTAAAAATGGGCTCTCTAGAGCGTGAATATGTCGTATCGAAGGGACCTTCGTATGGGGGCTATGTTAAAATATGGACCGATATGTCTAATTTTCACTAGGCACAATTGAATGTAATACACAGTAAAAATATTTAAATTTCAGCAGTCGGTTAAAAAATGCGCTCTCTAGTGCGTAAATAATAAACTCTGTACCAATTTTCATTAATATTGCTTCATATTTGCGACCTGTGGTGTCGAATATAAAAAAGAACAGAACGCTAAACGTAGTGATACTGTTAGTGTTCTGTTCAAAAGAACAGTATCACTACGACGTAGTGCTACTGTTCTATGAACCGTACGTCATCGTAGTGATACCGTTCGTCGTGTTCTAAGAACGGTACGTTATCGTAGTGGTACCGTTCGCGAATAGTAACACTAAAAAAATGTTTAGTGTATTCTGTTCTCTTGTAAGGATGGAAAGGACGAAGGAAAGGTACAGAACGCTAAGGAACCGTTCCTTAGTGTTTTTTCCGAACTCTGCTTTCACGCACAAGCAAAAGTTTAGTAACTGCCGTTAAAACAATTGGAAAAGATTAAATTAAAAAAAAAAAAATTAGTTTTTCTGGTGCGAAAAAAAACGTAAAAAATAAGGGAAAATCGCAAAAAATTATTTGTTACAATTTTTGAAAGCTAGCATCTTAACGAAGAAAACAATGCCTATTTGACAAATGGGTCAGAATATTTAATATCGGCCTATTTAGTTTATTTTTGGCTAACATGTTAATAAGCAGTTACAAATAGGTATAATAAGACCTAGCTATATTTGTTTTAATTTTTGTAAAAATCCAAAAAAAATAGTTTTGTGTTTTACGAAATTTGTAATTGCTTTCGAACGGCTGAACCGATTTTTGCAAAGTTTACTTTATTTTAAAGATGACACAATGTGCAAAAAAATACCCTATATGACGAAAAAATTGGTTCGATATACCCAATAGTACAAATAGTTGTGACCAATTGTTATGACCACAAAAAATGGCGTATTGTGTCCTCTTTAAAACAAAGTAAACTTTGCAAAAATCGGTTCAGCTGTTCGAGAGCAATTTTTATTATCATATTTTATTTTTTTTTCAAAATTAAAATGCCCATAATCTTTTCATATTTTTTTTAATGATAGCGAGATCTTATTTTACCTATTAGTAAAACACATTATGAACATTTTTGCCAAAAAAAACTACATAGGTCGATATTAAATATTCTGACCCAAATGTAGAAGTTATAGCCCTTTTGGTAGAAGTAAGATAATTTAAACAAACGCAAAAGAGAACCCAAGAATATTTGGCGGAAATCCTTTTTGGGCCATTTTGAGTAATGTCCGTCCGTCTGGTTGGTCGCACGATAACTCTCGATAGGAGTAACCGATTGACTTCAAATTTGGTATGTGTTAATATTTGTCCATCTCAAGCTAAGATCAACGATGGACCGAGTTGGTCATCGCCCAAGTGTACCTCCCCCACAAAGGGGCAAAATTTAGTGAAATATTTATTTTTTAATAACTTCTGTACTACTTATCAGAATCTTTCAGCCCATAGTATTAAAAGCCCATAGTATTAAAAATTAAAAGTTCAGCCCATAGTATTAAATTCTTGGTCACTATCACGTTGAGAAAATGGGCGTTAATGCCAGGAATTTTGGTACCTCCCAAAGTGGACCAATTTGCTCAAAAAGTTAACGTCATATAACTTTGATTCCGGTATAAAATTTATACATATGCCTAAAATTTTGTGGGGTGTAATGCTTTTACAGCACCTATAGTCCCGTAAAAAATGGGCGTTATTATCTGGTTTTCCAATAGGGATGGTATGATTTTGAAGTGACGTTTCGGCTATTTGTAATAGTTATGATCTGTCATTTGTCATATAACTTTGATTCCGGTATAAAATTTATACATATGGCTAAAATTTTGTGGAGTGTAATGCTTTTACAGCACCTATAGTCCCGTAAAAAATGGGCGTTATTAACTGGTTTTCCAATAGGGATGATATGATTTTGAAGTGACGTTTCGGCCATTTGTAATAGTTATGATCTGTCATTTGTTTTTCACTGCATTCAGTTGTGTTTACAATTTCATCATGGAGAGAAATACGCAAGAACAACGTTTACAAATTATTCAGTTTTATTATCAAAATAGTCGTTCTCCTATTGCAACTGTTGGTGCGCTAAGTCCATCTTTTTAAAATGAAAAAAAAAACGTTTTCCAGTTGACCTGCGACCTTGACACCCATGAGCAATATTTTAGCTCTCGTTATGAGCTATCCTTTTGCCATTGACCGATTGTTGCAACGTGCCACACAGCAAATGAAACAATTGAATTGTTGCGAGAAATGTTTGGAGATTCGATTATTTCAAGAAATTGTGATATTGAATGGCCTCCAAGAAGTTGTGATTTAACACCATTAGACTGTTTCTTGTGGGGTTATTTGAAGTAATTGGTCTTTCGAAATAAACCAGACTCTCTTCAAGCTTTACAAGTCAATACTGATCGTGCCATTCATGACATACGACTTGATTTAGTGGAAAATGTGCTCGAAAATTGGGTTCATCGAATTCTTTCCTGCAGAAGAAGTCGTGAAGTTTGAATGACGTTTTATTTAGAACTTAATTGTATCTATTGTAGTTCACATTAAACAAACAACTTTTGAGTTAACAATAAGTGTGTTTTTTTCAAAGAAATCATACCACTCTTATTGGAAAACCCTGTATAACTTCCTTTTTGTTACCTTCCATACATTTTGCCCAAACAGATAAAGGCTCATAACATCGATTTCTGCACTTAAAATTTTGTACAGTGTAATGATTTTAAAGTACTCATACGGGTATGTTCTGGCACTCACTTGGAGCATCTAACGTGAAATTTCTCAAGATAGAGGTGTTCTACAAGTCACTATCACGTGTGAAAACCGTATGGTTTGGCAGGCAAATCAGATGTTACGCATTATATAAATATAATTTCGACAACCAATATTCTCTGCAGTTGCAAGACACCTCGCTGTTCGACCCGTAAAGTCAAGGTGAAAAGTGAGATGAATGTGAGAAGTGGGAGCTTTTCCACGCCCCTTATGGTAACTCCAAAACAGAAAAGCCAACATAAAAACTATAAAAAGTTAATTAACTAATTTATTGTTAAATTAATAATTTCTTTAATTTCCCTTCTTTTTACAATATATATCATGGTTAATTTATACATTTAACCATAGATTCTTCCAATATGAATACATTTTTTTGTAACTATTTTATGAGATTTTCGTGCCAGCAAAAATTATTTTTTTTTTAAAGATAAATAAAATAGTTTTTAATAAAATAGTTTAAATTTAACAACCAAAACACTTTCTCCGTGGGAATATTCCCAAAATTGTTAGCACTCATAATTATACCCTCACTTTAGTGTGACGAGGGTATATATCATTTGCTACGGAAAAAAGTGTAACACATCGAAGGAGTGACCTAAGACCCCAAGTATGTTCGGCGGAAATCCGTTTTGGGTCATTTTAAGTCGAATGAGCAATGTCCGTCCGTCTGTCTGTCTGTCTGTCTGTCTGTCTGTCTGTGTGTCTGCTGGCTGGTGCGCACGATAACTCTCGAAAGGAGTAACCGATTGACCTCAAATTTGGTATGTGGTAATATTTTTTTCTATCTCCGGCTAAGTTAAAGGGTTAAAATGTTGTGAAATATTGATTCTTTAATAACTGTTATTATACGTATTCGAATCTTCTGAAATTCCACACATAGTATTAGTTTATTAGTCGCTATCAACTCGAGGAAAATGGGCGAAATTGTCACGCCCCTTTTGGTACCTCTCCCACAAAGGTACCATTTGCACCAAAAGTTAACAGTTTATAACATTAATATCAGTGTATACAATTAATTGAAATTTTGTACAGTGTAATGCTTTTATAATGCCTATAGTCCAGTGAAAAATGAACGTTATCACCACGCCCCTTTTTGTACCTCCCACACAAAATGGCCAAATTATACCACAATTTAATATCTCAGCGTTAATATACCAGTCCATATAAACGGTTACAATTCGGCACAGTGCAATGTATTTAAAGAATCTTAAACCCCTTCTGGTACCTCCCACAAAAATTGACAGAATAATTTGTGTAATATTCAATATTACATTACTCTCAAAGTGAGGGTATACCTTAGTCGGTTTACCCGACTGAAACTTTCTTACTTGTTTTCTTTAATTTAAGGGATAATACTTATAAAGGATGGCCTATCTAGCGGTTGATTTTTGAACTACGACCCCTCCGCGAATTGACTCCGTTGGATTATTTTTTGTAGGGAGCCGTTATGGATTAGTGCTACAGCAACCACCCAGAGACAATTCATGACTTGAAACACGAAATTGCGCTCATAGAGGGCCACATTAGAACATTTGTTGAAAAACTGGGTCGACACAAAATTGGCTACTGCAAGGCCAGCCGCGTTCTATAATTAACCGGAATGTTGAGGCATTTCAATAAAGGCAAAATCATTGAAAAATATTTATCCGCCTTTTTTATAACGATTTTAAAGCGCAAATTTATCGTGTGTCACACTTTACTATCCGGCTTAAACTTCAAATAATATGGTCCAAAATATTGAAGGTACCATGAAAATTTAATATAAAGAAAAAATCTTTACAATTTTTTTGTATTGGTTTCATGAAATAGTATGCCGTAATCTACATCAAAAAAAATATTTTAGGTCTAGGACACAAAAAAAGATTTTAGTTCTCGGACACAAAAAAATGTTTTGTTGCATAGTCTCTATAGCTGGACAGGTAACATACCTCATTGGTGCACATTTTGATATAGTCCCTGGGACAAATACTTGATTTTTTGCGCCTAAAATAGCAGCCGATTGAGGTGAAATTTTGTTATTTGCCTTTGATTTGACCCAGAGCCTTTCCAAGGTGTGATGGATCTCATTGCATAGTTTTGTTTTATATAGCCCCATACAAGGGTACAAGGGTTTTAGCGGCTTAGATAACTTGTTGCCGTGGAAAACATAAATTCCTACTAACTGGACTGAAAAGTGGATGATTTGCGATTAATTTTACCTGAAATCATTCGTACATCATAGGTGCATGTTTCATTGGCTCCACTTCACTTTGATTTAAAATTTTTACTTACAATTTTGAATCTTAATGCGATTTCAGAGATTTTCCCTGCTTTAAATTTGAATGCGATTTATGCAGGAGGCCGTTCGAACTTGTCAACTATTTTTAACTTATTTTGCTCTATCATAAGTACGAGTATCAAGTCATAATACTGGAAATTTTTTAATTTCAGGCTTTTTTACCAAAAGATGTATTTACATGCCACACATCTCGTGATGTATGTTTGTAAGAAAAAAATTCTTGATAAAAAAATGTGTGTTTTTGTATTTATTTTTTCATATAACTAAAAATTGTTTTTGACATTAAAAAAGAAATTAACTAAACAGACGACCGATTGTGGCAAAAAGTGTCACGCTTTTGGAAGAGGTATTAGAAATTACGTTTTAAATGTGGACCCTCTATGGTATACCCGTACCTGCAGTGCACTGAAAAATGGGCGTTATTGCCACTGCCTATTTGGTGCCTCCCACACAAAATGGCCAGCATAAAAAATAGGGAACATTATTTTTTTTTTTGATTTCCCGTACTATTACAAAATGGGTCATAACTTATACATTTATTCGCAGATATGTTTTAAGTTGCCATAGCCTTCTACGTTTGAATGCAAGCTTCTAAAAAATTAAATTAAATAAATGTTTGCAATTTTTTTTTAATTTTTTTTCGGGCCATCTATAATCGGTGCAGATTCGGTCATCACAATCAAATTAAAAATTCTGTGTAAATGTTTTTGTTTAAACAATATAAAATTTGTAATAATATAAATCGATAAACATAGATATGAGTAAACAAATATTGTAGTGAACAAATGTTACATGTACATAAGTACGAGTATGTTCTGCAGTATTTAACAAATGTACTCTCTAAATATTTACTCACTTCAGGATTTTATATATGTCATATAGATATATATATATAAATAAGAGTATATCCGTTAATATCGCATTACATTACTCAGCCACATTTCATTGCGTCCGAGTGTTGTACGGTATGATTGCAGCAATGCCAGTGCCAACACTGTAACGTTACTGTTGATTGTAAAGGATATTTACTTTGGTCCTTTTTCGTTTGCCTTTTTTTCTGTTCTTCTGTAGGTTATGAGTATTTCCTTGTATGTTTACCTGTACTAAATGTTGCACGGTGGTTCTAAATAGATCTCAAGTTTGTCAAAAGTCTATAATTATACTTTTTTATTTAATTGAATATTAAAATTTTGGAAATCTTTCAAAAATTACACTGTGCTAGTCCAAAAATGTAACAGAAAGGAGACCCTATGGATAGACCTATTTCGGCCATGCTGAATCCAGTGGCATTAGCCGTTTTTCTATGTTAGCTCTTGTATTCGCGATATTCGACCACAAAGTTTGTTGGGAAATCAGAGAGGTGAATTATCTCTTTGGTTATTTTGAAGTGGAAGACTTTGGAATATACGCTTCAGTCCAAAGATCGAAATAAAGGAAACATTTGGACAATTATTTTTCTCAAATCAGTCGTCCACGCTTCTCACCCCCTTACCCCTGAAAAAGTGCAATGAAATCTTATCATATGTTAAAAATCATACATATCGTCGATATTTTTAATAGGCATCGTAGAAAAAAATATTCCTCGCGAAGAAATACTATAAGTCCTTTCTCAACTTTTTTATGAGAATTAAGCAAATTTCGAGTTAAAATATTTGAAATAAAATTTTTTGACTTAAATGTTTGTAAATTATTTTTTCGTTAGTGTTAATGGAAATTTCAAAGGTAACCAACAAAACCTGCTAAATTGTGAAACCTGTTAATTTTTCATAAATATGTTGAAAGGAGACTCATAGTTATTTTTCGCGAGGAGAATTTTTCTCAAAGACACAAACTAAAGATGTCGATGATGTGAATGTGTCAAACGGTAAGATTTGATTGCACTTTTTCGGGGGTGAAGTGGTGAGAAGCGTGGTTGACTATTTTGAGAGAAATAATACTCGAAGGGCTCCCTTTATTTCGTTCTATGGACTGAATCGCGTTTTCGGAAGTCTTACACTTCAAAATCACCTCCGAGATAACTAACCTCTCTGATTTTTTGCAAACTTTTTTTTTTTTTTTTAATTTAATTATTTTTTAATAAATTTCAGTTTACAGATAAGTATGCCTCAGCGTCAGATGACTTTATTGAGGCGAGTTGGCAGTAATTAAAGCTTTATAATAAATATAAATAAATCATATTAATTAGTATAAAGATTGGTTAACAAATTTGTGGTCGAATATCGCGAAAACAAGAGCTAACCTAGAAAAACGGTTAGCTCCATTGTATTCAGCAAGGTCGAAATAGGTATATCCATAGGGTCTCCTTTCTGTTACATTTTTAAAGTGTCCATTTCGATCACAGTGTTATTTATCATAACGTTATTCATATTTATAAAAAATTAAACTTATTTTAAAATAACAAGGTTCTGACAACGAGTTCTGATAGAGAGGGTGTATCCGTGTTTTGAAAGTTTACATATGGTGGTGATTTTAGAGGGGGATCAATATTTCCGCCTTTTGCATTTTTGGTATAGGAAACCGTAAGATCCTTACATTTGGGATAAATGATGTGTTCATCAACATTACATAGAATACTACGAGGAATATTTTTGTTGAACATGTTAACCCTCTATCTCTTTAATCTAAGGTTCTTTTAGGTCCCTTTTGTGGAGAAGGTTAAAAACACCTCTAAAGCAGGTCTTTAAAGTGTCTAAATATTTGCCATAAAATTCTACTATGAATCTTAACCGGAACTATGTCAAAATATGTTTACCACCAATTCGAATAAGAACGAAATTAACTGAAAACTGATTTTAAGTTTTTCTTACTTATATTTCAGGCATTTATTCAGAGACTTATAGAATTTTATGGCAAATATTTTTGTTAAACATTTTAACCCTCCAGCTCCTCAATCTATTTTTTTCGTCTATTTTGCTTTTTTGTTGAGAAGGGTGAAAATCACCCCTAAATCATTTGTTTAATGGGTTAAAATGTTCTACAAAAATGTTTGCCATAAAATTCATAAACCGCAACAAAGACTCTAGAAAAATTTTGTATTAACACCTCGCGGCGTTTTCTAGTTATACGAAACAACAACAACAACAACAGGGCTGTATTTCAATGTAAATTTTCACAACAAATAAACAATAAAATTTTAAGAACAAAACAAATAAAAATTCTAAGCCGAAATTCCATACCTCACAAAGCATGCCTTAAGTTGATGTGTATTTTGGTCCAATTAGTTTCTCATTTCTGTCTTCTCAACATTTCAAATTTCAGCAAACTGTACTCTAAATATACATAGGTTCAAATATGTGCCTAACTCTTTCAGTTTCCGTCCATAGTGCGGCGATACATGTATATTCCTGCTTGACCCCTCTATCAGAATCCGTTGTCAGAATCTTGTTATTTTTTGTGTTCCACAGAGTTATTAGAGGGACCCTATTCATTCAGGGAGGATCAGTTTCAGAACATTTATACGTAAGTCCAAAGAGAACAACTACAGGGTGTTTTTTACAGGTTCACAACTTTGAGTTGACAACACTGTTTCTTTTAACAACTGATGGTTGCTTTTGGTTTAGTTTGGTTTGTCATTTCATCATTAGTAGACGTCCACGAGAGCAACGTTTGCAAATTGTTTAAATTTTCCATCAAAATTTGTTATAAGTTCGAAATTTTCTAAATTTTGTTCAGCGATGAAGCTCAAATAAGCAATACCACAACAACCAAATTTAATACCGATTTCGTTTCTGGAAAAAATGTTGCACCGTCGACTTGAAATACTAGAAAATATTTGAGCCTGTAAAGTCGGATTAATGTAGTCCCTCGAATTTAACTTAATTCCAATTTTCAATCATCAAAAAAGTGTTAAAAAAAGTGCAGTTTTCAGAAAATGCTGGACTTTTTGCAAAAACGAAATCGCTATAAGTTTCATTCTGGTTTAGGGATTAACCAGATTTAGACAAATACTTTAAAAATTTTTCTTAAAATTCGTATTGCGCTGTATTATCTGTGAAAGATAAAACTTCACAACCCAAAAACTGCGAAACTATAATAAATTTAAACAAAAGATATTGTAATTTAACTGTATTTTGAATCGACTAGGGTAATTGCTTGTTGTATTTTTTTTTCATTTCATACTGGTTCACCATTCCTGCAATTGGATTTTGAACCACTGTACGCCATATTGACAAGGGTACTCATGTTTGTTCATCACTTGTGTACTCAACTGAATGAAGGAATGTACGATTGGATGGATGTGTATCGATTTGTTCATATGAGTGTATGCATCCTTAATCACAATTTTCTTTTTTCTCCACTTATGTGAGATATTCCATATAAATATTTGTCAAGGTCAATCCGGCCGGAAATACGAAAGTGTGAAATTTTAATCGACATACGGGTATATAAATGTAGATGTTTTATGGTATTGAACCAGTAAGGAAAGGCAAAACAAAATTATAACCTACTCTATCGTATTAGAGCAGTTTAAGTCAATATCGCTCACTTACTTCAAGAGTGGCATAACTCAAAATTGAACGTTTGTCAAGATATGTAACTTTAAGTCCGTATAAAAAGATAAGTAAAGTAAAGTTTCGGAATTATCCGAAATGTGGTTGTTTACTTATAAACTAAATTTTGCTGAGATAAATTTATTTATTCGCATTTCTGTAGGGCAACCTCAATATTTTTAAATTTATGTTTTTTTTATTGTCGAAGAAAAAGCTAGCGAATACACGTTCGGCAAAATGGGATGGGAAAAAAGGACCGCTTGACCAAAATGTAAAAATTCAACAATTTCCAACCCAGACAGTTCTTAACCGATCTCGTTGAAATTTTGAGTCGTAAGTCCTACCCAATAGGACTTAGCTCGGTGCAGATCTAGGTAAAGCCCCCATATGTAACATCCTTCCGATTTGGTATCAACGTGTCAGAGAAGCTTTATTTTACATCCGATCCGATAAGATGTGGCAGAGCCGAGTTTCTTGACACAGAAACGAAGATTGTTAAGTTACAAAACTGTTGAGATATATATAGCCCCCAAATATATTCGATCCGATTTTGCACCGAAGTGCTATAGAAGCTTTATTTAACAACCGATCGTTATGAAATTTACCAGAGTGGAGTTTATTGATCTAAGAATGGACGCTGAAAAATTTGGACAAAATTGGTTTACATTTAGATACCGACCACAGGCATATGTATAATATCTCTCAATTTTTACCATATAGTCGGCCCGCACGACTTTATTCTTTCCTTGCTGATTCGTTTTGATTTTATGGAATTATAGGTCTCCCGCGATTAAAGAACTCTATATTGTTAACACTCGTGGAATTACACATATGTTCGCATACAATCAAAACGATTGGTAAATCATTAAATGCTTTTATGCTCAATTGATTTTCAATGATGAACGAGTATTTGACTATATTCCAGTTTATTCAGTTTTATTACCCCTTCGTAGGTTTGGTGGTTATATTAAAATTGTTTATATGTTTGTTGCACAAATCCATTGGAATTATTCTGTTGGATTTTTGTGAATCATCAATTTTTTATATTATCTATTATATATTATAAAATGGTTTTGTTTCATTGCCATACATTTGGTTGGTTTAGTTTATCGATCAGAAATATTTTTGGAGCTGATATTGGGTAAGAAACTTCGATGAAAGCCTAAACTGGATGGCCATTATGGATGTTAGGATAATATAAGAAAGGTAAAGCTCGTATGTCCACAGTTTAGTGGCGAAAGGTAAAAAGTTGTAACAAATTTAATACCATCGAGCAAGGTTTAGTGAGCAAGGTCAAACTCGGATGTCCACAGTTTAGTGGCGAAGGTAAAAAGTTGTAACAAATTTAATACCATCGAGCAAGGTTTAGTGATTTTTAAGTCAACTATTAAGTATAACGCCATTTGAGACAATTATATTCTTTTTATTTTATAAGCAACATAGCAAGCAAGCAACATTTTATAAACCTTAAATTATTTTTCATATTTTATGCCCTTGAAAATTCGTAGATTACCTGTACTGTATCCTTTTTCATTACTTGGAAAATTCCAATTTATATATCGATTTAATATCTAAAAGTCAATAGAAATATGCAAAATGTCAATACTGCTTAAAATATCATTAAAATTCTGTCGAGAAGACAGAGTGTAGATAAATACGAGTATACTGTGTATTCAAAAGACTTCATAGAAATTCGAATATTACACGAGAAACTTTAGGTAAAGTTTAGCTTTGCAGATGTTCTTAATAATCTTAGATCTCTATGTATTGGACTAGACTACGATAGATAGAAGGACGGACGGACATGCCAAACATCAACATATGTACGCAACAAAACTGACATCATATTCTTGGGAGCAAACTTATCGAAAAGACGAAAGGAAAATTCAAAAGTTTGAATCAAAATAAATGTAGTTTCATACGTACTTTGTTGCTGTTGTTGTTCGAAACAAATAAGTTGTTGAAAACATGTGTTGCATTCAAGACATCTCATATACTTGAACATTCAAATACATAGAGAATACACATGTGCGCATTGGCACAGTGTTCGGCCGGGGGATTGGAATTGAGGTGTTTCGAAGAACTTAGAAATATTGCAAATAAATACGTTTGAATTCAAAAACATTTCTCAAAATACAGTATTGACTGCACTATGCAATAACGCAATCTGTCAGGTAGATTATCATATATTTTTTATTATATTGAGGCCTCATAGCGTAGATAATAATATATAAACAAGTAAGAAAGTTTCAGTCGGGTAAACCGACTAAGGTATACCCTCACTTTGTGAGTAATGTAATATTGAATATTACTCGAATTATTCTGTCAATTTGTGTGGGAGGTACCGGAAGGGGTTTATCAAATACACCTTTTTTTTGCTGAACATTAGATACTTTAAATTCATTTCACTGTGCCGACTTATAAGCATTTATGTGCACTGGTATAAACGTTATGAGACATTAAATTGTGGTATGATTTGGGCATTTTGTGTGGGAGGTACAAAAAGGGGCGTGGCAATAACGCCCATTTTTCACAGGGCTATAGTCACTATAAAAACATTACACTGTACAAAATTTCAAGTATTTTTATACACTGGTTTTAATGTTATAAGCTGTTAACTTTTGGTGCAAAAAGGTACCTTTGTGTGAGAGGTACCAAAAGGGGCGTGGCAACAACACCCATTTTTCCCTGGACTTTAGGCAATATAAAAGCATAATACTGTACAAAATTTCAAGTATTTTTATTCACTGTTATTAATGTTATAAGCTGTTAACTTTTGGTGAAAAATGGTGCATTTGTGTGGGAGGTACCAAAAGGGACGTGGCGACTTCGCCCATTTTTCTCGAGTTGATAGCGACTAATAAGCTAATACTATGTGTGGAATTTCAAACGATTCGTCTAAGTAGTATAGCAGTTATTAAAGAATCAATATTTCACAACATTTTAACCCTTTGTGGGGGAGGTACTAGAAGGAGTGGACCAATATGGCCCATCTTCGAACTTAGCCGGAGATAGAAAAAAATATTACCACATACCAAATTTGAGGTCAATCGGTTACTCCTTTCGAGAGTTATCGTGCGCACCAGCCAGCAGACACACAGACAGACAGACAGACAGATAGACAGACAGACAGACAGACGGACGGACATTGCTCATTCGACTTAAAATGACCCAAAACGGATTTCCTCCGAACATACTTGGGGTCTTAGGCCACTCCTTCGACGTGTTACACTTTTTTCCGTAGCAAATGATATATACCCTCGTCACACTAAAGTGAGGGTATAATAATACTATACACAATATATAAACTCCTACAATTCAAACAATTAGGTGGATTCTAGTTAAGCAATCTAAATGTTTTTAAGACGATTGCATATTTTCATTCAAAATAACAGAATTTATTTTCTATACAAATTTTGTATTATCCCTTATCTAAATTATAAACGAATTTCAAAAAATTTTCCAAAATGTGAAATTTCTGTATTATTGTAATCAAAGTACAGGTCGCAATTATGGTCCGATCTCGAGGAAACTGTACACATATCTTTTTTTTGCCTATTGAATTTGGTTAAAATTGGTTCGGATTTAGATATATCCCCCATATATATGTAACCCCCGATTTGACATTTAAGCGCTGTAAAAACTGTATTTTATATCCGATCAGTATGAAATTCGACAGAAAGAGGTTTCCTATTATATGAATGAACACTTTTAAATTTGGAAGAAATCTGTTCAGATTTAGATATGGTCCCCATATATACGTTACCCCCGATTTGACATGTAAGCGCTGTAAAAATGTTATTTTATATCCGATCAGTGCGAAATCCGGCAAAAAAACGTTTCTTTCTACATGAAGGAATACTGCCAAATTCGGAGAAAATCGGCTAAATTTTAGATATAGCCCCCATATATATGTTAGTCCCGATTTGACATGAAAGCGTTGTAGAGACTGTATTTTATATCCGATCCTTACGAAATTCGACAGAAAGAGGTCTTTTTACAAGAATGAGTACTCAGGGAAAATCGGTTCAGATTTATATATTACTTCCATATATGTCCCTCCTGATTTTTTATCAAAGCGCTATGGAAGTCGATCATTAAATTTTCCAGAAAGATGTTTCTCAATTTAGGAACGAATATTGCTTAATTTAGCGATTATCGGTTCAGAATTAGATAATATGTTCCTACCCATTTACCAATTATTCCAAATTATTATCGCAATGTCCCCTATCGCTAGAGATGTATTTACAACTTTAATGTTTTTGGAAATCCCCACTGAAATTTTCCCGCCAAAAATGTTCGTTAAATATTTCAATCCCTAAATGTCCCTTTTGAAAGGACTTTTTTAGATTTTTAGAAAAAAGGGCCAAATTGACCCATTAAGAGGGGAGCAAAAGCGTTAAGATCTTCCACAAAAATTAAGCTAATATAATTCCACTACATAACTCTGACAATAAGAAATCTCTCAGACATTAAATTACATAATTTTTTTCATTAAGTATAATTCTCTCTTCGACAAAAAAATTAAAACTTTGACCCACTTTAAAAAAACGCAGACCAGCTGGGCTATGAGTTTATTATACAAAAATAATCTACTAAACTCGCCCTTTCAGAATTATAGAGTCGCTCTTCTGCTCTGCTACATTTACATTATAGTATTTTTATACCCTCCACCATAGGATGGGGGGTATATTCATTTTGTCACTCCGTTTGTAACACCTCTAAATATTGATCTGAGACCCCATAAAGTATATATATTCTTAATCGTCGTAAAATTCTAAGACGATTTAGCCATGTCCGTCTGTCTGTCCGTCCGTCTGTGGTAATCACGCTACAGTCCGCAATAATAGAGCTAGGTTGAACAAATTTGGTACAAATACTTCTTATAGTTGCAGTTTGTTTGGGATTGCAAATGGGCCATATCGGTCCATATTTAGATGTAGCTCCCATATATAGCATCTAACTTGTTGTGATTCCTACTGTTCTCATCTACTATATTTTTTGTGCATTCGGTTTTATTTTCTTTAGGTTTGAGTTATTTTGTGAGGTCACATGCTATCCATGGTGGAGGTTATATAAGATTCGGCATGGCCGAACTTAACGCTTTTACTTGTTTTGTATAAGTTGGCGAGTAATTTTGCTAATTAAGCGTAAAGAGCTTTATTTATGACAATGGTGTCTTTGGCGACCCAAACTGAAATTTTCCGGCAAAGATTTTGGTAGAATATTTCAATTCTTAAATGTCTTGTTTGAAAGGAGTTTTTAGATATTTTCGAAAAAGGGCCACATTGATTTAATTGAGGGGAGCTCTTAAAATTCCACTATATAACTCTGACAATAAGAAATCTCTCAGACTTTAACTTACAGCATTTTTATACCCTCCATCATAGGATTGGGGGTATATTCATTTTGTCACTCCATTTGTAACACCTCTAAATATTGATCTGAGACCCCATAAAGTATATATATTCTTAATCGTCGTAAAATTCTAAGACGATTTAGCCATGTCCGTCTGTCCGTCCGTCCGTCTGTTGTAATCACGCTACAATCTATAATTCTTGAGCTAGGTGGCTGAAATTTGGTATAGATACTTCTTATAACTGCAGGTAACTTGGGATTAAAAAAAATGGGCGGTATCGGTCCATATTTAGATATAGCTCCCATATATAGAATTCCTTGTTGTGATTCCTAGGTTTGAGTTATTTTGTGAGGCAACATGCTATCCATGGTGGAGGGTATATAAGATTCGGCATGGCATGAACTTAACGCTTTTACTTGTTTTCTCTATCTTTTATGAACTATTTTTTCAATTCTGCTCAATGATAATATACATTTTTTGCCGGCATAATTATCTATAAGCTTATGTATTGCATCAGCTACATAAGTGCACTTATGCTGATTTGTCGTGTACTTATGAAATCATAACCAAAATAACATAATTGTATTAAAAAAAATAAAAAACAAGTAAGGAAAGGCAGAAAGTCGGGCGGGGCCGACTATATAATAACCTACACCTCCCTAACAATGCGATAAGGGTCATTGTCATAATAATTTGGAATAATTGGTAAATGGGTAGAAACATATTATCTAATTCTGAAACGATAATCGCTAAATTAATTCGTTCCTAAATTGAGAAACATCTTTCTGGAAAATTTTAATGATCGAAAGTAAAATACAACTTCTATAGCGGTTTGATACCAAATCAGGAGGAACATATATATGGAGCTTTAACATAAATCTGAACCGATCTTCCCTGAAAACTCATTCATGTAAAAAGACCTCCTTCTGTCGAATTTTTTTACTGATGGGATATAAAATACAGTCTCTACAGCGCTTACATGTCAAATCGGGGGTAACATATATATGGGAGCTATATCTAAATCTGAACCGATTTTATCCGAATTTGGCAGTATTCCTTCATGTAATAAGAAACATCTTTCTGCCGAATTTCGCACTGATCGGATATAAAATACAGTTTTTACAGTGCTTACAGGTCAAATCGGGGGTAACATATATATGGGTGTTATATCTAAATCTAAACCGAGTTTCTCCGAATTTGGCAGTATTCCTTCATGTAGAAAGAAACCTCTTTTTTCCGACTTTCGCACTGATCGGATATAAAATAACATTTTTACAGCGCTCACATGTCAAATCGGGGCTAACGTATATATGGGGGCTATATCTAAATCTGAACCCATTTCTTCCAAATTTAAAAGTGTTCATTCATATAATAGGAAACCTCTTTCTGACGAATTTCATACTGATCGGATATAAAATACAGTTTTTACAGCGCTTACATGTGAAATCGGGGGTAACATATATATGGGGGCTATATCTAAATCCGAACCGATTTTCTCCGAATTTGGCAGTATTCCTTCATGTAATAAGAAACCTCTTTCTGACGAATTTCGCACTGATCGGGTATAAAATACAGTTTTTACAGCGCTTACATGTAAAATCGGGGGTAACATGTATATGCGGGCTATATCTAAATCTGAACCGATTTTCTCCGAATTTAGCAGTATTCCTTCATGTAATAAGAAACCTCTTTCTGACGAATTTCGCACTGATCGGATATAAAACACAGTTTTTACAGCGCTTACATGTCAAATCGGAGGTAACATATACATATATGGGAGCTATATCTAAATCTGAACCGATTTTATCCGAATTTGGCAGTATTCCTTCATGTAATAAGAAACCTCTTTCTGCCGAATTTCACACTGATCGGATATAAAATACAGTTTTTACAGCGCTTACATGTAAAATCGGGGGTAACATGTATATGCTGGCTATATCTAAATCTGAACCGATTTTCTCCGAATTTAGCAGTATTCCTTCATGTAATAAGAAACCTCTTTTTCTGACGAATTTCGCACTGATCGGATATAAAATACAGTTTTTACAGCGCTTACATGTCAAATCGGGGGTAACATATACATATATGGGAGCTATATCTAAATCTGAACCGATTTTATCCGAATTTGGCAGTATTCCTTCATGTAATAAGAAACCTCTTTCTGCCGAATTTCACACTGATCGGATATAAAATAAAGTTTTTACAGTGCTTACATGTCAAATCGGGGCCAACATATATATGGGGGCTATATCTAAATTTGAACCGATTTTAACCAAATTCAATAGGGATCGTCCTTGGGCCAAAAAAAGATATGTGTAAGGTTTCGTCGAGATCGGACCATAATTGCGACCTGTACTTTGATTACAAGAATACATGCACAGACGGACAGACAGACAGACGGACGGACAGACAGACAGACAGACGGACAGACGGACATAGCTAAATCAACTCAGAGAGTGATTCTAAGTCGATCGGTATAATAAACGATGGGTCTATTTTTTCTCTTTTTGGGTGTTACAAACAAATGCACAAAGTTATAATACCCTGTACCACAGTGTGGTGTAGAGTATAAAAATAAAAAAACAATTAACAGCGTCGGCCATGCCGAATCTTATATACCCTCCACCATGGATAGCATGTTGCCTCACAAAATAACTGAAACCTAAAGAAAATAACACCGAAAAACACAAAAAAATATAGTAGATGAGATCAGTAGGAACAAGTTAGATGCTATATATGGGAGCTATATCTAAATATAGACCGATATCGGTCTATCCCAGGTTACCTGCAGCTATAAGAAGTATCAATACCAAATTTCAGCCACCTAGCTTAAGTATTATAGATTGTAGCGTGATTACAACAGACGAACAGACGGACGGACGGACGGACAGACGGACATGGCTGAATCGTCTTAGAATTTTAAGACGATTAAGAATATATATACTTTATGGGGTCTCAGATCAATATTTAGAGGTGTTACAAACGGAGTGACAAAATGAATATACCCCCATCCTATGGTGGAGGGTATAAAAACAAGTCAGAAAGTTTCAGTCGAGTAAACCGACTAAGGTATACCCTCACCTTGTGAGTAATGTAATATGAAATACTTTGTATGGGAGTCATAAAAGTGGAATCATTTTAATCAATTTATAGTTATTTCAAAAGTTGTCAAAAATACAAATATGAAAACATTTAGATAATTGCTGCAGATGTTAGGGTACTGTTATGTTCGAATGAACCACCAGAGGTGGTTTGACGAATACGCCTATTTTGCGCTGAACAGTAGATACTTCACTGTGCTGAATTGTATAGGGTGAACCATTTAAAATTTTAAATTGTAACTACCGGTTACTATGCCTTGTGAATTCAGCCCTTTGGACTATTTTCTGTGGGGAGCCATTAAGGATAAATGTTACGCAAATCATCCAGAGACAATTGAAGCGTTGAAATATGAAATCGAAGTTGCCATTGAAGAGATTCGACCTGAAACAATCGAAAACGTATTGAAAAATTGGGTTGATCGGATGAGGTACTGACGAACCAATCGTGGTAATCATTTGAATTATATTGTTTTCCTTTATTAAATGACAAAGGTCAACCTTTTTAATAAAACCAGAAATTTGAAAAAATTATCAGTGTTTTTTTTATAGCAGAATAAAATTTAAAATCGTAAATGGCTCACCCTGTAAGTGTTTATGTACACTAGTATTAACACTATAAGTACGTAATGGCCTTTTTGTTTGGAAGGTACCAAACGTGGCGTGGCAATAACGCCTCCTTTTTTGTACAAAATTGTCCCTTTGTCTGGAAATAACCAAAAAAGACTGGGCCACTTCGCCCATATTTCTAAAGGCGATAGCGTCAGGAATTTTTTTTAATTTTTTCTCTCAATTCATAATTATTATCAGTCCACTGTAGATTATGAACCTGACCTTATGTTGAAGCTTTGAGAATTTCTTGTCCAGTAACCAACGTGTTGCTGTCATAGATAATGTGACATGCAAACTTGGAAATGTCAGAAGAAAGAGAGAATAGATTAAGAAAACTCCTTTACAGAAGATTCTCTGATGTTTCCTAGTAAAATCCACACTGATGAAAACGACCTTTTAGTTGGCTTGAGTGGCAGAGTAGAAAAATTCCAATGAAGTTATTTGTAAAACTACTACAACCGTAAAACACAATGGGTGTTTTTATAGTAGTGGTGGTAGTAGTAAACATTTTCCAACTGAATCCATTGAAATTACAGAACAAACGAAGTGAGAGTAATTTTAAGTACAATGAAACTATTCTTATACTTATATTGCAGAAAATAATCTGTGCCAAAGACAGACACCGTATGTCTGTGTGTGTGTGTTGTAGTTCATACATAGAGTAAATAAAGAGATTTAATTCAAAGATACAAAACAATTTGTCCATATTATTCCTAAAGTATTTATTTTAAAGGAAACTTAATGCTTAGAATTTTTGTAAAGAATTGAAATATAAAAGATTTGTGATTTTTTTTTGTTAATACATTATTTCTATGAAAAATAACAGCTTATGAACTTAATTGAAATCATTTAAGAAAACATCAGTCAAGTAAATCAAATTTTAATTTTACCTTTAGAGAAATATTGAGTGGTTTAATTCTTACTTTTTTATTTGGCTGCGACTTTTGTGGGGACCGTGAAGGACCGATGTTCTGCAAACAATCCATTGACGACTCAGACATGCCTTGAGATAGGGCTATAAACCACCACCACGGGAGAATTGGGTTGACAGCCGCACGACAGAAATCGTGTTCCGTAAATAATGTAAATGTTTGAATTTTTTGAATAAACCATTAATGTTTGTATGCCAAAAAATAGAATCTTGTTATTTTTTTAATTATTAAAAAAAAAATAGATTTTGAAAAATGTATCTTTTTCTTTTAAGTCAGTATTAGCAAACATAAATATCGAGCAATCTGATAACAGATCGCTTCTATGTCCGACATATGCCAAACTAGTCTAGTTCGATAAAATTATTACTCTTCTTTGGTATAAACTGCCCAAAAAAAATGAGGCTATAAAAGGGTCAAAACCATAGCTTCACTACTAATGCATTGGTTAGCTTTTTAGAAAATAACAAGTAATACCGTTAGGTTCAGCCATGCCGAATCGTATATACCCTCCACCATGGATTGCATTCATTTTTATTATTTGAGAAATCATTGGATATGGAGCAAATCATGATACGATCCTTTTTGCTTCAGTAAATTATTAAAAAACGAACGCTGCAATTTTTAGCCAAATTTTAGGCCGCAAATTCTTTAGTCAAACTCTTCACCTGAAAAATGTGGTATTTGTGGCTTAAAATAGCTTTTTGAGAGCTACTTCTACACGCACACTACAGCAAAATAAAATTTTAATGAGATGAATTCTTGCCAAAATAGAATATAAACTGCAAATTCTCAGCTAAATTTCTTGGAAAATGTGGTGTTTATGGCTTAAATAATCCTTTTTAAGAGCGACATCTATAGGTGGACTATAACAAAATATGAACTGATTTACAAAAAATTTTACTGCGATGAAATCTTGTCTTAATAAAATACAAACTGCAAGGATTCAGTTAAAATGCTTAGAAAATATGGTATTTATGGCTTAAATACGAATATTTTAGAGCGACCTCTATAGGGTGACTGTAACAAAACATGAACCGATTTGTAAACTTTTTGCTGTGATGAATTATTTTCAAAATAGAATACAAACTGCAAAGTTTCTGCTAAATTGCTTAAAAATGTGATATCTACGGCTCAAAAATAGTATTTGAACGACCTCTGTATGGGAGCTATATCAAAACATTGACCGATATGGCCCATTTGCAATCCCAAACAACCTGCAACTATAAGAAATATTTGTACTAAATTTGATTAACCTAGCTCTATTATTACAGACTGTAGCGTGATAACAACAGACGGACATGCCTAACTAAGTCGTCTTAGAATTTTACGACGATTACAAATATACTTGTGGGGTCTCGGATCAATATTTAGACGTATTACAATCGGAGTGACAGTATGAATATACCCCCATCCTATGGTGGAGGGAATAAAAATATCGGCAAAAAATTTAATTCTTACAACATTTTTGGAAAAACTTTCATCCCAAAAATGTTCAAATTAGTTAATACTTCGCCAAAAAAAATTTTCATTTAAAAAACTTTACTATAAAGTTGTATTTTATTATTATACTTTCTGGAGGTTCATAGCCGCTAAGAAAAAAAGTGTTACACATCGAAGTAGTGATATAAGACCATATATAAGTTTGGCTAAAATCAGTTTCACGATATTTTAAGTCATTTGATCTGAGTCCGTCCGTCCATCTGGCTAGCACTACAGGGTTGCCCATATTCGACGGACCCATGTTTTTTTCGATGACTCGTTGGGCCCATTCCAATCGACGAGGCTTGTCCGCAGGCAACAATCTTTGCGTCAATTGAATTTTGTACGGGAACAAATGCAAATCAACGCGAATAATCCGTTGTAAAGTGGACCGAGCCATGCCCAACTGCTGAGAACGGCGTTTTTGGGATGTTCTTGGGGACCTCTCAACACTGGCTCGTACGGCAGCGATATTCTCGGCCGATCGCCTTGGTCGACTTTTATTTGGCCTCTTCGGATTAGAAAGAGCCTCAACACTCGAAAATTTTTCGTATAAACGCTTAATGGTGTTCTTAGAAGGCCACATTTTTTAATATTTTAAAAGCACGTTGAGTTTTCACAATTGACTTCTTCTGTTGAATGTAAATTTCAACTATTTCAGGCGCTCGCGTGGCGTGTATTGTTCCATGGTAAAAATCTGCTTGGACTGACGCTTCAAACGCGGTATGTCATTAAGCGATCTGACATCTCTGTCAAAAGTTATGGCGTTGCCAGATGGGTCCGTCGAATATGGGGGACCCGTATACTAGTAACTCTTGAAAAGGTGAACAAGTTGAGTTCAACTATTATACGTGCTAATATTTTCATTTACCTCAGGCTTATTTCGAAGGTGGGCCTTATATACAAAGAATTATGTGGCAAGAACTCATAATGCACCACGCCCCTGCAATCAAAGAAAACTGTGTGCAAAACCTTTACGTTCGACCAAACTCGGGCGCCCGGCACGCTGTTCGTCCTTCGCATCTTCTCGGCCCTCTAAGAACATTTTGTACCACCGATAAACGTTGCTTTGGTCCAAGGTAGCTTCACCATATGCCACAGTCAACATTCGGAATGCGTCAGCGCACTTTATTTTGTTCTTCACACAAAATTTGATGAAGACTCTTTGATCCATTTTCTGAAATAGATAAAAATCGAAGACAAGTTAAAACACATCCAAGCACAACAGCTGTCAAAAATGAAATAAACATTCAAAATGGCCGACCTTGGCAGCATAAGTAAGGGACATAAGTACCAACATAACGTTACAAAAATATCAAAAATCAAATACACGTAGCCCGCGGAAATTTAAAATTCGCGATATTTTTTGAACATACCTCGTATATTGGAATATCTGAAAAACAGCTCATCGTATTCAGTTAAAAGTAAAAGCTAAAACACGTCAAGAAAATTATCTTTAAGCCGTGCTTACATTGGTTTTAAATTTGGCCAGTAGTTTCAGGGATATCGTTGACGTTTTGAAAAAATTCAACAATTTTATAAAAAATAAGAGTTTCTGTTCTTTAAAAATTCACAAAAAATAAAAATGCGACAATAATTAACGCTTTGGTCTAATAGCATTTAATTCAATATATTTCGAATATGAGCTTTATTTTTTTGAAATCAATACACAACTTTTGATTTTATTCACAATTCAAACTCAATTGATAACCAGTAAGGAAAGGCTGAAAGTCGGGCGGGGCCGACTATATAATACCCTACACCTCCCTAACATTGCGATAAGGGTCATTGCGATAATAATTTGGAATAATTGGTAAATAGGTAGGAACATAATATCTAATTCTAAACCGATAATCGCTAAATTCGTTCCTAAATTGGGAAACATCTTTCTTGAAAATTTAAATGATCGGAAGTAAAGTACAATTTACATAGCGCTTTAACACCAAATCAGGAGGAACATATATATGGAGGTTATATTTAAATCTGAACCGATTTTCCCTGAATACTCATTCATGTAAAAAGACCTCTTTCTGTCGAATTCCGTACTGATCGGATATAAAATACAGTCTCTATAGCGCTTACATGTCAAATCGGGGATAACATATATATGGGGGCTATATCTAAATGTGAACCGATTTCTTCCAAATTTAAAAGTGTTCATTCATATAATATGAAACCTTTTTCTGCCGAATTTCATACTGATCGGATATAATATGCAGTTTTTACAGCGCTTACATATCAAATCGGGGGTAACATATATATGGGGGCTATATCTAAATCTGAACTGATTTTCTCCAAATTTGGCAGCACTCC
This sequence comes from Eudasyphora cyanicolor, assembly GCA_963930755.1. NCBI lineage: Eukaryota > Metazoa > Arthropoda > Insecta > Diptera > Muscidae > Eudasyphora > Eudasyphora cyanicolor. The sequence continues at coordinate 19,518,527 of OZ005734.1, forward strand.
TTCACGTAATAAGAGACCTCTTTCTGCCGAATTTCGCACTGATCGGATATAAAATACAGTTTCTACAGCGCTTATATGTCAAATCGGGGGTTACATATATATGGGGGCTATATCTAAATCTGAACCGATTTTCTCCGAATTTAGTAGTATTCCTTCATGTAATAAGAAACCTCTTTCTGCCGAATTTCATACTAATCGGATATAAAATAAAGTTTTTACAGCGCTTACATGTCAAATGGGGGTAACATATATATGGGGGCTATATCTAAATCTGAACTGATTTTCTCCGAATTTGGCAGTATTCCTTCATGTAATAAGAGACCTCTTTCTGCAGAATTTCGCACTGATCGGATATAAAATACAGTTTCTACAGAGCTTACATGTCAAATCGAGGGTTACATATATATGGGGGCTATATCTAAATCTGAACCGATTTTCTCCGAATTTAGCAATATTCCCTCATGTAATAAGAAAGCTCTTTCTGTCGAATTTCATACTGATCGGATATAAAATAAAGTTTTTACAGCGCTTACATGTCAAATCGGGGGTAACATATATATGGGGGCTATATCTAAATCCGAACCGATTTTAACCAAATTCAATAGGGATCGTCCTTGGGCCAAACAAATGATATGTGTAAAGTTTCGTCGCGATCGGACCATAATTGCGACCTGTACTTTGATTACAAGAATACATGCACAGACGGACAGACGGACAGACGGACAGACGGACAGACAGACGGACATAGCTAAATCAACTCAGAAAGTGATTCTAAGTCGATCGGTATAATAAACGATGGGTCTATTTCTTCTCCTTTTGGGTGTTACAAACAAATGCACAAAGTTATAATACCCTGTACCACAGTGTGGTGTAGGGTATAAAAAATTACGATTTCCATACAAAAGTATCATTTTTGAATATGTGTGTCTTTGCTGCTGTTCTATTTATGTAATAAAAAAAGCGAGCCGATGGAGAAAATTGGAGATTTGATTTAAAATCAGCGACCTCAGTGATAAAGTTCCAGTCAATACATATCCAGGGAAAAGCCGGGTTACACAGGCCATGTGGCGAGATATTGCAGCGACAGATCAGAGCCTCTGGTGGGAATTGAACCCACGACCCCCAAACTCATAGGCGCGTACGCTACTAACTCTCCTACTGGGGCGCTCTTATACATTTTAGGGCATCTCTTAACTACCGGTGAATTGCGTCCGGCGTCTGTCAAAGTGTTGTTGTATGCACATAAAACCATAGGATGAAATTTGAGTTTGACAGACGCAGGACGCATTCACCGGTATTTAAGAGATGCCCTTATATACGGAAACACCAACATCGGTGCAATCGACTTTTTTCCTAAAATGTTGGTCACTTTCCGGATCATAAGTATTTTTTCTTTTCATTTTGTTGGATTCTCTATCTTGGTGTTAAAGAATATGAGCGCTTCATTCTAAAGGGTGGTTAAATTTTAAGGACTGATGCTGATTTTGAATAAAACACAAACTAAAGGGTCCGCCATCTAACGTTTTTTTTTTAACTAGTGCTTATTTCGTGAATGGTAACACTTAGGTTTAGGTTTAGGTTAGGGTGGCAGCCGTATTTTTTATACAAGCTCACATAGACCAGTTTAGGTCCCTAGTGTTACCACGGGCTGAAATGCCCCTCATCGAAACCAACCTGTTTGATATACAAATTTGTCGATATTACGAATATCGGTACTGGAAAGATCTGTTAGGCTGCCTAGAACAGCCGACCCCAGTATGTCCAGTCGTCGTTTACTCAGAGCGGGACAGTCGCATAGCAAGTGCTCAATGCTCTCCACTTCTTCCTCATCTCCACAGCTTCTGCAGAAGTCATTAGAGTCAATACCCAATCTTTTGGCGTGTTCGCCGATCAAGCAGTGTCCCGTCAGAACTGATACTAACGTAGACAATCTTTGCCTCTCTAGTGCGAGGAGATATTTTGATCTTCTCAGGTCATACCTTGGCCAGATTTGTCTAGCTACCCTGCAGGTGCCGATTTCTGTCCATCTTTCGTTGGACTGCCTGATTGCCTCTTGCCTAAGCCAAAGCTTGCACGTGGATAGTGGCGCACCAATATATGCAAATTCTTCGAGAATTTGTAATGTCGTCCCTTTCCTAGCAAGTTCATCGGCTTTGCAGTTCCCCGGGATATCCCTATGCCCAGGCACCCATATGAGGTGTATGTTAAACTGCTCAGCCATCTCGTTAAGAGATCTGCGGCAGTCGAGGGCTGTTTGTGAATTTAGGGATGTTGCCTCCAGAGAATTGATGGCAGCCTGGCTGTCCGAGTAAATGACAATGCCAGTGTTGGTTACTATGTTGCGACTCAGCCACTTGGCTACTTCCCATATTGCCATTATTTCGGCTTGATAGACACTGCAGGTATCTGGTAGTCTGTGAGCTATATCCAATCTAAGCTCTGCACAGTGTACTCCGAAGCCAACCTTTTCATCAAGCTTCGAACCATCCGTGTAAAATTGGAGATGGTTTCTATTACCTGGTTTTCCTCCAACCCATTCATCTCTCGCGGGAATCATAGTGATGTAATTTCTCTCGAAGGTGTACACCGTTGGTATATAGTCCACTCGGTCGGTTACCATAGCACTACACTTTGATATTCTCATGTGACCGTAGGTTTTGTACCTCCACATTGATAGGCAGTTTAATCTTATTGACGCTTTGGTTGCAACTTCTCTCGCCACAATATTAATCGGCAGTATATGGAGTAGGGCTTGTAGAGACTCGGTCGCTGTAGTCCTTAAGGCTCCGCTTATGCTCAGGCAGGCAGTTCTCTGAACCTTTGTTAGTAGGTTGGTGATGGTTAGTTTGTCAGTTGCCGTCCACCATACCACAATGCCGTATAGCAGTATAGGACGAACTACTGCTATATATATCCAGTGGACGATTTTAGGAGAGAGGCCCCACCGCGACCCTACAGCCTTTTTGCAGGAATATAAGGCGACGTTAGCCTTCCTTACACGTTCCAATACATTAAGTCTAAATAACAGTTTTCTATCTAGAATTATTCCTAAAAATTTTGCACTTTCAGAAAAGACTAGATCTGTTCCACTTATCCGAGGTGGAGGGTCCACATGTGGGACTTTATTCATCCTAGTAAAGAGAACCAATTCTGTCTTGTTTGGGTTTATGCCCAAACCGCTGCTTCTGGCCCATCTAGCCAATTTGTTCAGAGCTACCTGTAGAATGTCTCGGAGGACGTTTTCGAATTAGCTCATGTCTGATTTAAAATATAATTAGTTTTATCCTTCCGCTGAACGAATATGGTTGTGTATACGCTTGAACAACGCTGGGAAATATTGCGACATTACTTTGAAAATTTTGATTTTCAATTTTTTTTTAATTTTTGATTTTCATTTGATTTTGATTTTTTCATTTTGATCTTGGCGGGTATGTAAACAAGCAAAATTGTCGCATTTGGGGCACAGAAAACCCGCACGCATACATTGAAAAGCCGATACACCCAAAACGAGTCACTTTTAGCTGCGGATTTTGGTCCAGAGGCATAATTGGGTCACTTTTCTTCGAAAATGAGCAAGGAGTGGCCGTTACAGACAATAGCGATCGCTATCGGGCCATGTTGAACGAATTTTTGTTCACAAAAATTTAAGAGGAGGATATTGGCAACATTTGGTTTCAACAGGACTGCGCTACGTGCCACACAACCGAAGCTACACTCGATGTTTTGCGCCCTGTTTTTGACGATCGCATTATCAGCCGCAAAGCTGATGTCGTTTGGCCACCTCGGAGCTGCGATTTGACACCGTTGGACTATTATTTGTGGGGTGCTCTCAAAGATAAGTGTTACGCCGACAAGCCAGAGACAATTTATTTGAATGAAATTATTTTCCATTATTAACCGGAAGGATTGTACTTTCAAATAAAAAAAGAAATTTGAGAAAATATTCAGTAGTTTTTTTATAGCATTTTCAAAACACAAAAGTTATTTGGCGGACCCTTTATTTAGGAAATTATTGTCATTTCTTTGTATTATGATAATATTGGTATGGTTCAATTATGTATGGACCAAAATATCGGCCAAATGGCAGCCGCGACCTTGGCGGCACACCTCCATCCGATGGTCCAAATGACGCAAATGAAATTTCGATGACGCTGAGACATAATTGAGGTTCTATGCCGTTAATGTGCCGAATTATCTAATCCTTTAGCTCTTGAACTGTTGCTGGCTTATCGACGTACACCTTTTCTTTCAAATAACCCCAAAGAAAGTGGTCACATGATCTTGGCGGCCAATTGACATCGCCGTGACGTAAGATAACACGGCCATTGAATTTGTTGCGCAAAAGAGCCATTGTTTCGTTAGCTGTGTGGCAAGTGGCACCGTCCTGTTGAAGCCATAAAAAGTTCTCACGATAGCGAACACCATTCACAGTTACTGCCTGACCGGCCTCATTTCGAAGAAGTATTGCCCGATGACGTCGCCAGCTCATAAGCCGCACCAAACGAACTGGGCGAGCATTCACAGGTGTTTTCACATCTGCTACAGACCCTGTTTGCTGAAATTTGCGCACAATTCTCCCGATTGTGGAGACATTTGGTCGAAAAAACTTTAACTCGTTGCTTGATTGTGTATCTTTCCATTTGCCCCGAAATTAAAAACAGATAATATGTATATTTCAAAATGCAGAAGACTCAGTTAGGTAGTTGTAGAAGTTATACGATATTTAATATTTTTCCAAATTTTAGCTTTTTGTGTTGAAAGTGGGAGATAATCGAATACAAACTAATGAATCGTAAGTTTTCTTAATACATTGCATTTGTAGGAAAGTATTGAAGCTCCTCAAAGATTAAGGACATTCATTCTGTATTTCGTCCAAAACACCTGCCACCCACACTCATCCAAAAAAATGTTACGTATATCAAAAATCGTAGAAATCGATGCACTTTTATGACAACCCACGGGTTGCAAGTCAGAACATGGATTAGATGTTTTGACATGGAACATCTTTCCCGAAGCCTCCCATACTAAAATTGTATCTGAAATTGATAACCTGTTTTTTACACAGAAAACCTTGTGGCTTATGTATCAATCACAACATACGTTGTCACACAAAAAAGCGGCATTTTGCACAAGCAAAATGCCGCTGACCGATTTTTTTTAATATCATTCATTGAGCAACTGTGTTCATTATAGAGGTTAACGTATGTCAATTTTATAGACATGCTAGCGATATCCCAGCAGACGGTGGGATCTCGCTAGCATGCCCGCGCCGTTTGGGTTGTATTGGTTTGATATTCCTTGTTATTTCCTTAAAAAGTTCGAACATTTAAAATTTCACGGAAAAATCAAAATACAAATTACACATATTGTACATAAGTCCATTACAGCGCCACCTGTAGTGTAGAATCACACATATACATTGTTTTCAAGGAAAACCACGTATATGTGGCGATTTCATGTCAAGTGAGTGCATTTTTGTCTTCTGATCGGGATGAAAGTTACACCAAGTTTAGTCCTATTGAATATTAGTTATGACACAAAATTTCAACAGGATCGGTTATGGACTGTACCTGTTTAAAAATAAGCTACAATATTTTTTTAAAGTGATTGGCATTTCATGCAATCTATTCAGCACGACCCCCATATATTATGCACTCCAAATTAGATGCGTCATATATTCAATAACACTAAACATAACCGCAGATTTATAGATTCTATTAAATGTTAAGAGTTGCTTAACATGCCACAGTTAACATAATACTCTCTTAAAGCGAGTGGGATACACTTAGTGTTAATCAAACTTAAAATTCTCTCATCGTAGGAGAGATATGTTAAAGTTTTTTTCATTCTCATCTGCTACTGAGACTGAGCACGCTCTCTCGTACTGTAACTGCAACGACATACATTCATTCGTTGACTACGATGTTAGACATATGTGCGTTTCTATGTGTGTGTGTTGAATCGAGTGTTAATATGAAGTACTTCGTAACTTGGAAACTTGTAAACAAACCCAAACCACAGCAGTAACATTTATTGCTGTTGTCATTGTTGTCTAGTGGCAGTGCTTTAAATAAAGGCGATGCGGAATGAAATTGAAATTGTAGCAAAATATATAAAAAACGGCAATATCATGTTAAGTATTTATAAGAGTATGCATTTACATCCAAGAAGTAAAAAAATATACAAAAAAACAAGTAAGAAAGTTCAGTCCCAAAAATATTAGTAAATTGATTTAATTTTTTGTTTTAACTAAATTATTATCAATTTAAATTGCATTTAATAACTTTAAAGTATGTACTGGTATTAAAGTTAAAAGCTGTATAGTTTTGGTACAAAATGGTCCACTTATGTGGGGGTACCAAAAGGGGCGTCCCAATAACGGTCACTTTTCTCTGGACTCTAGATTCAATAAAGGGCTTTATTTATACCCGTTATCCTTCACACGAGCAACGGTATTCATAGGTCTATGTTTTGATATAGCCCCCATACAAAGCTCCCTCCAGATTTGACTTCTTAACGCCACAAAAAACTCTAATTTCAACGAAATGGGCTGACATTTGGTACAATGAGTTTTTTAGTACCCGTAACAATTCACGTGCGATCCATGGTGGAGGGTATATAAGATTCGGCATGGCCGAACTTAACGCTTTTACTTGTTTAGTTTCGAAAATGGTGCTTAACTATTTTTATCATCATATGACTATTTATCCCCTCACCTTATAGAGGAGGGTATATCGAGCCATAACAGCCAAGAAGTAAGAAAGTTTCAGTCGGGTAAACCGACTAAGGTATACCCTCACTTTGTGAGTTCTGTAATATATAATGTACACAAATTAATCTGTAAATTTGTATGGGTGGTACCAGAGGGGGTTTAACAATTACTCCTATATTTCGCTAAACAGTAGATACTTCAAATATATTGCACTGTATCGAATTGTAAGCATTAAGGTACTAAAAGGAGTGCGTTGATACAGCTCATTTTCCATAGGGCTATGTACTTTAAAAAATTACACTGTTTAAAATTTGGTTGTATTTTCGAGCATTGGTACTCACGTTATAAGCTCCTACCTTTTGGTATAAAATGGTACATTCGTGTGGGAGGTACTAAAAGGGGCGTAGCACTAACCCCCGTTTTTCACTGGACTGTAGGCACTATAAAAACATTATACTGTACAAAATTTCAAGTATTGTTATGCACTGGTATTAAAGTTATAAGCTGTTGAATTTTAGGTGCAAAATGGTCCATTTGTGTGGGAGGTACCAAAAGAGGCATAGCAACTTCACCCATTTTTCACTGGATTTTAGGTACTATGAAACCATTACACTGTACAAAATTGCAAGTCTTTGTGCACAGGTATTCAAGTTATAAGCTGTTAACTTTTGGTGCAAAATAGTACATTTGTGTGGGAGGTACCACAAGAGGCGTGCCATTTACGCTTACTTTTCACTGAACTATGGGTACTATAAAAGCATTACACTGTACAAAATTTCAAGTATTTGCATGAAGTGAAATTACTGTTATAAGCAGTTAACTTTTGGAGCAAAATAGTCCATTTTTGTGGGAGGTACCAAAAGGGGCGCGGTAACTTCGCCCATTTTTCTCGAGGTGATAGTGACTAATAAACTAATATTATGTGTGTAATTTCAGAGGATTCAAATAAGTAGTATAGAAGTTATTACAAAATCAATAATTCACTAAATATTAACACTTTGTGGGGGAGGTACAAGAAGGGGTGGACCAATATGGCCCATCTTCGAACTTAGCCGGAGATGGACAAAAATATTACCACGAACCAAATTTGAAGTCAATCGGTTACTCCTTTCGAGAGTTATGGTGCGCACCAGCCAGCAGACAGACGGACGGACATTGCTCATCCGTCTTAAAATGACCCAAAACGGATTTCCGCCGAACATACTTGGGGTCTTAGGTCACTCCTTCGATGTGTTACACTTTTTTCCCTAGCAAATGATATATACCTTCGTCACACTAAAGTGAGGGTATAAAAAGACGTAAGCACCACATACAAAAATTTAAAGGAGAAGGTTTCTTTTTTTCATACATCTGTTTATATAACTGTGAAATTTAATATAACGGTACATTTTACAGCTGTACATTTCGGAAACATGATGCCATTTGTCATAAGTATACGATTTCCCTCAAAAAATAAAAGTAAATCATGGTGGCGCTTACGTCTTTTTGGTGGTTAGGGCTCGATATATCTTTTACTACCAGCCAAAAGTGTAACACATCGAAGGAGTGACCTAAGACCCTAAGTATGTTCGGCGGATATCCGTTTTGGGTCATTTTAAGTCGAATGAGCAATGTCCGTCCGTCTGTCTGTCTGTCTGCTGGCTGGTGCGCACGATAACTCTCGAAAGTAGTAACCGATTGACTTCAAATTTGGTATGTGGTAATATTTTCTTCTATCTCCGGCTAAGTTCTGAGATGGGCCATATTGGTCCATTCCTTCTAGTACCTCCCCCACAAAGGGTTAACATTTAGTGAAATATTGATTATTCAATATCTTCTATACTACTTATTTGAATCCTCTGAAGTTCTATGTTCATAGTATTAGTTTATTAGTCACTATTACCTCGAGAAAAATGGGCGAAGTTGCCACCCCCTTTTGGTACCTCCCACACAAATACACAATTTTGCAACAAAAGTTATCAGCTTATAACATTAATACCAGTGTATAAATATACTTGAAATTGTGCACAGTGTAATGCTTTTGTAGCGGCTACAGTCCAGTGAAAAATGGGCGTTGTTGCCACGCCCCTTTTGGTACCTCCCACAAAAAGGTACCATTATGCACCAAAAGTTAACAGCTTATAACTTTAATACCAGTATATTAAAATACTTGAAATTTTGTACAGTGTTATAGAGTCTATAGCCCTGTGAAAAATTGACGTTATTGCCACGCCCTTTTTTATACCTCCCACACAAAGGTACCATTTTGCACAAAAAGTTAAGAGCTTATAGCGTGAGTACCAATGCACGAAAATGCAACAACATTTTGCACAGTGTAACGCGTTTGAAGTGCCTATAGCGTTATCACCACGCCCCTTTTTGTACCTCCCACAGAAAATGACCAAATCATACCAAAATTTAATATCTCGTAACGTTAATATACCAGTGCATATAAACGCTTATAATTCGGCACAGTGCAATGTATTTAAAGTATCTACTGTTCAGCGAAAAATAGGTGTATTTGTTAAAAACCTTCTGGTATCTCCCACGCAAATTGACAGAATAATTCGTTTAATATTCCATATTACATTACTCACGAAATGAGGGTATACCTTAGTCTGTTTACCCGACTGAAACATTCTTACTTGTTTTAGTTAAATGTATATAAAAACAAGTAAGAAAGTTTCAGTCGGGTAAACCGACTAAGGTATACCCTCACTTTGTGAGTAATGTAATATTGAATATTACTCGAATTATTCTGTCAATTTGTGTGGGAGGTACCGGAAGGGGTTTATCAAATACACCTTTTTTTTGCTGAACATTAGATACTTTAAATTCATTTCACTGTGCCGACTTATAAGCATTTATGTGCACTGGTATAAACGTTATGAGACATTAAATTGTGGTATGATTTGGGCATTTTGTGTGGGAGGTACAAAAAGGGGCGTGGCAATAACGCCCATTTTTCACAGGGCTATAGTCACTATAAAAACATTACACTGTACAAAATTTCAAGTATTTTTATACACTGGTTTTAATGTTATAAGCTGTTAACTTTTGGTGCAAAAAGGTACCTTTGTGTGAGAGGTACCAAAAGGGACGTGGCGACTTCGCCCATTTTTCTCGAGTTGATAGCGACTAATAAGCTAATACTATGTGTGGAATTTCAAACGATTCGTCTAAGTAGTATAGCAGTTATTAAAGAATCAATATTTCACAACATTTTAACCCTTTGTGGGGGAGGTACTAGAAGGAGTGGACCAATATGGCCCATCTTCGAACTTAGCCGGAGATAGAAAAAAATATTACCACATACCAAATTTGAGGTCAATCGGTTACTCCTTTCGAGAGTTATCGTGCGCACCAGCCAGCAGACACACAGACAGACAGATAGACAGACAGACAGACAGACGGACGGACATTGCTCATTCGACTTAAAATGACCCAAAACGGATTTCCTCCGAACATACTTGGGGTCTTAGGCCACTCCTTCGACGTGTTACACTTTTTTCCGTAGCAAATGATATATACCCTCGTCACACTAAAGTGAGGGTATAATAATATGACAAGCGTATGCTGTTTTTTTAAAAACAGTATATAAATGGAGAATATTTTTTTACAGGGTGGCCCAAAGTCCTTATAACCTTATTCTTCTCTTAAAAATATTTTTTACAAAATTTTAAATTTTTTTGTCCATTTAATCGCTTGTATCTCCTGAAATACTAAACCGATTTTGATGTACTATACCTTATTTTGAAGGTAGTGTCTTGTAATAATATTTGAAAGTTTTTACCATTTTAATCTTTTAGATTTTATTTTAAAAGTGATTACATCAATTGACATTTTTTTTTGATTTTAAAGTCATGTTCTTAGACGTCAAGAACAAGACTTCGGGTATTATTTTTCTAAAAAAATGATTTTCGGCAGATTTTCGGCATATTTTGCAATTTTAATATGTCAATATGCGTCTCCTAAAATCTGGACATCGTTACCTTAGTTCTCAAGGGCACAACCGGTTGAAGCTTTAACTTGCATATAGTTTTTTGCATATATACAATTTTACTTCCGATTACATTGACTTGTGATTTCAGCCCTTTATATTATACATATTCTGTGGGGAGCCATTAAGGATAAATGTTCCGCAAAGCATCCGGAGACAATTGATGCGTTGAAAAATGAAATCGAAGTTGCCATTGAAGAGATTCGACCCGAAACAATCGAAAATGTGCTGAAAAATTGGGTTGAGCGGATGAGGTACTGCCTAGACGGTCGTGGTAGTCATATCAATGATATTGTGTTCCATTATGAAATGACTACTTTACTATTTTTATAGCCGATTGATGCGTTGAAAAATGAAATCGAAGTTGCCATTGAAGAGATTCGACCCGAAACAATCGAAAATGTGCTGAAAAATTGGGTTGAGCGGATGAGGTACTGCCTAGACGGTCGTGGTAGTCATATCAATGATATTGTGTTCCATTATGAAATGACTACTTTACTATTTTTATAGCCGATTCAGAGCTACAATTTAAATGGAATTGAATCGAATTTAGAATTCAAAAAGTCATTTCTCAAAATAGACATTAGCGGTTGTCCTGACTCAGCACAATTGACAAAACCGTGCGATGTCAGACTAATTTGTGGACCTTTAAATGATAACGCAAAATTAAACTTCTGTGAAAACACCAAAAAATATTAAACATTTTTGATGAAGACCTAAGTTTTTTCCCAGCAAGTTAAAAAATTTTATTTAATTTTCGATCGTCAAATTCACTACCATGTGAAACCAAACCTACGATCTAGAAGTCTCATGCCAGCAGTTTAGTAGTTACTGAATTATTACCACTTTATTCCGATTCGAACTGTAAATAAGTTTTCGAAATGTTGATCCGTTGTCAAAAAAAATTACATTTTGTTCTATTTCCTAGAGTTTAATAAAGATGTAAGATTTGACTCGCTTTACTGCACGACGTTTTAACTCTCCTATGCTCCCTCTAAACAATTTCAGAAAACACAAATCGTAAAATTAATTACCTTTCAATGACAGCGATTTCACTTCAATTTACATCGTACATATAAAATTTTGTCTTTCATAAGCTTTAATTTAACAACCGACCATAATCATAAACTTAAGAGTCCCATTAATATGTAATGAATTACAATTAGAATCACTTCACTCGATGTGAATGCAATCATTACACATTCTGACGTTAATAAAATTGCGGTACTTTATTCCTCTTGTTGTTGTTGTCGTAGGTATGAAAACGTTTTCCATTGCATTAATTAGCTAAACGTTTTGCCATTACTCCCCCTCCTCACCACTGCGAATTCCGGAGTATATGAAACCATCGTCAATGAATATGTTTACTTTATTGTATAGGGTTTGTTAGATATATATTAAGGTGAACCAGAAAGATGCAAAATTTTCGGATTTAACTAATGTAATGACTTTTCTCATATATATGATTGTCACGATCCAGGCCGAATTGGAAGATTTATTAATTTATTATTTTTTTAATTCATACAATTTTTAAATGGATCTTTCATATTAATGAAAATACGATTTATGAGTAGTAAAGTAGATTACAAATTAATATTATTGTTATCGTCTCTATTAAATTTTATTTAAGATCTACACTAAATATCCTTTCGAACAAGTGTAAATTATTTTTGTAGGTGTCAATGACAAAACAATACAAAGCCTTTTTATAAAAATGAAACTAACCTTTTAAAGTACCACCTTAATATGTAGATGTATGGGCAAGAACGAAGGTCGTTTGGTATTTTTGCGGTAGAAAAAAGATTGAAGTTAAATTATCATTAACTAAAATCATATTTTAAAAATAAATGGATATCTTTGAAAACAGTCTTCATTTTTTAAAAAGATATTTCTTTCAAAAATATCTTACCTCAGTTGCCAAAAAAACATTTTTGCAGATCTCATAGAATTTTTATTTAAGTAGTTCGCAAATCAGATGAACTTTTTTCAATGGATTACGAAAATTCCCCAAAAAAACGCATTTATTTAGTATGTACGAGTATATAAAATAATAACAGATATTTCTTTTTTTACAGTTTTGGCTTTAGACATATCCCTTTTGTTTCATAGACTTATCGCGCTACTCTCGCACATATAATTAAGTAATTCACAGCAATTTTCTCATACAAAATTCCGTTGCTTCTATCGAACAATTAAATTATTTCGTATAGATATTGAGTATGTGTTGTGTGCAGACACACAACCACAAACCAATCTCAAATCGTATTTAGTTAAGTTATAGAATGCGGCAAAATTACATCAACATCTGTCCAATATTTAAACACGTATATATATGTATTTATATAATTGGCAGTAACAATAAGTAATGGCAAAATGAATACAAATTTTAAGAAAACAATATTGACAATTTCATTTCTTTTGCTAAAACCAAGCATGTCATTCATTATTTTATACCTATCGTTTCATACAGACTATTTAAGACTATTTAAGTTAATGAACTAGTTTTAAATTTTAGTAGGAAGATAAATAAAATAAATGAGCAAATCACTGTCGAGTAAATCGATTGAAGTATAATCTGAAGGTGTTCAAAAAACATAATACTCATTTAATATTTTATGTGGCCAGCGGCAAAATATGTGGGAATATTTTGTCTAAAATACAAAAAAAATTCCCGCCATTCTGTTATCTCCACACACAGTACCAAATTCCATATTGTATTTCTTGGAAAACGAATGCTTACATCAGCCACTTTTACTGGACTACGATTTGTACACCTGTTTTGAGTTTATTGCTTAACATATCGATGGCTTATATCCATTTGTGGCTATATTAAAAAACCCAATTTTTCAGGAGAGCAAAAAAACGGTTTTATTGCCACATTATTTGAGCTTCAGCGAACTTTTGTTCTACGATATGTTCTACATATTGCTACTATGTGCTACAACCAAAAACATTTGAATATAATCAATTGTACGCGAAGGTCTGAAATATAGCCATTATTTTTCTTCGGAAATTGTCTATGTTTTGTGGAAGATGTAGGTATAGCAGCTTTTGTTGAAAATAAAAATTTTTGAACACAATTCAAATTAAAAGATATTTTGAAACTAAACTCCAAACTGTGTATGGATAAATAAATGGCTATTGGTAGGGCTATATTCGCAGAAATTTTTCAATACGAAGTGTGGGTAGCCAAATGAAATACGATTTTGTCGCGATTCTGCATAAAAACCTTACATACGTTGAAAAGAACGCGAGTGTTCCCACATACAATGTGAAGACAACAACTTTTTACGACGGTATCAACGATTTTTGTATATTTGCAAATAGTACACGTAATGCTATATAGTTATGTTTATATAGTTTATGTTATGATAAACGTTATGCTAATCGGATGAAATCAATGACTTCAATTCTTGCAAATGCTTCCATTTACTCATAGAAATCGGAAGCTGACCGTGGTGTAGAGGTTGTTGTTCGAAAAAAATTGAATTTCGCGATTTGTTGCAATATTTTAAAGTTATTTAGACATATAGTTTTCTACCTTTTCTGCGTTATCCACATCATGTGCTTTTAAAAAAAAAGCATTTCGCGATTTTTGCAATGTTTTTGCAAATATTTTGAAGTTATTTAAACATATTGATTTCAGCGTTACTCACATCTTTTTCTTAAAAAAAAATTAATTTCGCGGTGTTTTGCAATATTATGCAAATTTTTTAATGTAGTTTGGACATAGTGTTTCCTAACTTTTCTGCGATACCCATATCAATGTAAATAGTTTAGACGTTTTGTAGATATCACACATAACTATTTTTTCCCATAAGTGCATTGAAAATGCATTCAATGTTATAACGTTTTGAATACAACCCGCAATTCATAATAAAAATATTACTCTCCGTATTTGTCGATTTAAATATTTTAAAAATCAATTCATTTTCTCGTTTTATAGCGCATTTCAGGTAGTATTATATATTTTATGATTCTGCAGTCAAAAGCATCAAATTTTCGCTATACAGACGTCATTGCTTTCAACTATTTTGCAATATACTTTATAAAGTAAAATTCACTCTTCACAGTAGTCATCTTAAACTTCGCTTAAGAAGGCTTATGAGTGTTACGCGGGCTTGCAAAATACATCAAATTTTTTGAATTTTTCTCTAAATGTATGTATTTTGCAAAAATTTTCAATACAGAATTGTAATCGGCGTGTCAAAATCTACTGGAGAAGTTCATACCACATCGAAAAATTATTGAACTTTGCGGTTTTTAAATTGTAAGCAATTTGGAAAGCAAATAAAAAATGATAGTATAGCCTGAATTTTCTTCGTAAAAATACATAAAACAACATAGCAAAAAAAGAAAAATGTTAAAAAGGCGTGTTAGGATATTTTTTTCAATCTAAAATTTACACCGTAGGTCAATCATGTGAAGCAGAAGCGTTTGCCATCAAAATCTCATTTTCGAAAATCTAAATATAGCACCTTTTGGATATAAGCCATCGATATATTTTTTATGGCAGATATTGAAAATTCTGATCCGTTAAAACACTCTACGTATAATCAATGTATTTTATACGCCACCCAGTGCAAATAAATAAATTTTTATGACCTCACTTTTTTGGAGAAGGATATGGGGATTTCAGGTCAAGTGAGTCAATTTTTAAAATCGATGTCATCTGATCGGGAGGAAGTTTGCACCAAGCTTAGTCCTATTTGATAGTAGTTATGACACAAAATTTCAACAAGATTGGTTAAAGACTGCCTGAGTTGGAGGGTGTTGAATATTACAATTTTGGTCAAACGGTCCTTTTTCCCCATTCATAAGACTAATTAGCTACTGTATTTAGAAAATTTTGTCTAAAGTGTTTTAGATTTTCAATTTTTAATAAAATAAAAAAAATTGAAAATTTGTCGTAATTTGTTCAGGAAAGCTATAATAATCCTAAATTAAGTAACTTTTATCTTCTTCTAATATAATATCTTCATCCCATCAGCGGTTTCAATGATATTGCGAAGAAATACAATTTTTTGAGAAAATGTTAATAATTGTTTAATTAAAACCTCTTAACAAGTAAGAAAGTTCAGTCGGGTAAACCGACTTATGAATCCCCTCACCTTGAGTCCCAAAAAAATATTAGTAAATTTATTTTTTGTTTTAATTAAATTATTATCATTTTAAATTGTCTTTAATATCTTTAAAGTACGTACTGGTATTAAAGTTAAAAGCTGTTTATTTTGGTCCAAAAAAGGGGCGTCCCAATAACGGTCACTTTACTCTGGACTCTACGTACTATACAAGCATTACACTGTACAACATTTGAAGTATTTGTATGCACTGGTATTAAAGTTATAATCTGGTAACTTTTGGTACAAAATGGTCCATTTGAGTGGGAGGTACCAAAAGGAGCGTGCCAACAATGCCCATTTTTCACTGTATTGTTAGTACTATTAAACCATTATACTGTACAAAATTTCAAGTATTTGTATGCACTAGTAATAAAGTTATAAACAATTAACTTTAGGTTCAAAATTGTGCATTTGTGTGGGAGGTACCAAAAGGGGTGTGGACACTTCGCCCATTTTTCTCGAGGTAATAGTGACTAATAAACTAATACTCAGAGGATTTAAATAAGTAGTATAGAAGTTATTAAATAATCAATATTTCACTAAATGTTAACCCTTTGTGGGGGAGTTACTAGAAGGAGTGGACAAATATGGCCCATCTTCGAACTTAGCCGGAGATAGAAGAAAATATTACCACACACCAAAGTTGAAGTCAATCGGTTACTCCTTTCAACAGTTATCGTGCGCACCAGCCAGCAGACAGACAGACAGACAGACAGACAGACGGACGGACGGACGGACGGACATTGCTATATATCCGCCGAACATGCTTAGGGTCTTAGGTCACTCCTTCGATGTGTTACACTTTTGGTTCGTAGCAAATGATATATACCCTCCTCTCTAAGGTGAGGAGGGTATATATAAATTTTTTCTTTTTATTTTTTAATCGTAAAGTCTGATCGGTCATGAATGAAATGAGACCATTCTGTGGAAAATCGATGCTTAAGTTAATATATGGAATTTTCTATCTTAATCTAATGGCGATTTAGTTTCTTCAAAAAAGTGTAAAATTTCCGTTGGCCTTCTCACAAAAACTGAATTTTTGTAAAAAATTATGAATTTTGAAAATCGGAGTTGACTTAAGTTAGAGGGACTACATTATTTCGACTTAACAGGTGCAACCATTCTTCAGTATTTCACGTCGAAGGGGCAACACTATTACCAGAAACGAAATCACCATAAGTTTGAATATTGGTCCACTTCTTCTTCTAGAACCTCCCACACAAACAGTTAAAATTTTGTGAAATATTGACTATGCAAATCAAAACCAAAATTTTTTTAATGGTAAAGGTTTTTTGATTTTTATACCCTACACCACACTGCGATATAGGGTATTATAAGTTTGTTTTACGGCAGGTGTTTGTAACACCTGAAAATAACACATCTAGACCCACCTTAAAGTATACCGATCGACTCAGAATCACTAGCTGAGTCGATTTAACCATGTCTGTCCGTCAGTCCGTCTGTCCATGTAAAGTTTTTCGTCGACTACAGGTCGCAATTTCACTCCGATCGTTCTGAAATTTTGCAGTTTAGAGTATTTCGCAGCTGTAAAGATCCCTATTTAATTTGGTTGAAATCGGTTCAGATTTAGATATAGCTCCCATATATATCTTTCATCCGATTTGCCCCTTTAGTCCTATAGAAGCTGTATTTTACATCCAATTGTTTTGAAATTTAGAATGGTAGAGTTTCTTGATCCATTAACCAACATTGCCGAATTTGAAGAAAATCGGTTAAGATTTAGCTATAGCTCCCATATATATGTTTCGTCCGATTTTGCTCTTTAGTCCTGTAGAAGCTGTATTTTACATCCAATCATTTTGAAATTTAGAATGGTAGAGTTTCTTGATCCATGAACCAACACTACCGAATTTGAAGAAAATCGGTTAAGATTTAGCTATAGCTGCCATATATATGTTTCGTCCGATTTGGCCCTTTAGTTTTATAGAAGCTGTATTTTACATCCAATCGTTTTGAAATTTAGAATGGTAGAGTTTCTTGATCCATGAACCAACATTGCCGAATTTGAAGAAAATCGGTTAATATTTAGATATAGTTCCCATACATATCTTTCGTCCGATTTGAACCTTTAGTCCTATAGATGCTGTAGTTTACATCCAATCGTTTTTATACCCTACACCACACTGTGGTACAGGGTATTATTTAAGTATAAAATGTCTCAAAAGTAAATTTATGAAAACAATTTATACATGAATTAGAAAATTTATATTTCAGAGTTATTCAATATTACGAGAGTGGCGTAGGGTATTATATAGTCGGCCCCGCCCGACTTTAGCCTTTCCTTACTGGTTATAATTCAAATTTCTTTACTATATTTTTTGCCCGAAAGAGCTGGACTACGCGTTATGTTTAAGTTCATTGTGATGGCTACAAATGTTTGCAATATCCCTTTCATATAAAACAGTTGTTTAGTAGCAATCGTAAAAAAATTCGAAAATGTTATTGATTTGGTTTAACACATTTTTTGCTAGTACGAAAAAACAATAAAAACTAGAAAAAAGAGAATAATGACAACTTGAAAAAAATCTATGGATAATGTCGAAATAATAACCCTATTGGGGGAAGTAAGAGCATTTAAACAATCTTGTTTTTGAAAGCTCACTATTGTGAACGAGTGTATGTATATACATATAATTTGCTACATGCCAAATGTGTAAGGCATTGATGGAGAGACTTAAGACCTGATGTATATTTGACGGAAATCCGTTTTGGGTCATTTCATGTCTTTTGAGCAATGTCCGTCCGTCTGTCTGGCTGGTTCGCACGATAACTCTCGAAGGTATGTGGAAATGTTTTTCTATATCAGGCTAAGTTCGAAAATGAGCCATATTGGTACACAAGTTCGAGTACCTCACCCACAAAGGTTAACAATTTAGTGAAATATTGATTCTTCTACACTACTTATCGGACTTATCGGAATCTTCTGCAATTCCACACATAATATTTGTTTATGAGTCGATATTACCTTGAGGCAAATGGGGGAAGTTACCACACCACTTTTAATTATAAATTTGATTCCAATGCATACAAATACTTGCAATTTTGTACACTGTAATGCTTTAGTAGTACACACAGTCCATTTAAAATGGACATTATTGTCTCTCCTACTTTGGTACATTCCAACCAAAATAGCAAAAAAGTAAAAATATGTAAGAAGTTGTTGGCATTTTAATACATTGATCATAGGCGTTGTTTTTTTCGTTTTACTATGTATAAAATGTTGGCTATTTTTTACGGTTTTTACTTGCAAGCAAAATATTATTTTTCGGTAAAAAAAAATCAACTTTTCTGTATTTTTCAAACAACAGTTACTAAACCACCGTTTCTACATGAAGGCGATATTTCCAAAATTTGTGGCAATCATAATTTTCTTAAATTTAACGAGAATCCCGTCTCTATTGGGCTTATACTCCAAAAAATATGGTTCAAATACTAAAGATACCTTTCATGAAAATTGGAATTTGAATAAAAAGTTTACCATTAACATTTTTTTAATATCTTTTTCGGTTTAATACTCCATAAAATGTTATGTACAGCTATTCGGCAAAATGTATGTGAACAAAATGTATCAGTGATTTTTTTAAGGTATGAACGCATACGCCACCTGGTGCAAATAAGTCAATTTTTGAGTAATTCCATGTGAAATGATCACACAAATTTAGGCTCTTTTCTCCGGTTTTGATAACATTTTTCAGATATTTTCTTTAAATATTTTCTCTAAAATATGACTGAGAAGCCCACACAACCTAAAATTCAAATATGAGATATTTCGAATACTATAGTAGCAAAATTCTCCAAATTGGGTATGTGTGACCTTGGTGCCAGTACGCGTTATGTAGCTGAAAACCAGGGTGATAGTGTTAGTTGGCGTGTCACCGCCCACCAAACCTGAAATTTAAAAATGCTATATTACGAGTACAGGGTTGCCCATATTCGACGGACCCACGGACTCGTTGGGCCCATTCCAATCGACGAGGCTTGTCCGCAGGCAACAATCTTTGCGTCAATTGAATTTTGTACGGGAACAAATGCAAATCAACGCGAATAATCCGTTGTAAAGTGGACCGAGCCATGCCCAACTGCTGAGAACGGCGTTTTTGGGATGTTCTTGGGGACCTCTCAACACTGGCTCGTACGGCAGCGATATTCTCGGCCGATCGCCTTGGTCGACTTTTATTTGGCCTCTTCGGATTAGAAAGAGCCTCACCAGTCGAAAATTTTTCGTATAAACGCTTAATGGTGTTCTTAGAAGGCGCACTTCTCACATTTTTTAATATTTTAAAAGCACGTTGACTTGACTTCTTCTGTTGAATGTAAATTTCAACTATTTCAGAGCGCTCGCGTGGCGTGTATTGTTCCATGGTAAAAATCTGCTTGGACTGACGCTTCAAACGCGGTATGTCATTAAGCGATCTGACATCTCTGTCAAAAGTAATGGCGTTGCCAGATGGGTCCGTCGAATATGGGAGACCCTGTATTATTGCGGTAAGAGTCTCCAAATTTGGTATATGTGCCATTTGTACCAGCATGCGTGATGGATCGTTAAAGTGGTATGACAGTTATAGTGGATGCGGCACCGCCCACACAACCTGAAATTTACAAATACTATATTTTGAGTAATATTGCAGTAAGATCGGCGATATTTAGTATTTGTGTCTTGGTAGCAGTACGCGTGTTGGAGCCAAAAACAGGTGTAATTGTGACGGTAGGCGTGGTACCACCCACACTACCAGAAATTCAGAATATTTTGATTGCTATTGGACCAAAATGTGCTGGAGCAAGAAACTGGCGTGTAACAGTGGGCGTGACACCGCCCACACAACCTGAAATGTGAAACATGACATTTGAATATATAATATTTCCTGCACTATTGCAGCTAGCCTGTAAAAATGGGTGTATAACATTCGAACCACAACCAATGATTGTACCAAAAACTGGAATCGTAATAACAGCGGGTACTCCTTCACAACCTGAAATATCAAAATTCAATATTTCGATCACTATATCACTTGGTACCAGTAGGGGTGATGGAGCTACAAACAGGAACGATGGAAACAGTTGGCAAGACGCCCCCATATAAATAAAAAATGTAGAACGCAATATTTGAATAGTATTGCGGCGATATCTTTGCAAAAGAGTGATAAGGGCGTGGCGCCGCCCATACAACCCGTGATGTGAATTTGAAAAATGTCCAATATCAGATTTGAAAATTTGCATGACAATTGTGTCGATGGACAAAGTACTCAAAACGAAATATAGAGAGGCGTTGCACTCATCGTCTTGAAGTTTATAGTGGATGCTGTTAATAACACTCTACGGAATCTGATTAAAAAGCTGATCAGTGGAAGTATCTGTGCATACGATACGCTTGCTGAAAACGAAATAACTGGAGACCATTATATCTAGATTGTCGCTTCATCAAGTGTGTTTAGTATTCAAGTGCCTTCAAAGTTAGCACGTGACACAACAAAATTGGGAGAGATTGGCGTGACTACGTGCATGCGGCATCGTTATAGAAAAAATAAATACTGATAGAATTATTGCACTAATTGGTATGACTGCATTTCACAGCAATCTATATGCCCCAACAGAGAATGAACGACGTAGCCACCCAATGTGATTTGACGGCTATTGCACTACACGAAATTTGTGCATTAAAGTGAAATATGGATGACCCGAAAACACTGCCGTAACATCAAGAGTGTCAACATATCATATGGTGCTATTTCACTGAAACCCACTTTGAGGGCAGCGAAGCGCACCGGGTCAGCTAGTATTATATTATTAACAATACATCCAGAAAGTTTCATGATGGTTCTTCTTGAGAATCATATTAATATGAATTTAATTTGAATAATTTGGCTTTTTTTCCGATTTTGATCAGATTTTCCAAATATATACTTGAAGTGTGCAATACCGCTGTTGCACACATATGAACCAATTTAAACTACCTACAATTCGGTGCATTGCAATGTCTTAAAAGTACCTACTGTTCAGCACACAATATACGTATTCGTCAAGCTTCTTTTGGTTGATAGATTCATTCGAACAAAATATTCCCCTAACATCTGCAGCAGCCACCTATTTTTTTCATATTTTGTATATTAGACAACATTTCTATCATTTCACTATAGGCTGACAAAGGGTGAAGCATTTTTTCAAAGTTCTGGTATCTCCCTAAGTACCATATTACATTACTCACAATCTGAGAATATACTTTAGTCGGTTTATCAGACTGAAATTTTCTTACTTGCTATTGTTACAATATGTATTTAAACGAGTTTATTTGAATATGTGTTTTAATGTTCATTTAAAACATAAATATTTATTTAATATCTATTGTTAAACTATATTTGGATATAAACAATTTCTATGGAAGTGATTGTCTATTGCCAATCATATCTGTATAAATATTCATATATTAGTCAGTTATTACTTTCATATTTTTGGTAATTTATTATAAAAATTTGTAATTGATATACAAACACAATATTTATAATATTATATTATTTGTTTATTTTAATTAGCAATCTAACACACTCATGGCTGATCATAAATTTAAATTTTAGCACAAGTACGAATATACTTCAAAGTTATTGTTACATTTCCGTTGGCTTTTTAGTCAAATAAGGTAATCATTTTTGGAAAACATTAAACAAAAATAGTATTTATGACAAAAGGTCAACAAATTAAATAAATAAACAGTCGTAAGGCAATGTTCTCGTCTCTGCAAATAAATACAAATAAACTACAAAATAATCCATGGCCATAACAAATGAAAATGCCATTCATTTTAGTTTATCATCATTAGCTTTAGAACTCAATGGTTATTGGCCATCCATTTTGTGAAACTAACACTCTCGCAAGAGCCCATATTTTGGCCTGGAGTTGCTGAAAGCAGTGGTAATCTATTATCATGTTAAAAAAGGAACTTTTCTTCTATTCACAGATTTATACTGGTATATAAGTAAAATACCTTTAGTTCATTGTAAATCCCCTAGATGCAGTGCTCTTCTGTATTCTTTGGTAACTTCTTAGAATAGCTTTTGTCATTTTCAAAAGGGAAAATTCTCTTAGTGATGCATATAATAAAGAAAATTATTCTGAGAGGATAATTATATTAAGTAGAGTAATGCACAAATAATTGAATTGGAATTCCACGATAGGCTGTACAATAGTTTTTTTTTAACTGAATGAAAACTCTTCAATTTGGATGACTTCAAATTCACATTTTAATTTAAGAGCTTTGTATGATTACTACAACCATTTTACTATTCTCCCGATAAATTAATATTAATATGATTTAAAATTACGGTATGCTCAGAAGATAGGAGAATATTACTTTGGAATAAAGGTATCGATATATGGGAGCAATACCTTAATCTGCATCGATTTTCACCATTTCCAATAGAGTTTCTCCCAGGCCAATCAGATATATGTGCAACATTTTATGAAGATCGAACAATAACTACGACCAGTACTTTTATTAAAAATACATGACAGACTGAGGACATAGCTGAATCTAAGTCAATTGGTATAAGAAACTATGGGCAAATCTCTTCTCCTTTTGGGTCTTACAAACAAATGCACATATTTGTAATATACCCTTCACCACTGTGTGATATAGTTTATAAAAACCAAAAATATAACTGCCAAATGTTAAACTTTAATTTTACACCTCAGAACAAGTCCCAAATCGATTTAGATATTAAATTTTATATTTTACCTTTTTTAAAAAAAATCTCTTTAATTTCTGTTAATAGATTTCATCTGTAATCTTTTGAAGTGACATCACCTTGTCCAAGTAAATGGTAATCATTTTTTGTCCTACTTCGTGAAGTGTTGGAGTAAGAGGAAAAAATAGACGAAGAACCAAGAAAGGATGAACACTTGTTACTTGTTTAACCTGCCTTCTTGGTTGCAAAGTGAAAATTAAATTCTCCAAAGAAATTAAAGAGGAATTTTCTCTTAACTTCTTGGAAGAAAATTTACACTACACTTACTAGTATGCAAGATGCATATTAGGGTGCATCACAAAATATGAAGGACAAAGTTAACAATGTGCTAGCAAAGGAAATACTTCTGTGAGTTTTATTTGTAACGGGTTTTCCAACAAGAGGTGTTATTTTGGTATTCAAAGAAAAATGCAATTTTTTGAGATAAATGATCGGATGTTTATTTCATAATAAAGATGTATGCCGTTAATAATGAAAAACAACATCAGCCAAATGGCCACCACGACCACGCTTACAGGACCATATCCTTTTCACGAAATTTTCCATAACCAAATCGCAAAGTGGCTGCCCTATGACCTCGATAGCCTCACGAATTATATCTTTGAGGTCTTGAATCGACTCTGGGCTGTTGGCGTAGATCTTATCTTTCACGTGGCCCCAAAGTAAAGTAAACATTGTCCAGATCAATACCATCCAACTCTGACCATAAAAAATCATTAACCATAAAAAATCATAACCAATCCATTCACCGTAACTGTTGATCCAACCTGATTTTCGAAAAAGTAAGGTCCAATGACCCCGCCGGACCATAAACCGCAACAAACAGTCACACGTTGAGGATGGAGAGGCTTCTCAACAATAACTCTTGGGTTTTCCGAGCCCCAGATGCGACAATTTTGCTTGTTGACGTAGCCACCCAGGTGGAAATGGGCATCATTAGTCAAGATGATTTTTCGATGGAATTCCGTATAATTTTAATGCATTTCAAGGGCCCAATCAGCAAAGACACGACGTTGTTGACGATCGGCCGGCTTGAGTTCTTGTGTTAATTGAACTTTATAAGCCTTAAGACCCAAGTCTTTATGCAAGATACGGTGTAATGACGTTTTTGGAATGTCCAATTCCAAAGAACGACGAGGAATGGACCAACCTGGGTTGTCCTCAACACTTTGGGCTACAGCAGCAATATTCTCAGTTGTTCTTGAGCGACGTGCACGGGGTTTATACTTCACATCACTAACTTGTCCCAACAGCTCGAATTTTTCCACCAATTTCTGTATTGCGGTCCGACAAGGTGCTTCACGACGACCCAAAAATGCTTTAGTTTTGCGAACTGTGACTGCAAGATTTTCTCCATTTTTGTAGTGAATTTTAATAATTTCAATGCGTTATTGAATCGTGTATCGTTCCATTTTTAGTAATGGCGTAGTTTCTACTTGTCAAATGTCAAAGAAAAAAGCTTCAAAAGTGACAGCTACCGAAATATCGGGTGATTCAAAATAACACCACACCTCTTTTTCGACCGATCTATTTGCGATTTCAAGATAGATGGGCTGCTGCTGTGCGCAGATGCCTTCAGTAAAATCATTTGACGAATATTTTTGTCGAAATTTTTTTATCTTTTTTCAAAAAAAAAACTTTAAAAAATAGTAGAAAGCTAGTTTAATTTCGAAAAAAAATATAATTTTTTTAATTTTTTTTAAATATTGGCTAACGGAATCACAAAATTTTGTAAATACAATAGGTAGTTAGTTATATTGATGGGAAAAAGGGATGTTTGACCAAAATTTAACGAATTTTTTCTACGACAGTTACTAAACTTTTATTTATACGTGAAGATGATTATTTTCAACATATCGATTTTGGGGATCCAAAAAAAAAAATTTTGCCGAAAGGGCTTTCATAATTTCCTCTAATTAAAAGGATATTCATCAGAAAATATGGTCCAAATTCTAAATGAAAATTGTAACTAAAATGGGACTGACATTGGGAATTTAGGAATTTATTCCTCGTCCTAAAAAGCAAGCACATTCGTGGGTTTACTCGAAACATTTTGAAAATTAAGAAAGATAAATAAATTCCTTTTTTGACATTAACTCTACTAACTTACTAAGTAAATGTCATTACAATACTACATATTTTAAAATGACTCGACTCATTGTCCAAATCCGTCCGTAAGGTTGGCAATAAATATTTAAATTCTTAATTTGTTTTTGGTATTTCGCAAAATATGTAATAAATTTCCGATTCCGTAAAAAACTTTCATTGAAAAATAGTATTGTATTAAAGTTTGTACATCTCTGTTTTTCAAACCACAGCGGCGTTTATGATTCTATAATTAAAAGAACTGCAAATTTGAAAAACTCTCATCTGC
Organism: Eudasyphora cyanicolor; assembly: GCA_963930755.1. Lineage (NCBI taxonomy): Eukaryota > Metazoa > Arthropoda > Insecta > Diptera > Muscidae > Eudasyphora > Eudasyphora cyanicolor. The sequence continues at coordinate 19,544,472 of OZ005734.1, forward strand.
TAATTATTTTTATTTTTTCCCCAACAACTTCTAATTATAAAAGTATGCCAAAGAGAAAAGCGACAAGTAAAGTGTCACCGTTTAAATTAATTTATATTTCTTCAAGTTCAGTTCATTTTGTTCAAATGACTGCGCAAGAAAAAATGGTATGTACGGCCCCGACACGGATTTGTAGAAATATTTCTCATTATTTAGATTTATAAAAAGGCACTCGAATCATTGCAGCCTTTGGTGGGACCTAAGAACGCAATCTACTTTTAGTATTCAAATGGAAAATTATACACGTGTAAAACGCCAGTGTACATTAATACTATAAATGCTAAATATGTTTATTTATTATATCGTCCTCTATTCATTCAATGATTGAGAATAATCATTTTATGTTTGAACCCAAAGCAAATACTTTGGAAATGAGTTTATGGGAAATGTCTTAAGTCATGAAGAGGCTTCATTTTGATTAAATTTTTTTGTTTTGAATAATCTACCTATTCACGTTTTAAGGTGAACTCGTACGTTTGGAAATTTAATGCTGTAATTACATTTTCTATTCAATGGCTTTCAGTTTAATTCTATTCAATGGTTTTCAGTTTAATTGTTGTCATAAATAAAAATATTTTTCAAACATCTATATGATTGTTTCTTATGCTACGGGAAATTTATTTAATATGGTGATTATGGCAATGTGGTATTGCAATAAATTTAATATTTGTAAATATGTATTTCCCAATAAAACAAGCAGAACAAATAAAACAATTTTAAATTTGGTAATTTATATAAATAATTTAGGATAAAAGCAAATATTATGATTTTTTTGAAATTTTAATGTCGTGTTCTTAGATGTCTTTGTTAGCTACTATATCAATTTGGAAGTGGTGAATTGATGGGAACTATTTTTTTACGATTTTTTATAAAACACATTTGCATAATTTCTGTGAATGTGCTTTAAATAATTAACAGAATGATAAATTTTTGCCATTAGTTTATTAAAACAGCAAAAAACAATAAAACATTTAAGAAAATAATGACAATTGTTAATAATCAGTATACTATACTAAAACACTTTAAAATCGGTCACGTATTTCAGGAAATACAAGCTAAAGAATGAACACACCTTTTAGAAAAAACATAATTTCGTTAACTTTAAATAGCTCATAACTCTTAAAGAAATTTTTTTTGAACTACGTATAATATATTTTTAAGTAAATAATACATACACAAAATTTCGAAGCAATCAAAAATAGTGATGTCAAAAATTGTCCCGTTTGGCATGGAAGGACTCATATAAAATTTTATTTTAAAATCGATAAAATATATTTTGAACGCATACATTTATATATTACCACAAAATATATTTGCAAACTAAATTTCTCATATAAAATATGTATTTAAATACAAATAAAATTATTGTTAATGAATTTAGCCAAATATATTTGAAAAAGATTTTCAAAACTTTTGCTTACTTTTAGGACTTCAGTTTAAATTTTTCCTAAGTTCCGAATTGTACCTCCCAGTTACAATACCATATGCAATATTAACTTCTGTTTAAATCAATCACTTCAAATTTTTGAGTTCGTATTCCAAGGCATCATTTCTTGTCGATCCTACAATTAATTTATTTTGATCCAAGATTATACGATTTCAATTATTATTATTTATTATTTTTAAGAACATTAAACATTTCTAAAAAAAATAACTTTGAGTAAGTAAAAAAATTTAACACAATTAACGTATTATATATAATAAAAGTCCCAACAAAACATATTGGGATATGTAAACAAAGATTAGTTTAGAATAACATTTTCCATTTGCGTGTACCCAATATTATATGTTTAGAGTGTACCCTAAATATTAGGCCGGGTCGATTTGTGGGGAGGCAAAAAAAGTCGCCATTGCTCAGTGAAAATTGTATTCTAGGGATCAAAATAAGAAACTTTGCCAAAGGAACCATACCTCTAAAACGAATTCTGATGTTCCGGAATTTGGGTCGAACTTTTGGGTAGGGGCAAATTTTGAAAAATCCCACTTTGACCCATTTAGAGTGCCTCAATCCAGTCCAAATGTATGACCGACCCCCACTAACTTTGGAGGCACACCCATACAAGTGGCACACCCCCTGGAACCCCCTGGGGGTTCCATACATTTTGACTCGATTGGAGCACTCTAAATGGGTCAAAGTGGGATTTTTTCCGGGACATCAGAATTCGATTTAGAGGTATGGTTCCTTCGGCAAAGTTTCTTATTTTGATCCCTAGAATACGATTTTCACTGAGCACTTCTTTGAGTGGGGGTCGGTCATACATTTGGACTCGATTGGAGCACTCTAAATGGGTCAAAGTGGGATTTTTTCCGGGACATCAGAATTCGTTTTAGAGGTATGGTTCCTTCGGCAAAGTTTCTTATTTAAATTTCAAGAAGATCGGTTCAGCCGTTTAGATGCCTATACGGTACAAACAAACAAACAAATACAAATTCTTCTTTATATTTATGTATAGATAGATAGATAGATTTTTATTTTACCCAGAATCATTTCAAGGAGCAATGTTCATTGATCCATATTTTTCAAAAAGTCTCTCGCGACATAAAATTCTATCATTCTTGCAGAATAATAACTATAATAGGTCCCTATTTTCTCTACCGATTTTCATCTTAATACCATTGCTGAGATTTTTTATTTAAGGATATTGAATATTGGTGGAGAAAGATTCGTCCCGACCGAACTTACATCCCTTTTTACACATTGATAATAATAATTATCTTATATACTAGAGGTTTTTTCCTAAAATTTCTGACAAAATAATAATAAAAAGCTTTCATATGAAATAAATGTATTAAGCTTTCTTTTAATTTTTTCATATCACTCAACATTGTCATCTAATGGTGATTTCGTTTCTGAAAAATAATATCACTACATTATGTTGCGACATTTTAAAAAATTCCCCCTGCACCCACTGCTAATTTCGCATTTTGCATGCGAACAATCGAACAAAAATCGTGCGGTGAGTAAAACCAATACCTACATAATGGCGCAACCATTTTATAGTGCATTAAGAATTTACGCTTTCAATTAGGTTTGGTTCTGAAGTTTGCTTTTTGACGGTGCAACACTCCACACTGTGGACTGGGTTGAGTATGAAAAATGCGATATTTTCGCATTTGCAGAGTTTATTAATTTTAAAAACGAAATCAAAACCCCGCTGCACCATTTTTACAAACGAATTTAAAAATGCGGTTTCAGTGTAAAATTTAGAAACAATTTTACATTTTTTTGCACAAACGAAACACCATAAATTTTCATTTTTGGAAAATTTAAATTCACTTCTGGCAACACTGTCACTAAGACAACATATTGTATCTTTTATGTGTTGGTGGCTAAATTATACCTCCTGATATATCACAATACAGGTATAAACCAATTTTAACATTGCAAACTCATTACAAATTCTAATTGCCATATTCCAATTGACCAAACCATGAAGGAAACACTTAAATTAGGAGGCATTTTAAAAATGTATTTACTGTTATTTTTCTCACCTCTTAGGTTTACACAAACGCCCCTAGTTATGTAAAACAATGGATTTGACAGAAAACCCTTTACTGGTCCTCCAAAGGGTAGCCTAACAACCCTAACTAATATATTAGGGTACTCGAAAATATGAATAATTAAGATTTCAGTTTACAGCTGTGTTCTTCTCCCAAGCAGTATTTAAACCCGAAACCTTTAAACAAATTACAGAAAATGATAAAAAAATGCATATTACGCAAATTAGTTTACAATTCATGGATCAAGCAACCGAGTATCCAACCCACCAACCAACCACAAAACCTGCCGCAGAAATTTATGCAAAATTCTTTTCTCAGTTTTCGCATTTTAAACATTTTTTCCCGGAACTTTTTCGTATTATTTCTTCACTTGTCCGAAGTAGCCAGAGAGACCGAGAGACGGACGTAAAGTCAGTTTTCTTTACAATGTTCACACAATGGCTTTTGTAATTCCCTTGATGATAAGGGATAGATTATGGTAATTCACTTCCAAGATGAAAATACCCTTGTAAAGATGAGAAAACAAAGTTTGTGTAATCGTATGCATAAGCCAAAGGGAAAAGGGTTTCATAAGAAATTGGCCCAGGCCTACCTGGAAAATACACAAGCATGCGGAATCTCTGAAAATATTGTAAATCTTATGTCTGTTTGTATGGTTTCTTCTTTGACATATTTTCTCAGTTTCATCTTCTTCTCCGAAGAGGAAATCAACCATAACATAAGAATTAGTATTTAAACGAAAGGATGTGAATCAATTTAAATAGCATAACCTAACAAGGGACTTCAAAAAATTCAACGATTTGCCACTGTCAAACGATAGAGTGTAATGCTGCTGGCTATTTTCTGAAGAAATTGTGTTGTAAACTGTGAGAGAACATGAAATATGTATGTATATTTACTAGACGTTATAGTTATTTCTTCGGAATGTGTTGGAGTGTTCCAAACATACACACACATATTCCGTGGAAAATTCTCAACTCTGCTTGTTAAAATAACGTTGTGCAAAATAACTGTAATTGTAGAGTTCTTTTACCGAACGACATTCATAGGTTAGGCACACCCTACGTTGAACTGGACCACAATTCTTTCAAAAAATAATGGACCGGTACAAAATCTCTGTTGTGATGTCCCTTAAGGCTGAGCTCTGATCCACAGACTACCCTTTTTATATGAAAACAATAGGCTTTGTCATTTGAGGTGTTGAATTGTCACATATTCAATTACGGATGTAAGGGAATATATGTAGTTTATATCGCTACAAAATCATCTTCCTGTAAATTTATCGCTTGAGGAACTATCACCTAAATACGTTTAAAGCCATCAGTTTGTATCAATCAATCCTTAGAGATCCAAATTTAACCAGTTCTCGGATCGCTATATTTTGATAGAATGGAATCATATTTTCCATGGGTCACATATGAATATATGCAGTACGTTACATAAACTTTATAGTTTTTTAATTTTAAAACTATATGAAAACAATGAAAAATGGACAATGGCGGACGGAGCCGACAGTGTGATGGACCAATCAGTGGCCTTCGGTAGCTTAGTGGTTAGTGCGTTAGACTTGGATCCCGAAGGTGCTGGGTTCAACTCCCAGCCATGGCACCGGAAAAATTTAACATCAACATTTCATGTTTTCATCATAATTCGAGTTTCTGCAGCTAAAAATAACTCACCGGTCGCACTACCACTACAACTACATCTGATCACACAAGTCAACAGGGAAGCTAAAAATAGACAACACCATGACGACTATTAACAGAAATGCAGCGCTTCTAGTGGAGAATAGAAACGACAACACTCAAATAACATCCATTCCCTGATATTAACAGACGAATGATAATTTACAACCGGACAACATTGAGTGGATGAAAACAACATAAGGTTCCCGCGATAATCGGATATATGCCGGAACGAAGTCTGTAATAGAAATAGACTTAAGGATTATCAACTCAGCGTCTCCAAGCTGCTACAACAACAACCAATCAGTTAAATCACTTGTTCTAAATCTGCACCGATTTCCTTCAATTTCTGCAGCTTTTGCTTAAAATTGTGGCTTCTCTAACGATTAGATGCAAAAACGGGATATAAATATACGATGATACAATTCTAAGTATTAACCAGGTTTCTTCAAACTTGGCAGTGTTCATTGTCGGAACAAGAAACATCTTTCATCCAAGTCTGAACTGAATTGTTTGTTCCAATTTTTCAAAGCCAGCATCCTAACGAAGAAAATAGTCCTTTTTTAACAAATCTATGAATAAATGTAGAAATTATAGCCCTTTTGGTAGAGGTAAGAGAATTTCAAAAAATTCATGTTTTTATATCCCCACTATTCTGAACGAGGGTATATATCTGCGGGTCAAAAGTGTAATGCATCGAAGGTGTGACCTAAGCCCAAGAATTTTTGGAGAAATCCGTTTGGGGCCATTTTAAGTTATTGGAGCAATATCCTTCCGTCCGTCCGTCTGGCTGCTGGAGCGCACGATAACTTTCGATAAGAGTAAGCGATTGACTTCAAATTTGGTATGTGTTAATAGTTTTCTATTTCAGGCATATATAAAAGATGGATCAGGTTGGTCCACGCCTTCAAGTACCACACTCACAAAGTGTCAAAATGTAGTGACATTTTTATTATTTAATAACTTTTTAGAATCCTTCACAATTACACACATATTACCCTTGAGAAAATATGTGTGGATCAACTTGAGAAATAAGGGCGAAGTTTCCACTCCCCATACAAAATTTAACGGTTTATAACTTCGATACCTGCTCACACAAACACTTTTTAATACCCATAATCTATTGAAAAATTAGCGCTATTGCCACGCCCCTTTTGGTACCTCCCAAACAAATGGCCAAAATGGTGACTTCGTTTGTGCAAAAAAACGTAAACATTTTACCTTGAAACCGCCTTTTTAGGTTCGTTTGTAAAAATGGTGCAGCGGTATGAACGGGTTTTGATTTCGTTTGTAAAATTATTACGCTACCCAAAGCCGAAAATATCGCATTTTCCACACTCAGCCCAGTCCACGCTGTGGAGTGTTGAACCGTCAAAAATCAAACTTCGGAACCAAACCTAATTGAATTGAAAGCGTAAAGCGGGTTTTACTCACCGCAAGATTTTTGTTCTATTGTTCGCATGCAAGATGCGAAATTAGCAGTGGGTGCAGGGGAAATTTTTGAAATGCCGCAACATGATCTGGTGATATAATTTTTAAGAAACGAAATCACCATTAGTTAGGATGCTAGCTTTCAAGAAATGGAGCAATTTTTTATATTTTTTTCTATTCCATCAAAAAACACTTTTTTCTATTCCTTAAAAAACATTTTTTTAAAAATAAAACATTTTATTCAGTCAGAATTTATTTTTGGTTTGAGACCATATGTTCCATTTACTTTCTGTCTATTCCAAGAAAGTAATAGAAACAAATACAAAAATTGGTAGAGAGTTTTAATTGCTTGGTAGAATTGACTGCAGTTTCGATAGACACCACTCTATCATCTTCAGAATTCAGTAGCAATAGTGTATGTCTGATAGAGTGGTGTCTATCGAAACTGCAGTCAATTCTACCAAGCAATTAAAACTCTCTACCAATTTTTGTATTTGTTTCTATTACTTTCTTGGAATAGACAGAAAGTAAATGGAACATATGGTCCCAAACCAAAAATAAATTCTGACTGAATAACAAAAGCACAGACCAACAATAAATAACAACAACACATAAAACATTTTTTTAATTGTTTTTGACGACAGAAATTAAAAAAAAAATACAATAATTTTTTTTTGAGTTTCATAAAATAATGTTCCTCATTCTACACAAAAAAAGTTTTTAGGTCCCGGACACCAACAAAAAATTATCGCTGCATAGTGTATTTGCCTAATTTTATCCTATTTACATGGGTTATCGCGTAAGTAACATGAGCATAAATAAATTTAATTATAATTTTTTTTTATGAGTAACTTTTTTCTTTCTGGTGTTAATTTTATTTATTAATATTTAGGCTATTGTTTGGAAACACTTCCGCATTATGTTTTTAAGATAATATCCTTCACATGGTTTGTGTTAAGTTTTGGGCTTTGGTGTGTTCTGACACATATAGTAAAATTTTATGGACAACATTTTTGTAGAACATTTCATCCCGCCCTCCCCATTTTAAAGGGTGTTTTTTACGATTTGTTGAAATGGGGCCAAAAATTACAGTTATGTGCGGGAGCTAGAGGGTTAATATGTTCCACAAAAATATTGACCTTAATATTTTCTATAAAGTTGCTACATAATAGTGAAATAATAACATTTTTGGGGTACAATGAGATTTTTTGAGCTATTTAGGATACTTAGACACGTTCAGATTGTATTGATATGTTTACAAAAGTTATTCAGATTTACGTTGGCTACAATTTTGCCAAACATTGTTAGTGAAAAATTACGAGTCCCTGAAAGTTATGCTGAAAAAAGTGAAAAAACATATTTTTTCCTTCACATTTTCAAAAAAAAGTACCGGAAATTTTTTTTTTTCGCAAAAAATGTTACGAAACTTTGTTCAGCATTATCTTAGCTACATTATCGCCAAATATAGTTAAGCGGTATCACCAAGTCTGAATTAGTTGTTGGACAAAAGCTGATGACACCTTTTTCGAGGAGCCCACTGATTTTCAGAAACTTTGGAGGACAACAAAAAAAATTGGTCAATTAAATCAATCAAAATTACGCCAAACCGAGTATAGGGTTATACTACCCTTTGATAGTAGAATCGAACCTATACTGTCAAGTCCGTGTATTTTTCAAAAAGTTTTCATTTGTTGCATAGCGTAATTTAAGGTCCCAGCGCCCTCACTTCTTCTCGGATATTGGCCTGATTATTTTGGATGGTTTTTCGTTCATTGATGGAAAAAAATCAGGAGTGGAACGCGATTAATTCTGAAAAAAAACGTAAACAAACAATGTTATTTACTAAATTAATCTCAACGATCATCACCACTCTGTACAACAGTTATAAAGTGTATTTTAGAGTTAAAGTACATTAAATTAAAATAAAGCAATGAAAAATATGTTTAGTACCAATACAACTGGCTTTACTGAATAGATATTTTAAGCTCTTAATCCTTAAATATGACTTGGGCCATGTAGCCGACACGGATGGCGCCTACTTAGCGCAATCTGTCACTCCAATTTCCTCACACTTTTCGCAGGATTTGCGGCCCTATTTCGCCAATAACTCGTCGAATGTTGATTTCCAGGTGTGCAATTTTCTTTGGTTTATTGGCCTCGACGAGTGACTTTACATAAACCCAAAGAAAACCAGTAAGAAGAGAAAAAAAGTAGGGCAGAGCCGACTATATAATACCCTACACCTCCCTAACAATGCGAAAATGGGCGTTTGGAATAATTGGTTTCTTTTCAGTGAACAAAGTACTTAGCTCCTCCTCCTCTTCAAGGCTAATTCTAGAGGAGTTGATCATGTAGATTATAATAAACTAGATCTGAAACGATAATTTTAAAATGCGCAGTATTCTATCATAGATCAAGAATCGGGAGGATCAAATAGATGGTGCTATACATAATCTAAACAGATTTTCATCAACTTGGATCAAAAACCTCTTTTCTGCCAAATAATATAAAGATCGGACGTAAAATACAGTTTTAATAGCGTTCAATACTGCATAGGCAGTAACGTAGTATATATGTGGCAATATCTAAATCTGAACCAATAAGAAGTATTAGTTCCTAAATTATGAAACCTATCTGTGCCGAATTTCTTACTTATCGGATGTAAAATACGGTTTTTACAGCGCTTACATGTCAAATTGGGTGAAACATATATATGGGGGCTATATCTAAATCTGAACGGATTTTCTCCAAATATGGCAGTGTTCATTCATGTTCTAAGAGAAATCTCTCTGCCAAATTTCGTACTGATCGGATGATATAAAATACGGTTTCAACAGCCCTTACACGTCAAATCGGGTGTAACATATATGTATATGGGGGCGATGAACCGATTTTGACCAGTTTCAATATGGACCGTCCTTGGGCCCAAAAAGATCACTGCGCTAAATTTCATCACAATCGGACCATAAATACGAACTGCACTTTGATCACAAGAGTGCATGGACAGACAGACAGACAGACGGACATGGCTAAATTTACTCAAAACGATTCTATGTCGATCGGTATAATAAACTACGGTTCTATTTCTTCTCTCTTTGGGCATTACAAGCAAATGCACAATGTCATAATACCCTGTACCACAGTGTGGTGTAGGGTATAATAAGTGATTTAAAACCAATTTTATTGCTACTTTTGTAATTTTAAATTGTAAGGTATAACAAAAAATATAAAAAAAAGTTAAAAATTAAATGTGAAAAATCTGCAACGTTTTGAAAATCTTTTTTAAACAAAATATATTTGGAGAATTTCAAACAATAATTTTATTTGCAAATATCAAAATTTTTTAACACAGGGGTAATGTATGTTGTTTTACCCTTTTCTCGCTTTGTGTACAGATTTTGGTGCATAAGGAATTAGATAAATCACAAACATAAAAGTTTTTTCCCAAAAAAGTTTGTTATTATCTAAAAAAATTTAGAAGTTATAAGCACATACATTTCAAAATTATGAAAAAAGTCCTAGAAATGTTCATATCTGTATCCATTCTTTTAAAGGTTGCGGCCAAACTATTTATTCAGAAGTAACTGGTCAGTTACACTGTTCATGTGAGATCTTTCCGCAAAAAATTGTAGCTCATAACTTTTTGAAATGCGATTTCAAGTGTTTTTTGTTTTTTGACCGATGATTTTATTTTGATGATTGTGCAAATTATGCAGATTGCAAAAATTATATTTCCACAAAATAATGTTAGTATGATAGCGATGAAATCATAAACTTTTTTTATTAAAATAAAATACATATGATGGGAACTTCGAATATTGAAACAAACATAACTTTTAAACTAATAGCGATGTTATCCTCATTCCTTTTGTAGGCCACAGAAAATTGCCTCATATAATCGTGAAAATTAGACTTATATTTTTTCGATTTTTATATTTCGCGGTATTCGATATATTACATCATTTTTCAATTAAAAATTATTTTGATTCGCTATATTTATACGAACAATAAAGCTACAGCGAATATTTTGTCATAGGCTGATAGAAATGCTAATGTTCTATGATTGTAATTTTAGTTTTCCAAATTCCGCTGAAAATTGCATTTTATAAATTTTTTTTAAATTTCAATTTGGAACCGCCATAACTTTCGCGGCCGTTGATGAAATTTATTCACAACAACGGTTTTTACATGTTTATGTTTTTATCTTCGTCTGTTGTAAAAGCCGTTGATGTGCTCGCCAAAAAAATCTTGAAAAAAATTACTTCAAAATTAAAAATTTTGATATTTGCCCATATGCGTTCAAAAATAAATTTTATGGTCTTTCTAATAAAATTTATTCGTTCAGAAATATATAATATTTAACAATTTGTGTTGTAAATATATTTTCTTTCGATTCAAACATATTAAAAAAGGCGATTTTGCCCCGTGCTCTTTATACTTTTTATGTAAATTCAGTTTTTGGTGGATTTCTGTAAACTGCATCAAAATACACATCCTGACAAATTTTTAACGACTTTTCTTTTAGTTTACATTTTCCTTGATTTCGCGTTATATAGGGTGATCTAAGTAGAAATACTTTTTGCAATAGCCCTTTTTTCGACAGATCACGTGTGAGTCGTGTCACGCTGTCATGTTATTTTTGTTAAGTATTGTTTGGAATTTCATCATGGAAAGACTTACGCCTGAACAACGTTTACGCCTGAACAACGTTTACAAATTCAGGGATATTCAGTTTTATTATCAAAATAATCGTTCGCCAATTTTTTTTTAATCCAAAAAAAAACACTTTCCAGTCGACCCACGACCTTGACACCCATGAACGATATTTTAGCTCTCGTTAAGAGCTATCTTTTTGCCATTGACCGATTCCCGATCAGACAGAATGATCGGTCAATGGCGACCGTTATCGTGCCATGATAACCGACTATTTGATGCCTGAAATTGAAGCCCGTGATCTCTTCGACATTTGGTTTCAACGAGACGGCGCCACTTCCCACACATCGCATCAATCAATGGATTTATTGAGAGAACATTTCGGTGAGCAGATAATTTCACTTTTTGGGCCAGTCGATTGGCCAGCAAGATCGTGTGATATCACACCGTTAGACTTTTTCCTGTGGGGATATGTAAAGTCTAAAGTTTATGCGGACAAACCCGCTTCGATTCAGGCCTTGGAGCAAAACATCACGCGTGTCATTCGCCAGTTACCAGTCGAAATGCTCGAACGAGTCATCGAAAATTGGACTCAACGGATGGACCATCTAAGACGTAGCCGCGGCCAACATTTGATAGACATAATCGTCAAAAAATAATTGCCAAAGAATGTTCTTTCAAATGGTAATAAACATTCCCCATTCAATTTGAATTTTCTGTGTTTTTTCTTTAAAAAAGTAGGGAACCTCGATATGGGCCACGCTATACTTATACCAAATTGTCATAAGTAGCATTAGATTTGATTTTACACCATAAATTTTTAATTTATAAATATTCCAATTCATCGCTTTTTGTCAATCCATCAATGCAATTTCTAGTTACGGAAGATTATACCATTTAAATTTTATCTAATCTTACAAACATATAAAATTTCTAAAAAAAATTAAATTGAGGCAATAATACATTTCCAAAGTACTTAAATACAAATTAATCTTTGTTTCGGAAATATTGGTTCCAAACAAAAATAATGTTGGATAAAAACATACTTTTGTTTAGAGCTACATCCTCCCAAACATATAATATTTGTGTGTGTCAAATATTATATATGTGGTGCGCACCCTAAACATATGTACGTATATATGTACTACATAAGCGATTTATTTTCAGCGTGAAACGCAAAGTTGGACATTTTCTTTAAGTCGCAAAGATTGCTAATATTTTATCGACTATATCAAGAGTTCAAATTAATATCCTTAAATTTAAGTATTATTTGAAGACCATTTTCCGGTACTCAATACATTACATTAAAAAGTATAAGGAGCTATTAATTTGGAGCATCGATTTTATGGAATGCCAACATACAATAATTTATTTCGTTCATGTTTATAAATCAAATCATCCTTTAAACTGACTAGCAAATTTAAAATCAAGTTAAAGTAAACCCCGCAATGCAAAAAGAAGTCAACACTCTATCAGTTCTGTTTTCTAACTAGATTATATTATGTTAAAGTTAACATGACAATAACAGTCATCCAAAATAACAACATCACGTCCGACACATCAAATTATCCATGGTCAAATAAAAATCCCGCACACGTTTAAGTAATTCTGTCACAGAATGCTAGACATATTTTAACAAAACCATAAAAATGTCAGCAGAAAATGCAAAATATTCTAACTAAAAATAAAAAAATTGCTTAACTAACATATCGATACCTCCATTCCAAAACATTCAGTTTTTCAGGAGATGCAATCAAAATTTTATGAAGTTTGTATGGTCGACTTAGCATGTTTTGGAATGAAGGTATCAATATATCAGACAGTGCATTTAAAAGAGATATCAATCTTTAGTTCGTTTTGCTTTCAATCATACGGAATAAAGACTTGGTTGCATAAATATTTCCACGGTCCGTACAAATGATGACTATAAATTATGACAAATTTAAACGAAATTTTACTTCACATTTCCTTGACTTTTATGTTTCCTTCGGGGTTGATTTGATTACATTATATTTGATTCATTGAAATTTTAATAGGAACATTGAAATATTTTTGAAATAAATTGAGACATTTGCAGATATATTTTTGTTCCATAAAGTTCAGTTTATTTTCTTTAAATAGGTGAATGCCACACTACATATGTAGCATAATTATAACCATGGACGTTATAATAAACAATCTATGTTACTAATGTCCGCATACATTTCATTTTGTGGGGAATTGAAATTTCCATTGAGGGATATTTTAATACATTTTATTAATACATAGAGTAATGCACAGGCAGATGTGGTAAGAATGGTAATGACACATTACGAAATGGTATTATATTATTGAATAGATAAAAAATAAAATACGAAGTCATGTAAACAGACTAAAGTATGTCCCCTCGTAGTGATAAATGTGATATGAAATCTTATTGATTCTATGGGTTTAAACCGTGGTGCGACATCGCACAATGGGGTCGTTACGTTGCACAGTGGGATTTTGGTGTCAATAACACTATTTTTCGACCACTCAATTTAATCGATGCAGTTCTGCAGAGATATTTTAAAATAGGAAATGTGTTTTTTTTAGAAAAACAATTATATAATTTTTGAAAAATTTAAGTTTAGCCCATACAAGGTTGCTAGACAAGATATATACGAATATATAAAAGAAAAAGTGTGTATGTTTGTTTGTACCGTATTGCTGCTGGATTGATATTCTTGAAATTTTCACAGAACGTACATTTAAAGGTGTACACAAAAGGTGAAAATAAAGTACCTGAATTTTCGATATATCAAGTCTCGCACAATTTGGTCTACGTGATTGGTCCAAAAATGGGCGGAATCGGAACAAAGGCGTGATCACGCCCATATAAACTAAATTTTGAAATTGGGATATGTTGCACAAATGTATCTGGAGGCAATCTACGTGATTGGTCCAAAAATAGACGGGAAAGATAATCTGAAATATGGTCCAACGAAGTGAACCAGGTCCAGCAATGACTTATATTTTCATACAATTCAGTGGTCCATATACTAAGGACTGCGCACGAAAAAAATGTTACACACTTTTTTAAACTTTTTTTTTGAGTGGACTGATTAAGGCTAATTTATGCTCTAATAAATAGAGCCGTATTCATTTTTATCCCATCACCTTAGAGAGAAGGGTATATATCATTTGCTACGAACCAAAAGTGTAACACATCGAAGAAGTGACCTAAGACCCTTAGTATGTTCGGCGGATATCAGTTTTGGGTCATCTTAAGTCGAATGGGCAATGTCCGTCCGTCTGTCTTTCTGTATGCTGGCTGGTGCGCACGATAACTCTTGAAAGGAGTAACCGATTGACTCCAAATGTGATAATATTTTCTTCTATCTCCTGCTAAGTTCGAAGATGGGCCATATTGGTCCACTCCTTCCAGTACCTCCCCCCCAGAGGGTTAACATTTAGTGAAATATTGATTATTTAATAACTTCTATACTACTTATTTGAATCCTCTGAAATTCTACACATAGTATTAGTTTATTAGTCACTATTACCTCGAAGAAAATTGGCGAAGTTGTCACGCCCCTTTTGGCACCTCCCACACAAATGGACAATTTTGAACCAAAAGGAAATATCCTGTAACTCTATTACCTGTGCAGACACAGACTTGAAATTGTGTACAGTGTAATCGTTTAATAGTACCTACAACATAGTGAAAAATGGGATTTATTGCCACGCCCCTTTTGGTACCTTTCACACAAATGGACCATTTTGTACCAAAAGTTACCAGATTATAACTTATAATCCCAGTGCATACAAATACTTGAAATTTTGTACAGTTTTATGTTTTTATAGTACCTTGAGTCCCGAGAAAAATGGGAGTCATTGGCAAGCCCCTTTTGGTACCTCCCACACAAATGGACCTTTTGTATCAAAAGTTAACTGCCTTTAACTTTAATACCTTTGCATACAAATACTTGAAATTTCGTACAGTGCAATACTTTTATAGCACCTTGAGTCTAGAGAAAAATGGGCGAAGTTTCCACGGCCCTTTTGGCACCTCCCACACAAATGGACCATTTTAGACCAAAAGTTAGCAGCTTATAACTTTAATACCAGTGCATATAAATACCTAAAATGTTGTACGGTAAAATGCTTTAATAGTACCAAGAGTCCAGAGAAAAATGGGCGTTATTGACACGCCCCTTTTAATACCTCCCACACAAATGGACATATTTGTACCAAAAGTTAACAGCTTTTACTTTAATACCAGTGCATACAGATACTTGAAATTTCGTACAGTGCAATGCTTTTATAGTACCTAGAGTACAGAGAAAAGTGGTCATTATTGGCATGTCCCTTTTGGTACCTACTACACAATTTTGCACCAGAAGTTAACTGCGTATAACATTAATACCAGTGCACAAAAATACTTTAAATATTGTACAATATTGTACAAATATTTATGGTAACTAGAGTCCAGTGAAAAGTGGGCGTTATTGGCACGCCCGTGTTGGTAACTCCCACACAAGTGGACCAAAAGTTAACAGCATATATCTTTAATACCAATACATACTTTAAAGTTATTAAATGAATTTAAAATTGATTATAATTTAATTAAAATAAAAAAGTAAATTAATTTACTAATATTTTTTGGGACTCAAGGTGAGGGGTTTCATAAGTCGGTTTATCCGACTGAACTTTCTTACTTGTTTAATTAAAATTTCATTTAACATAACTAATCCCGCGAAAAATTAAAATCGAAAATTCTAGCCAAGATCTTCAAAAAGAATGAAGATAATATTTCAAATAGCTAAAAAGGTATATTTGTTTAAAAAAAAACTTTTTTTTACATTTGTGTTTTATTTTAATATACAAAATTGCTCTACAAAATTTCTTGGTCAAAGTGCCATTTGAAAGATTTTAACATCTTTTATTAAATTTTTTGGAATGTTAAAAATGAGAAACTCATTAAAGTAAATGTATAAATAACGAATATTCGATTCAGTATACCCAATAAAAAAAGATATATATTTAAAAAAAAAAAACCAGTAAGGAAAGGCTAAAGTCGGGTGGGGCCGACTATATAATACCCTACACCACTCTCGCAATATTAAATAACTCTGATATATAAATTTTGTAATTCATGTATAAATTGTTTACATAAATTTACTTTTGGGACATTTTATACTTATATAATACCCTGTACCACAGTGTGATGTAGGGTATAAAAACGATTGGATCTAAAGAGCCAAATCGGATGAAACATATATATGGGAGCTATAGCTAAATCTTTACCGATTTTCTTCAAATTCAGCAATGTTGGTTCATGGATCAAGAAACTCTACCATTCTAGATTTCAAAACGATTGGGTGTAAAATACAGCTTCTATAGAACTAAAGGGCCAAATCGGACGAAACATATATATGGGAGCTATAGCTAAATCTTAACCGATTTTCTTCAAATTCGGTAGTGTTGGTTCATGGATCAAGAAACTCTACCATTCTAAATTTCAAAATGATTGGATGTAAAATACAGCTTCTACAGGACTAAAGAGCAAAATCGGACGAAACATATATATGGGAGCTATAGCTAAATCTTAACCGATTTTCTCCAAATTCGGTAGTGTTGGTTCATGGATCAAGAAACTCTACCATTCTAAATTTCAAAACGATTGGATGTAAAATACAGCTTCTATAGGACTAAAGGGCCAAATCGGACGAAAGATATATATGGGACCTATATCTAAATCTGAACCGATTTCAACCAAATTCAATAGCGATCTGAACAGCTGCGAAATACTCTAAACTGCAAAATTTCATAACGATCGGAATGAAATTGCGACCTGTAGTCGACGAACAACTTTACATGGACAGACGGACGGACAGACATGGTTAAATCGACTCAGCTAGTGATTCTGAGTCGATCGGTATACTTTAAGGTGGGTCTAGCTGTGTTATTTTCAGGTGTTACAAACATCTGCCGTGAAACAAACTTATAATACCCTGTACCACAGTGTGGTGTAGGGTATAAAAATTCATTATTTGAAATTGAAATTTTATTGAGCATAGCGAATCCCGCGAAATATTAAAATCGGAAAAATTAATGAAAAATGTCCGCGATTAGATGAGGGAACTAGCCGCTACCTTCAAAAAGAATGAAGGTAATATCTTAATTAGTTTAAAAAGTTATATTTGTTTAAAAATACTTTTTTTACATTTGTGTTTTATTTTAATATACAAAATGTCTATGTATTGATGGGAGTTGAATGTTACAATCTTTTTGAGTGAATTTTTGTTGAACCTCTTTTGAAAGATTTCCTAATATTATTTGTTACGGCATTTAATAATAAATTAAGAGACTTAATTTAAAAAACAATGTGTAATATTTTTATTATTTGATCATAAGGTCTGATCGGTCACACGGGGCAAAATCGCCTTTTTTGATTTGAATAGAAAGAAAATATATTTGGATCACTAATTTTTAAATATTATATATTTCTGAGCAAATAAATTTTATTTGAAAATCAATAAAATATATTTGGAACTCGTATATTAATATGTTACAACATATAATATTTGCAAACTAAATTTCTCAAATAAAATATGTGTTTGAATACAAATAAAATAATTGTTTAGGAATTTCTCCAAATATATTTTATTTAAAAAAGATTTTTGAAACTTTTGTTGAATTTTTAGAATTTACTTGTAGAAATCACTCACACATTAAGAGTAAAGCTTTATAGGAAAAAGCTTTTTTTCAGCAAGTTGGTCTTTAGCCGAGAGAGTATCTCAGTTTAAATCATAACGATTACAGACCGAAATAATAACGGGCAACCGACGTAAATATTATATGTTTAGAGTGTATCCTAAAGACATATATGTTTCAAGCCGAATATGTTTGGGACAATATACTACAGAAGCGATTTTTTTTCAGCGTGCATGAATAAAATGAGACCATTCCGAAGAAAATCGATGCATAATTTTAAAAGTTTTAGCGAGGATAACCTACACTTCTATTGAAATTCAAAAATTTGCTCTAATTTCTAGTTTTTGGGGTTTTTTAAATTTATTTTGGAAATTGTGTGATTTTCCTTTAGAAATACAATCATGTTAGGATTAGCCTCAAAGCGTACAAATTACAGAAAAAATAAATATATTAATTTTTAAATATTTTATGGATGTATAAAATGTATGTCTGCGTTTCAAACAATTTGTTTAAATGATTTACCAATCCATTCTTACGGATCGGTGTATATTCGATCCGGATATATACCAATTCCTTTCTCATTATCTTTTTTGGGTAGACAACAAAATGGGCTACTTGATGAAAAAATAGTGTCATTAGATATACCCGCTGAGAAAAAGCTATGCCCATTTTAAATTATACTTTACAAAAACTATGTTTTGTGTTTATTATATTTTAATAGAATATTGAATATTTTTTGAAAAGTTTAACTTTAAATTACCATAACTTTTGTTTCAGCGGGTATATATAATGACAATATTTTAGACTTAGCCTCCAGAATGTACCATATAGTAAAACGAGTTAATTAATGTGCGTTCGTATGTCAGTTTGACTGAATGGTGGTAACGATAACTCTGAAAAGGAGTGACCGAATGACGTGAAATTTCATACGTTTTAATATTTTATTCAAACCCAGTTAATGTTTGATGGACAACCATATCGGTCAACTCCTTGTGATGCCAATCCCCCACCCCCCTGTTCCAATTTCAAAAATTTGGAACAGGGAATTTGTTTGCGATTTTTTTTTTTCTTTTTTTTCCTGCCAAGAAAAAACATTTTTAGCGAAAAAATAAATTTTTTCTAATTGTTTTAACGACAGTTACTAAGCTTCTGTTTCCACGTGAAAGTGTCATGCTTGAAATTTGTAGTACTCATAATTTTCTTTAATTTAAATTATTTACCGGCTTTGTCAATATAGTCTAAATACTAAAGGCACCTTACAAGAAAATTCGAATTTCAAAGATATTTTTGAAAAAAAAATGTCCGTAACATTTTTTTAATATTTTTTCGTCTTTAGGACACCATATTACACCAGAAAATGTTATGCACAGCCCTTCGACAAAAATTTTGTATTAAATGTTTAAATTTCACACTTACGATGTCGGGCGGGATTTTTCAGAAATGTTTTTTTTTTTAATTTTAATATACATATATGAAAAATCTCTGTTTGTGCTTAATATTTGATTACCTTCCTGCATGCACTTTCGACGCACTAATAACACTATGCAACAAAATTTTTGTCCAAGGGATGTGGATAACACTTTCTAGTGCAATTAGGTGTCACAAACACGACACAAATATTAGAAAAAATTTTATGGTAATTTTTTTTTTAAATTTCAGCTTTCATGGAAAGTACATTCAGTATTTGGACCACAATTATGAGGGCTACATATGCTGCAAGTGTCGCTTTCACGTAGAATCTTCGGTTTAGTAACAGTCGTCAAAAATATGAGAAAAACCAGTAAGGAAAGGCTAAAGTCGGGCGGGGCCGACTATATAATACCCTACACCACTCTCGTAATATTGAATAACTCTGATATATAAATTTTGTAATTCATGTATAAATTGTTTACATAAATTTACTTTTGGGACATTTTATACTTAAATAATACCCTGTACCACAGTGTGATGTAGGGTATAAAAACGATTGGATCTAAAGAGCCAAATCGGATGAAATATATATGGGAGCTATAGCTAAATCTTCTTATAGATTTTCTTCAAATTCGGCAATGTTGGATCAAGAAACTCTACCATTCTAAATTTCAAAATGATTGGATGTAAAATACAGCTTCTATAGGACTAAAGGGCCAAATCGGACGAAACATATATATGGGAGCTATAGCTAAATCTTAACCGATTTCAACCAAATTCAACAGCGATCTGAACAGCCGCGAAATACTCTAAACTGCAAAATTTCAGAACGATCGGAGTGAAATTGCGACCTGTAGTCGACGAACAACTTTTCATGGACAGACGGACGGACAGACATCGTTAAATCGACTCAGATAGTGATTCTGAGTCGATCGGTATACTTTAAGGTGGGTCTAGCTGTGTTATTTCAGGTGTTACAAACATCTGCCGTGAAACAAACTTATAATACCCTGTACCACAGTGTGGTGTAGGGTATAAAAATTCATTATTTGAAATTGAAATTTTATTGAGCATAGCGAATCTCGCGAAATATTAAAATCGGAAAAATTAATGAAAAATGTCCGCGATTAGATGAGGGAACTAGCCGCTACCTTCAAAAAGAATGGAGGTAATATCTTAATTAGTTTAAAAAGTTATATTTGTTTAAAAATACTTTTTTTTACATTTGTGTTTTATTTTAATATACAAAATGTCTATTTATTGATGGGAGTTGAATGTTACAATCTTTTTGAGTGAATTTTTGTTGAACCTCTTTTGAAAGATTTCATAATATTATTTTTTACGGCATTTAATAATAAATGGAGAGACTTCATTTAAAAAACAATATGTAATATTTTTATTATTTGATCATAAAGTCTGATCGGTCATGAATAAAATGAGACCATTCCGAAGAAAATCGATGCATAATTGTAAAAGTTTTAGCGAGGATAACCTACACTTCTATTGAAATTCGAAAATTTGCTCTAATTTCTAGTTTTTGGGGTTTTTTAAATTTATTTTGGAAATTGTGTGATTTTCCTTTACAAATACAATCATGTTAGGATTAGCCTCAAAGCGTACAAATTACAGAAAAAATAAATATATTAATTTTTAAATATTTTATGGATGTATAAAATGTCTGTCTGCGTTTCAAAAATTTTTTTTTTAAATGTTTTACCAATCCGTTCTTACGGATCGGTGTATATTCGATCCGGATATATACCAATTCCTTTCTCATTATCTTTTTTGGGTAGACAACAAAATGGGCTACTTGATGAAAAAATAGTGGCATTAGAAATACCCGCTGAGAAAAAGCTATGCCCATTTTAAATTATACTTTACAAAAACTATGTTTTGTGTTTATTATATTTCAATAGCATATTGAATATTTTTTGAAAAGTTTAACTTTAAATTACCATAACTTTTGTTTCAGCGGGTATATATAATGACAATATTTTAGACTTAGACTCCAGAATGAAAATTAATTGGGTTTAAGACCGGAGAATATGGTGGTCGTTATCGTGGAAAATGCCACCAACGTCTAGATTTGTACATCTTTGCTATTGCTATATGAACTGCCATTAGTGCAGGTGCGCTTCCTTAGGGATTGTGATTAATTCTGGTCGTTACTTTTCGAGTCATTGCGAGTCATATTGAATCTCAGTAAGAATGGTAGGTTGCTGTTTTTTTGTCGAAGACATTGCAGTAACACTGTTGCTTTTGATTTCCATTTTCATAACTTTGGTTAACTGCGGCTTAAAACGATAAGTTCCTTCAATAACATAACAGAAATACGGATGTCAAAAAATAGCTCCTTGTGATTAACCGTTTGGTTGCTACAAAAACGTGAATTTGGTAACACTTCGAGCGCCGCCCACTGTAAACAAACTCTATAGATTCTCCGATTATAAGTTTAAGGCTTTGCAATTAACTACAAATAGAAATAACGCTGCAAATGAAAACGTTAGAATACCCTCATCCTATGTTGAACAGTACAAAATATGTAGATGTCATTTTAGTCGCGTTTGCTCATAGCCGTACTTGCCCTTTAAATATTTTGTTAAGCTCAACTAAGACTATGGGTTGGCAAAGGAACAGTTTGTCCCTCTGACATTTTTTGGGACCCATTACTTTGGTTCCGTTTTGATTTGATTTAGACTAATACCATTTATATTTCACCTCAATTCAAATACAACTTCACATTTCTTCTGAGACAGCTTTCTGTCCACCATCAAGGCAATGCTTTCCTTTTCCCTCGGAGACTTGGACATAACAAAACTTATTTCCACTTCATTTTATTACTATATTCCGTATTGCATTAACAGTTCTGGAAAAAGGTTTTCGTTTTAATATTCGCTGTAACAAGTTTTTCTTTGTTTTCTTGTGAAGTTTACAAATTAGTGTTATATGGCTTTTGTTATGTATAGTTGTTGTAATATTGTAAATCGCCAGAAAGTTTCCTATGCCTTATTCAAGAGAAAATAAGATGTAAAAAATTCATAACAATTTAGAAATAAAGGATTTTTTCTTCATGCTAACACTTTATTAAAACTTTTAATTGGATTACAAAATTGGAGTAATTTCAAGGCTTAGCATAATTCAGTGATGAAAACTTTTTAAACGAAAATTTCATTTGATATGTTTGGAATTTGAAGGTACGAGTATTTGAATATTCTCGAATAAATATATTGGATTTTATTATTAATTGCTTTTGAGCAATTGATGTTCATTTCTGTTTAGTTTTATAATTTTGCTTAATAAGAAAATATTTATATTTAGTACAGTCTTAGAAATGTTAAACAAAGGGCTCGTAACACATTGGCCAATATAAGAAAATCTCAGTCGAGTAAATGGACTGAAGTGTAGACTTCATAGACATCACCTTCATAGAAATTGGTAATTTGTGTGATTATGCCAGAGCAGGTGCGAAAATATTTCTTTGTCACGTTTTTGTCAAATTTCATTACATTAATTAAAGGAATATGTGGACAGTCGTTCAGACGGACGTAGCTAAATCTACGTAGAAAGTGATTCTAAGTCGACTGGTATAGTAAGCGATATGCCTATATCTTCTTCTTGCAAAAACAATTGAAAGCACAGGCACCTTATCAGAGCTGTCAATATAACGAGCAAACTTCCCGTATATGGTATTGAAAAATACAGGGTGGCGCAGAATGAGCTATATGGTTTGAACTCTTTATAACTTATTTAATTATTATTCTTTCTTTGTTTTTTTTCAGCATTCTGTAAAGGAGACTTGGGGAACTTTTCCGAAATTTTGCGAAAAGTTATGAAAAATATACAAAAAAGAGCACGTATGTGCGAAGCAGAAAATGGACATCACTTACAGGATATAATTTTTCAAAGCTAATTGCAAAAAATTGCTCGATAATATACTGTATTTAAAAAAATATATATAATAATCGCATAAATAAAAAAGTTATAAACCATATAGCTCATGCTGCGCCACCCTGTACTTCTCGGTCGCATACAAACGACATACAATTTATGTTTTCTGTCATCTTGCAAAAAGCTTGGTCAAACAGCTTGTGGTGTATATTAGGGCGGGTTGATTTGTATGAATGAAATAAAATTAAAAATCGTATAGCAAAAACGTAATCTACATTAAATTCTCCGAAGAACCCATGGGTCTAAAATCAAAACACAATCCGCGCCTCTCGACTTAAAAATTGTTTTCCTCTTCTTTCGCTAAAATTATTTTCTTTTTTTGAAATATATTATGTTTTATTATACCCTCACTTTAGTGATACGAGGGTATATATCATCTGCTACGGGCCAAAAGTGTAACACATCGAAGGAGTGACATAAGATCTTAAGTATGTTTGGCGGATATCCGTTTTAGGTCGTTTTAAGTCGAATGAGCAATGTCCGTCCGTCCGTCTGTCTGTCTGTCTGTCTGCTGGTTGGTGCGCACGATAACTCTCGAAAGGAGTAACCGACTGACTTCAAATTTGGTATGTGGTCATATTGGTCCACTACTTCGAGTACCTACCCGCAAAGTGTTAATATTAAGTGAATTATTGATTATTTAATAACTTCTATACTACTTATTTGAATCCTCTGAAATTCTACACATAATATTATTTTATTAGTCATTTCACCTCAAGAAAAATGGGCGAAGTTACCGCGCCCCTTTTACTACCACCCACACAAAAGGACCATTTTGCTCCAAAAGTTAACAGCTTATAACTTGAATACCTATGCACAAAAAGACTTGAAATTTTGTTCAGTGTATGAAATATGGTACCTACAATGCAGTGAAAAACGGGGGAAGTTGCCACGCCCCTTTTGGTACCTCCCACACAAAATGGACCATTCTGCACCAACATTTAACAGCTTACGAGTATAACTTTAATACCAGTGCACAAAAATTCTTGAAATTTTGTACAGTGTAATGCTTATACTCGAATAGTGCCTACTGTTCAGTGAAAAATGGGGGTTAATTGCTACGCACCTTTTGGTACCTCCCACACAAAATGGCCAAATCATACCAAAATTTAATAGATCATAACTTTTATATACCAGTGCAAATTAACGCTTACAATTCGATACAGTGCAATATATAGGAGTATTTGTTAAAAAAAATAGGAGTATTTGTTAAACCCCCTTTGGTACCTCCCATACAAATTGACAGATTAATTCGTGTATTTCTTATTACAGTACTCACAAAGTGAGGGTATACCTTAATCGGGTTACCCGACTGAAACTTTCTTACTTGTTATATTATAGTTTATGCAATACATGTTTTTGTCTTGAGACTAATCAAAATATTCAATTATCAAAAAAGCAGTTGAAGCCCAATTTGCATCTCCTCTGATTTGCGTTCTATATAAAAAATAGTTAGAACACGTTTCATATTTTTATTTGCATTATTAAATAAGAATTTTTTATCGAAACAAAAGAAGGTTATTTTATAAATACTGAAAACTGAAAATTTTTTGAGTAGAATTTTTTTTTTGTTTTTCCAATATTTTATATTAAATTATGAAAGAAAATTTTTTTATCTGTGTTCCTTATAAAAATATTAAATATTAATTTATATACAAACTTTTTTACTTGGGTGAATATTTTTTTTAATGAAAAGTGTAGAAAAGATATAAAGTGCAAAAGAACTACCTTACTTAACAATTTTATTGAGAAAATTCGATTTATTTTTGGAAAAAACTATTTTTTCTAACATTTATTATACCCTACACCACACTGTGGTACACGGTATTATGACTTTGTGCATTTGTTTGTAACACCCAAAGGGAGAAGAGATAGATCCATTGTTTATTATACCGATCGACTTGTAATCACTTTCTGAGTCGATTTAGCTATGTCCGTCTGTCCTGTAGATGTATTTTGTAATCAAAGTACAGGTCGCAATTATGGCCCGATCTTGACAAAACTTTACACATATCTTTTTTTTGGCCCAAGGACGATCATTATTTAATTTGGTTAAAATCGGTTCAGATTTGGATATAGCCCCCATATATATGTTAGCCCCGATTTGACATGTAAGCGCTGTAAAAACTTTATTTTATATCCGATCAGTATGAAATTCAGCAGAAAGAGGTATCTTATTATATGAAGGAATACTGCTAAATTCGGAGAAAATCGGTTCAGATTTAGATATAGCCCCCATATATATGTTACCCCCGATTTGACATGCAAGCGCTGTAAAAACTGTATTTTATATCCGATCAGTATGAAATTCTTCAGAAAGAGGTTTCCTATTATATGAATGAACACTTTTAAATTTGGAAGAAATCGGTTCAGATTTAGATATAGCCCCCATATATACATACCCCCGATTTGACATATGAGCGCTGTAAAAATGTTATTTTATATCCGATCAGTGCGAAAGTCGACAAAAAGAGGTTTCTTTCTACATGAAGGAATACTGCCAAACTCTGAGAAAATCGGTTCAGATTTAGATATAGCTCCCATATATACGTTACCCCCGATTTGACATGTAAGCGCGTAGAGACTGTATTTTATATCCGATCAGTACGAAATTCGACAGAAGGAGGTCTTTTTGCATGAATGAGTATTCAGGGAAGATCGGTTCAGATTTATATTAAAGCTCCATATATGTTCCTCCTGATTTGGTATCAAACCGCTATAGAAGTTGTATTTTACTTCCGATCATTAAAATTTTCCAGAAAGATGTTTCTCAATTTAGGAACAAATATTGCTTAATTTAGCGATTATCGTATCAGAATTAGATAATATGTTTCTACCCATTTACCAATTATTCCAAATTATTATTGCAATGACCCTTATCGCATTGTTAGTGAGGTGTAGGGTATTATATAGTCGGCCCCGCTCGACTTTCTGCCTTTCCTTACTGGTTTTGTTATAGAGGTGTAAAAGTAAGTAATATAGCGGTCACATATACTATTTGGTGTTGTGTTGTGTCATTTCGATTTCCAGAAACATTTTTTATCTACATTACGAAGACGGTTCCGCACACCGATCTTCCGATTCTTTAAATTTCAGGTTATAACGGGTGATAGAGTAGAGATACCTTTTTCAATAGCCTTTTTTGACAGATCACGTGTGAGTCGTGTCATGCTGTCATGTTATTTTTGTTAAGTATTGTTTGGCATTTCATCATGAAAAGACTTACGCCAGAACAACGTTTACAAATTATTCAGTTTTATTATCAAAATAATCGTTCAGCAATTGCGCTAAGTCCATTTTTTTAAATCCAAAAAAAAACACTTTCCTGTTGACCCACGACCTTGACACCCATGAGCAATATCTTAGCTCTCATTTAGAGCTATATTTTTGCCACAGACCGATTCCCGATCCGACGTACCGGAACCATCGGTCCATATTTCTTCAAAAATTATGCCGATGAGAACGTAACCGTCCACACATCGCATCAATCAATGAATTTATTGTTAGACTTAGACTTTTTCCTGTGGGGATATGTAAAGTCTAAAGTTTATGCGGACAAACCCGCTTCGATTCAGGCCTTGGAGCAAAACATCACGCTTGTCATTCGCCAGTAACCAGTCGAAATACTCGAACGAGTCATCGAAAATTTGACTCAACGGATGGACCATCTGAGACGTAGCCGCGGCCAACATTTGATAGACATAATCTTCAAAAAATAAATGCCAAAGAATGTTCTTTCAAATGATAATAAACATTCCCCATTCAATTTGAATTTTCTGTGTTTTTTTTTTTTTTAAGTAGGAATCCTCGTAATGGACCACGCTATACATTCTATAATAATTAGAAGTTATTTTCTCAGTCAAATGATTATAATGCTCTTGTAACTTAAGTAATTGTAGAGTTTTATATTTTCCAACGTTTCGCAAAAATGTAAAACAATTATATACGTACATTTAATATACATTAACTATCGTCTCTTGAAAGGACACATATCTTCAAATGAACGTATCCACAACCTCTCATGCTTCTTAACATTTGCATCTCACCCCTCTTAAAAACCCCAAGTGACATTATTACCTTTTAGGGTTGTGACACACATTTAATTTAGTAGAATATGCTCCGGTGGCACTCACTAGGCAATATCCCAAAAATATTCCTTTGTGATATATGACACAACTAAATCTTCGAATGTAATAAAAATTTACAAAATGACAGAAATGAAATGAATACTATGAATATTATCAACATTTTGTTAAGTAATGTCTATATAATTAATAGACATTTATGGGTGAGACATTATGTCATAAGATTTTATGTTATGGAAGTTTGTGATGATGGAGGAGGAGGATGGGGAAGGGCCATTTGTCTGGTTTTACGTTTTAAACTCTAATGTCACAAACATGACATTTTACAAACGATTTAACCCAAGATATTAACTTAAGTAAATGATGGATACACACACGCACACACGCAGAAAGAGAGATACCCACAAAGGCATAGAAATATACACACATACCATATTGGACCATTTGAAAATGTGACCTTTGTGAGAAAGATATATGAGAGCTGTATCCTCAAGAAATCCTGTTACAAAGACATAATGTGTATTCACTCACAAGCCTTGAGGATAATAGTAGTCTATGTCGCTTGGCTGGTGGACTTCAAAAACTATTTTAAATATTAACTACTTTTTAATAGCATTGAATTTAAAAAGCTTTCGTTTAAAAGTTAAATCAGTGAATAAATATTTTCCAAACACAAATATAAGCGAGCATTAAAAATTCTCCCTATGCGGCTTAGTCCCTTAATGGTCTCACCATGTACGAGTATACAAATATCCAAGTTGGTATATTAATGATAATTAGAACTCATGTTCAATTCCAAATTCAGAAGTTAAATGTATATACAAGTATGTCTACACAGAAAGAAATCGTAATCAAAATTAATGAAATCAATTAATTTTTAAAGTAGGAGTGCCGATATGAAAAAGATTAAAAAAAGCAATCACCTTTTTAGGATTACATTAAAAAATATTCAATAACAAAAAATATATTAAATGAAAAAACAAATTAGAACATTTAAGAGTACTTATATACTAAGCAGGGTCTGATCTAGGGTGTCTGGCGCCCAAGGGCTAATATTTATTTGCGCCAACGCGCAATGAAACATGAACAAATTTCATAATAACAAATCCAAAAACGAAAAATAAAATCGGTTTTTAAAATTTTTTATTGCATTATTCCTTTACCAAGTGATAACCTTCGATGAGAGCATCCTAACGACAAACGGCCACAACGATTTTTTGTATAACGTCAAAAACACATATTTATCTGCGAACAATTTGATAGCGGAGGTCTGGATAAAAATTAGATGACGAAAAGTTTGTAGAACATATCAATCCCTGCATTTCTTATTCTGTGGGGTAATTTTCGGCATTTTTAGGAAACATTAAAAAGGTCAAAGAAATTAAAAGATATTCATCAAAGATACCCCCGGTTCATTTCACAAGGGGTCGCCAAAACTACTGTATAAAAAAACCTCGCTTCAGAGATCAATTCGTTCCATTGTGAAGAATTTCACCAAACCATCGGCCCACTACGGACGGAAATTCAAAAATGCGGCCAAAATTCAAATTTTATGACACAGGACGAGAACCATGTTCATTGTACCTAAAAATTGCCGATGGTCTCCGATTTTGATGAAACTTGTTGGAAATGTTAAATATGGTGCTCTGATATAGGATATGTACTTTTGTTGAAAAATCTTCAAAACTATGGGGGGTATGTACATATAAACATTCAAAATTGGGCAAAAAATATCGAAAAGTACTTGCATTCGAATGGTCATAACTTTTTTTCTACGAGAGATATTTAACTATTTTGTTATGATATAGATTCCTAAATACTTCAGCTTTAGTAATATTGAGATGGATGTTGCTTGGAAGCTGCATGACATATTTATCCCCTCACATTAGAGAGTAGGGTATATATCATTTGCTGCGCACCAAAAGTGTAACACATCGAAGGAGTGACCTAAGACCCTAAGTACATATGTTCGACGAATATCCGTCTTGGGACATTTTAAGTCGAATGAGCAATGTCCGTCCGTCTGTGTTTCTGTCTGCTGGCTGGTGCGCACGATAACTCTCGAAAGGAATAACCGATTAACTTCAAATTTGGTATGTGGTAATATTTGCTTCTATCTCCGGCTAAGTTCGAAGATGGGCCATATTGGTCCACTCCTTCTAGTACCATTTAGTGAAATATTGATTATTTAATAACTTCTATACTACTTATTTGAATCCTCCGAAATTCTATATAGGATTAGTTTATTAGTCACTATTATACATAGGATTAGTTTATTAATCACTAGTATACATAGGATTAGTTTATTAGTCACTATTACCACGAGAAAAATAGGCGAACTTGCCACGCCCCTTTTGGTACCTCTTACACAAATGGACAACTTTGAACCAAGAGTTAATAGCTTATGACTTTATTACCAGTGCTTACAAAGACTTGAAATTTTGTACAGTGTAATGGTTTAATAGTACCTACAATACACTGAAAATTTGGCATTATTGCCAAGCTCCTTTTGGGACCTCCCACACAAATGGACCATTTTTTACCAAAAGTTACCAGCTTATAACTTTAATACCAGTGCATACCAGCAAATACACGAAATTTTGTACAGTGTAATGCTTTTATAGTACCTATAGCCCAGAGAAAAATGGGCGTAATTGGCCCGCCCCTTTTGGTAGCTCCCACACAAATGGACCTTTTTGTACCAAACGTTAACAGCTTTTAACTTAAATGCCAGTACTTAATTTAAAGTTATTAAATGCAATTTAAATAGTTAATAACTTAAATAAAACGAAAAAATAAATAAATTTAAAAAAAATTTTTGGGACTCAAGGTGAGGGGTTTCATTAGTCGGTTTACCCGACTGAACTTTCTTACTTGTTTTATTTTTAAAACTTTAATTAAAATCTAGATTACTTCAAAAAGTAATATTTTTAAATTGAAACAATGTCGACCAGATGATAACCCATATTGTGAATGTCCAAACAACCCATATTGTGTCCCATTGTGAATGTCCAAAAAAATTCATTTTGGGATCGCCGGTAGTTTTTGAGATATCAATAATCATCAATCAATCTCCGGCTACGTTAAAATATGTGCCATATTCTACTCCTCCTAGTACCTTCCCCACAAAGGGTTAACATTTACTGAAATAATGAGTCTTTAATAACTTCTGTACTACTTACTCGCATCTTCTGAAATTCCACGCAGAGTATTAGTTTGTTAGTCGCTAACACGTCAAGAAAAATGGGCGAAGTTGCCACTCCCCTTTCGGCGCCTCCCACACAAACGGAACATTTTGCACCAATATTTAACTACTTATAGCGTTAATATCAGTGCATACTTTGAAGTTATTAAATGCAAATTTAATTGATAATAATTTGATTAAAACTGTTGAAGTGTCAACAGCTGATCTTCAACAGCTGCGCCCCCAAGTTTTTCTATTTCGCGTTTACCAACAACGACCCCTATCGACAGCGATTGAAATTGAAAAATTAGTGATGGTAACGCCGTCGCTGTGACATTTTGCTGGTTAGTTGAAAACTCACCCGCACCGCTAATGGCACACTGCCATCCGCATAATAATAAAGGAATTAATTAAAATTATTAATAAAAAATATACCCGCCACTCTGGCGCGGAGTTAAACAAAAACAAAAAAAAAAAAATTTACGAATAATTTTTTGCGACTGAAGGTGAGGGGATTCTTATGTTGGTTTACCTGACTGAACTTTCTTACTTTTTTTATATCATAACATACCTAAGAAATAATGGGTTTTCCAATAGGGATCGTCAATCCAATTTATTTTTAAATCCAAAAACACTTTCCAGTCGACCTGCGACCTTGAGCAATACTTTAGCTATCGTTAGGAGCTATCCTTTTGCCATTGACCGATTCCCGATCCGACGTACCGTTAAGAGGCTAGATCAAAAATAAACTTTCCGTTCACATTTGAAAATGATGTTAAGTCCATTTTTTTTATTTGAAGTTATTGGACTTTAAAAATAAAAACTCTATTCAAGAAAAAGTGCTGGAAAATTGGGTTCATCGAATTCGTTCCTGCAGAAGATTGAATGACGTTTTATTTAGAACTTAATTGTATCGATTGTACTTCACATTAAATGAAAAACTTTTGAATTTCCTTAACAATAGTGTGTTTTTTCAAAGAAATCATATAACTCTTATTGGAAATAATAAAAAGGTATAAGTATAAATAATAAAGGTATATAAATTTGTATGTTCATAGCTCTGAAGGGACTTCTAAAAGTACTGAAAGAATGACAATTGTTTTGGTCACTGCTACACTGACCACAAACTGTTTTTCGAGTGTATATTTCTGTTGTTTTCCGGATTTTTCGCCTATGCCAGTAATTTTCGATTTCGGGAATTTAGCATAAATCTATTCATATATTTGACGATATTTGACACTCTTAGGAATATACAATTTTTTGAGATTTTTTCCAACATTTAAGATTGCAGATGTTGTTCTAAATGTACTTCTATTTATACCCTACACCACACTGTGGTACAGGGTATTATAACTTTGTGCATTTGTTTGTAACACCCAAAAGGAGAAGAAATAGACCCATCGTTTATTATACTGATCGACTTAGAATCACTTCCTGAGTTGATTTAGCTATGTCCGTCTGTCCGTCTGTCTGTCTGTCCGTCTGTCTGTCCGTCTGTGCATGTATTCTTGTAATCAAAGTACAGGTCGCAATTATGGTCCGATCGCGACGAAACTTTACACATATCATTTGTTTGGCCCAAGGACGATCCCTTTTGAATTTGGTTAAAATCGGTTCAGATTTAGATATATCCCCCATATATATGTTACCCCCGATTTGACATGTGAGCGCTGTAAAAACTTTATTTTATATCCGATCAGTATGAAATTCGGCAGAAAGAGGTTTCTTATTACATGAGGGAATACTGCTAAATCCGGAGAAAATCGGTTCAGATTTAGATATAGCCCCCATATATAAGTTACCCCGATTTGACATGTAAGCCCTGTAAAAATGTTATTTTATATCCGATCAGTGTCTGTATTTTATATCTGATCAGAACGAAATTCGACAGAAAGAGGTCTGTTTACATGAATGAGTATTCAAGGAAATCGGTTCAGATTTAAATAAAACCTCCATATATATGTTCCTCCTGAGTTGGTGTCAAAGCGCTATATAAGTTGTACCTTACTTCCGATCATTTAAATTTTTAAGAAAGATGTTTCCCAATTTAGGATCGAATATGCTAAATTTAGCGATTATCGGTTTAGAATTAGATAATATGTTCCTACCTATTTACCAGTTATTCCAAATTATTATCGCAATGACCCTTATCGCATTGTTAGGGAGGTGTAGGGTATTATATAGTCGGCCCCGCCCGACTTTCTGCCTTTCCTTACTGGTTTGATTTTAAAGATGTGCTGTTACAAATTTGTTGTGAATATATATCAGTTCATATTTTCATAGCTTCAGCTTTGTATCTTTTAAGCAGCTTCTGGAATACTACTCAAGTTTGTGGTATCGCAAGAGCAGACCACGGATGCAAAATTTCACCTTTCTAACTCTTACAGAAGCTTTAGCGGTCAGGTTTCCAACAACACTTCTTCGTCGTAAATACTTTAGCAATCATTTGAGTAATGATTCAATCTTATTCTGTATTTTAGAAAACTTTTGCAATGATCATGGAATGAGCTAAATGTTTCCATCTTCCTGCCTCCCACACAATGTACCATGTTCCATACATACACAAAGTAAGTGTATTTTTAAGTCGGTTTACTGGACTGAAATACTCGTATTTGTCTTATTTTATATTTGTGGATTTCTGTGGATGATGGTGGTCAAGTTCGTCCTGTCATTGGGAGCATATTTTCATATCTCTGGAAACTATCATTTGGTGTATTTGTTGAAACTGATCGGCCCCACCAACATTATGATGCCATGTAATCATAATTTACGTCCCGGAAATTTTATGATTAATTACTCTCATGCCGACAATGATGACTTTTAATATTTACGATAGTTTTTATATGTCATTTCAAAAGTATGGCTTATTTTGGTAAAAACTCAAATGTGGTTATCCTTTGAACATGTCTTTTAATTAAAGCAGTGACAGAAAAAAATTGTTTATGAGCTAATTTATTTATTTACTTAATCCAGCATTTTACTGAATAATACATTTAAATGAAAGGCAAATTTCTTTGAGTTCAGAATGAATGTTTTGTCTATTATTCTCACTAATCCATTTAAAAATTCTATTAAAAAACAACATTTTTTGGATTGTTACATATTATTTCATAATACTATTCATTTCACTTCAAATATACATATTGTAGTTCTGCTTTTCGTCAACAAAATACATTGAAAAATAACTTTTAAAATATTTAAAAAATTAAATGCAATAAATGTGGAGTTCCCACCCTCAGGAAGCAAAGAGCAAAGCAAAGCTGAAGTATTCTAATGAATTTACAACAAAAGTGACAGTATTTCAGATAAATAAATTAAATTAATTACTTTGCAGTTATTTTACCAGAGAATTTTTCAATAAAAGGGTTTAATTAAACGTGATTGGAGAAACAGTTAAAGAAACGCGATCAAAAATATTTAAGATTATATTTGTTTGAGATGCCAGAACAGTAGACAACTTTTATTCATTCTTTGTAAGATATTAGAGTGATTAGAGGTTCACCAAACTTTTTATTTTTCCCTGCGAATTGGTTCCGTTTATGATGCGTTTATTTTAGGATACGTAAATTAAACCTGGTTGTCCTCCACATAAAAAAGACGAGGCGTAATATGAAAGCTTAATTTGAGACAAGCGCAATACTTTTTTCCCCAGCCCGCGACATCGGTCCAAAATCGTTTTTTTTTGTAGCTCGATTGTCGCATGCGATACATCAATGTCTTGGTCTCGACGAGTTTACTCGACATCGACATTTACCTCATAGATGTCTCTGATATACATTAGAGATACAAAATCAAAATGTTCAACAAAAATATTCTAAAATTAGTAAACAATTTGATTTTAGCATTATTATAAAAGAACATTTAGTACAAAAATCGTGTTATAATGTTATCATTGTGATAGATTCTGACCTAAGACGAACCTTTCTGTTAAAAGTTTTACTATACTCATCAATAGGTACCATTTGGGGGTGAAGCCAAGCATTTTGAAGAATTATAGTTATCATCATGCCTAACTATTGACACCCTCTTGCTATAACTTGATTTGCAAATGTACATGTTAAACACGTTGTAATTCAATTAATTCTTCTTTGCCTTTTGCATGGTGCCTCTCCCCATATTCATTCATTTAATTTCGAAGATATTCTTTCGAGTCTTCAGCAATTCTATTACATACATTTGTTATTTTCTCTTTACCCCGACTTCCTTGCTTCTCATTTAAATTGATTATCAATTAAGGTGGCTGTGACACCAATGCCACCATTTATGTTGTGTCTGATAAAATGGAATTTAATGCAAAACATTGTCATTTGGGATATGGCGGTGTGAAACACTATAGTTTGGCATATCACATCGCAAACAAAATCACATCTGGGCTTATAATCTAAAATCTTATTCCAAAGTTTTCTCATACAACGCCATAAAATGAACTGTGTACATATTATGTTTGCCATTTTAGGTAGGAGGCTGTAATTTGAGGAAGAATTTACTTATATGAGGTACTTTAATGTGTCTGTACTTGGTGTGGCACAATTTAAGATGTAAAAGTTTGATAATTCAAATCACAATCAGACTACACAGCAAACATTATCATATCAATGTTTAATGTAACACAATTTCCGTTTATAGCTTACGAACAAAGTCTAAATGATTGAAGTCGATGTAATCGGTTTGATTAGACAGATCGGGCTGACATTTTAACTTTTATTTTGACACTCGTATGATTAAACTTCATTAAACTGTGTAATAAACGAAGTATCATGCAATTGCCCTTTAAGATATAATAAAAACGAAGTACAAAGTACAGTCCAGCATGACGTATGTATAATCAATATTCCGATTCACCACAAGGTACCACAGTCGCCACGGAGTACGTTTTTATATCCTACATATTTACGTACTTTATGTTTGTAACACCTAGAAATAGTACAGCTAGCCTTAAATTATACAGATCAACTCAGAAAACTAGCTAGTCGATTTAACCATGTATGTCCATCCCTCCGTCTTTCCATCTTATGGTGTCCGTTGAGTACAGGTCGCAATTTCACTCCGATCGTGCTGAAAATTTGCAGTTAGGAGGTTTTCGCACCCGAAAAGAACCCTACTTAAATTGGTTGAAATCAGTTCAGATTTAGATAGAACACCCATATATAAGTTTCGTCCGATTTGGCCCTTTCCAATAAGAGTGATGCGATTTCTTTGAAAAAAAAGCACTTATTGTTAAGGAAATGCAAAAGTTTTTTATTTAATTTGAAGTAAAATCGATACAATTAAGTTCTAAATAAAACGTCATTCAAATGACCTTCTTCTGCAGGAACGAATTCGATGAACCCAATTTCGAGCACTTTTCCCACTAAATCAAGTGGTATGTCATGAATGGCACGTTCAATAATGACTTGTAAAGCTTGAAGAGAGTCTGGTTTACTTCGAAAGACCAATAACTTCAAATAACCCCACAAGAAGTAGTCTAATGGTGTTAAATCACAAGTTCTTGGAGGCCATTTAATAACACAATTTCTTGAAATAATCGAATCTCCAAACTTTTCTCGCAACAATGCAATTTGTATTTGCTGTGTGGCACGTAGCCACAATAGGTCAATGGCAAAAAGATAGCTTTTAACGAGAGCTAAAATATTGCTCATGGGTGTCAAGGTCGTAGGTCGACTGGAAACTGTTTTTTTTTTTGGATTTAAAAAAATGGACTTAGCATCATTTTCAAATGAGAATGGAAAGTTTATTTTTGCTCTACCTCCTCAATGGTACGTCGGATCGGGTATCGGTCACAATCGGTCAATGGCAAAAAGATAGCTCGTAACGAGAGCTAGAGTCAAAGTCGTAGGTCGACTGGAAAGAGTTTTTTTTTTTGGATTTAAAAAAAATGGACTTAGCGCACTAAAAGTTTCCAATTGGAGAACGATTATTTTGATAATAAAACGGAATAATTTGTAAATGTTGTTCTTGCGTTTAATTTGTAAACACTACTCAATGCAATAAAAATCAAATGACAGATCATGACATACGAGTATGTAGGTTGCTATATATATTTCTGGCCTAGGTAACACTAAGTTTTGCCTAGAAAAAATCAATTTGGAAAAAAATGAATTTAACTCCTGAACATTTTCGAGCGATCATTTTTCACAACTTTCGACGTGGATTATCAAGACAAGAGAGCATCGATGAACTTAAATCTTTGTATGGCGATGAAGCATCATGCTATAGCACTGTGAAAAACTGGTTTAATGAATTCATTCGCTCAAAGACGAAGGTCGTGAACGTCGTCCAAAAACGGCCGTTGTGCCCGAGAACATTGATGCCGTGCGTGAACTGATAATACAAGATCGTCATGTGACATACCGTGAGATAGAGACATCCTTGGGCATTTCTTCCACAAGCATACATTCGATATTGCATGAACACCTGGCCGTAAAAATGGCCGAAACGTGACTTAAAAATCATATCATCCCTATTGGAAAATCCGTTAGAAGCTGTATTTTAATTTAATTTATATAACATTTCTAAATTTGAAGAATATCGTTTCAGATTTAGATATATCTCCCATAGTCCGATTTGGCCTTTTAGCCTTATAGAAGCAGTCATTTACATCCAATAGTTTTGAAATTCAGCATGGTAGATTTTCTTGATCCTTGGACCAACATGCCGAATTTAAGAAAATTGGTTCAGATTTAGTTATTGATCCCATATATAATACAGTATAACCTCTCTAATCCGGACAGATATAGTTTCGACCTTTGTCCGGATTACCGAATTGTCCGGACTACAGTACAAAACTCGAAGTGAGAAAGACTACAATTGGAGTCTACGAGTATGTTCTCTTCAATATTTTCGTTTGACATAGCTGACGGAACTATAACATCATCAGTGGTGAACAAGAACTGTAAGATCTTTATGGTCCCATTTTCTTTCTGTGGAATTCTCCGCATTGATTTCAATTTCTGATGGACCCTTACCCAATAACAGCATTTATTAGAAATTTCTTCAGTCTTCAAAAACGCAAGTCGACATCCAGCCTTAGAGGTAGACTCATATACAAAAGGAAGTTAAAATTGTTAAAACGCTCACGGATTTTCATGCGGATTAAAAGGAGAGGCAACGTTTGTGATCCAGGCTCTTTACCATGAAGGTAAATCCATCTGCTGACATTATTCTGCCTGGGGCTGAATTAAAATCATGTTTTTGTTGGAAGAGTTCTCAAAAATAGAGCAGATTCATCTGCACTGTAAATTGTTGGAACTCATCAAGTTCCTCTTCCTCGACGGCTTTCAAAAAATAATACAATGGGAAATATCACTTTATAACTTTTCGCCTCATATTTCCAAGCACCAATTTCATTACAAATTTTGAACTTTAGCAACCACCGGTTACTTTCAAAAAAGATTATCATTAGACTAAAGATTATCATTATAATAAAGTTAAAAACCTTAAAAGAAACACAAAAACATGTTGATGTCCGGACTATAGAGGTTAATTTTCGAAACTGTCCGAATCATTGAGCTGTCCGGATTACTGGATAGTCCGGACTATCGAGTGTCCGGATTAGAGAGGTTTTGGAATTTTTAAAATGAAACTTAGATTTTGACTATCAGTTACGACACGTACATATCGCTCATTTAGAAAAAGAACTTCACATTTAGTGTTATGACGTTTCACTAAATTGTGATTTAAAAGATCTATACAATAATTACTAGTTGACAGAATCGGATGACTTAACTTGTTGTCTTCCTCAGGAATCAGTCCTAACATGGATAAGTTGGAGATATTGAAATGTAGGAGAAACTATGACCACCTCAAAGAAATATATTTTGAGTTGTGACACTCTTTTTCTAAATGAGCAATATGTATTAACAACGAATGAATGATTTAGACTTAAATCTATCATTAAGTTTAAATCAAATATAACTTTTTCACAATAGTTCAATAGATTCAACTCTGCCATTAAGAAAACTTAAAAATAAAATTTAGCAGATGTGCCTGACTTTAATAATTCCGTTAGTCTCCAAAAAATTCTAATAAAATTCTTTAAAAACATATTTTCCGTTGTCTGTTTTCCTTGGTTTGTTTTTTCTCTTTCAGTTCTCTTTGTAATCACAAACGTTTTTTCATATTTGTTTGAACTTTGTTCTTTGTTCGCTTGTCAGTGCAGATAACGTTTTACCTTTTTTGAAAGACAGAACGTAAGCGAAGGCAACAAAGCTACCAAAAAAGATGCAGATGACCTTTTTTCTAACCAGAAACTAGTATTTACAAAGAGCTCTTGAATTAGAAAAACTCGACCTTTCACTTGATGATATACATACATACATATGTATAACCGTAGACATAATTTTAATTATATTCCATTATGCAATTAATCTTAATTTTTGTTTGTTTTCTTTCATTGAAAGGGCTTTATTAAAACATCTGCGCCAGCATAAATATGTTTTTGGCGATGTGGACAAAAGGTGGAATAGCGATTTTTTATTATTACTTTATTACGATGGATGAGCAAAGAAGGAGGTTTTTTATAATATTATTTAGAAAGCAAAGCCCGACCGAATCTTGCGAATTTGATAAAAGCGTAAGTAATTATTTTGGATATGACATTTTTTTGTATTTTACAGTAAAGTAATGTTCGTATTTCCAACAAGTAGGTTATAAATGGGTTAATAAGGAAAATTCAGTATTTCAATGTTTTGAAAATATAAATTTTCATTTACTCCTGAGACAAATAAAGAAATGCGCAAAAAATACGTTAACTAATACCGCACTATGGAGGGGGGAATAATTCGGCCGTTTCTTAATTTTAGAGGAGGTATTAGAGAAGTAAAATTTCCAATTTGGTCTCTCTATTGTATACAGGGGAGAAGTTGAAGGGCCTCAAACTTTTCACCATGGGTGAACAAAATATTCAAGCGCGTGTTACTTTCGGCTTTATCGTTTGATTCAAAAGATCCAATATTATCCTATCGAAAATATTAAAATCGTTACTAAAGGGTTTCCCAACAAGAGGTGTTATTTTGGTATTCAAAGAAAAATGTAATTTTTTGAGATAAATGATCGGATGTTTATTTCATAATAAAGAGGAAGGTATGCCGTTTATAATGAAAAACAACATCAGCCAAATGGCCACCACGACTACGCTTACAGGACCATATCCTATTCATCCAATTTTCCATAACCAAATCGCAAAGTGGCTGCCCTATGTCCTCGATAGCCTCACGAATTCTATCTTTGAGGTCTTGAATCGACGCTGGGCTGTTGGAAGAAGTCGCAAGGTGTTAAATCAAAAGATCTCAGTGGCCAATTGTGATCACCTCTTCGAGAGATAACACGGTCGGGAAACTTTCCCGTAACAGAGCAATGGTTTCGTTGTTTGTGTGGCACGTAGCGCCGTCTTGTTGAAAGTATGCATTGTCCAGATCAATACCATCGAACTCCGACCATAAAAAATCATTAATTATCTCCCGATAGCGCAATCCATTCACCGCAACTGTTGATCCAACCTTATTTTCGAAAAAGTAAGGTCCAATGACCCCGTCGGACCATAAACCGCACCAAACATTCACACGTTGAGGATGGAGAGGCTTCTCAACAATAACTCTTGGGTCTTCCGATCCCCAGATGCGACAATTTTGCTTGTTGACGTAGCCACCGAGGTGGAAATGGGCCTCATCAGTCAAGATGATTTTTCGATGATTTTCGATTTTTCGAATTTTAATAATTTCAATGCGTTGTTGAATCGTGTATGGTTCCATTTTTAGTAATGGCGTACTTGTCAAATGTCAAAGAATAAAAGCTTCAGAAGTAACACGTAGCGAAATACCGGGAGATTCAAAATAACACCTCTTGTTGGAAAACCCTGTATATATAATACTTATACTCCGCCATCTAACGGGTTTTTTTCACCTAGTGCTTATTTC
This sequence comes from Eudasyphora cyanicolor, assembly GCA_963930755.1. Lineage (NCBI taxonomy): Eukaryota > Metazoa > Arthropoda > Insecta > Diptera > Muscidae > Eudasyphora > Eudasyphora cyanicolor. The sequence goes on from OZ005734.1 coordinate 19,585,000, forward strand.
GGGAATGGTAACACTTAGCTTATGTCTGATTTGACATATAATTAGTTTTATCCTTCCGTTGTGTATACGCTTGAACAACGCTGGGAAATATTTGGACATTACTTTGAAGATCATGGTAATGTTGCAGTTTGCAGATCGCATTATCAGCCGCAGAGCTGATGTCGTTTGGCCACCTCGGAGCTGCGATTTGACACCGTTGGACTATTATTTGTGGGGTGCCCTCAAAGATAGGTGTTACGCCGACAAGCCAGAGACAATTGACGCTTTAAAGGACAATATTCGTGAAGCCATTGGTGAAATACAGCTGCATGGCAGGAAATGGCTACTGCATGGCCAGCCGAGGCAGCCATTTGAATGAAATTATTTTCATTCAATTATAAAAAAAGAAATTTGAGAAAATAGTCAGTTTTTTTTATAACATTTCCCAAAAAAATTTAAAAAAAAGTTATTTGGCGGACCCTTTATATAACCCTCCACCATTCATTTTGTCACTTAGTTTATTACACTTCTAAATATTAATCTGAGACCCCATAAAGTGTATAAGTTCTTAATCGTCGTAAAATTCTAAGACTATTTAGCTATGTCCGTCTGTCGGTCCGTCCGTCTGTCTGTTGTAATCACGCTACAGTCTGTAATAATATGTTTGGGATTGCAAATGGGCGATATCGTTCAATGTAGCTCCCCTATAGTGGTCGCTCCAAAATAGGGTTTTTTAGCTATAGATACTACATTTGTAAAGCAATTCAGCAGAAACATTGCAGTTTGTATCTATTTTAAACATAAATCATCACAGCAAAAATGTTACAAATCGGTTCATATTTTGTTATAGTCACTTTATAGAGGTCGCTCCAAAATATAGGTACATAAGGCTTAAATACCACATTTTCTAAACCTTTTAACTGAATCTTTGCAGTTTGCATTTAATTAAGACAAGAATTCATCGCAGTAAAAATGTTTTAAATCAGTTCATATATTGTTAGAGTCCACCTATAGATGTCGCACCCAAAAAGGATTATTTAAGCCATAAACACCACATTTTCTAATAAATTTAGATGAAACTTTCCAGTTTGTATTCTATTTCGGCAAGAACTCGTCTCCATAAAATGTATAAGATTAAATTTTCTTTTGCTGTAGTCTACGTGTAGATGCTATTTTAAGCCATAAATAACACATTTTTCAGGTGAAGAGTTTGGCTAAAGAATTAGCGGCCTAAAAGTTTGCTAAAAATTACATCGTTCGTTTTTTAATAATTTACTTAAACAAAAAGGATCTTCTCATGATTTTCTCCAGGTCCAAAGATTTTTCCAGTAATGAAATTGAATGCAATCCATGGTGGAGGGTATATAAGATTCGGCATAGCCGACCTCAACGCTTTTACTTGTTATATGTGGTATAGTGGTGTACGTTGAACAGCAAAGGCAGTTTGTAGCCCGACTTTTAGTATAGTAGATATAGGGGAATATCCAAAAATCTTATTTTCGAAATTAATTGAGGAATTGTGGGCTTGACTTCAGCAAATATAGTTCACGAATTACTATCGATTTCTGATATCAAGACCTACAAGGTATTTCATTGAAATATAAAAGTATTTGTTTCTTAACATTTTAAAGCGTTATTGCAGTTTTTTTCTGTATTTGAAAATAGATTTTTTTCATTTTTACCGACCTTGTCCTATAACTTTGTTAATATCAGTTCAGAATATAAACGGATTTCTCACTCGTTATGTTTTCTAAATAGACAAAAAAGTCTATAATATGTACAAAATTTCGTCAGATGTATTAACAGACACAAAAGTTGTGGCCATATCAATTTATATTTAAAACAAGTAAGAAAGTTCAGTCGTGTAAACCGACTTATGGTGAGGACCTTGAGTCCCAAAAAATATTAGTACATTTATTTAATTTTTTGTTTTAATTAAATTATTATCAATTTAAATTGCATTTAATGACTTTAAAGTATATGTACTGGTATTAAAGTTATAAGCTGTTAACTTTTGGTTTAAAATGGTCCATTTGTGTGGGGGGTACCACAAGGGGCGTGCCAATAACGGCCACATTTCTCTAGACTCTAGGTACTATAAAAGCATTGCACTGTACGAAATTTCAAGTATTTGTATGCATTGGTATTAAAGTTATAAGCTGGTAACTTTTGGTACAAAATGGTCCATTTCTGTGGGAGGTACAAAAAGGAGCGTGGCAACAGTGCCCATTTTTCACTGTATTGTAGAGACTATTAAACCACTACACTGTACACAATTTCAGGTATATGTATGCACTGGTAATAAAGTGATAAGCTGGTAACTTTTGGTACAAAATGGACAATTTGTGTGGGAGGTACCAAAATATGCCCATCTTTCACTGTAATGTAGGTCCTATTAAACCATTACACAGCACAAAATTTCAAGTCTTTGTATCCACTGGTAATAAATTTATAAGCTATCAACTTTTGGTTCAAAATTGTCCATTTGTGTGGTAGGTACCAGGGGCGTGGTATCATCGCCAATTTTTCTCGAGGAAATAGTGACTAATAAACTAATACTATGTGTAGAATTTCAGAGGATTCAAATAAGTAGTATATAAGTTATTAAACAATCAATATTTCAATAAATGTTAACCCTTTGTGAGGGAGGTACTAGAAGGAGTCGACCAATATGGCCCATCTTCGAACTTCGCCGGAGATAGAAGAAAATATTACTACATACTAAATTTGAAGTCAATCGGTTACTCCTTTCGAGAGTTATCGTGCGCACCAGCCTGCAGACAGACAGACAGACGGACGGACATTGCTCATTCGACTTAAAATGACACAAAACGGATATCCGCCGAACATACTTAGGGTCTTATGATACTGCTTCGATGTGTTACAATTTCGGTTCGTAGCAAATGATACAGGGTTTTCCAACAAGAGGTCTTATTTTGAATCATACGGTATTTCGGTAGCTGTCACTTTTGAAGCTTTTATTCCTTGAAATTTGGCAAGCGGAAACTACGCCATTACTAAAAATGGAACGATACACGATTCAACAACGCATTGAAATTATTAAAATTCGAAAATCATCGAAAAATCATCTTGAGTGATGAGTCCCATTTCCACCTCGGTGGCTATGTCAACAAGCAAAATTGTCGCATCTGGGGCTCGAAAATCCAAGAGTTATTGTTGAGACTGTTTGGTGCGGTTTATGGTCCGGCAGGGTCATTGGACCTTACTTTTTCGAAAATGAGATTGGATCAACAGTTACGGTGAATGGATTGCGCTATCGAGAGATGATTAATGATTTTTTATGCTCGGAGTTGGATGGTATTGATCTGGACAACGTTTACTTTCAACAAGACGGCGCTACGTGCCACACAAGCAACGAAACCATTACTCTGTTACGGGAAAAGTTTCCGGACCCTGTTATCTCTCGAAGAGATATCGTGATCACACGATTGGCCACCGAGATCTTTTGATTTAACACCTTGCGACTTCTTCCTTTGGGGCCACGTGAAAGATAAGGTCTACGCCAACAGCCCATCGTTGATTCAAGACCTCAAAGATAGAATTCGTGAGGCTATCGAGGACATAGGGCAGCCACTTTGCGATTTTGTTATGGAAAATTTCATGAAAAGGATATGGTCGTGGTGGCCATTTGGCTGATGTTGTTTTTCATTATTAACGGCATACCTTCCTCTTTATTATGAAATAAACATCCGACCATTTATCTAAAAAAAATGAATTTTTCTTTGAATACCAATAACACCTCTTGTTGCAAAACCCTTTATATACCCTCCTCTCTAAAGGGAGGGGATAAAAAATAAGTAATTTTTGTGTTGTATGTATAATCGTTACATATTTATATTTGTCTTAAAGGAAACTTAAAGGCAAACAGCTTGGCTTCAAAGGGCAGAGAACTTCGAGTAATAAACTTGGAAAATTGGAAAACTTTCGAAGCCACGAAAAATGAGTTGAAGCACTGGGCAGTGATGGCTCACAAAACTGTGTGGAATACAACGCAACAGTAGGAGCAACTGCAAAGATACTGTGGGGTGACCCAAATGAAAAGAAAACAAGAAGTCTTCTGAAACTAAACAAGATCGATATTAGTAAGATGATGAGTGTTCTAACGGGACACTCAAGCATACAAGCACATCTTCATCGCATAGTACTAGCAGGAAACGACGAATGCAGGGCATGCAGGGAAAACATCGAAACGATGGGACATTTTCTGTGTCACTGCCCGGCTTTCACACATGCAAGATCCCAACATTTCGGGTCCGACATATTACCAGACTTGACTCATCTCAGAGGATATGTCTGAAAGATACTGAGAAAATTCGTGTCTAGTACAGATTTTCTGTAACTCTTGAGGTATAAAAAGATCATAAATAAGGAGTGCACAACAGGCCGAACCACTGGCTTAAGTGTATGTATGTCCACAGACATGAGACGTTTAAACGTCTCCTCTCTGCAACCTAAAATCAACCTAAAGGAAACTTCCTAGATGATGCTTTCAAAAAAAGAGCGGGTCAATAATTTTTATTAATAGCTAGAATATGAAAACCTTTACTAGTAAGTATGTTCAAGTATTCATAGGGATGATATTAAATTCTTTCAAATCGTAATTTTATCATTCAAATCTGATATTCTGTTCAAAAGTTATGTAGACTTCACAAAGGCTAAATTTGTAATAAAATGTTGGGCACCCTATAAAATCGAAACCGTTATGAATTTGGGCAATCGGTAAAAGTTCCAAGTCTGCATGGTCTTGTAGTATACGCGTGTAAAATTTCATAGAAATCGAAAAGGTCAAAATTTAAATTGCAAGTTTTGGGTCCTTTTATTTTGGATTATCCTATTTGAATGTTCACAGCGTGCCTCAAGCAATCGAAAGTTGGCCTAGATTGTGGCCAAAAACGGCTAATGAGGTTTTGTACAGAATCATCCCCTGTTCTTAAATAAGAAGAGATCAAAATGTGATCTGATTACCTTCGCGAGTTATCGCGATAAAAACAATTTTTAACCAAAAAACCGAACTTAATTACATTGAATAGCGGTTATTTAGAACTATTACATAATTTCCCATAGATATCAACATTTGTAAGACGCTTTGTCCTCGATATTTGTAATATAGCGTGATCCATTTCGAGGTTCCCTACTTTTTTAAAGAAAAACCACAGAAAATTTAAATTGATTGGGGAATGTTTATTATCACTTGAAAGAACATTCTTTGGCATTTACTTTTTGAAGATTATGTCTACCAAATGTTGGCCGCGGCTACGTCTCAGATGGTCCATCCGTTGAGTCCAATTTTCGATGACTCGTTCGAGCATTTCGACTGGTAACTGGCGAATGACACGCGAGATGTTTTCCTCCAAGGCCTGAATCGAAGCGGGTTTGTCCGCATAAACTTTAGACTTTATATATCCCCACAGGAAAAAGTCTAACGGTGTGATATCACACGATCTTGGTGGCCAATCGACCGGCCCAAAAGTGAAATTATCTGCTCACCGAAGTGTTCTCTCAATAAATCCATTGATTGATGTAATGTGTGGGAAGTGGCGCCGTCTTGTTGAAACCAAATGTCGCCGAGATCACGAGCTTCAATTTCAGGTATCAAATAACACTAGGTCACAAATAACAAAATTTTCTCTGTTATTTGTTTCTAGCATACTTTTTCTCATTGATTTTGACCTACTAAACACGAAAATGAGTTTTAAAAATTTTTCTGTCGATTGGTTTTCGAGATACAAATTTTTGAATTTTTTTTTAAATTTTTGGAGGTACACTTACAATTTTGAGCATATCTTTCGTCTTCTTTGACGTATTTGATCCTACTACTACTCAAATTAAAGCAAATTGAGCCGTCTGTAACTCATTCTCAGAAAATTTTCAAATCGGGTGAGTAGTTTTGATGTTGGCGGCTTAAAAAGGTTAAAAAACTGCGTTTTTTTAGTAAAAATGTGGCAGAAAAATTCATATAAAAATTCATATAAAATATAAAACGCGATGCTAACAGCGATTTTGGTTTTTTTACGTATAGCTGGCATTTTTCCAAAGAAAATAAGCACTTACTTAACAATATCTGACAACAAATGGCGGACTTATAATTTTTTTGGTATAAGACCGAAATTCCGCTATTTCACGATATTTTGATTTTCATTATTTGCACAGCTAACCTACTAGGAGGGATCGAAAAAGCAAGTTTTTTATAATCCTTTTGGAATAGAACGGAACAGTTGCTCCTATACATAAGTTACTTCTGTTCAAAATTTCACCACCCTGGGTTAATGTCTTCTGTTCTGGCAAGGGACGTGAAATTTCAAAAATTTAGTGAAATCAGCAATTTTTTTTTTGGAAATTTTTTTCAAATGTCACAGCACTTTGCAGTTTTGATAAAAATTTTTAAATTAATATTAATAACACAAATATTTCATAATTGTAAAAAACCTATTTACAATACCGTGGGGACGTTTCGTCGAAAATGGTATAATGAAAATGCAGAACATAGAAACACAGGTGCATTTTACGATACGAATTTTGGCAAACCCACTTTACATGTACAAAATTGTTTGGAAAAAACGTTTACGTAATTTTTATGATTCTCAGAATTAAAAAAATAAGTAATACACAAATAGTTATTTAATTTTTATGATTGTGGTTGCAGAGTAATATACGCTTCTGAATGTGCGTGGACGCTCTTCGTGTTCCTTTATGACTGCTACTCCGTTCACAGTCAATTAAAGGGAAAAAAGGGAATTACACTTTTTTATTGATGTGTGTTTTCCCGATGCACATAGGAGTATTTGGCTGATCTAGCTGGACAAAACCCCATTTTCTAAAATCGACCCTGGGTACGAATACTTTTTTGTTTTATGTTACCAAGACTACATTTCATTATTATCAATAAGACATTAACCTTCGAGACAAATATGCGACTCATTTCCAGCAGAGTAAAGTTGACCATGTACAAAGTGCGTAGTTCAATGACTGGAAATTTATCCAGTTGACTCTTAATTTTAAAGTTTTTGGTGCAATTTTTGGAAGACAAAGCGATGGATTCTGGTGCAGCAAGTAAGTGTGAACATCAAACTCATATTTCAGTGCTTAAAGAAGGAAGGTATGTGTATTTTATTCACAATTAAAAAAAGTCATTTTTTAAAACCTAGTTTTTCATGTTCAAATGTGATTTTGTTATATAGTCCGATGCGGTCCCGCGCTGATTTTTGTGTTGTTATATAGCCTATACTGTCCTGTAATAGGAACAAAAAGAATTTGTTCCGCCTCTTTCCTCTCTTTTAACACTATCAGAATTGAATAACACTCGAAAAAATTTTGTCCGGCTAGATCAGCAAAATACTCCTATGTGCGATGGCTACCTGTATCGGATTTTTTTACAGAAATTCCGCCCACATTTGTGAGTGGTCATTATTTGGAAACTTTTCCACAATTTGAAACGCACACTTGCTGAATCAGGTATATAGCCACCCTTAAAAGATGCGCCCATTCATAAGTACCTGTCAGTAAAATATTGTAACATACTTAGTATTTATAGGTGTTCATTTATCGTTTTTTGTCATTCAACAAGTGTCTACGAACGCGAGTAGTACGAGTAAAAAGTGAAACAAATTGAATTTAAGTGCATATAATACCTACCCAACAAGTAAGACAATGAGTAAAAGACTACGTGTGTTCGAGTGTTTGAACAATCCAGACAATTTCTGCAATGTTTGTGGCGAGTTTATAAAGAATAATCACGCACACACGTTTACTCCAGCAGTGCAATTGCACTATTTGAATTATTTTGGTATTTCACCAAATATCACAGAACCATGGACACCTAAGTCGCTATGTGATCTTTGCTATATAATCCTAACCAACTGGGCAGCTGGCGGAAGGTAAGAATTTTTATTTAAACACATTAAGCAAAGCAAATATAGTAATTTATTTTAATTTTAGGCGCCATATGAAATTCGATACACCAATGATGTGGAAAAAGCCGCTATGCCATTCCACAGACTGTTATTTTTGCCTCACCACAAACAGTGGGGTAGGGAGATTTTTAAAATGGAACTACGCTCAAGTGGAATCGTTTGCACTTCCAGTACCACATTCGAATGATGTACCATATCCAGTGTGCCCTGGTGCATCTCTTCAAAAAGCAGAATCGTCAGATCAAGAGTCCGAGTCAAGTGCAAGCGAATTTAGGGCGTGCAGAAAGCGAAAATTACTGTCACAGGCCGAACTAAACGATTGGGTGCGCGATTTTGGTCTCACTAAGGAGAAATCCGAACTTTTTGCGTCTCGGATGGTACAGTGGGGATTTGCGGATTCAGAAGTGAAAGTAACAGCGTACAGGAAGTCATAAAGGAACACGAAGAGCGTCCACGCATATTCAGAAGCGTATATTACTCTGCAACCACAATCATAAAAATTAAATAACTATTTGTGTATTACTTATTTTTTTTAATTCTGAGAATCATAAAAATTACGTAAACGTTTTTTCCAAACAATTTTGTACATGTAAAGTGGGTTTGCCAAAATTCGTATCGTAAAATGCACCTGTGTTTCTATGTTCTGCATTTTCATTATACCATTTTCGACGAAACGTCCCTACGGTATTGTAAATAGGTTTTTTGCAATTATGAAATATTTGTGTTATTAATATTAATTTAAAAATTTTAACAAAACTGCAAAGTGCTGTGACATTTGAAAAAAATTTCCAAAAAAAAATTGCTGATTTCACTACATTTTTGAAATTTCACGTCCCTTGTCAGAACAGAAGACATTAACCCAGGGTGGTGAAATTTTGAACAGAAGTAAGTTATGTATAGGAGCAACTGTTCCGTTCTATTCCAAAAGGATTATAAAAAACTTGCTTTTTCGATCCCTCCTAGTAGGTTAGCTGTGCAAATAATGAAAACCAAAATATCGTGAAATAGCGGAATTTCGGTCTTATACCAAAAAAATTATAAGTCCGCCATTTGTTGTCAGATTTTGTTAAGTAAGTGCTTATTTTATTTGGAAAAATGCCAGCTATACGTAAAAAAACCAAAATCGCTGTTAGCATCGCGTTTTATATTTTATATGAATTTTTATATGAATTTTTCTGCCACATTTTTACTAAAAAAACGCAGTTTTTTAACCTTTTTAAGCCGCCAACATCAAAACTACTCACCCGATTTGAAAATTTTCTGAGAATGAGTTGTAGACGGCTCAATTTGCTTTAATTTGAGTAGTAGTAGGATCAAATACGTCAAAGAAGACGAAAGATATGCTCAAAATTGTAAGTGTACCTCCAAAAATTTAAAAAAAAAAGTTCAAAAATTTGTATCTCGAAAACCAATCGACAGAAAAATTTTTAAAACTCATTTTCGTGTTCAGTAGGTCAAAATCAATGAGAAAAACTATGCTAGAACCAAATAACAAAACGACTGTTGGCTAGTGTAATCGGTTATCATTACGTTCTGACCGGCATTTTTGAAAAAAATTCCACCGGCACACAAACCACACCAAACCGTTGATTTTTCTGGATGAAGTGGCAGCTCTTGAATCTCTTCAGGTTGCTCTTCGTCCCAAACGCGGAAATTTTGCTTGCTTTTATACCCATTGAGTCAGAAATGGGCCTCATCGCTGAACAAAATTTGGCTCGAAAACTTCGGATCTTCTTGGAACTTTTCAAGAGCCCATATAGCGAAACTATGTCGCTTGGGAAGGTCGGGCGGCTTCAGGTCTTGCACAAGCTGTATTTTGTATGCTTTAAATTTAAGATCTCGACGTAAAATGCGCCAAGTCGTTCCATACGTCAGTCCGAGTTGCTGCGAACGGCGCCGAATCGACTCTCCACGGTCTTCGTGTACACTCTCAAATACGGACGCTACATTTTCTTCACTGCGTGCTGGACATGGTGTATTCGGTCGAATATTATCCAATAATGAACGGTGGGTCTAAAGATGGGTGATGGCCTACGGCCTACGCTCAGTAGGCCGATTATGTCGATCATAAGTTGAGCGTTGATTCACAGAAAGTGAATTTTCGTAATAAAGTTGAACGATTTGTAAACGTTGTTCATTCGTAAGTCTTTCCATGATGAAATGCCAAACAATACTTAACAAACATAACATGATAGCATGACACGACTCACACGTGATCTGCCAAAAAAAGACTATTGAAAAAAGTATCTCTACTTGGATCACCCGTTATTATTCTATAGCGAAATTTTGTAATCCAAAAATTATTGCAAATTTAATAAAATTAATATATTTACATTCTATGATCTCTGAGGGACCGATTGGCACCAGCACTTCGGCCATAAACATCTCGCTACGAAATAATTTCGAACAAAAAATATTTAAGTTCAGAATTATTTTACTATACTTATATAATGCTATTATCAGTCCTAGGAAAAAGTGGTCAAAGAAGGTTTCGTTATATTTATATGATTTGATCGTAAAGTCTGATCGGTCATGAATTAAATGACCCCATTTCGAAGAAAATCGATGCCTAATTTAAAAAGTTGTAAATAAGCTACAACGTAAGGTTTTAACTTCAAAACATTCTTATCGATGTAAAATGTACAAAACAATGGTTATTTTCGCATTTTTTTTATGTCTAGCATTAGACATGCATTTAAACAAATGAAAAAGTTTGTTTTTGTCAACCGTTGTTATTTATTATATTATTAGTTATTTGTATTTATTAAATTTTGAATTTCTTTGGCAAAAATGAATATTTCAATATATTCATTTTATTTGATCAAAATTTGCAATTCCTTCCCCAAAACTTATAATTACGAAATTTTGTATTTTACTGACCAAAACTTTAATTGCCATATCTTCGTAAATAAGACTCCTAGACAGGAAAGCAATAAATTTTGATGTCAGCTATTTTTTTATTATCACAATTATGAATTTCATTACCAAAACATAAGCGAAAAGTACGAAAGTATGAAAATTCCTTACCAAAACGTGATGGCAATATCTCCGTACATAAGCCTAATTTAAGCGAAAAGGACTTTTGGCAATCCTTATTATCGGGTCAACATTTTGAATTTCCTTACTAAAACTTAACGTGGGAATATCTCCCTAAATAAGCCAATTATGTCGAAAAATACGATATTTTGATATCAGTTATTTTCTGGTCCAAATTTTTAATTTTCTTACCAAGCCATAAAAAGGTATTATCTCCATAAATAAACCTCCTAGACAGAAAAGTAAGTCTCATTTGAGATAACTTATATTTTAGTCAACATCCTTGAAAAGTTGTAACTTCCTCAAAACGTCGTAAGTCGTCACAAATTTGAGTTCTTTGCTAAAACTTGGAATGCCTATATCTCCTTAAATGAGAACTATAAGAATCAAATTTTGGTAACTTTTCTTGTCCAACGTTTAAATTTCCTTAGCGAAAAATAAAATTGATGTAATTTTTTAAATATATATCCTAGAGTGAAAGGACGAATTAATTCTAATATAGTGGAGAAGTTTAAAATTTGATATGACTTAATTTCTGGTCAACATTTTTAATTTCCTTACCAAAACTTCTAGAGCTTTGTTGAATTTTCTAGTCAACAATTTTTAATTTTCAAAACATTAAGGGCTTTAAGATCTTACACAAGCCTCCCCTAGTCAAAAGGAAAAACTTTAGGAAAAAATTGTTTTTGTCAAAAAAATTTTAATTTCCTTAGGAAAATTTAAAATGATTGTGAATCCCGAAATAAGGCTAATAGATCGAAATGAACTAAATTTTGACATCACTTTTTGCCACAATTTGAAACTATTAGTGTATTTATTGCGCAAAAAATCTAATTTTATTTCATAAAAATCAAAAATTAGTATTTTGGAAATATTTAAAAACAAATACATTTATAATTGAGCCTTTTTAAAGTTCAGGAATATTCCAATGACATTTTAATGTTCTTGAATAATGCTATTTGCATTTCGAGCCAGCTCGCTCTTTTTTATGCCTATTCTTTTTCCACCTAAAATAAAAAAAACATATATTTAATCTTTTATCCCTTGATAGCAAAATTATATCAATTGAATTACCAACCATAAGCCCTTCTGCCAACATGTTTATATCCCGCTTTGCAATTCGCATTTTATTTCCTTGGCTCGCAGGTGATTCGTTCTCGCCATTTCACATTTGTTATCCAGTTTCTAAAGTCTTTTAACACTTTATTTAATATGCCATCATGGTCGTCGTAAAACCTTTATCCTTAGCTCTAATAGCCACTTTAGGTAATATCATTCCACAGAGATAATGTCACCCTATCACCCTTTCCCAAAATGTACAAGGAAATGCGTACGAATGATTATTAGGATGGGGATGAGAGTTCAACACCGTGAGGGTGTGTTTGTGGATCCACCTGTGATTGAGTCTGTGTCTTCTGATGCCACTCAATTTTCACGGAACTGCTGCTGAATTTCTCATGCCATTTACAATGACTAAGTAAGGGGTTGACAGAAGACGTACGTACGTTCGAGTACATACATAAGATGGCAGTAATGCAAGGTATGGCTGCATCTTGGGCAGGACATTTAGTATCTACACACAATTCAAATTCAACAATTTGGAAGTGCCTTACTTTTATTATAATAGATGTACGACAAGTACTGCGTGCAGTTCATGTGTAAGTTCAAAGTGCTACTTAAGATTTTCAGTTAAGTGAGTTGAAAGTAAAGCAAAGGATTTAGCTAACAAACAAACAAAGGAAAAAATCTAAGAAAATAATTGACTGCTTAGTGATCTGTACATAAGAATTAATAACTGAGCACAAATCATCATATAGTTGATTTTGAAACTATAAAAGTTATTTATATGAATTACAATAAAAGTAAATTTTTATTCTAATTTTATGTCCAGGGAAAAGCCGGGTGACAAGGACCATATGGCTAGATTTTTGCAGCGACAGACCAGAGCCTCTGGTGGGAATCGAACCCACGACCCCCAAGTACGCTACCTACTCACCTACTGGGCAGCGCAAAAATTATTATATAGTACTCGTAGATAACGAATTTTGGTCCCTATAAAATCCAAACCACAAAGAATTTGGAAAAACGGTAAAATGTCATAATTGCGCATTGTCTTGTACAGGGTGCTTTTTATACCCTACACCACACTGTGGTACAGGGTATTATAACTTTGTGCATTTGTTTGTAACACCCAAAAGGAGAAGAAATAGACCCATCGTTTATTATACCGATCGACTTAGAATCACTTTCTGAGTCGATTTAGCTATGTCCGTCTGTCCGTCTGTCTGTCTGTCTGTCTGTCCGTCTGTCTGTGCATGTATTCTTGTAATCAAAGTACAGGTCGCAATTATGGTCCGATCTCGACGAAACTTTACACATATCTTTTTTTTGGCCCAAGGACGATCCCTATTGAATTTGGTTGAAATCGGTTCAGATTTAGATATAGCCCCCATATATATGTTAGCCCCGATTTGACATGTAAGCGCTGTAAAAACTTTATTTTATATCCGATCAGTATGAAATTCGGCAGGAAAAGGTTTCTTATTACATGAATGAACTCTGTTAAATTTGGAAGAAATCGGTTCAGATTTAGATATAGCCCCCATATATACATTACCCCCGATTTGACATATAAGCGCTGTAAAAATGTTATTTTATATCCGATCAGTGCGAAATTCGGCAAAGAGAGGTTTCTTATTACATGAAGGAATACTGCTAAATTCGGAGAAAATCGGTTCAGATTCAGATATAGCCCCCATATATATGTTACCCCCGATTTGACATGTAAGCGCTGTAAAAACTGTATTTTAGATCCGATCAGTGCAAAATTTGGCAGAAAGAGGTTTCTTATTACATGAATGAACTCTGTTAAATTTGGAAGAAATCGGTTCAGATTTAGATATAGCCCCCATATATACATTACCCCCGATTTGACATATAAGCGCTGTAAAAATGTTATTTTATATCCGATCAGTGCGAAATTCGGCAAAGAGAGGTTTCTTATTACATGAAGGAATACTGCTAAATTCGGAGAAAATCGGTTCAGATTTAGATATAGCCCCCATATATACGTTACCCCCGATTTGACTTGTAAGCGCTGTAAAAATGTTATTTTATATCCGATCAGTATGAAATTCGGCAGAAAGAGGTTTCTTATTATATGAATGAACACTGTTAAATTTGGAAGAAATCGAAATTAGATATAGCCCCCATATATACGTTACCCCCGATTTGACATGTAGGCGCTGTAGAGACTGTATTTTATATGCGATCAGTACGAAATTCGACAGATGGAGGTCTTTTTACATGAATGAGTATTCAGGGAAGATCGGTTCAGATTTATATTGATTGTTCCTCCTGATTTGGTATCAAACCGCTATAGAAGTTGTATTTTACTTCCGATCATTAAAATTTTCCAGAAAGATGTTTCTCAATTTAGGAACGAATATTGCTTAATTTGCGATTATCGTTTCAGAATTAGATAATATGTTTCTACCCATTTACCAATTATTGCAAATTATTATGGCAATGACCCTTATCGCATTGTTAGGGAGGTGTAGGGTATTATATAGTCGGCCCCGCCCGACTTTCTGCCTTTCCTTACTGGTTTTTAGATATGTTGTTTTCAATCAGACGATATTTTTTTTGAGTTGGTCTTTTTGACAGCTGTCACTTGATTTATGCTCAGTTTGGATGAATGGGTACGTTAATAAACAAAATGTTCGCATTAGGAGTAATGATAATCCACAAGCCATTGTTCAGACGCCGTTACATCAACAAAAAGCCACTGTTTGGTACGCTCTATGTGCTGAGGGACTCATTGGTACATATTTCTTCAAAAATTAAGCAATCAATGTGGAACGCTATAGAGCCATGATTAATGACTTTTTCCTGTCTGAATTGGAGGATTTTGATTCGGACGACCTTTGGTTCCAACAAGATGGCGCTTCATACCATATAGCCAACGAAACAATACATTTATTAAAGGAAACTTTTGGTGAGCGCATTATCTCGCGTCGCACAGTGTCGTGATGTCATATAAGAGGGGGCCAAAAATAGAGGGAGCTGTCGCAGGTGAATGAAATTTTGCATAAGTCGTTTTTTCGGTCGGAAAGAATATAAACGAAGTTTTGGAAAAATTGACTAAAGGACATTTATAGTCCCCATATATATGTTTTGTCGGATTTGTCCTAATAATACATTTTAACACTTTGCGAAATGAACTTTTTATTTATTTGAGATAATATGTAATAAATACAGATATACTCGTAAGCAGGGACTTGTACAGAGTTGGTTTAAGTTTAAGCGAGGATAAGCATAGGCAAAACCAAAGTATTGCAAAAAATAATATTTTTTGAGAAAATTTTAATAATTTTTAAATAAAAGCCTCATAAAAACTTCTAGAAACGCATAATTGTCATATTTTTGTGATTTTATTGTAAACTCTGAAAGGTTATGATTAAATTGAGACCATTCCGAAGAAAATCGATGCATAATTTAAAAAGTTTTAGCGAGGAAACCATGCACTTTTCTTATTTTTAGTTGTTATTACTTTTACTGTTACCATTTTTTACGCTTTTGTATTGTTTTTTTTAACGGCCTTCCAAATGTTTTTCGTATTTTTGAGTGATTTTGAAAACTGTAAACAGTTTATGCCTATGCTTAAACCATTAGTGCATGGTTTCCTCGCTATAACTTTTTAAATTATGCATCGATTTTCTTCGGAATGGTCTCAATTTATTCATAACCTTTCAGAGGTTACGATAAAATCACAAAAATATGACAATTAAGCGTTTCAAGATGTTTTTATGAGGCTTTTATTTAAAAATTATTAAAATTTTCTCAAAAAATATTATTTTTTGCAATACTTTGTAAGATATCGTCGAAACCGCTGAACGGATGGAAAATTGTATTGTGCGAAGTTGAAGGCTACTTAATTCTGAAGTTTGTAAAGCTTACCTGAACCAATTCGGATGAATGGTTCTCTAGTTATGCCATAATATGTCATCTCTTTTTCTTAGCCTAAAGGGTTGTCTCTTTAAATTCTCGCGATAAGCTGTGATATGGAAAGAAATTAGTGGTTGAACTACATAAAGTGGCATAACTCGAGAACCATTTATCCTATTTGGTTGAGGAAAGTTTTAAAGAATTAAATATTAAGTAGCTTTCAACTTCATCTAATACCATTTTCCATCCGTTCAGCGGTTTCGACGATATACAAGTATTACAAAATATTGCAAAAAAATTTGATTTTTTGATAAAATGTTAATATTTTTAAAATAAAACTCCCATAAAACAATCTAAAAATGAACATATGTTGTTCGGTCATGAATTAAACGAGCCCATTCCGAAGAAAATCGATGCATAATTTAAAAAGTTATAGCTAATTTAGCCAGGTTTTAACTTTAAAACCTTCTTATCGATGTAAAATTTACAAAAACAAACTTTAAAAGCTAAGATTGGAGATTTTGACGTTTTATGACGTCGAGAATCAGAATCTATGCATTAAAACAGAAACCCAAGAAAAAAATTTTTTTGTCGACCGGTGTAATTATTGGTTGGCTTTAAATTTATGATAACCAGATATGACGAAAATTAAGTTAAAATTACATTTATGATTTCTTACCTATCTACCTTTTTAACATGTAGGTTGCAGTGATGGAATGAGTTTGCACAACCGTGTATGTAAATTTGACTTTATATTGGATGTGGTAATAAGTAGTACGGTTTTGGCCAATACACAGAACTAATCACTGTATTTGCAAACGATTAACCTAGATATAATAAAGGCTTACGAAATCATAAAATTGGCAACGACTAATTTAAGTGACATGCGTAGAAATTCAGATGCGGAGTTTGATAAACTGTTTGAAGAATCTACACAACTTGCAAGAAGTTTTGGAATAGAAGCTGCACTACCTAGAAGAGTAGGCACTCAAAAGTATAGGGCTAATATTCCTGGTTCAGATGCCAAGGCGTATTTTAGGACAACATTGTTCATACCATATCTGGACGAAGTAATATCACATTTAAATAATAGATTTTCCGAACATGAAGCTATAATTACAAGTCTGTTTAATGTCGTTCCGATACGAGTTGTAAATCTAATAAAGGAAGATTTCGAAGAAGTCACACTTTTTTACAAAAACGATTTAAAAAATTCAGCAAAATCTGCCATCAAATGCATTAGATGCTATTTCAGTTTGTGATGAGGACATGTTCCCAAGCGTTTTTACCCTTTTGCAGATACTGGCCACAATACTTGTGACAACGGCATCTGCTGAGCGAAGTTTCTCGACGTTAAGAAGAATAAAAACTTATCTCCGGAACAGAATGGAAGGAGAAAGGCTATCTTATCTGGCTTTGATGTCTATATACGGGTGGGCCTAAAGAAACCAAGGGGTGTAAAAGTTTAATAACTTTTTCGTTTATTAATTTTTTTTATTTTTTCTTCCAGATTATACAAAAGGCAAATTTTTTTACACTAAGTATGAAAAATAATGTCTCTTAAATGACCACCGTTTTCAGCTTCGCACTGATGGGCTCTTTTTAGAGCATTTTCCATAACACCTTTCAAAACTTGTGGCTGTAGCGTTCGAATTTCTGCAACAATGTTTGCCTTGAGTTCAAGGATTGTCTCTGGCTTGTTCACATACACTCGCTCCTTCAAATAACCCCAAAGAAAATAGTCGGGTGCTGTCAAATCTGGCGATCGCGCTGGCCAATTAATTTCCGAATTTCTGGAAATTATTCGCTCTCCAAAAATTTGACTTAAAAGTGCCATTGTGTCTCGGGCAGTATGGGCAGTGGCTCCGTCCTCCTGAAACCACATACCAGGTCTGTTTTCAAGAGTAGGACGTAAAAAATTTTCTATCATAAACCGATACCGCTCTTCATTTACGGTTACAGTACTTGCATCTTCATTCTCGAAGAAGTAAGGCCCAATGACATTTTCAGATGTGATCCCACACCATACTGTACACCTGATGGGGTGCAATTGGCGTTGATGAATGGCTCTTGGATTTTGAGAACCCCAGAACCTACAGTTCTGCTTATTAACAAAGCCATTCAAATGAAAATGAGCTTCATCACTCATAATCAAATTTTTAATAAAGTTGATTTCATTTCTGGCCAACTCTTGAAATTTAACTGCAAAATTTAGACGTTGCCGATGATCTGGGGGTTTTAATTCTTGCACCAATTGGACCTTATATGGGTATAACTGTAAATATTTTTTTTAAATGCGCCGTAGTGACGTACGAGACATTTCTAGCTGAGCAGAACGCCTTCTGACAGATGTTTCTGGTGCTTCGTTAACACTTTGCTGTACTCGTTCAATATTTTCCGCAGTGCGACTTACACGTGGTCTACCGGTTCGAGGCAATTCTCTTACGCTGCCATGTTGGTGATGACGATCAACTAAGCAACGAATCATTGCTTCAGAGGGCGAAATTCTGACGTTAAAATGTCGACGATATGCTCTTTGCGTTAAAATAATTGATCTCTGGTTTAAATAATAAAATTCTATTGTTCTGGTTCTCTGTTCAATTGTGAACCTCTGCATTATAAATTCTCCAAGTGTTGTCTATATAATCTGAAAGAAAAAATAAAAAAAATAATATTATTAAACTTTTACACCCCTTGGTTTCTTTAGGCCCACCCTGTACAAAGATGAAGTCAAAATCGATGAAATAATTGATATATTTCTTTCAAAAAATCGAAGATTAAATTTTTAACTCTTACGTATTTTATTATAAAAAGTTTTACTGATCTCGTACTAAAGTACACATTTATATTTAGGAATAAAATTCGAATACAAAACTAAGGAACTTAACATCCATTACCTATACAATAAACGCAATTTTTTAATTGTTTATCTTTGTTATGGAAAAAAAGTTAACCCTTTGTAGAAGGAGTGGACCAATATGGCCCATCTTAGAACTTAGCCGGAGATAGAAACAAATATTACCATGTACCAAATTTGAAGTCAATCGGTTACTCCTTTCGAGAGATATCGAGCGAACCAGCCAGCAGACAGACAGACATACTGACAGACGGACGGACATTGCTCATTCGACTTAAAATGGCTCAAAACGGATTTCCGCCGAACATACTTGGGGTCTTAGGTCACTCCTTCGATGTGTTACAATTTTTTTCGTAGCAAATGATATATACCCTCGTCACACTAAATATAAAAAATATCAAAAAAATTCATGTTTTTTTAATTGTCTACGGAAGTTTGTGTATACATATTGTCAAAACCTGACTTCACACCAGACCTGTCTTCTTGCTAACGGTACATCACATATGATCAATATTTGTAAACTATAACAGTGTTGCAATTGTAGCAATATGTTTCACACTTGCATTTCAATGGCATTTTGTACCAACCGTGAACAGAAAATTTGAATTTAACCCCTTATTACTGGATACGAAATTTCATTGAGTTTCTTAACAATTATCATTTTGCAAACGAACCACAAGATTGAGTCACAATAACTCAAAAACTGCTCAATATTTTTGGATAATATTTTACACTGTTTTTAGTTGTTGTGTTTTTCATAAAATTGTGTAAAAAAATCAACAATTCCAACATCAGCTCTTACCATTTTTGGCCACGCTCGTGACACTGTGCGTCGTGGTCCTGAGGTGTGGCCTCCAAGATCGTTCGATTTAACACCGCTGAACTGTTTTTTGGCGGGGTTATGTGAAGTCGCTTGTCTAAAATACTCGACGCGTTATTGTTGACATACAGCCCCAAATGCAGCAAAAAGTGGTCAAAAATTGGGCTTCTCGGCTGGAATGTATTCGAGCCAGTAGCGGCGGCCAATTACCCGAAATCATTTTTAAAACATAATGGCAAACCCTCATCTTTATAATAAAGCTATATTCTTGGCCATAACATTAAATAATATGCGTTTTATTTCTTGTTGAAACTCACGACTAGAAAAACACCCCTTAATATACGCGGGCATCGTAATCTAAATTCATAACTATTCAGAATGGGTCGGCTTTGGAATTTCCTTTATAATATTCACCCACATTTTTAAGTATTCTATATTATAGACATAGATCTCCTTCAACGCATTTGTGTTTTAATACTTAGCAAAGTTTTCGTGTTAATTGTAAATTCTTTAAAGAGATTTCAACTTCTGATGTTTACTAAGGCAAATTTAATCCATGTCTGTTATCGTGGCTGACAATAAAATGTTAATGACACTTTAGTCTTTCGTCAAGTTTTTGAAAATGTTATAGACTTACGGTACTACTCATTCGGCCACATATTATGACGCAGCTTTCCGTAACATCATAACTTTTATGGGCTTTAAAACTTTCAGGGGCTTTGGAATTGTGGTGGGGAAGGGGGGACTGGTTTTGTCTGTTTGTGGTCCTATTAAAATGTTATCCGCAAAAAACCACTACAAACATTAATGCGAATGGAAACATAAAATAAGCTGCTACAGATATCCTTGTCAATGAATTCATCATGGAGATGAAGAAAACAAAAGGACACAATGAAGTGGATGAGTGGACGGAAGGTCCTATGAACACTATAGGTCACAAAGAAAATAAATGTAAGGCTAAAGCATGAATAATGACTATTAATTTGTGGATTTCTGTTTTATGTAGCCATGAAGTTACTCTTGTGCACTTAATGAATAAATATTGATTGTAGAGCAGAATTACATACGAATAATTTGTAGAAGTTATCTAGTGCTTGGATTGGTTTTTAAATTTATTTATTTAAAGAACATGGCATTTAATTATTTAGTACTCGTACAGATTGGAATCTATGAGAAATGTTCGGAGTAATCGTTATGCAGACTATTTTTAGAAATATTAAACAATATTTTTTTGAAGTTAAAAATAATATACTCGTATGTTTAAACCTCCAACCTTCCCAACAGCATATGACGGATTTTTTGTGTAAAGAAATTGTCTTATAATTTACAAATATATATCACGAAACATTACTTACCCCAATTTAAGGGAAGTCGAGCGCAACGACAGTATTTTATTTATAGACTTCTAAGTGTGCCCGTGAAGAACCAGTAACCATGATTTAATTTTGTCCTTCGTACTTGGTATGGATACAGTAATAAAGTTACACAAGTACGAGTATTCATAGTAAAGTGGGTCCCAAGATATGCATTTTGCGCAAAATGACAATGTAAACAGTTTTTTAAAGAATCAAAAATTATTTGAAGAATTTCAACGACCATTGACTGATTGTCAGTGACGTTTCACTTTGGCCAGAAGTCATTGCTCACTGATTGTCCATTGAAGATAGGAATACAAAGGTCATTGTCAAGATACTATTTCATATTTTGTATGCGACTCATAAGAGAATGCAGATTGAACGAAAATTTAAGTTGTATTGGGCGGCAATGGCTTATGTTCAAAGGCCAAATCTTTCCAAGATCTTTCAATGACCGTTAGCTGGGAGAAAATGACTTTTGAACGAAGTCCAATGAACGCTCATTGCAGGATGTAAAAATATGTCTAGAGGTCAATTAGCTTAGACTGGATAAAAATTTCCTATGATTGGAGGTCATTGACCTTTGAGAGCCGACACACGTATTTAACAGATATGAATGATATTTATATGGAGGGCAACGACTTTTAGCTGTAGAGCAAATACATTAGATACCATGGTTAGGTGTGACAGAAGTACAATGATACTTATCTAGATGTAAATGACCATAAACTAGGTAACAATTTATCTTGGATAGATGTCAATGACCATAGACTAGATGACAATGTCCATTGACTATGTCAATGAACTTCGGATAGATGTGAATAACCTTTGAGATAATGTCAATGACCATTGCGTAGATGTCTATAGCCATTGAGTAGATGTAAATGAATATAACTTGAGATCAATTACTAAATGTCTATTATACTCGTAACTGACTGAATGTCAATGGAAATTGACTGAATGTCAATAGAAATTGACTGAATGTCAATGGGAATTGTCTGAATTTCAATGACAATTGACTGAACGTCAATGACAATTGACTGAATGTCAATGACAATTGACTAATGTCAATGACAATTGACTGAATGTCAATGACAATTGACTGAATGTCAATGACAATTGACTGAATGTCAATGACAATTGACTGAATTTCACTGGAAATGGAGTAAATGTCAATGGCAATTGACTGAATGTCAATGACAACTGACTGAATGTCAATGACAATTGACTGAATGTCAATGACAATTGATTGAATGTCAATGACAATTGACTGAATGTCAATGAAAATTGACTGAATGTCAATGACTATTGACTGAATGTCAATGACAATTGAATGAATGTTACTGACAATTGACTAGTTGCCTATGACCGGTGAATACAGAAAAATGAAAAAGACTAGATGACAATGACCATTAACTATGTCAATGAACTTCGGATAGATGTGAGTAACCTTTGAGATAATGTCAATGACCATTGCGTAGATGTCTATAGCCATTGAGTAGATGTAAATGAATATAACTTGAGATCAATTACTAAATGTCTATTATAACTGACTGAATGTCAATGGAAATTGACTGAATGTCAATAGAAATTGACTGAATGTCAATAGAAATTGACTGAATGTCAATAGAAATTGACTGAATGTCAATGAAAATTGACTGAATGTCAATGACAATTGACTGAATGTCAATGACAATTGACTGAATGTCAATGACAATTGACTGAATGTCAATGACAATTGACTGAATGTCAATGACAATTGTATGAATGTTACTGACAATTGACTAGTTGCCTATGACCGGTGAATACAGAAAAATGACCACAGCCTAGAAATCAGTGACCTTTCACTAGAAGTAAGTTATGTATTCTAGATTTGGGTGAGTTCCTGCAGTTAGGCCTGACCGCACCGTGCTCTAAAGACCTAGGTGAATACATGCGTCGACCAACGCCCCCACACAATGTGCATGAGTACAAAACAATTATCTGTTTCTGACACTTTTGCCATCCTCTTTGGTTAGGAGCGGAGCCCATCTAAAACTCCTTACCATTCTATGGGTCAAAGCACCTTGTTGGTTCGCAAATCAACATCCGACTCTATTCTCTCCCAGCGATTTAGGTTTCAATCACAGCCACCACGATGCCCCCCGAAGGGACCACACCAAAAGTCAGGCCAGAACCTACGTTCCAGGAGCGTTCCTGACTCCCTCGGTACCAGATTAAGTACTCTCGTCAGACTACGTTGCCGAAGATACTATCAGTTAGATTCCAGAAAATCAAAGACTGATGATCCATCTGCGATCACTGTTCAGTCCCCATACTGGTAGTATATGGGAACTACGGGATTCGATATAGATTCTATTCGATACTAGAGGTCAATTAAAATTGTTTGAAAATTTATTGTCAGTATCATTGTTAATGAATATCAACCATTGAATTGAGGTCAATAACATTTGACCGACGGCTAAAGACATTTAATTGGAGGTCAGTTTAAAGTAGGTAAATAACATTTGATAGGAAGTCACTGACCATTGAGGATTTTCACGGCATGTTAACTTACTTTCACTGGAGGTCGATAACATTACACAGGACATCTATCAATGAATAACACTTTTCTATAAGTCAAAGACATTTTTATCCGTGATATAATACTAAAATCTAACCTAGTCGGCAATGGCCATTGAGTGGATGTAATTTAACATTGAGTGGAGGTCAATGACAATTGACTAGATGACAATGTTAATCGCCTGGAGATCAATGAGAAATAATTAAGGCCTATTACAAATGACTGGTGGTGGAAGAATGTTAACTTGATCTAAATTAATGTGGACTAAAGGTCTGCGAATATTGACTAATAGGACTATTGGTCAAGGCTCATTAAATGGAGGTTAGTGGAAGATAACTAAAGGGTCGTATCCATTGATGTCAATGGATATTGAAAAGAGGACAATGACCATTGAGTGGATTTCAATGATTATTGAGTGAAGGTCAGTGACATTTTACAGGACATTGAGTGGAAGTCAATGTCCACTATGTCAAATGACAAGAAATCAATTACAATTGACTAAAAGTCAATGACAATTGACTAGAAGTCAATAACAATTGACTAGAAGTCAATGACAATTGACTAAAAGTCAATGTCAATTGACTAGAAGTCAATGTCAATTGACTAGAAGTCAGTGTCAATTGACTATAAGTCAATGTCAATTGACTAGAAGTCAATGACAATTGACTAGAAGTCAATGACAATTGACTAGAATTCAATGACAATTGACTAGAAGTCAATGACAATTGACAAACGGACGTTTAAAATTTGCTATAAGTCACTGACAATTGACAAAAGGTCGTTGAAAATTGACTAACGGTTACTGACAATTGACTGACGGAAAATGACAATTGACTAACGGTCAATTACAATTAACTAACGATTAATGATAATTGCCTAACGGTTAATGAAAAATGACTAACGGTCAATGAAAATCGACCGGAAAAGGACATTTGACCAGAAGTCAATGAAAATTGACTAGCAGTTAATGGCAATTGAATTAAAGTGATTGACAGTTGACTAGGTCATTGACAATTGACTGAAGGTCATTGCGATTGACTAAAAGTCATTGACAATTGACTAAGGGTCATTGATAATTGAGTAGATGTCATTGATAATTGACTAGATGTCATTGATAATTGACTAGATGTCATTGATAATTGACTAGATGTCATTGATAATTGACTAGATGTCATTGATAATTGACAAGATGTCATTGATAATTGACTAGATGTCATTGATAATTGACTAGATGTCATTGATAATTAACTAGATGTCATTTATAATTGACTATAGTTCAATTAAAATTGACTGAAGGTCAATGACAATTAACTAGATGACAATTGACTAGAGGTCAATGAATATTGACTATTGGTCAATTACAATTTGCTAAAGAACAATTAGAATTTGCTAAAAGTTAATGACAATTTATTAAAGGTCAATGACAATTGACTAAAGTTCAATGACAATTTTGTATAGATAGAGACATATGAGATTTAACTATTACCAATGACTGGTGGTGATGGAATGTAAACAAGACGTCAGTAAATATTGAGTAATATAATATGGAATATTACACGAATTAATGTGTCAATCTGTGTGGAAGGTACCAGAAATACTTTAAATACATTGCACTGTGCCGAACTATAAGCGGTTATGTGCACAAATAAATGAACTTTGTGAGCTATTCAATATTCAATGTGGTATAATTTAACCATATTGTGAGGGAGGTACAAAAAAAGGAGTGGTGGAAACGTCCATTTTTCACAGGACTATAAGTACACCAAAAGCGTTATACCGTTCAAAATTTTGTAGTATTTTCGCGCATTGGTACTCACGCTATAAGCTTTTCAATTTTTGTACTAAATGGTCCCTTTGCGTGGGAGGTACCAAAAGGGGCGTGGCAATAACGCACATTTTTCGCTGGACTGTAGGCGCTATAAATGCATTACCCCGCGCAAAACATAAAGAATTTTTATGCACTGGTATTACTGTTATAAGCTGTTTACTTTTTGTACTAAATGGTCCCTTTGTGTGGGAGGTACCAAAAGGGGCGGGTCACTTCACCCATTTTTCTCAAGTTGATAGCGACAGACAAACTATTACTATGTGTGGAATTACAGAGGATTCGGATAAGTAGTATAGCAGTTATTAGAGAATCAATATTTCACTAAATTTTAACCCTTTGTGAGGGAGGTACTAGAAGGAGTGGACCAATATGGCCCATCTTCGAACTTAGTTTGAGATAGAAAAACAAATTATTCCATACCAAATTTAAAGTCAATTCGTTACTCCTTTCGAGAGTTATCGTGCGCTCCAGCTAGACAGACAGACGGACATTGCTCAAATGACTTAAAATGGCTCAAAACGGATTTCCGCCGAACATACTTGGGGTCTTAGGTCACTCCTTCGATGTGTTACACTTTTTGTCCGTAGCAAATGATATATACCCTCGTCACACTAAAGTGAAGGTAAAAGAAAGTGAGGGTATAAAAATATTGAATAGAGTTCAAAAAATATTGACTAAAGGTCAATGCAAATAACCTAAAGGTCGGTGACAATTTACTGAAGGTCAATTACAATCGACAAAAGTCAGTGACAATTTTCTGAAGGACATATCGATGACAATTGAATATACGTCAATTACCGTTGAGTGGACGTCAATAAAAATTAACTAGAGGTCAATGAAGAGAACGTTGAGAATTGACTAAACGTCGATTACACTATGCAACAAAACTTTTGTCGAAGGGCTGTGCATAACAATTTCTGATATAATATGGTGTCCTAAACATGAAAGAAATATTTAAAAAATATTTTATGGTACTTTTTTAAAAAAAAAATCTTTTAAATTCGCATTTTCTTGGAAGGTGCCTTTAGTATTTGGACCATATTTTCTGAAGTATATACTCGATACACCGGGATACACTTAAAATTGAGAAAATTATGAGGACTACAAATTTTAGTAATGACACATTCACTGGGGAACAGAAGTTAAGTAACTGTTATTAAAATAATTTGAAAAATTAAGATTTTTTTAAAAAAAAATCGTTTTTTGCTGGCGCGAAGGAAAAAATAAAAAATTAACTAGACGTCAATTACCATTAAGTGGATGTCGATGTTTGAATGAGGTCAGTACAGAGAACAATGGTCTTTAATATTTTACTGGAGATTATTAGAAAATAATTAGATCTCCACGACAATAGATCTCCGAGGTCGATTGGCTGAATCTCAATGATCATTGACTGGAGGCCAGTGACCATTGGTTGGAGATTGGAATTGACTGAAGTTACTAGTTAAACCATATACAAAGGTAATCATTGAAGTCGACAACCATTAAATTCTGATTTATGACAACTGGCTGGAGCTCAGTAGACACTGACCGACGGTCAATGATAAAATAATAGATATCTATGCCAATGTATTTGAGGTTCTATGAATGTATGACAATTCTTTCATTGGCCAAAGTTCAATGAAGTTTACTGTTCATTGACTGCAGGTAAATGATCACAAACAGTCGCTGACAGTGAGTCTTCTTCATCTATTTATTTGTAATGTATATATTTTTGTCTCTGCAACATTCTCTAATATATTTATTTGTAATATATACACTTACTTCATGTATTTACAATTGCAGCTCGTATTTGTACATCTAATAAAGGGCATTACGTGCGAGACAAAACATGTGAATTATTTTTATACAGTAGATCACATCTGTTGTTTAAATTGCCACTCCGCTATGTAGTAGTGATAAGATGATGAAGGTGTACAACAATTTAATAAACATTTCGCATTAAATTGAATGTTCTAAATTTAAACATTTTCATTCAAACATTTTCCCTAAACTGATTTTTATTTCATGAATTATTTAACCTAATTTTCTCAATATTGTTAAGAATTTAGATTGAATAATCATATCATATCATAGAGATCATGGCTTATCCCTCAATTTCTTGACTGTTTAGCAATCAATGCATTTTCGCACATTTAGGATTTCTTCTCATTTTCATTTAGTTATTTGAATTTAGATTAAATTTTTATATCTTTTACATAGAATATTTTAAACCAGATAGCTTTTGCAAGGCTGCCTGTCTATTACAACTATAAACTGTTTAGAGAATATGGAAAAACTTTCCTAAAATTAATTTCCGTAATATGACCTTTAAAAGCGCGTCGCCAAGAGAAAGTCAAATGGCAAAACGTGATAACAAAAACAGCATGACAAAATTAGCAAAGTTATTAAAACTTAGTTAATAGAGTTGCCCTTCTCACCACAGCCAAACGCAGAAGTTGGAAAAGATAAATTAGTCTGCAGGTTTTGCAGAGTACGTGAGCAATGTTAATGCCATTTTGCTCGCTTTAGTTAATGCCAGTAATGAAATTATTCTTCTTGAGATGAGAACATAAACAAACAAAAAGTGCTGAAATTATGCACAATATGTTCGTGGTAGTTTACTCCATGTAAATGCTTAATTATACATACATGCATCATAATAATTAAAATAATCCGAAGCAAAGAAAATAAATACATATATGCTTATAACTGAAAGGGCAAAGGTGGACTAATATAATAAATCTTAAAACTAATATCAATTGCAATAATGTTTCCCTATATCTGTAAATTAAATTTTTCTAAAAAACAATTAAAAAATGTGATTCTAAAAATCCGTGGCAAGTTAAAATACCTTTAGGTCTGTATGCGGCCTATGCGTAGAGCCCAGAAAATAATTAGCCTAACATTCCACTATAATATAACACATTATTGAACGTACACGCATTAAATGCCGCTGTGTATTAACTAATTGCGTATTTAGGAGTGTAATAAAGGGAGTAGGAATTCAGGGGGTTTCGATGCCCAAGTTATAATTCAATTATGGAGCGCAGTTTATAGCAAATATTCCTAAATTTAGTTCTCTGCTCAATTAGGCAAATCCCATTTGTAAATGGTATTCATAAAATAATTAATTAAATTCCACTATACACCTATAGATGACGACATCGGAGGTAAATCGCCTTCAAAGAATTTAAAAAATACTTATAAATTATATTTTAAGGAAATTACAATTTCTTTTAACAACTTGTATGTATATTCTCAGTATTTAGAAGAAAGCTCACCAACACATTTTGACAGAAAAATAAATTTGATATATGACTAACAATTATAGTTATATGTATATCGCACCCACGAAAGTGTATTCAATCAAGTTTTGATCAGTTTTTCAAGAAATTTATAGTCAAATTCAGGCTCTGCATGACTTGTTATCTCATCTCTTCCTCTGGAAATGTTGAATAAACTTTTCCATAACAAAACTCTAAAACGGTACATTTTTAATTAATACACATTTGTATATCATATGCAATATTTAAATAATAATGGAAAAAAACTATTAATATAGATGGACTATATATATAAAGAAGAATGTGTGTTTGTTTGCTTGTTTGTTTGTTGGTTTGTTTGTTTGTTGGTTTGTTTGTACCATATAGACGTCTAAACGGCTGGACAGATCTTCTTGAAATTTTCACAGAAGGTACATGTGTGGGGTGTGGTGAAAATAGGGTACTTGAATTTTCGATATATCAAGTGGGCGTGGCCCCGCCCTCATAAGACAAATTTTAAAATTGAGATATCTTGCACAATTTGTTAGCGAGAGTGCTGTAATTTTGCACATATGTATCTGGTGGCAGTCTACGTGATTGGTCCAAAAATGGACGGGATCGGACCAATAATCGTGGCATCGCCCATATAAGCCAAATTTAAAAAATGATATATAATTCACAATTTGTTAGCGAGAGTGCTGGAATTTTGTGTACATGTATCTAGTGGCAGTCTACGTGACTGGTCCAAAAATAGGCGGAATCGGGCCAATGGGCGTGGCACCGCCTATATAATCCAAATTTTTAAATTGAGATATTTTGCACAATTTGTTAGCACGCGTTCAGTAATTATCTGCATATGTATCTGGTGGCAGTCTACGTGATTGTTCCAAAAATGGGTGGGATCGGACTAAAGGGCTTGGCCCCGCCATATAAGCCAAATTTTGAAATTGAAATATATTCCACAATTTATTGACGAGAGTTCTGTAGTTTAGTGTATATGTATCTGGTGTCATTCTACGTAATTGGTCCAAAAATGGGCGGGATCGGACCAATGGGCGGTATCGGACCAATGGGCGCGGCCCCGCACATATAAGTTAAATTTTTGAATTGAGATATCTTGAAAATTTTGTTAGCGAGAGTGCTGTAATTTTGTACATATATATCTGGTGGTAGTCTACGTGATTGTTCTAAAAATAGCCGGGATCGGACCAAAGGGCGTGGCCCCGCCCATATAAGCCAAATTTTGAAATTGCACAATTTGTTAGAGAGAGTGCTGTAATTTTGTGCAAATGAATCTAGTGGTAGTCTACCTGATTGGTCCAAAAATGGGCGATATCGGACCAATGGGCCCCGCCCACATAGACCAAATTTTGAAATTTAGATATCTTGCACAATTTGTTAGAGAGACTGCTGTAATTTTGTGCATATGTATCTGGTGGTAGTCCGATCCCGTCCAAAAATGGACGGGATCGGACTAATGGGCGTGGCCCCGCCCATATAAGCAACCTTTTTAAATTGAGGTATCTTGCACAATCTGTTTGCGAGAGTGGAATCAGACCAAATGGCGTGGCCCCGCCCATATCACCCAAATTTGAGCTATCTTGCACAATTGAGTAGTGATAGTACTGTTTATATGTATCTGGTGGTAGTCTACGTAATTGTTCCAAAAATGGCTGGGATCGGACCAATGGGCGTGCCCCGCCCATATAAGCCAAATCTTGAAATTAAGATATCTTACACATTTTTTTGGCGAGAAAGCTGTAATTTTGTACATATGGTGGAAGTCTACCTGATTGGTAAAAAAATGGGCGGGATCGAATAGATTAACGAGATTCCTGCTGTCCCTATCTACATGAGCCATGTTTTAATAAATGAACGGGATCGGAAATCTGAAGTCTGGGGCAACGAAGTGGACCGGGTCCAGCTAGTTATCAATATAAATTCGAATGGTATTGATTCAAGGGAATATCTAAAATCCTGTAAAACATGCAGTTACTCAGTGATATTGACTTAAAAATAACTAGATACGAGTATCTAATCGTAACTATTTTAAACAAATCGAATAAATAAAATGCCTCCCATTGCCTTTGTTGGAAACATTTGCTCTGATAACTTCATAGTTTTACGTGGAGATAATCAGATGAGTTACACGTATATGCACACTTACATAAACAATAAACACTCAACCTTAGAGGTAAATTGGCTATATTTACATAGCGTTATGAATTTAAATATTTATTGGCTGCAATTATAAAGCAGTATTTGTGAAAAATACACGGATACAAATTTAGAGTAATTAAAAATTTCCTTAATCAATAACTACAGCTGGTTGTAATTCAATGAGTTGAAACTAGGTCAATGTCCATTGGCAGGAAGTTAATGACTATTGACACTAGGTCAATGACAATTGACTATACGTCAATGACAATTGACTATACGTCAATGACAATTGAATGTACGTCAATGACAATTGACTGTACGTCAATGACAATTGACTGTACGTCAGTGACAACTGACACTAGATCAATGACAATTGACACCAGGTCAATCACACTAGGTCAATGACAGTTGACACTAGGTCAATGTCAATTAACACTATATCAAAGACAATTGAAACTATCAATGAATATTGGCACTAGGTCAATGGCTATTGACACTAGGTCAATGACAATTGATACTAGGACAATGACCATTGCCACTAGCAATGACTATTGACACTAGGTCAATGACTATTGATACTAGGTCATTTACTATTGATACTAGGTCAATGACTATTGATACTAGGTCAATGACTATTGACACTAGGTCAATGACTGTTGATACTAGGTCAATGACTGTGGATAGGGCTGAGTTCAGGCTACTATCGGGGTCAGCTGGTGGCGGATAGCTGAATGACCTACAGATATGTAGGTTAGCTGCGAAAAATAAGCAGTCCCCAACCAAGAACGGCAGATTCCGAGGATGTACTATAAAAATGTACATATGTCCGACGAAGACTCTGCGCCATGGCGACCAGATACCGCCATTAACTAAGTATCCCCCACAAGGGGTGCTATCAAAAGATTAGCAATTAGGAGAGTGATGCCTCCGTGGAACCCCTAATCAAAAAAGCCTCGGCATTAAGATTGAGACCAGTAAGATCTTAATTATGGCATACTGGAAAATACGAATTGGATCAGACGATAAATTGGCTGACGAATGTTGTAATCTACAACCTGAGTACGCCGGAGTGAAAACCTGCTGAAATGGCTTCTAGGCTAATACAACATCCGCCTTCGTCCCGCTAAAAACTGACAAGCCTCAAAGAGCGCTCAAAATTCGACGCCATTGAGTTGGTGGTGTAGTTTTCCAGTTGATATTGTCCTGATTAATACGAATCCGGCTATGAACGTATGGTCTCATAAGGATCATACGTCAACCCTCGCATGGCCTCCCTGCTTGCATAGATAACCATGGGATCACACAAACGTAGCTACATAGCGAATGGAGATAGCGGCATTGAGTTGGGACCCAGTGAAGAAATGAGCCTTAACGCACATAACACATACAACAATCATAACAAGATCCAACCAAAAAAAAAAGATAATGAAAATAAAAATGAAGAAGGAGAAGGAAGTAACCCATCTGGAATCGAGGAGGTCTATGGTACGCCGGGCAATATCATGCCCACCTGTGTTGACCAGGCAAACAGCTCCGCCGTTAGAGTAGCGGATAGCGCAACAGCCGAAACAACTCAACCCTAGGAGCAACTTGTAACTGAGCAAGATAACACTCATATCGTGAAAGTAAGTTTCACTGAGTTAGGAAACTTGACAGTTGGTCTAATGGATTACGCCAAGATCCGAAATAACGTCCATCATGCCATCAAAGATCAGGTGAGGGCAATAAGAGTCGCATACAAAAAAGTGCGAGACGAAAGGGACATGGATACACGGAAACAGGAGCGCCAAATAACCGAGGGGAGCACGCAGACATCTCCAAAAACACGACCCTTAATACGTGAAAATAAAAGGGGGAGAGATAAAAGAGAGGCGTCACCAAATAAGGAAACCTAAAAGGCCAAAAATACGGTCGAAAATGGAAAACCAAAAAAGGCGACGGATACGAAGAAGACAATCGAATCACCCATACCGCCTGAAGTGTCGATACCGACCAGCAAATGGGAAACAGTGAAAAAAAGAGGAGGAGAATACGGAAGCCTAAACCGGATACTACCGGATACGCAGACATTCTGGGCAGGCTGAAAACAGACCCACAACTAGTGGAAATCGGGGAATATGAAAACAAAATTAGGAGAACTCATAAGGGAGACTTAGTCCTTGAGCTAAAAACCGGTAGCAGCTCCCTGAGGGAAGATTTCAATAAGAAGATAGAAACTTCTCTAGAAGGATCCGCTAAAGTGAACACGCGCATTAGTGTAACGGTGATAGAATGCAAAGATATGGATGATACGAAACCGGTGATATGCAATGCTTTCGCTAAAGTCTTGGACCTACCAGGTCTAGACGAAACGATAGTAAAATCAATAAGAAAGACCAACCGCGGCACTCAAACGGCAAAGGTCAGTCTACCCGTCGAAGCCGCACAGAAGGTGCTGGAAATGAGGAAGATAAAAATTGGCTGGTCGGTTTGCCGACTAAGAGAGACTGCTACGGTGACAAAGTGATTCAGGTGCCTAGAGTTCGGGCACCTTGCAAGGAATTGCAAGGCGGCGACGGATAGATCGAATCTCTGCCGAAAATGCGGAGAAGCAGGACACATTGCGAAGGAATGCAGCTGAGAAGCCAACTGTGTGCTGTGCAAGTCCAGCGGCGGGGTCGACCTAAAGCGACCATCAGGCTATTATAATGACGGTGGAGAATAAAACAAGGCCAAAGGCAGGTAAGATTGGGAAATCCACATTCTGTGGCTGGGCAAAAGATAAGCTGGATACGGAAACCTTCGTAGAAGTCTTCTCTAAACACCAGTTAAGCGAGATCTCAGCTGAGACTGTTACGGATGCAATGAAAACTGCATGTGACTCGTCAATGTTAAGAAGGAGACAAAGCCACAGAAGGGTGGAAAACTTCTGGTGGAATAAGCACATAGCCGAACTAAGGAGAGTATGCTTGAAAACTAGGCGGCTATTACAACGCGGCAGGTGAAGACCAGATTTCCTTATCAAAAGGGAAAACTATCACAAGGCGAGAAGCTCGCTCCAAAAGGCCATAAATGAGAGCAAAGCAGATAGTTTTAAACGGTTGTGCAACGAGGCCGACTCTAATCCCTGGGGTAACGCCTATCGCGTCGTAATGTCCCATATAAAGGGGAAGAGGATGCCCCAAGTTACGTGCCCGGAGCTTATTAACAGAATAATTGTTACCCTTTCCCCCCAAGGGGAACCCTCTACAGTGGAAACAATACACCAGTTCATTATCCGCCGGAAGTTACCGTAGGCGAAATATTGGAGATGGACTCTAAAATAGGCGCAAACAATCGCCGGGAATAGACCTTATCCCAAACAGAGCTCTGAAGCTTGCTCTAAAGACGAGACCTCAACTTATCGCCGATCTATTCAATGAAATCTTAAAAAATGGAGTATTCCCGAAAATATGGAAAAGACAAAGGTTTATCCTGTTACCCAAGCCAGGGAAACAACTCGGAGAACCAGAGTCGTATAGACCAATATGTTTACTTGATACCATGGGTAAATGCTTGGAGAGAATTATATATAATGGATTGCTAGCAGCCATATAGGAAGCCGAAGGACT
Organism: Eudasyphora cyanicolor; assembly: GCA_963930755.1. Classification (NCBI taxonomy): domain Eukaryota; kingdom Metazoa; phylum Arthropoda; class Insecta; order Diptera; family Muscidae; genus Eudasyphora; species Eudasyphora cyanicolor. The sequence goes on from OZ005734.1 coordinate 19,619,311, forward strand.
GTCGAAAACACAATTCGGATTCAGAAAAGCGAAGTCAACTGTCGATGCCATAAACTATGTGACGAACATGGCAAGAGAGACCATTCAAGGAAAGAGATCAGCATGGAAGTATTGCGCGATAATAACACTGGATATTAGGAATGCTTTTAATTCAGCTAGGTGGAACCATATCATGGCATCACTACGGAAACTACATGTGCCAGAATACTTAGTACGGATCGTAAATGACTACCTATAGGATAGGACCCTATGGTATGACACAGATAATGGCACGGGAACTTATAGTCACAGCTGGAGTCCCCGCAAGGATCAGTCCTGGGACCCTTACTGTGGAACACAATGTATGATGATGTGTTCAGGCTCGACGTACCGGAGGAAGCGACAATCGTGGGATTCGCAGATGACGTCGCTGTTGTCGTCAGGGCGAGAGAATTAGAGGACGTACAATTATATGCAAACGAAGCAATAAGAGAAATAATGCTATGGCTTGAATGAGTCAATCTAGACCTTGCTGTACATAAAACGGAAGCAGTGCTTATTAGCAATAAAAGGATTAAGGAGACCCTAAGAATCCGTGTAGGAGAATGCGAAATATGCTCAAAAGATAGGATTAAATATTTGGGCGTAATGATTGACGATCGCATACAATTTAAGCGGCACATGGAGTATGCGTGTGAGAAATCAACCGGAGTAGCGAATGTCCTGTCTAGAATGATACCAAATATTGGCGGCCCACGGCAGAGTAGGAGGATACTAATATCCCGAGTGTCCAATTCGGTCATTCTATATGGAGCCCGGTCTGGGGAAAACATATAAAATGTGTCAGCAAAGATGTAATTTCTATATTGCGAAGAACCTGTCTCCGAATCTGCAGCGGATACCGCACGATATCCCTAGACGCAGCTAGCGTAGTCGCTGGAGTTATACCTATAGATATATCAGTTAGAGAAATGCCCAATATATATGAAAGTACGACAAGCCACCCGGAGATTACAAGGAAGACCCTAAGACAGATGGAAAGGACGAAATCTCTGGCGAGATGGCAGACCAGATGGAGCAACTCAACCAAGGGAAGGTGGACATACCAGCTTATCCCTAATATAATCAAGTGGATAGACAGGAGACATGGGGAGGTGAATTACCACCTTACCCAATTCTTAACAGGCCACAGAGGCTACAGGGCCTATTTGTATAGGTTTGGACTAGATGACTCCCCAACTTGCCCAAACTGTCCGAATGAGGACGAAACTGCGACATGTCATCCTTTGTTGTGGGAGATTCCACACACAGAGATGAAGAACAGAAGAAGATCAGGGTCTAAGCCTCACAGCTGAGAACGTGGTTGACACTATGCTTAGGTCTGAACGCGATTGGGAGATACTCAGCAACTTCATCACTTTTTCTTCATCACAAGAGGAAGAAATATGACATACCCATTTTATGTGGGACCTTATGAAGGTTTCCACCTCCAGCTAAAAAAAAAAAAAAGAACAGTAGTCAATGATTATTGACAGTAGTCAATGACTGTAAATGACTATTGACAGTAGGCAATGACAATTAACTGTAGTCAATTACTCATTGGAAGGGAGTAAATTATAAGTAACTGGAGGTCAATTAGCTTGCTAAGAGTAATGAAATGCGAAAGTCCATAACCACGGCAGGAGAGTATATTACAGAACATTAAAAGAATTTCAAAGATTATTCGAGGAAGCCTTAGTTCTTTATTTTCGAAATATTCGGCCACAAAATTAGCAGGGAAATGAAAAAGTCTGCTCAGTTCTGTGTATGTCTAAAGGGAAAACTTCGGAATATGAATTTCAGGTACGAGGACGCAACGAATTGTAACTTCGTATTTGCTCAAAGCTATAAGAGGGTTCAGATCATAAAAAATCGTTAGAAATTATCATATATCAAATATCAATTAAATCGTCAACGAAAGTATTCAGTTTAAAACAACTTATGTTTCTTTTATTTTATACATTACTATACATTTTAGAGCGCCTGATCAGGTGAGTAGTTTGTAGCGTTTTCGCCTATGAAATTGGGGGTGGTGGGACCGATTCCTACCGGAGGCTCTGGTTTGTCACTGAAAAAATCTAGCCACATGGTCTTTGTGTCGCGGCTTTTCCCTGAACCGTAAAATTAGGAAAAAAAATTTACTTTGTATTCAAATTCATAAATACATAAGCATATCTTTCTAAATATAAGCAAAATCAATTTTAGGAATTAAATATTTGCAAAGTTCTAGATATTATTTAAACTATTTAAAAACAAATATAAAAACTTAATATATTTCCAATTTTAAATGGGAAAATTGAGCGTCACTTTTGCAAACATTTATTAATTAAAACCTCTTATATTTCCTTATAACCACTTCCTTAATTAGTCACTTTAACTATGTGTTTACACAGAAAATTTCAACGGCTAAGTTGTTCTTCGTCGCTCATAAATTTTATAACGATTCTCAACGCCTCTTTGTGGTTTCGGTAAACTTACAAGGTTTACACGAAAAAAACATTATTAATTTTTGTTGTATTGCAGACTACTTTTAATGGTACATGAGCGCAAAACGCACATTTCATTCTAGGAAGTTATGCTGCCACCACTGTGGCAGCGAAACGTTTATCGGGTTCTTCCCACAACGTAAATTCTCGCGAAACTTCAGTAAACTTCCACTTTCAACATGTTTTCTCAGTTGTTGGCATACGATGGCGCTAGCGACATTAAAAAGGAGGAATTTTTAATATGTACCATCTATGGAAAGCGAAAGAAATAAAAACAATACTGTTGAAACTTAATATGAAGCGTTGGGCATAAGAGTGGCTGAGGGAAGATGATACTCGAAAATATGTATGTAGATAAAAGATCATATTTTATTGGAATGGTTTCAGGGACACATTCTTAAATAACCTTTGATTGATATTTATTAAACCATCAATAAAACACTGCATCATCTGCACTGATGGGATTCAGGACAGTTCATTTACTAACCAGCTAAAAAATCGCTGATTTTCATGAACTATATCCTGTTTATGGACGTGGAATTCTCTGCACAATAGTCTTGTGTTCTATCCATCGTATTTGCGCACCACCCAAACGGAATAGCTCACTGCTTCTCAAGAGTTAGTCTGCAGCGTCTTATCACAGGGTTCGTTGGCTGGGTTGTATTAAGCCTTCAAGATCTTGGAAGTGGGCCGTGAACCCAGATTTGGTGCGAAGCCCTGGTCTAACGGACATAGCTAACATTAATTCAACATATACATATCTGTGGTCACAAGGCATAACAGCATAACTCGAGTTATGCTCAAACTGAGTTATTAATGCCATATTGTTCCCCATCTTCGATTACATATTGGGACACCTTTTTTTGATGATCCCTCGTTCAGTTATCTATATAAGGCAGCATATCTCACTGTGTCACTGCATTTCAAATTGATGTTTATATCGATACAAACCTTTAAAGTTCTCTCCTGAAAAGTTTTAAAAACAGACATATGCTGTTATGCCTTGTGACCACAGATATATACCGAAAAATTTATCTTCCAAAAATGTCTATGGTCAATTCAAGTCATTTCTTCTATTGTGTTACACCTTTGATCCGATTTTCGGAGCAACCTAATGTCCGTGCAGAGAATTCCTTTATTGTGAATTCCAGTATATTGTGTTTTCGGTACCTGAGAACCCCTTCATTGTCTACACTCATAGAAAAAACATTATCCAATCGACAAACAAATAGTTTATTTGACAACATAGTATTTACAACAATTTGTGTAAAATTGTATAACCAATAGTGGACACTTCTGATATCATATTGACACCTTTTACAATAACTAAATACATACAATACATACATTCAACCAATCACATGAGCAATTTTGACACAATTTTTTGTGGGGGCACAAAAATAACGATTTTTTATGGTGTGTTATGAATTTTTTGTTAAATTAATTGAATTTGTTCGCACAAGTTTTCGATATCGTTTTACGCCATTTTATCCTGAGTGTAGTACAAGTAACAACAAAAGGTACTTTTCCCTCATAAGAAACGATTGATATTAAATCATGTAAATATTCTTGAAAATCGAATTGATTCATAAGATACGCTTAAAAGTAAATATATTCTGAGTTCGATCAAATTGAATGGAATATGATACGAGTATTACAACAGTTAAAATGTACAATCACTTCAATAGTTATTGAGAAAAGTAAAAAATATGTTAAAACAGCTTTATGAGGGATACTATTGTATATTGTTCTATTAAAGGAAAGGTATTGCAAATTATGTATGCTTTAATATTTGGTGCTATTTTTATGAAATCTCTATCTATGTGGGAAACGCAGATACTTTAATTAAACTCTTTGCTTTGATTGAACTGAGACCCTAAACCGTTTTAGGATATTTTAAGTCATTTCAGTAGTGTTGCCAGACGAATTTGAACGAAAATCGTCAAAATGGGTACAAAAATCGTCAAATCGTCAAAATACATTTTCGAAATCTTCAACACAAAAATCTACCAGTAACACAGCTTTTGAGTTTTTTTATGACGAAGGACATGTTTCGGATATAAATATGTATTAATTGATACTCTCAAATGATTTTTGGGGTTCCTCAAAGTGAACTTAAAATTAATAAATGAATAATTAAATTTGGCGGAAACATATCGCATACTTATTAATTGCTTACGTTTGAAAATAGTCTTGCTCATATATTATTTATTTCTTTACGTCATGAAAGCCACTAGCTTTAACTTACTTGGACGAAGTTTGACAAAATGCATATAACCATTCACGTCAACAGGGTCCAGTGTAGATCCATTGTTTTATACAGCCCAATACGAAGGTTCGATTAGATTCAACTTCTTGACGCATAAGAAATCACTAATACCAACCGATTAGACTGACCGTCAAGTAGCCAGTAGTCTATCAGTGACGAACGTATAGAAATTTGATTTCAGCGAGTGATTTTTTTACATATTTCAAATCCGATTTCCGAGATTTTTTGTTATTATCACATTTAGAAAATTAATATCGATCATCATGTACCAAAAAAGATAAAAAAATATGTAAACAAAGTCACGACGGAACATAATTTACCTAAAAAATGTCACTGTAATTTCCTCTGCCAATTTTACAACTTAACAAAACTTTAGAGATTTTTCTTGTTACGTTATTGAGTGCGGTCCATAATATTTAAGACATTTTCTAACATTTCTGATTTTTATTTTAAAAAGATAAATGGGACAGTAAATATATCCCCAAGGAATTATAAAAATTTGTTAGTATAAGAACAATTTGTGAAGTTTTCCTTACATTTTTTCATATCATAAAAAATCGTCATTTCGGGTCAAATCGTTATGTCCTATTTTGTGGCTCTGAAAACCGTCAAAATGACGATAAATCGTCATTTCTGGCAACACTGCATTTCAGCAATGTCCGCCCGTCTGTCTAGCTGGAATAACGAACGATCTCCAAATTTGGTATGTGATAATATTTCTTCTATCTCAGGATAAGCTCGAAGATAGTCCATAAAATGAACTCCAATCCTTCACAAAGGGTTAAAAACATCATGCAACAAACATTTTTTTCTGTGTCCCAGACCTATTTTTTGAAACCAAAACAAATTTTTTTTATGGAAATTTTTTTTATTTTTGTTTTTAAATTCTAATTTTAGTATGTCGATTTAGTTCGGCAAAATACGGTTTTGGTTAGTAGTTCTTGTTAAATTAAATTTACTGCTGCCATAAGTATTTCAGCTGATTTAAGATATTATTGCTATTGAATTCTAAAGATGATAGAGTTGTGTCTATCGAACCTGCAGTCAATTATACCAAGCAATTAAAACTCTCTACCAAATTTTTGTATTTGTATCTATTATAACTGAATGAATTATATCTTAAACCGAATGAATTCTGACTGAATTCCAATTTCCATGGGAGCTACCATTAGTATTCGGTCCATATTTATCCCCTCACCTTAGAGAGGAGGGTATATATCATTTGCTACGAGCCAAAAGTGTAACACATCGAAGGAGTGATGTAAGACCCTAAGTATGTTCGGCGGATATTCGTTTTGGGTCATTTTAAGTCGAATGAGAAATGTCCGTCCGTCCGTCTGTCTGTCTGTCTGCTGGCTGTTGCGCACAAAAACTCTCGAAAGGAGTAACCGATTGACTTCAAATTTGGTATGTGGTAATATTTTTTTCTATCTCCGGCTAAGTTCGAAGATAGGCCATATTGGTCAACTCCTTCTAATACCTTCCCCACAAAGGGTTAACATTTAGTGAAATATTGATTATTTAATAACTTCTATACTACCTGTCTGAATCCTCTGAAATTCTACACATAGTATTAGTTTATTAGTCACTATTACCTCGACAAAAATGGGCGAAGTTGACACGCCCCTTTTGGTACCTCCCACACAAATGGACAATTTTGAACCAAAAGTTAATAGCTTATAACTTTATTACCAGGGCATACAAAGCCTTGAAATTTTGTATTCTATAATGGTTTAATAGAACCTACAACGCAGTGGAAACTGGGCACTATTGTCACGCTCCTTTTGGTACCTCCCACACAAATGGACCATATTGTACCAAAAGTTACCAGCTTATAACATTAATACTAGTGCATACAAATACTTGAAATATTGTACAGTGTAATGCTTTTATAGTACCTAGAGCGCAGAGAAAAATGGGCGTTATTGGCCCGCCCCTTTTGGTACCTCCCACACAAATGGACCATTTTGTACCAAAAGTAAACAGCTTTTATCTTTAATACCAGTACATACTTTAACGTTATTAAATGCAATTTAAATTGATAATAATGTAATTAAAACAAAACAAAAATTTAATTTACTAATATTTTTTGGGACTCAAGGTGAGGGGATTCATAAGTCGGCTTACCCGACTGAACTTTCTTAATTGTTTTTTAAGTATAAGCTCGATAAAGCCGATACCAGTTAAATTAAAGGAAATTATAAGAGCTAGAAATGCTGAAAACATCAATTTCACGTAAAAAGAAAAGTTTTATAACTAGCAAAAACTTAATTTCTTTTCAAAATAAATCGTTTTTGCTGGCCCGAAAATACCCATAAAAAAATAGAAAAAAACGCCAAAAAAATAGATTGTTCCATTTTCTTAAAGCTATAATCAATTGAACGAAACAGCGGCCGTTTGCAAAAAGTCTATGAATAAATTAATAATTAATGGCCCATATTGCAAAAATACGGAAATTAAAAAAAATGTTTTCATATTTGTATACCCTCCACCAATGGATGGGGGGGTATATTCATTTTGTCACTCCGTTTGAAACCGCTCCAAATATTAATCTGAGTCCCATAAAGTGTATACATTCTTAATCGTCGTAAAATTCTAAGACGATTTAGCCATGTCCGTCTGTTGTAGTCACGCTAAAGTCCGCAATAGTAGAGCTAGGTTGATCAAATTTGGTACAAATATTTCTTATAGTTTCAGGTTGTTTGGGATTGCAAATGGGTCATATCGGTCAATGTATTGATATAGCTCCCCAAAATACGGGTTTTAAGCCATAGATACCACATTTTTAAAGCAATTTAGCTGAAACTTTGCGATTTGTATTCTATTTTGACAAGAATTCATCACAGCAAAATGTTTACAAATCGGTTCATATTTATTTTGTTATAGAGTTCGCTCCAAAATATAGGTATTTAAGCCATAAATACCACATTTTCTAAGCATTTTAACTGAATCTTTGCAGTTTGTATTTAATGAAGATAAGAATTCATCGCAGTAAAAAAAATTAAATCAGTTCATATTTTGTTATAGTCCACCTATAGATGTCGCTCCCAAAAAGGCTTATTTAAGCCTTAAACACCACATTTTCTAAGAAATTTTGCGGAAACTTTGGAGTTTATATTCTATTTTGGCCAGAATTCATCTCATCAAAATGTATACAAATAAATAAAAATTGCAGGGTTCTTTTTTTAATCATTTGCTTAAACAATAAAGGACCGTTTCATGATTTGCTACATATCCAAAGATGTTTCCAGTAATTAAATTGTATGAAACCCATGGTGGAGGGTATATAAGATTCGACATGGCCGAACTTAACGCTTTTATTTGTTTATTTCGCCACTCCCCCATATGATGGGGCTATATTCATTTTGCCACTCCCTTTGTAACACCTCCAAATATTGATCTGAGACCCCGTAAAGTCGTAAAATTCTAAGACGATTTAGCCATGTCCGCCAGTCCGCCCGTCCGTCTGTTGTAATCACGCTACCGTCTACAATAATTGAGCTAGATGACTCAAAAATTTGGTATGGATACTTCTTTAAGCTGCAGGTAACTTGGGATTGAAAATGGGCAATATCGGTCCATTTTTTGAAAATTGGTAACTGTGGTTTATTTATACCGGGACTCCTTCACACGAACAACGGTAGTCATAGGCCCATGTTTTCATATAGCTCTCACACAAACGTCCCTCAAGATTTGACTTCGTAATGTCACAAAATCTCAAATTTCAACGAATTGGGCTGAAATTTGGTATAATGAGATTATTGGTACGCGATATCATTCACATGCGATTCATGGTGGAGGGTAGATAAGATTCGGCATGGCCAAACTAAATTCGCTGAAAAAATCGCTTCAATGTATATTGTCCCAAACATATTCAGCTTGAAATATACACATGTTTAGAGTACACTCTAAATATATAATATTTGACACACACAAATATTATATGCTTGGGATGATATTGATCTAAACATGGCAATGTATAAATGCGTTAATTTAAAGCCAAGTTTTCTGTTTTCAAAGTGTAATTTTTTAGAAATTTTATATGTTTGAAAAATGCAATTAAAATTTAAATCGTATAACTATAAATTGCGTTGATAGTTTGACAAAAAGCGATGAATTGGAATATTAATAAATTAACAAGTAAAAAGGTCACTGTATCGATGTGTTGCCCGCAGCAACTGATATATACACGGGGCAAAATCGCCTTTTTTGATATGTTTGAATCGAAAGAAAATATATTTGGAACACAAATTTTTAAATGTTTTATATTTCTGAGTAAATAAATTTTATTTGAAAAAAAATAAAATTTACTTGGAACGCATATATTAATATATTACAACAAAATATATTTGCAAACTAATTTTCTCAAATAAAATATGTATTTATATACCAATAAAAGTATTGTTTGGGAATATCTTCAAATATATACAATTTAAGAAAGATTTTCAAAACTTTGGTGAATTTTTCTAATTTCATTTTTAATTTTTCCTTCGTTTCGAATTATTTCTCCCGGTCAACAATACCAGTATTGCATTCTGTTTTAAGGGACTCATTTTAAATTTCTGTGTATTTCATGTCAGCATTTTTCAATCCTTCGAGTAAATTAATGTTATCAAAAATTATACGATTTCAATTAAAAATTTCTAAAAAATTATCATTAAATTACTGAAAAATTAACACAATTAAGGTCCGATATTTTCGGAACACTTAAATTTAAATACATTTTTGTTTCGTAATTAAAATCCCAAATAAAAGGTATTAGGGTGAAAACAGGGATTTATTTAGAACAACATCTTCCCAAATATATAATTTTTGTGTGTACCAAATATTATATATTTAGAGTGTACCATAAACATATATATGCTTCAAGCCGAATATGTTTGGGACAATATACTACAGAAGCGATTTTTTTTCAGCGTGTACCCTCGTTCATAATGTTGGGAGTATAAAAATCGGATTATTTTCTTCAAACATGCGTTGTTTTCTTCGTTAAGACGCTAGATTTAAAAAACTGGAACAAACTAGTTTGTTTGAGATTTTTTTTGGTTTTTTCGTGCCAAAAAAATATTTTTTTTGTTGATAGTAGTTTTAACAACAGTTACTTAACTTCTCTTTCCACGTGAAAATGTCACGATTAACATTTGTAGTGCTCAGAATTTCCTTTAATTTAAAGTGTATCACGGCTATTTCGAGCATAAAAAAGCACACTTATTGTAAGGGATTTCAAAAGTTTTTTATTTAATGTGAAATACAATCAATACAATTAAGTTATAAATAAAACGTCATTCAAATGGCCTCCACGGCTTCTTCTGCAGAAACGAATTCGATGAACCCAATTTTCGAGCACTTTTTCCACTAAATCAAGTCGTATGTCATGAATGGCACGTTCAATATTGAATTATAAAGCTTGAAGAGAGTCTGGTTTATTTCGAAAGACCAATGACTTCAAATAACCCACAAGAAATAGTCTAATGGTGTTAAATCACAACGTCTTGAAGGCCATTCAATATCACAATTTCTTGAAATAATAGAATCTCCAAACTTTTCTCGCAACAATTCAATTGTTTCATCTGATGTGTGGCACGTAGCCACAATCGGTCAATGGCAAAAAGATAGCTCTTAACGAGAGCTAAAATATTGATCATGGCTGTCAAGGTCGTAGGCCGACTGGAAAGTGTTTTTTGGATATCAAAAAAATTGACTTAGCGCACGAAAAGTTGCAATTGGAGAACGATTATTTTGACAATAAAACTGAATAATTTGTAAACGTTGTTTTTGCGTATATCTCTCCATGGTGAAATTAAAAAACACATGACAGATCATGACATATTACAAATGGCCGAAACGTCACTTCAAAATCATATCTTTCCATAAGGGACACAAATTTAACAATTCTTCTACAAGCATACCAAGTTTTGCTGTAATCAGTTGTTAAACATTTTTATTCATTAATTGTAGACACTCTACTACATTAATTTATACTAAATTTATTTTCCATTTAAAATGTGTATTTTAGACTTGAGATATGTCAGAAATGTTTATAGAATTTTATAGAATATTTATAGAATTATTTCATTGGATTTCAAATCGTACACGCTGAAAAAAAATCACTTCTGTAGTACATTGTCCCAAAGATATTCTGTTTGAAACATATATATTTTTGGGCCACACTCTTAATATGTATTATTTGGCACAAACAAATATTATATATTTGGGTAGATATTGTTCTAAACAAATCTTTGTTTCCATCCAATTATTTTTTATTTGGGACTATTATTTCTGAAATACAGATTTATTTGCATTCAAGTAATCAATAAAATATATCGATACCTTAACTTAATGCTTGTTTAAAGTTTTTCTGTAATTCAAAGTTATTTTTTTGTAGAAAAATCATATAATCTTGCATGTCTATAAATTGCTGGCTAGAAATGTTGACTTGGAATATTAAAAAATAAAAAAATGATTTAAACTGAGATACTCTCTCGGCTATAGACCAACCTGCTTCTATACAGTGATAGAAAGCAAGTATTTTAGATGGCAAAATATATTGCAAGTATTTCATTGCGTGCCCACAGACTATATCATGATTTCTGGTGAATTAATGATAAAAAAAATTAATGCTTTAAAACAAAAGTTAATGTAATTTTTAACTGTAAGACATAACTCAAAATCAAGAAAAAGAAAAAAAAACTGAAATTCAAAAAGAGTTTTTAATGATTTTAAATAAAATATATTTGAAGAAATTTCTAAATAATAATTTTATTTGTTTGTAAAAAACATATTTTGTTTGAGAAAGTTAATTCGCAAATATATTTTGTTGTAATATATTAAAATACGCCCTTCAAAAAAATTTTAATGAATTTTCAAATAAAATTTATTTATTCAGAAATATATAATATATAAAAATCTCTGTTCCAAATAATTTTTTTTCCATTCAAACATATCAAAATGGCGATTTTGTCCCGTGTACGAAATTATTTCATTAGATTTTTGTATTTAATCAAAATTGTGTGGGCGCTTTTGCTAACAGCATCAAACTTTAGAAATACAAAAGAAATTTAGTTCAATGTAGTTTTCTGCTTCACAGAATTGCTTGTGGCTTTTCGATAATGAGCCGTAAATGCAAAACCATTAAATACTGTACGTTAACACAAATACCTTAAATACTCATCAGTCTTTAAGTACAGACGATGGATGAACGAAGGATGCTACTTATATTTTGGAAAATCGGCAAAACAAATTAAAAATCAAAAAGGCTCCAGTACTTTTACAACAATTTTGCCAAAGGGATGTACATAACATTTCCCGCTGTAATCTGTTGCCCTAAACACAAAAAAGTATTAAAACATTTTAGTATTTTGTATTTGAACTAAAATGTTAAAGTATAAGCCAGATATTGCAGAGATATGCCTTAAATTCAAAGAAATTATGACATAGGGAATATACCTTTCAACACCGAACCACTGGATTAAATCATCATATTTTTAAATTTGTGTGATAGGTACCAAACGGAGTTTGCAATAACGTCAATTTTCAGTGGATTGTGGGTACTTTGAAAGTATTACACTGCACACAATTTCAGGTATTTGTATGCACTGGTATCAACGTTATAAGCCATTAACATTTTATGCAAAATGTGTTGCAGGTATAAAAAGGGACGTGGCAAGAACGCACATAAAAGCATTACACTTAACAAAATTTCAAGTATTTGAATTCAAATCCTATAAGCCGTATGTATACCTTTTGTGCAAATTGATCCTCTTGTGTGGAAGGTACCAAAAAGGTAGAGCCTTTTCTCAAGGTAGTAGCGATTAGTAAACTAATACTAAAGGTGGTTTCGTTTCTGAAAAATAATGTCACCACATCAAATTGCTACATTTTAAAAATTCCCCCTGCACCCTCTGATAATTTCGCATTTTGCATACGAACAATCGAACAAAAATCGTGTGGTGAATAAAACCCATACCTACATTATGGCGCAACCATTTGGTAGCACATTAAGAATTTACGCTTTCATTTAGGTTTGATTCTGAAGTCTGATTTTTGGCGGTGCAGCACTTCACACTGTGGATTGGACTGAGTGTGGAAAATGCAATACTTTCGCATTTGCGGAGTGTAATAATTTTACAAACGAAATCAAAACACGTTCATACGGCTGCACCATTTTTACAAACGAACCTAAAAATGCTAAAATGTAGAAAAAATTTAACATTTTTTTCACAAACGAAATCACATAAGTGTGGAATTGCGGAAGATTCCGATATGTAGTACAGAAGTTATTAAAGGATTAATATTTCACTAAAATGTAACCCTTTGTGGGAGAGGTACTCGACGGAGTGGACCAACATGGCCTATCTACGAACATAGCCTGAGATAGAAAACAAAATTTCCGCATACCAAATTTGATGTCAATCGGTTGCTCGTTTGGAGAGTTATCGTCTATCTGCTGTTGCGCACGATAACTCTCAAAAGGAGTAACCGATTGACTTCAAATTTGGTATGTGATAATATTTTGTCTATCTCAGACTAAGTTCGAAAACGCGTCACATCGTTCCACTTCTTCTAGTAACTCCCCCACAAACGGTTCCAATTTGAGGAAATATTGATTCCTTAATAACATCTAAACTGCACAATGTCAAAATCGCCTTCTTGATAAGTTTGAATCCAAAGAAAATATATTTGAAACACAGGTGGTGTGTTTCAGAGGTCGCGGCGGCCATTTGGCCGATATTTTGTGCCATACATAATTGAACCATACCAATATTATTATAATAAAAACAAATGATAATAACTTCCTAAATAATTTGTGTTTTATTCAAAATCAACATCGGCCCTTAAAATTTAACCACCCTTTATATAACAACATAATATATTTGCAAACAAATAAAATATGCATTTAAATACAAATTATATTATTGTTTAGGAATTTCTCCCTATATATTTTCTTTAAAAAAGCTTTTCAAAATGTTGTAGATATTTCGAACATAATTTTTAATTTTTCAATGATTTCAAGTTATACCTTACAATTTAAATGACATAAGTAACAACGTCTGATTTTAAAGCACTATTTATACTTACTCCAAGTCATCATTAGTGGCAAAATCGCCTTTTTGTGATATGTTTGAATCGAAAGAAAACACATTTGGAACACAACTTTTTAAATATTAAATATTTCAGAGCAAATAAATTTTCTTTGAAAATCAATAACATTTATTTGGAACGCATATATTAATATATTACAACAAGATATGTTTGCCAACTAATTTTTCCAAATAAAATATGTGTTCATATACAAATAAAATTATTATTTAAGTATTTCTTCAAATATATTTTGTTTTAAAAACATTTTCAAAGTGTTGCAGGTTTTTCGAATTTCATTTTTAAATTTTTCTTTTATTTCGTGTTATTTTCAACAGTAGCAATAACACTTCCCAGCAAAATCTTGGTAAGTACCTGTCATTATTCCCTGCATTACCAAATAATGACATGTCGTTATTCGCTGCATTACTTTCGGCTTATTAATAATGACTTACCAATAACAACAGAAATAAGTGATTTTTTGCTATCAAAATCATTTTGGCAATTTTTGATATAATGCATTTTTGGCTATACGTAGGTTATTGTACAAGATTTATTTATTTTTCAACAAGTTTTCAAATAATACGTGCAGATTTGAATGAAAATACCATAAATATTTACGTATATCGTATGTTAGACCGTTGAAGAATTTTTCACAGGGGGGTTTGGGTTCAGAAATTCGAATCTGGCATGATGCAATTGTTTGTTTCGAGAAAAATGCGCTACAAAATGACTTTAAATGGCAATTTCTACATATCTAATACTTATTTTATAATGCATTATTCATTATTCAAGTATTTAAAATCGTGAAAATATAAGCACATATTTATGTGGTTAGCCTATGCTACAAATAAGTACTTATTATGCTACTTTATTGTATGCTTCTGGGAAGTACTTTCCTCCAATGACATCCCCATGTTAAAATAATGGGAAAAGTGGTTAAATAATAAGTACTTACCATTATCGAACTTTGCTTACTCGTCGGATTATTTGGTAATGAGAAATTTTGCTGGGTTGTTTTAAATATAATACATTTCGAGTGTACCCTAAACATTAGTATATTTCAAACAGAATGCGTTTGGGACAATATCATACAAAAGCGATTTTTGCCATCGTGTATAATTGAAATCGTATACTCTTGCGTAGCTAATAATTGAGCATTTAGAGATAAATAATGAATGCTTAAAAACAAAATTAATAGCAATTTTTACCATTACTCGAAATCAAGAAAAATTAAAACTGAAATTCGAAAAATTTAGCTAAGTTCAGAATTATTTTAAATAATATACATTTGGAGTTATTTTGAAACAATATTTTTAATTGTTTGTGAACACACATTTTTTTTTTGAAAATGTTAGTTTGCAAATATATTTTGTTGTAAAAGATTAACATTAATTAAAAATTCTAAGAATAATTACCATAAAAATACCATAATAATATTCTTGATTTTATGAAATAGTATGCCTCAATCTACACAAAAACAAGTTTTTTGGTCTTGAAACAAAAAAAAAATTATATTGCATAGTATAACCGATTTAAACTATGTTAAGAACGCTTTTTTGTACAATAATATAAAGGTCAGCATTTTTAATATTAGCCTATGGAAAACAAGTAAGAAAGTTTCAGTCGGGTAAACCGACTAAGGTATACCCTCACTTTGTGAGTAATGTAATATGGAATATTAAACGAATTATTCTGTCAATTTGTATGGGAGGTACCAGAATGTTTTTAACAAATACACCTATTTTTCGCTGAATAGTAGATTCTTTAAATATATTACACTGCGCCGAATTATAAACGTTTTTTGCACTGGTATATTAACGTTATGAAATATTAAATTTTGGTATGATTTGGCCATTTTGTGTGGGAGGTACAAAAAGGGGCGTGGTGATAACGGCCATTTTTTACAGGGCTATAGGGACTTCAAAAGCGTTACACTGTGCAAAATGTTGTTGCATTTTCGTGCATTGGTACTCATGCTGTGAGCTCTTAACTTTTTAAGCAAAATGGTACCTTTGTGTGGGAGGTACAAAAAGGAGCGTTGAAATAGCGTCCATTTTTCACGGTGCAAAAGACACTATAAAAGCATTACACTGTAAAAAATTTCAAGTATTTTTATACACTGGTATTAATGTTATAAGCTGTTATCTTTTGGTGCAAAATGGTACCTTTGTGTAAGAGGTACCAAAAGGGGAGTGAATATGACACCCATTTTTCACTGGACTGTAGGTACTATGAAAGCATTACACTGTACAAAATTTCAAGTATTTTTATGCACTGGTATTAATGTTATATGCTGTTAACTTTTGGTGCAAAATGGTGCATTTGTGTGGGAGGTACCAAAAGGGGCGTAGCAACATGGCCCATTTTTCTCGAGTTGATAGCGACTAATAAACTTATGCTATGTGTGGAATTTCAGATGATTCGAATAAGTAGTATAGCAGTTATTAAAGATTCAATATTTCACAACATTTTAACACTTTGTGGGGGAGGTACTAGAAGGAGTGGACCAATATGGCCCATCTTCGAACTTAGCCGGAGATAGAAAAAAATATTACCACGTACCAAATTTGAAGTCAATCGGTTACTCCTTTCGAGAGTTATCGTGCGCACCAGCCACCAGCCAGCAGACACACAGACAGACAGACAGACAGACAGACAGACGGACGGACATTGCTCATTCGTCTTAAAATGACCCAAAACGAATATCCGCCGAACATACTTAGGGTCTTAGATCACTCCTTCGATGTGTTACACTTTTTTTCGTAGCAAATGATATATACCCTCGTCACACTAAAGTGAGGGTATAATAAGATATCGCTATCATTTAATTTTTGAAACTCACAAATCCGAAACATGATTTTTGGTGACTCAATAAATAAAGGGTGGGTCATTTAAAATTTTAAATGTGAACTTCTTTGATTACTTTGACTTCTGATTTAAGCCATTTGGATTTTTTGTGTGGAGAGCCGTTAAGGATAAATGTTACGCAAAGCATCCAGGGACAATTGAAGCGTTGAAACATGAAATCGAAGTTGGCATTGAAGAGATTCAACCCGAAACAATCAAAAAGGTACTGAAAACTTGGGTTGATCGGATAAGGTACTGTTCCATTATTAAATGAAAAAGTTCAACCCTTCTAATAAAACCAGAAATTTGAAAAATTATCAGAACTCTTGTTATAGCCTATTCAAATTTTAAATTTTAAATGGCCCACTAGTAGCTAAATTTCTCAATTGCCGAGCCAGTCGTGGTAATTATATGAATAATATTTTATTTTATTATTAAATGGCAAAGTTCAAACTTTCCAATAAAACCAGAAATTTGAAAAAATTATAAGTACTCTTTTTATAGTCAATTAAAATTTTAAATGACTCACCCTGTAAATATTAGTGTTTCCTCCGTAATTTGAAAGCAAGTCAGGCAATTTTTACATTTTTCATCAGTGCAATTGACAATTTCATAAAAACTAAAAATACATTTTTAACAATTTTTTAAAATTTCAAATCCCCAAAAATGTTTTACTACATTTTATGGAAAAAACTTTTCAAAACAATAAATTATAGCGAAATCTGTTTTTTTTTTTCGTTTCTTCACTTTTTAAACAGTTTTAAGGAAAAAACCAGTAAGGAAAGGCTAAAGTCGGGCGGTGCCGACTATATAATACCCTACACCACTCTCGTAATATTGAATAACTCTGATATATAAATTTTGTACTTCATGTATAAATTGTTTACATACATTTACTTTTGGGACATTTTATACTTAAATAATACCCTGTACCACAGTGTGGTGTAGGGTATAAAAACGATTGGATCTAAAGAGCCAAATCGGATGAAACATATATATGGGAACTATAGCTAAATCTTTACCGATTTTCTTCAAATTCGGCAATGTTGGTTCATGAATCAAGAAACTCTACCATTCTAAGTTTCACAACGATTGGATGTAAAATATAGCTTCTACAGAACTAAAGGGCCAAATCGGACGAAACATATATATGGGAGCTATAGCTAAATTTTAACCGATTTTCTTCAAATTCGGTAGTGTTGGTTCATGGATCAAGAAACTCTACCATTCTAAATTTCAAAATGATTGGATGTAAAATACAGCTTCTACAGGACTAAAGGGCCAAATCGGACGAAACATGTATATGGGAGCTATAGCTAAATCTTAACCGATTTTCTTCAAATTCGGTAGTGTTGGTTCATGGATCAAGAAACTCTACCATTCTAAATTTCAAAATGATTGGATGTAAAATACAGCTTCTACAGGACTAAAGGGCCAAATCGGACGAAACATATATATGGGAGCTATAGCTAAATCTTAACCGATTTTCTTCAAATTCGGCAGTGTTGGTTCATGGATCAAGAAACTCTACCATTCTAAATTTCAAAATGATTGGATGTAAAATACAGCTTCTTCAGGACTAAAGAGCAAAATCGGACGAAACATATATATGGGAGCTCTAGCTAAATCTTAACCGATTTTCTTCAAATTCGGCAATGTTGGTTCATGGATCAAGAAACTCTACCATTCTAAATTTCAAAACGATTGGATGTAAAATACAGCTTCTACAGGACTAAAGAGCAAAATCGGACGAAACATATATATGGGAGCTATAGCTAAATCTTAACCGATTTTCTTCAAATTCGGTAGTGTTGGTTCATGGATCAAGAAACTCTACCATTCTAAATTTCAAAACGATCGGATGTAAAATACAGCTTCTATAGGACTAAAGGGCCAAATCGGACGAAACATATATATGGGAGCTATAGCTAAATCTTAAGCGATTTTCTTCAAATTCGGCAATGTTGGTTCATGAATCAAGAAACTCTACCATTCTAAGTTTCAAAACGATTGGATGTAAAAGATAGCTTCTACAGAACTAAAGGGCCAAATCGGATGAAAGATATATATGGGAGCTATATCTAAATCTGAACCGATTTAAACCAAATTCAATAGCGATCTTAACAGCCGCGAAATACTCTAAACTGCAAAATTTGAAAACGATCGGAGTGAAATTGCGACCTGTAGTCGACGAACAACTTTACATGGACAGACGGACGCACGGACGGACAGACATCGTTAAATCGACTCAGCTAGTGATTCTGAGTCGATCGGTATACTTTAAGGTGGATCTAGCTGTGTTATTTTCATGTGTTGCAAACATCTGCCGTGAAACAAACATATAATACCCTGTACCACAGTGTGGTGTAGGGTATAATAAATAGCATAGCCTTATATTAAAAACTCTGCCCATAAAATACAAAACAATGTGGTACAGGGTATTGCGATTTTGTGCATTTCTTTGTAACAATGAAAAGCAGAAGAGAGAATGGCTTTTCGAGTCGAATGATCTATGTATGTATGTCCAGGTATTCTTGTAATAAAGGGTGGTCCAACCATAATGCTGTCAATTGTGAAACACACCTTAACGTCAAGATTTTACTGGCCGAAACTCTGTAACTTTTGAACCGATAGAGATATTTTAGTCATTTCCTTTTTATTCGACAGATAACTCTTCAAGCTTTTCTCCAGTTTCAATTTCAATAAAATCAGTTCAGCAGTTATTGACGAATTCAAGGTCAAAGCTGAACTTTCGAATTTTTTAATATTTTGCGTGGAATTGTGGGTTCTTTTGTTTTTTTCCATCTTCTTTATTTGTTAGAAGAAGGTCATACGTGGATAAATAAACAATTTTAATAATACATTTTAAAAAGATAAAAAAATTCCTCAAACAAAAATGTTTCCTCGAAATTTCTTTAAAAAAAAAGATTTTTTTTAAATATTGATAACTATTATTATTGATTTAACGCACACAACTTGGCTTGTGGTATATACATAGAACGTCATATGAACAGGTAAAATAAAAAGATAAAAACTAGTTTTCCCCCGAGTAATTTCATTCAAATTAAAAAATTGTTCTACAGCCAGGTCAAGACAGGTGCAAAAGTATACATGTGCTTAAAGAGGACACTTTCACGTTTCTGCTGGTATTATAATCTCTTTGACCACTTTTGATCTACAGAAATTCTATTCCTAGTTTTGTTTTTGACTATTGAGTTCGAGATCGTTGTTTTTGTTTTCTGTTAAACAGAAAAACAAACAATCTTTGAAAAAGAAGAATAAGAAATGTGTGAAATGTATTAAAGGTCGTTTAGGAAGCTACCAAGCAACCTCATCGGCACTTTGGACAAAATACTCTGTCAATAATTGGCACAATATGAGAGCAGCTCAATATGAAATAATTGATAACTGATTTCAAAGTCCCATATCTCCAAAACATTGCAGACAGTATTTCTCAACCTTAATACATCCCCACACTTCTTGTTTGGTTATTTGTGTGTTCAAAAAACAATGATGAAATTCTATTCCTCAAAAATTCAAATTTGACTAAATTATAGTACCTGTGGAGACATGTAATAACACACCACGTGTAAACAGTACAGTAATACAGTATACCATTTCTTAAAGACTACTATCATACCTACCTAGCCCATTATCGATAATAGTTTGCGAGAAATGGCATAAAATATGTGTTTTCAACAGCACGCCACGCCCGCTAAATATTTGATCTATTTTTTTGGCTGCCATAGTTTTAATATGTTTACTTTTGAATGGCATCAACATTTTAGAAATCGGTGATGAAAAAAAATTGGGGGTTTGGCCAGTAATGGTTGAACAGACAGAAGAGAATGGTGACTTTACAAAGAAAAGCATCTTCAGCGACGAGGCACACTTTCACCTCAGTGGATTCGTTAACAAGCAGAATTTCCGCATTTGGGCAAATGATAATCCACGAGTGATTTTCGAAAAGCTGATGTATCCACAAGGATTAACTGTTTAGTGCGGTTTTCATTCTTCTTCAAAAATGAGATCGGCCAGGCAGTTACCGTGAATGGTGTTCGCTATCGCGAGATATGGACCTGGACGATATGGTATGGTGCCCCTTACCACACAGCCAACGAAACAATGGCTCTTTTACGCGAGAAATTCAATAGTCGTGTTATCTTACATCGCACAGTGTCGTGATTTCTCTGAACGGTTGGCCAAAAATGGAAGGAGTAGATGTAGATGATCGAAATATTGCATAAGTAGTTTTTATAAGCAAAATAAGGTAAAAACCAATTTTGGACCAAATCCACCAAGGACACGACCACCTCCCACATATCCTGAAATGCAAAAATACAATATTTTCTAAAACTGCCCACGGAATTAAACCAAATTTTGCTTAATATACTTCTACTTAGTTTTACATTGAAGCATGTGATTGCTGAAATTGCACCAAGGATTAAAAATTTCCTTAAAATATCCTTTTTGAATAGTTGCTAGTAAAACATGCAAATAGTGCAAAAATGACTTCAAATGTAATATGCCGCATATTTTATTGTCACAAATATAATTTCTTTCGATTTTAATTTAATTCGAACTGAAAATTTATCAAAATTTTGATTACACTGTGCAACAGTGAAAAAAATACATGGACTTGACAGTATAGGTTCGATTCTACTATCAAAGGGTAGTATTACCCTATACTCGGTTTGGCGAAATTGGTGACCAATTATTTTTTATGGGCCTCCAAAGTTTCTGAAAATCTGTGGGCCGCTCGAAAAATGTGTCACCAGCTTTTGTCCAACAACTAATTCAGACTTGGTGATACCGCTTAACTATATTTGGCAATAATGTAACTAAGAATATGCTGAACAAAGTTTCTTAAAATTTTTTGCGAAAAAAACTAATTTTTCCGGTACGTTTTTTTTTTGAAAAAGTGAAGGAAAAAAATACTTTTTTTCACTTTTGTCATCATAACTGTCAGGGACTTGTAATTTTTCACTAACAATGATAGGCAAAATTGTAGCCAACGTAAATCTGAACAACTTTTGTGAACATATCAATACTATCTGAACGTGTCTAGGTACCCTAAATAGCTCAAAAAACCACATTGTACCCTAAAAATGTTAGTATTTCACTATTATGTAACAAAAATATTTTGTTTTGGTATAGGGTATGTTCAGCAACTTTATAGAAAATATTAAGGCCAATATTTTTGTGGAACATATTAACCGTCTAGCTCCCCCACATAACTGTAATTGTTTGCCCCATTTAAACAAATCGTAAATAACACCCGTTAAATTGGGGAGTGCGGGGATGAAATGTTCTACAAAAATGTTGGTCATCAAATTTTACTATATGTGCCAGAACAAACAAAAGCTCAAAACTTAACACAAAATCAAAAACGCACTTACTGGTATCGTTATTGCTTCGACCACTTGATCGTATTACTAACATAGCAGTAATTTGATCTTGTTTGGTATTTGTGTTAAGTTTTGAGCTTTGGTTTGTTCTGACACATATAGTAAAATTTTATGGCCAACATTTTTGTAGAACATTTCATCCCCGCCCTCCCAATTTTAACGCGTGTTTTTTACGATTTGTTTAAATGGGGCCAAAAATTACAGTTATGTGGGGGGGCTAGACGGTTAATATGTTCCACAAAAATATTGGCCTTAATATTTTCTATAAAGTTGCTGAACATACCCTATACCAAAAAAAATATTTTTGGTACATAATAGTGAAATACTAACATTTTTGGGGTACAATGTGGTTTTTTGAGCTATTTAGGGTACTTAGACACGTTCAGATTGTATTTATATGTTCACAAAAGTTGTTCACATTTACGTTGGCTACAATTTTGCCATTCATTGTTAGTGAAAAATTACGAGTCCCCGAAAGTTATGCTGAAAAAAGTGAAAAAAAATATTTTTTTCCTTCACTTTTTAAAGAAAACGTACCGAAAAAAAATGTTTTTTCGCAAAAAATTTTAAGAAACTTTGTTCAGCATATTCTTAGCTACATTATTGCCAAATATAGTTAAGCGGTATCACCAAGTCTGAATTAGTTGTTGGACAAAAGGTGATGACACCTTTTTCGAGCTGCCCACTGATTTTCAGAAACTTTGGAAGCCCATAAAAAATAATTGTTCACTAATTTCGCCAAACCGAGTATATACCGAGTATATCTACTTTGATAGTAGAATCGAACCTATACTGTCCAGTCCGTGTATTATTCAAAAAGTGTTCATTTCTTGCATAGTGTTATTAAAATATTTTGTTTAGATATAAACAAAGTTTCTCGAAAAAAATAACAAATTATAATATTTTTTGTAGGCAAATTTGCAATTATTCGCTGCTGGAATTTATTTATTTTAAAACTACTACATTATAGCTAAAAATCAAAAAAATCGTTGGAGAACTGTCGTTATAAATTGTGTTTTCGGTCTACTCAAAAAGGGTCCACTTAAAAACTAAGCGTGTTTTTCTGTACACACAAATTATCCTAAGGGTACTTTCTATAAGAGTTATATTTGGACCTAAAAATTATTTTGTCGTATTGCAGAAACATTTTTATACAACAACAAGATACACGTTTTGTAATTGTTTATGAATAAATATTAATTTTAACCCTTAAAAATCATACAAAATTTTAAATTATTTGATGTGATAAATATATGTAGGTACACAACTTCAACTTTGAAGCCCCATATCTCTGAAACGGCTGAAAGAATTTAAAAAATATTTCATGTGCTTTCTAATCTAACTGTTTTTAATCGATTCGTGCAAATAAATTTAAAAATTCCAACATCGACTTCGGTATTTTTGGCCACGCTCACGACACTGAGCGTCGTGGCGATGTTAATTGGCCGCCACGATCATATGATTTGACACCGTTGGACTGAAAGAAGCTAAATGATTCAAGAGATAAATCGGCACATTAACGACATTGAACCTCAATTATGTCTCAGAGTCATTGAATATATGGGCCATCGGATTGAGGTATGCCACCGAAGCCGTGGCGAGCATTTGGCCGATATTTTGTTCCACACACAATTGTCATAGATACTTCTATCATAATAAAAAAATATTAAGACAATTCTCTGAAAACCTTTTTGTTTCATTTACAATTAAAATCGTGCGTTTTGGTTAGACCACCCTTTACAATTAAGATGGCTTTTTGATTGGACCACCATTTTAACCATTTGTTTGACCCAAGAGGAAATTTTGATTTACGGAAATGTAGACCTGGCCATGTCTATATGACTCTACCACTGAAAATATATAATATTGATATGTTTATATCGAACTTCTTAAAATTTTGGCGGATTTAACAGCACAATGCGTCTCTCAATAAAAAAAGAGACAATATGGAAACTGTAGGAGTGGTCCCGATTATAAGGTCCCATTATTTAAACTATAGAATATTAAGATCCATTACACCATCCGTCTTCAAATTAAGCTTGTATTCATTTTAGTATCATATGAGTGACCCCACAAAAGTGTAGTTATAGGAGGTCGTGGTACATATAACACAATTGCTTCTGCAAGCAATGTGCACAATTGATACAAAAGTCGCGTAGTGTATTGTCTTTTTATTTTTCTAAACAAATTCTTGAGAATAGCGAAGGCACCGGTTTAGATAAATTTGGTTAAATATATCCTTATTTGTCTCAAAATATATCTAGCCTCATGACATTAATAAATCTTTATAGAATATTTAATATTTAACATGAAATGCTTGTGATAAATGAACTTAAATTATAGATCTCGAGTGGGTATTTTGGAAAATATTGGATTTTTCCTTAAACATTTAACTCGATACGATAAATTATTTAATAATAATCACTTACATTTAAACAACGGAGTGCCAAAATTGCTACATACTCCATCGCATGAGGAGGAAGCATAAATAAATGGAATCATCTCATTTCTGGTGAATTTTGTCAGCCATTTCATTCTTATTTTCAAGTTACACATAACTTACTACTTAATTATATCATACTTTTATACTCGTAAGTTATCAGGTTTAATTACATATGCATATAAGTAAATGCAAAAGTTATTGTTTACAAAATTCCACAAATATAAATGTTAATCATGCCATGCATTTTATTTCTATATCGTTGTATAAGTATCACAAATTTTATGACCCATAAAAATGGAGACAAATATCAAATATATGAGGCAAAAGAAACGTTATATTATTAACTTGACATTCATCAATATGTATATAAACTATTCATATCTATGCGTACTCCTGTAAAATATTCGTACTGTTTAATTATGGCTCCAAAAGACTGCATAAGTAATATAATGTTTAAATATGGCTTCAAAAGTAAATATATAAACCCAAAATTAAAAATTGACAATGAGAACGATACACATATCGTCCCCTCAATAAAACAATAGCGCATACTCATATACACCATTATTTTTTTATTGTATTATAAGAATCTACGTGATCGATTAATCGAAAAATGGCCAACCCTAATATACAGGGTGGGCCTAAAGAAACCAAGGGGTGTAAAAGTTTAATAACTTTTTCGTTTATTAAGTTTTTTTATTTTTTCTTCCAGATTATATAATATACAAAAGGCAAATTTTTTTTCACTAAGTATGAAAAATAATGTCTCTTAAATGACCACCGTTTTCAGCTTCGCACTGATGGGCTCTTTTTAGAGCATTTTCCATAACACCTTTCAAAACTTGTGGCTGTAGCGTTCGAATTTCTGCAACAATGTTTGCCTTGAGTTCAAGGATTGTCTCTGGCTTGTTCACATACTCTCGCTCCTTCAAATAACCCCAAAGAAAATAGTCGGGTGCTGTCAAATCTGGCTATCGCGCTGGCCAAATAATTTCCGAATTTCTGGAAATTATTCGCTCTCCAAAAATTTGACTTAAAAGTGCCATTGTGTCTCGGGCAGTATGGGCAGTGGCTCCGTCCTGCTGAAACCACATACCAGGTCTGTTTTCAAGAGCAGGACGTACCGCTCTCCATTTACGGTTACAGCACTTCCATCTTCATTCTCGAAGAAGTAAGGCTCAATGACGTTTTCAGATGTGATCGCACACCATACTGTACACCTGATGGGGTGCAATTGGCGTTGATGAATGGCTCTTGGATTTTGAGAACCCCAGAACATACAGTTCCGCTTATTAACAAAGCCATTCAAATGAAAATGAGCTTCATCACTCATAATCAAATTTTTAATAAAGTTGATTTGTTGTCTAATAATCTGAAAGAAAAAATAAAAAAAAAAATAATAAATGAAAAAGTTATTATTTGATTTGTTGTCTATATAATCTGAAAGAAAAAATAAAAAAAATTAATAAACGAAAAAATTATTAAACTTTTACACCCCTTAGTTTCTTTAGGCCCACCCTGTACATGCAAAGAAAATAGACTTTCCACATGAACGAAATTTTGCACAAATACACTGTGTACTTCAGGCAGTGGCTAACAAAAAATGTATTAAGATAAAATATTTTTTCAATTTAACGGAGGTAATTTCATCTACCAAAATTGTCGAGAATAATTGTCTAAAATTTCATTCTAGCGAACAGACATTTCCAGGAGATCTCATATGTTGTCCTTTCATACAGATTTTCCTGTAAAAACATCTGTAATAAAACTCATACAGAGCAAAACATTACTGACGAGAAATTCAGGCATGCGTTTGCTAAATAAATAAATTCCGGAATTTCCACTTATGAGAAGGATAGATGAAATACCGTGTGTGAGCCAAATGTTTTAGACTACCTCGGCAATTAACGCTGGTAAGGCTTTGGGTTTTCCAACATTTGGTCGTACCTATGAGATATGCCCACATGCAACTCAGGTACCTCGAATGCACACATAATGGATTAAAATTGCAGCAACTCGTCCTGACAGCATATTTCGTATAAGAGTAGTGTAAATCTTGAATTTATTGTCATACGTCGCAGTGCAGTCAAAGTGAGCGGAATCAGAAAGATAGTTTTTTTTAAAGATACAAAAAGTATTTGAAAGAATTTTAAATAAATAAAAATTAGATTTAATCCATGTGTGTATAATTGTGCATAATAATATAAAATATACAATGGTAACAAGCAATAATGTATCCACATTGATTCGCGATTGGTTAAAGGCCTTTTAAAGTTCCATACTTGGTTGCATTTTATAGTATTTAAATATAACATATGGAATGTACCCAAGTATGGGGTCATATTGGGCGAGTCAGCAAAGCAAATTGACAAGGAAATACATTATTTAGAAAATTTAACCCTCTAACAGGCGAACACCTACAGACGGTGTTCGCTTTTTCGCCTACAAAATGGTAAAAACTTTCCTTAGATAATCCTGCTTGACATTTTGGTAAGTTCCCCAACACATTGCGACATGACCTTCCTGAGCTATGGAAAATGAAAAATCAACAAATTATCGCCGAAAATTATTTTTCGACTTTTGTTTTTTTTTTAATTATAAAAAATGACATTTCTAATAAAGCAAATGACTTCAAATTTTTACCAATACTAGTTAACATATTATAATTGTATTTTATAATGTATTTGGAGTAAACAAAAAATACAATTGAGCTTTCTGAATAGTAAAACAAAATGAAACTATTTTTCACTTTCTATTAGTTTTCTTGACGTTTTTTGCCTTAAAATGAAAAGTTAAGGTTCTTTCATCCACATCTTCTTGGAAAATCAATTTAGGCTTCATACGACCATTTTTACGATCTAGCCTGTTAGAGGGTCAATTTTTTCCAAAGTGAAATACAAATATAAATCATGTTTTTAAAGTATTTTTTACCAAACTTTCGATTTTGTCGATTTTCTTCGGCATGGTCTCATTTAAAATAATGAAAATATAATAATTATACCCTCACTTAAGTGATACGAGGGTATATATCATTTGCTACGGGCCAAAACTGTAACACATCGAAGCAATGACCTAAGACTCTAAGTTTGTTTGGCGGATATCCGTTTTGGGTCATTTTAAGTCGAATGAGCAATGTCCGTCCATTTGTCTGTCTGATGGCTGGTGCGCACGATAACTCTCGAAAGGAGTAACCGATTGACTCCAAATTTGGCTAAGTTCAAAGATGAACCATATTGGTCCACTCATTCTAGTAGCTCCCCCACAAAGGGTTAATATTTAGTGAATTACACTTCCGCTGAACGAATATGGTTGTGTATACGCTTGAACAACGCTGGGAAATATTGCGACATTACTTTGAAAATCATGGTAATGTTGCAGTTTGCAGATCGCATTATCAGCCGCAGAGCTGACGTTGTTTGGCCACCTCGGAGCTGCGATTTGACACCGTTGGACTATTATTTGTGGGGTGCCCTCAAAGATAAGTGTTACGTCGACAAGTCAGAGACAACTGACGCTTTAAAGGACAATATTCGTGAAGCAATTGGTGAAATACAGCTGCATGCCAGGAAATGGCTACTGCATGGCCAGCCGAGGCAGCCATTTGAATGAAATTATTTTCCATTATTAACCGGAAGAATTGTACTTTCAAATAAAAAAAGAAATTTGAGAAAATATTCAGTAGTTTTTTTTATAGAATTTTCAAAAAAAAAAGGTTAAAAAAAAGTTATTTGTCGCACCCTTTACTTGAAATTTTGTACAGTGTAACTCTTCTATAGGTTCAGGGAAAAGTTGGAGTAATTGGTACGCCCCTTTTGGTACCTCCCACACAAATTGACCAATTTGCACCAAAAGTTAACAACTTATAACTTGAATACTAGTACATACAAAGAATTGGAATTTTGTTCAGTGTAATGGTTTTATAGAACCTTGTAATGTTCAACAATAAAATTTTAAAACAATTTGTTTTTGGAACTTCCTTAAATACCACAGCATGGCTCGTTTCTATGTGAACTTTGGTTGTGAAAAAAAATGATGTTCCTAAACCAGTGATTATTTCCATAGTTTAAAGAAGACTTTGGGAGCCATTTAAATGCTAGTTCAGTCGGGTGGGGGATTCGGGTCTTCCTTGAACTAAATTTCGTTTTATCACAAACCAGAACATAACCAAAAATTTATTATAGACTCCCGATATAGCAAATTTGGATGGACACACGTGGTCAAACACTGAAAGCCCCAGTTTGATCACTTTTGCGAAAAAAATATGAGTTGATTATCAGCCAGATTGCAAAATGAATGGAAGCTCCTGATGTCATTGGAGTTCCGCCTCTTAACCCGCTCCCTGCCTTGGCCCTAATGGCAATAATTTCTAAGGACCCCATATCACAAATGATTACGTCAAGTCTACCTCACTTCCATAAGAAAACCTTCGAAAAATTTACTGATTCATATTTAGATTTTTATTCAACATTCATTTATTAGAAACTATAGAAATTAAGATATTCATTACTAAAGAATGGTAATACTACTCCCTTGCGTTGTATCAAATTCAAAACAAGAGATGCTCTCTATTTCAAAAAAAAAAAAAAATACTATCGTTAATTAAATTTCAATATTTAGTTGAATCGAATTAAAACCCTACGGTAACTGCCACATGATATGATATATAATTATTCATTAAAATTTGGAAAAGCGAACTCACTGGAATTTTTATATTAATTTATCGAAGTTTCTCTCATTTTTACCAGACTTTAGAGCGATTATTAAAATTTATTCGACGAAAAATCACTTTCTACAACCGAGTTTAAGCACAAATTTAATTTGAATAACAAGCTGAAATCGCTTTGTGCAATGAAATACAAAGAACTCACCAACATACAGGGTTACACGCAGATGGACTGATATTCGAGGCCTCGTTGTTCAGGTTTCTGCTGCTTCTGTTGTGGACTGTAAAACAAAATGTTATTTAAATTTTTGCTTAAACAAGCGCGGCACCGCTATGAGATAACTTGTCTCCAATGAGTTCTCTGGGTCTATTACTTAATTGAATTAGTCTTATTTATATGTAGATTCGATGATATTCTTGCCTATCGGAATGAAATTTTTCAGGCAACCGGCGGGGTTTCAGGTTTTTCTTGCGGTTAAAGAAGTATCTCCGTTCAAGTTGATAAGAAATTCGCGTTTTATTGCTGTATATTCAATAATCAAAAGTCCGGTATGCGCCAATCTCAGAAGCCGATGATCGGAGTGGAAGTGCAAATTTTGATGCCTGAGGTTACCCAACTGTCTGGCTCACGTGGCTTTTTCTCCAACTCTGTCTCAGCACTGATGTAACTGCGGAGATTACGGCTATCCGCTCCAATTGGGAATTTTATATAATGTATAAATCCACAAATAACAATTTTACAAGCATACAAATTCAGCCCCACCTCTCTCCACTCCTCCAGAGTTGATGGAATTGAGATGGGCAATGGGATTATTTATTTGATAGGCTGTTATGTGATATTTCCTAGATTGAATTTAATTAAAAAATTTATGAAAATCTTAAATTTTTCTGGCTTTTCTTTCTTTTTTTTTACCTGTATTTATTGATTATTAATTATTAGTTAAAAAGATTATTGGTCTATTCTGAAAAATCAGGATAGATTCACTATAGTTAGATGAACTCGGACTAAGTCACATAAACTTTTATGGATTTAATTAACAATAGTTAATTGTGTATACAAATTATAAACTTTGCGGAGGGCTTTGTAGTGTATGCTTGTATGATCAGTAACCAAAAGAAAGATTGTGTTTCTTGATAATTATAATGAAGCCTAGCCGACTACAATTGTTCTTAGAGGTAATTGCTGTACTTGGTTTCACTTCCACGTTCCTATGATTTCTTAATGATTACCCAAAATTTTAACAAATTACACAAACAAACTTGTCACGTGGGGCCATAAAAGATTGACCAACCGGGTGGTTGTTTGTAAATTTACACAAACAAATCATACTGTATTGCAAAAAAAAAATGAAGCGTCAACTTATAACCACATGTGCCTACCTAACTACCATGAGCGTCAAAAGTGTATGACCACTAACAGATATCGATGATAAACAATTATATTGAATGTAAGTATTACTTTTGTATTAATAGTCTGTTAGTAATTTTATTTCATGATTGGGATATGGAAACCAAATTTTGATGTGAACCCATTGTTGGCGCCGACGGTATATGTATGTCTATGAATACCTGTTCACTCAACATCTTTTCTTATTTTTGCTTTGTTTTTAAGAGTTCAAATAAAATCTCTCAATGACAATCTTTAAGGGAAATTGGATATTTCATTTGAAGAGAATTGACAAGAAAAAAGTTCTTGAATCCAACATTATTTGAGTGAGCTTCGATCCCACGAATGCTACGTTGTTATGCACTCTTCCCTTCCCTTTAGCCGTCTCGATTATTGTACTAGCTGCGCTGCACTGCAAATATTTTCGTTCATTAAGAATATTTACAAGATGTTTTGTAATCGTCTATCACAACCTAGAATCCAGTGGAAAATGGGTGTGCCATGCTTCTTTTGGTACCTCCCACACAAAGGTCCCATTTTTTACGAAAAGTTTACAGCTTTTAACTTTAATACTTGAAATTTTGTACAGTATAATGTTTTTATAGTACCTACAGTCTGTGTAATATCACGCCCTTTTTGGTACCTCCCACACAAACGTACCATTTTGTACAAAAAGTTAACTGCTTCTTATATCGTGAATATATATATATATATAACGGGGTTTTCAATGGGGATGATATGGTTTTGAAGTGGCGTTTCGGCCATTTGTAATATGTCATGATTTGTCATTTGTTTTTCATTGTATTCAGTAGTGTTTACAATTTCATCGTGCAGAGATATACGCAAGTACAACGTTTAAATTATTTAGTTTTATTATCAAAATAATCGTTCTCCAATTGCAACTTTTCGTGCGATTAGTCCATTTTTATCCCCTCACCTTAGAGAGGAGGGTATATATCATTTGCTACGGGCCAAAAGTGTAACACATCGAAGGAGTGACCTAAGACCCTAAGTATGTTCGGCGGATATCCGTTTTGGGTCATTTTAAGTCGAATGAGCAATGTCCGTCCGTCTGTCTGTCTGTCTATCTGTCTGTCTATCTGTCTATCTGTCTGTCTGTCTGTCTGTCTGCTGGCTGATGCGCACGATAACTCTCGAAAGGAGTAACCGATTGCCTTCAAATTTGGTACGTGGTAATATTTTTTTCTATCTCCGGCTATGTTCGAAGATGGGCCATATTGGTCCACTCCTTCTAGTACCTCCCCCACAAAGTGTTAAAATGTTGTAAAATATTGAATCTTTAATAACTGTTATACTACTTATTCGAATCTTCTGAAATTCCACACAAGTGGCCAAGTTGCTACGCCCCTTTTGGTACCTCCCACACAAATGCACCATTTTGCACCAAAAGTTAACAGCTTATAACATTAATACCAGTGTATAAAAATACTTGACATTTTCTACAGTGTAATGCTTTTATAGTGTCTATAGCCCTGTGAAAAATTGACGCTATTGCCACGCCCCTTTTTGTACCTCCCACACAAAGTTACAATTTTGCACAAAAAGTTAAGAGCTCACAACATGAGTACCAATGCACGAAAATGCCACAACATTTTGCACAGTGTAACGCTTTTGAAGTGTCTATAGCCCTGTAAAAAATGCCGTTATCACCACGCCCCTTTCTGTACCTCCCACACAAAATGTCCAAATCATACCAAAATTTAATATCTCATAACGTTAATAAACCAGTGCAAATAAACGCTTATAATTCGGCGCAGTGCAATGTATTTAAAGTATCTACTATTACCATACAATCTAACAGAATAATTCGTGGAATATTCAATATTACATTACTCACAAAGTGAGGGTATACCTTAGTCGGTTTACCCGACTGAAATTTTCTTCCTTGTCTAAATATAATATGTAATTAAGTCATATGGATGGGAAAAACGGGCCGTTTGGCCAAACTGTGAAAATTCAACACCCTGCAACTCGGACAGTCCTAAAACGGTCTGGTTGAAATTTTGTATCATAACTACTATCCAATAGGACTAAACTTGGTTTTAAAAATTCACTCACATGACATGAAATATGAACTATAACACTGTGACCGGAATCATTTACATAACGGTTCGCGACCCGCGGTCCTATTGGTTCAAAAATATATTTTTTTGTACCTTTTTAATGGTCAAATACAATTTCTTGCCAAATTTGGGCAATTGCTCCTTCCATTTTTGTCACATCTAAGCATTAAGTCATAGCACTGGACCATGTAAAATAATTCTACTCCATTCTCTACTCTTTACAAACAAAACGAATTTAATGGTGCAGAAATAACCAAGACATTCTGAAAAAAGAAATGCAATAGATACACTAAAAAAGAGAGTTTTACATTTATTGCATTACTTTTAAGGTGTTTCAATTTTCTTATGTTATACCTTCGAGCTATTTAATATGATAGTATATGGATAACTCCATGCGAAGTATTATTATCATACATTTGCAAAAATAGACATTATCTTGAAAATGGCCTAGAGAATTAAAGCTAAACTTAACATGTAAGAAAAGGCTAAAGTCAAGCGGAGTCGACTATGTGTGTGAACGAATACAGAAGAGGGCAGCATTCAAGATTTTTTTTGCGTCCAAGACCCATAAAATTATTTGTTTGTGCGGAGTAAGGCGCACTTTTCCAAAAAATCGAAACCAAAAATTTTTATGATAAAGTTTTTTTTTTAATCTTTTTTTAAGTTCTAATTTTCATGGAATGTACCTTAAGTATTTTGACTATCTATATATATATAAATGGAAAAATGTTTGTATGTATGTATGTGTTTTATAGACGTTTAAACCACTGGACCGATTTTAAAATTTTTTCTTTTGTTTGAAAGCTATTTGGTCGGAGATGGTTTTGGAAAAAAAATTGCAAATAGTGGGCGGGGAAAATGTGTGCGTGGCAAATCATTTGTTTGTGTGTTTGTTCCACTGCAGTTCTGCTGGCAGTCTACGTCAGTGGTCCAAAAATGGACGGGATCGGAAATATTTGGCAACGAAGTGGACCGGGTCCAGCTAGTATTTATTAAAGTATAAGCTCTATAGAACAGGAAACGCGTCAAATTGGCCTCTTTCACGTATTTTTAACAGTCGTTAAGAAAAATAGAATATATATATAAAAATGGAAAAATGTTTGTATGTATGTATGTGTTTTATAGACGTTTAAACCACTGGACCGATTTTAAATTTTTTTCTTTTGTTTGAAAGCTATTTGGTCGGAGATGGTTTTGGAAAAAAAATTGCAAATAGTGGGCGGGGAAAATGTGTGCGTGGCAAATCATTTGTTTGTGTGTTTGTTCCACTGCAGTTCTGCTGGCAGTCTACGTCAGTGGTCCAAAAATGGACGGGATCGGAAATATTTGGCAACGAAGTGGACCGGGTCCAGCTAGTATTTATTAAAGTATAAGCCCTATAGAACAGGAAACGCGTCAAATTGGCCTCTTTCACGTATTTTTAACAGTCGTTAAGAAAAATAGAAGAAAGTCGATTTCTTAAAAATATAAAAAATAGAACAACATTTTGATATCAATTTTATTAATTTTTTTAAAGCTTCATCCAAAGGAAGAAAACAATGCCAACTTGATACAAAACTCTGGATACATGTCGAAACCCTTCTGGTAGAAAGAAGTAAGAGAATTTAAAAAAAAGTCATGTTTAACATTTGCATACATATTTCGTCGGTGTGCTGATGAAAAATCCAATGTGTTTTTTACTAGTTTTCAGGAGTAACAAATACCGGGCCATTTCGTCAAATCGCAATATATTTCTTATCTAAATTTTTTTAATTTATCTTTAAATTATTTACCACCAATATATTATAACAAAAATCGTATATGAGTCATTCCATGGCAAACGGCACGATTTTTGACATCACTATTTTTGATTGCTTCGAAATTTTGTGTATGCATGATTTACCTAAAAATATCTTATACGTAGTTCAAGAAAAAAATTTAAAAAAAATTCTTTTAGAGTTATGAGCAATTTAAAGTTGACGAAATTACGTTTTTTGCTAAAAGGTGTGTTCATTCTTTTGCTTGTGTCTCCTGAAATACGTGATCGATTTTAATGTGATATACCTTGTTTTGAAGGTAATTTCAACTACTACAACTACAACTTATAATATTTTTGTAAAATTTTACAACCACTTAAATTACAATATTGGCTTCAAATGATTGCATTAAAAAACTATTTGCATAATTTCTGTGAATGTGCTTTAAATGATTAACAGAATGATAATTTTTAGTCATTAGTATATTAGTATAACAATAACAACTATAAATATTATTAATTTTGCAAAATTATTCGTATCCGCGACTTATAAATTTCGAACAAAAAACACTTAAATTCAGAACTATTTGACAATATAATGCTATTGGTACGCGCACGCTCAGTCCTAGGGAAAAGTTTTTGAATTAAGTTTGAGAGATAAGAGAAAACCCTACAACTCTTTCTTTTGCAAAAATTGTGCAGGGTGGAGCGCGATAATTTGCTTATTTGGGAATAAAATAAAAAAGTTGTGAAAATTAGAAAAATTTATTTTATATTTTAACTATATTGAACAGTAAGGGTATTTTTAAATTACACGGTTTTAAAATAGTATACTCGTATATGGCAAATGTCGATCTTCGATATCCAAACTGCTGCATACATTTTCTGAAGTTTTCATGAACTCTAACAAGCATGTCGACTGGTATTCTGCCAATTTCAGCCTCAATATTGTTAATTAGGGCTTCCGTCGTGTCATATGGTCCCGTGCTGACAATTGTTGGACCACGCACATTTTATACGGGTGAAATTTCAGTTCATCATGAAGATTCCGGTGGAGAGAACGTCTTAAAATGCCAAGAGCAAGTGATTGCTTCCGAGCAAAGCGTTTCGGAGATTGCAGTACTGCTGCTCTAACTCTCTCGATGTTTTGTGGTGTTGTAATCCTTCTCTCAGGTCCACTAAGCCACTATAAGCCACGCACACTCTCCACTCTCTTCGACCAACAGTGCCACCACAGACTGCAGTGCAAAAAGGCAAATTCCCGCGCTTCATCCTGTGTAATAACACAGTACAGCATTTTTCAGCTCATTGATTTGGGACTGCGAATTGGACGTAAAGGTAGCCCCACAACAGAACATATTTGGGATTTTTAAAACACTGGTTGCACTTTTTTTCGTGTAGGTTTGTTCCGCATTTTGTGCTCTTATATATTTACAACTTTGCTTCAGACACAAAAGAGATATTCCGTACGGTATACCGAGAAAGACATATAGAAAAAGTGCAAGAAATCCACCTTGAGTAAAAACATTAGCATGGCCATTTAATTATTACTTGAGTCAACTTGACTAAACGAATGATGCAGATGTTCTTATTATTGGGGCTACTTTCACGTCCAACTCAGTGTAATTTAATTAAAATCATGTCAAGTCATTGAGGTATTTTCATTCGAGTTCCTCCTCCACCAACTGTTAACATTTAGCGAAATATTGATTCTTTATAACTTCTACAATACATATCGGAATTCAATTTCACTCAATTTGATTATTAGTCGTTAGAAATGGGAGAAGTTGTCAACAATTTTGGAGCAGCCCAGTCCAAAAAAATATTCGAAAATGTATTCTTTAGTTAAATAATTATCAATTTAAATTGAATTTAATAACTTTAAAGTATATGCCGGTATAAAAGTTATAAGCTCTTAAGTTTTGGTGCAAAATAGTCCATTTGTGTGAGAGGTACCAAAGGAGCGTGCCAATAACGCCCTTTTTCTCTGGACTCTAGGTACAGGGTTTTCCAACAAGAGGTGTTATTTTGAATCACCTGGTATTTCGGTAGCTGTCACTTTTGAAACTTTACTTCTTTGACATTTTACAAGTAGAAGCTACGCCATTACCAAAAATGGAACGATACACGGCGGGGTCATTGGACCTTACTTTTTCGAAAATGCGGTTGGATCAACAGTGAGATTATTAATGATTTGTTATGGTCGGAGTTGGATGATATTTATCTGGACAACGTTTACTTTCAACAACACGGCGCTACGTGCCACACAAGCAACAAAACCATTGCTCTGTTAAGGGAAAAGTTTCCGGACCGTGTTATCTCTCGAAGAAGTGATCACAATTGGCCACCGAGATCTTGCGACTTCTTCCTTTGGGGCCACGTGAAAGATAAGGTCTACACCAACAACCCAGTGTCCATTCAAGACCTCAAAGATAGAATTCGTGAGGCTATCGAGGACATATGGCAGCCACATTGCGATTTGGTTATGGAAAATTCCATGAAAAGGATGTGGTCCTGTAAGCGTGGTCGTGGTAGCCATTTGGCTGATGTTGTTTTTCATTATTAACGGCATACCATCCTCTTTATTATGAAATAAACATCCGATCATGTATCTCAAAAAATGGCACTTTTCTTTGAATACCAAAATAACACATCTTGTTGGAAAACCCTTTACTATAAAAGAATTACACTACAAAATTTCAATTATTTTTATGCAGTGGTATTAAAATCATCAGCTGTTAACTTTTGGTGCAAAATGGACCATTTGTGTGAGAGATACCAAAAGGTTCATGGCAAAAACGCCCATTTTTTCACTGAATTGTAGACACTATAAAACCAATATACTGTAAAAAATTTCAAGTATTTTCCTGCACTGGTATCAATAGTACACGCTGAAAAAAAATCGCCTCTGTAGTATATTGTCCCAAACATATTCTGCTTGAAACATATATATTTTTAGGGTGCACTCCAAATATATAACATTTGACACATACAAATATTATATGTTTGGGAGGATGTTGTTCTAGACAAAACTAT
The DNA here is from genome assembly GCA_963930755.1 of Eudasyphora cyanicolor. Classification (NCBI taxonomy): domain Eukaryota; kingdom Metazoa; phylum Arthropoda; class Insecta; order Diptera; family Muscidae; genus Eudasyphora; species Eudasyphora cyanicolor. The sequence continues at coordinate 19,656,768 of OZ005734.1, forward strand.
GTTTACATCCTAATGTTTTTTATTTGCATGTGTTATTTTCCAAATAAAGATCTATTTGCGTGAATATATATCTATTCTTTAATTGTTTTAAGTTTTCAGCAATTGAAAGGTAATTTTTAGAAATTTTTAATGTTAAAGTAAAACTTCTTTATAATTGAAAATAATGACTGGGAATAGTTATTTTTGAAATAGTTAAAAATAAGTGGTATCAAATAGAAGTTAATGCTAAGTATGCCATTTTTAATATGAATGCATAATTCGAAAACAAGTAAAAATTAAAACTAAAATTCGAAAAATCCAGCAAAGTTTTGAAATCTTTTTTTTAATAAAATATATTTGGAAATATTCATAAGCAATAATTTTATTTGTATTTAAACACATATTGTATTTGGGAAAATTAGTTCGCAAATATATTTTATTCTAATATATAAACATATGGGTTCTAAATACATTTTATTGATTTTCAAATAAAGTTTATTTGCTCGAAAATATATAATATTTAAAAATTTGTGTTCCGAGCATATTTTCTTTCGATTCAAACATATCAAAAAAGGCGATTTTGCCCCGTGTATAAGCTGTTAACTTTTGGTGCAAAATGGTCCATTTGTGTGAGAGCTGCGGGGCGTGGAAAATTTATCTATTTTTCTCAAGGTGATAAACTAATAAACTAATAGTATGTATTTCAGATGATTGAAATAAGCAGTATAGACGTTATTGGTGATCAATATTTCAGTAAATTTTAACCCTTTGTGAGGGAGGTACTAGAAGGAGTGGACCAATATGGGCCATTTTCAATCTTAGCCTGTGATAGAGAAACATATTAGTTCATACAAAATTTGAAGTCAATCACTTACCCCTTTCGAGAGTAATCGTGCGCACAAGCAGACAGATAGACGGGCAGACAGACAGACAGATAGAAAGACAGACTGACTGACGGACGGACATTGCACAAATGACTTAAAATGTCCTAAAACGGATTTCCGCCAAACATTGTTTTTCCTCTACAATATATTTGTAAATGGTGGGTTTTTGGGGTCGAAATATCCATTTTTGAGATTTATTCTTACTTTTGAGAGCCGCCAGAGAGCATTTTAGTAAATTTTTGGGATTTTATAGCTTTTTTGGGGATATTTTGCTATTGAATTACACAGTGCGACAGTCCAAAAACCATTCCTACGATACTAGTTTTCTTGTAGGTCTTGGAGAGTAAAACAACGTTTGTTCCTCGAAATTTGCCGGAAACCCCCAAATACACGGGTAAAAAAACCGATTTCCTTGCCTTTGCGCACTTAAACACCTATAGCTTTGTTTTTCGACATTTTCTATTTTAGGCAATGTTTCTACCAATTATTTTGTGAAATAACAGCAAGATTAATTGACTTCAATATATAGTTTATTTTGCAAGAAACAAAACGCAACCAGTCTCTTAAAAATTCTTTCGTAATTGACTGAGATATTAAAGATTTATTAAAAACTTAATAATTAACAAAGCTATAGGCGTTTAAGTGCGCAAAGGCAAGGAAATCGGTTTTTACCCGTAAACCCGGATTTTGTGGGTGTCCGGCAAATTTCAAGGAACAAACGTTGATTTACTCACCACGACCTATAAGACAAATAGTATCTCAGTTTTTGGTTTTTGGATTGTCGCACTGTGTAATTCAAACGCAAAATTTCCCAAAAAAAAATACTTAAAATGATGGCACTCAAAAGTAAAAAATAAATCTGAAAAATGGATTCCTCGACCCCAAAAACCCCCCATTTGCAAATATTTTGTAGAGGAAAAACCATGTTTTGAAAAATCCGGGGGGGGGGCTCGAAATTCATTTCTGTCCTATGGTTTCTTCGGCAAAATTGTTTTAATGACCCAGAGAACAAGAATCGCGTTGCGCCCTTTTACTTTTTTCGACTCCATACAAATTGTCCCGCCCTAATATATATACAGGGACATTTCCCAGGGCAACTCAAACAAATGCCTTATATTTTAGCAACTCTTTCTTGAGTATTGTTTTTTTAACATTGTACTCACATTTCTTGCAACACATTTCCGCATTATTTATATAAAAACATGTACAATCTTGGCTTCAAATGATTGCATAGACCCTGTCAATTTTTCTATGTAATTTTTTTTTTTAAATTTTGTCGAATTTTGCTGTTTAAAGATATTTTTAATAGACTTTACAAATTTGCTAATATGAATAATAATCCTAAGATCAATATCAACAAAGTTATGGGGGAAAAACGAATGAAATTCCTGCCGTCCGCAAATCAGGAAGTGTGCATATATTTGTAGATGTGAACATGTACAAATAATATTTAGCTATGGCTTCTATTCTTTTGATATTCTAAACATACACTTTAAATTCTTTACGAATAATTACTGAAGTTAATCTCTAAGTTTCGTATTAGATTGTAAATGGTATAATAGATGTACAGTGGAGGAATTCAGAACAAAAGGAAATAATTCTGCCATCTCTTATACAGACAACCGATTGTGACAAAACTTGGTATTCCTGTAGACGATGTATTAAATAACACAGTGCGACAGCCCAAAAACCAAAAACCGCTATACTTCTTTTCTTGTAGGCGAGTAGAACAATGTGTGTTCTATGAAATTTGCCGGACTCCCCCAAAATCCGGATTTACGGGTAAAAAACCGATTTTCTTGCCTTTTTCACTTGAACGCCTATAACTTTGTTAGTTATTAACCGAGCTCGAATAACACTCGCTCTGTTCATACTTGCCATCTCTGAAGTATATTACCGTGGGTATGGGGCTGCAGTTGGTTTATTGCAAAAATATACTTTAAGTATAATTATTGAAAATTCCATAGAATAAAAAAATTGTTTACTTTAATGTTAACAATTAGAAAATAACATAAAATACCCTTTGGACAAAGAGGACCCTGTGCCACAGAGTGGTATACGATATACGAATAGTGTATCTAAATGATGCATCCTACCTGTGCAGGACCCCATATGTAATAGTTTAACTCCAAAAAAATAAGTCTTCAGTTTTTTACAATATGCATAAGTGAACCAATTTCACACACAAAAAAAGAGGTTATATTATATTGCATGTAATTTGTAATAAGTTCTTCCTTTCGATGTCTTACAACGGTTGCCCTGATAAAACTTTTTTTATATTTTACTCTCGAAAACGGCGAGAATGAAGAATATGATTCCTCAATTTACCATTTATGGTTTGTTTCAAATTGAACATTCAACAAATTGGAGTTTTGTAAGGCAATGAAAACTTTATTTCAACTTTTGAAACGATTACGAACTTTGGAATTGAAGTACAAAATGGAAAAGTTTTTGGTGTTACAAAATATTTTCAGTAAACAAGTGATCCACAAAACCTTGTTAATTTTTTATTATATTATCCGCTCTTTAAACACTTCATACCGATTTTTGAGTTGAAATTAATTCAAATATTTAAATGTTTAATTCAAATTACCATATCAATGAGTAATGGGCCTTATATTTCCACAAATAGAACACATGAATAACATTCCATTTTGGCCCGCAAAATACGAAGTTATTTAGTAGTTAAGTATGCCAACACAAAATTACCATTTTTGGCCATTTTCATTATTTCGCTAAAGAGGAACATTGCCCTCATATATGTATATTGGGGTAGGCCAATATAAGAAAAATAAAATGCTTCTTGGAAGTTTGAGCTAAATCGTAGAGAATTGTTATTCAAAATTTAATAACTATATCAAATTTATTAATAATTTAATTTATTAAAAAAACTGCCGAATCTGAAAATCGCTGTTAGGGCTGCATTTTACATCTAATCTTTAGTTTATTTATTGATATTTCAGAGACAAGAGTATCTTGCCAAATTATCACTGATGAAGAAAATCGGTTCAGATTTAAATATAGCACTTATATATATGCTCCATTTCAAATACTATCCAAGCGCTATAGAAAGTGTATTTTACATTCGATCATTATTGAATTTTGTAAACTTTACATCGCTAAAAAATTTGAAGAAAACCAGGTCATATTGTATTCAACTAAAACAGTATTACTTGTCTATACAAGCATAATATGATAGGAATAACGGAAAATAACATTAATTTAATTATTTTCATATGGACCACCCTAATGAACATATGTATACGGTATTGTTATTCTGCATTAACATGTAATTAGTACTATAGTTAGTTTCACTGATAGTGCTAAAGCGATGCTTTAAACCATGATATTATCGTTGTAGTGGTTGTTGTTTTGGCCTTTGTAAAAGTTAGCTTCACTGTTGCAGACACCGCCAAATAACCGCATCCAACGACCTCAAAATTGTATAAACAACTTTGTTCTGTTGTACGTTGCATACGGTTTTCACAAAAATTTTATCGCAAACAATCAGATAAATATAAAGGATATACGAGTATACGTATGGGGCATATCTACACTTAGGATCAAAAGTAATGTTTTGAAAAACATTTTTATTATGGAAAACAATGTGTACGAAATTTGAAAATAAATTTAGTGGTGGTTTATATATACACCTATCTCTCGATTTACATAATAGATACATACGTTTCTGAGAAAGTCGTGTCAACGGAAATTCTAAATTGTTCAATGAAAAATCGTGTAAATCGAAAATAAAGGCAGAATAGCATAAACAATGAATTAAATTATGAAAATATCTATGTAAGTTAAAAAAACATATACGAGGGTTGCTATATATATATTTCTGGCTTGGGCAACACTAAGTGTTGCCTGGCGCCATCTGACATTTCCATTGGAAAGTTTGACATTTTTTAGCATAAACGTACTCAGAACTTTTTGACGTACGATCATCATTTGAGTTGTTTACAGTGACTTGAAAAAATCAATTTGGCAAAAATATGTAATTAACTCGTTAACGATCGCGGTGCTTCAATAGACGTTTATAAGATCGTCACAGGTGACGAATCTTGGATCTATGCGTATGAGCCCGAAACAAAACAGCAACCGACCGTGTGGGTCTTCGAAGATGAGCCAAATCCAACAAAAGTTGTTCGTGGAAGAAGCACTTCGAAGCAAATGGTCGCCTGTTTCTTCGGCAAAACTGGTCATGTGGCTACTGTTCCGCTTGAGCAACGTAGGAGGTCAATTCTGAGTGGTACACCACAATTTGTTTGCCTGAAGTCTTCGGAGAAATTGTGCGCCATGACAATGCGAGCTCTCACACATCGGCTCAAACCAGCGCCTTTTTGATAGGCCAAAACGTCGAATTGATGGGTCATCCGCCGTACAGCCCTGATTTGACACCCAATGACTTATTCTTATTCATCATCATCAAGAAAACTGCTTGGTCAACGTTTTTCGACGCCTGAAGCAGCTGTTGAAGCGTTCAAAAACCATATTTTGGAGGTGAATTTTCAGCACACTGTAACCAAAACAATTCGCGCTCAAATGACAAAACGGTCTGAGTGAAGTTAAGCTAAAAAATGTCATACTTTCCAATGGAAGTTCCAGTTTTCATCTGGCAACACCAGCATTTCCAGGACCGAAATATAAATGACAAACCCTCATATTAAGAAAAGGTTCCCTTGTGTGGGAGGTACCAACACCAGTGGCGACATTTCGCCCAGTTTTCTCAAGGTGATAGCGACGAATAACCTATTACTATGCGAGGAATTACAGATGATTCGGATAGGTAGTATAGAAGTTATTATAGAATCAATATTTCACTAAATGTTAACTCTTTGTATGGGAGGTACTAGAAGGAGTGGACCAATATGGTATATCTTCGAACTTAGGCTGAGATAGAAAAAAATATTATCACGTACCAAATTTGAAGTCAATCCGTTATTCCTTTCGAGAATTATTGTATTTGTACTTAGTGGTTTCTGCTTAGCTTCGATGAAATTTTTAAACATGAAAATATAAAAACTGTGTTAAACTAACAAAATATAAATTCAATTGGATTTTGTACCTTTCTAAGAATTTTTATTTTAGATATAAAAAAGTATTATTTTATCTCTAGATATTTCAAGTACAATTATGGAATAATATGAACTATTTTTTCTCAATGTGTAAAACCGTACAGAAATGCAAGTGAAAACGCATTTGGATTATATTTAAATGTCGCTAACAGAATAATATCATATGTTGTTATTGAAAGTTTGAAAAGTTTTAAGTCATTCCTAAAGTGACGACATGTAATGAAGTATTGACCATAAATTGTTATAAATTAGGGCAAAAGGAAGGAGGACAGTAAACACATGGAATTGTAAAAATATTAATGGAAGTTGTATTAGGTAATTTAATTTAGAAAATACTAAAATGACATATTTATTAATTCATAGTTTGATGGAGGAATTTCGGTAGTTAATGGAAATGACAAGAACGATACACTTAGACACAGAATTCGAGTTAATTTCCACAGCATCGTATAACCTTGTTTTTTATTTAATTTTGTGTGGAATTTAATTTTATTTACTTCCTATGAAAGTATTTCAACCTTTTCTTTCGATTAATAGGCATAAATGGTACATTTTTATAAAAAGGTAGTAGCGTCCCCTCTAATGTAGTAAAGTTATTAATTTAAGCTCTCTAAAAATGCTGACACTTGGATGCGTATACTCCACATTTTATTGCCATACGTACAATTTTAATCAATATCCGTCCGTCCGTCTGCCGATATCTCTCGAAAGAAATAGCGGATATATTTCAAATTTGGCACTGAGCCAAAGAAAATGGGCTATATTTGTCTATTCCTTTTAGCACCTCACTCACATAGTGTTAAGATTTACTGAAATATTGATTCTCTAATAACTACCTATTCATCTAAATCATCTAAAAGTTTTCATCTATTTTATTTTAGACAACACTTCCAATGACTGAAAAGACTGAAAAAAATTAACAATTTTTTCAACGTTCTGGCATCAAACACTCAAGGTACAATACTAAATTACTCACAAAGTGAGGGTACACCATAGCCTGATTACCCGACTGAAATTTTCCTACTTGTTAATCCTAGAAATTAGGCAAATAAAAGTAACACTATACTTACTAGAAAATTATAATAGAATGTATACTCTACAATATCCAATGTTAATATGTGTAGAAAATACGTAGGTTATCATAAACACTTTTCAGTTTTAATGTAAATATTTATTTAGAAATACATGAAATAAATCAATCACAAATTCCAATAATTGATAGGTACATCGTAAAATTAATTTAATTCCCAAAATACAATTTATTGATTCTGTTTCTTTGCTATTGTGGGAAATATGGAGGTGGTCCCTATAGAAAATTGTAATAAATATCAGTTTGAGATTCGTATATATCATACAAATTTCTACTCACAAGTTTTGATGATGCCACGGAATGAATTAAGGCTGTGAGCCCTAAGGCGATTGTTAGAAATACCTTCATATTGTACGTACGAATTAACACAAACGATTACCTCAGACTAGTTGAGGCATTTGTATTTAAACGTTTTTAAAGAAAAATGACCATAACATTAAGAAAAGCATTAACAAATGATATTATCATAAACTGCGAACGTTTTCAGGAATATATGAATAATAATTAAAGTATCTACTTATGGAACGGTATGTGTAGTAAAATATAACTTCCAATATAGGTCTCGTATGGTGATAGAAATAAAAAAACAAGAAAATTTCCATTGACTGAAATCATTAAAATAAATGCTGATTTTTGTCATATTGGTAAGAGGTGCTTCATAGAGAAGTAAAAACTCCTATTTTGTAAAAATAGCAGACACAATTTACGTAAAAACAAATTTTGAAATTTAAAGAAATATGTATGTGCGTATAAACGAATATTAACCAAAATGCATAAAATGTTTGTAGAGGAATATCGTTCATCATATCGTAACAATGACGTAATAGGATCTGAAGTCATTGCTACGATGTGTTTCATGTTGTATACTAAAAATGTGCAAAAAACGTCAACATTTCCTAGCGAATAGATTATGTTTAATGTGTGAAGAAAAACCCCACAAAAAGAGTTCAGTCAAGTGCTCCTTTTGAACCTTTAAAAACATATAAAATGGCAATGTAGAAGTTTCCCATTCTTTGCCCAGACATAGTTATTGCATACACATTTTTAAACAACCAAATAACTAGTTAATATCATTACTAGAAATTCTTTAGTAATTTTTAGGGTAATGGATGCTTATTACTAAGTAATGCAAATAAAAATGACTCGTACTTACCAATATCTATTTTTGCTTATGGTTATAAAGTGTTTTGGGTTTCAGGCCCACAGCTGCAATTTATTGACTTAGGTACATTAGAGTTAAAAAGTCTGAAAATAAAAAAAATCTTTTTGTATATTAGATTTGAATTAATTTGATAAAAATAAATATAAACTGTTTTGCTGCGAAATTTATATTTATAGCAGAAAATAACTTTGTAAATTTTCATATTAGGCATTCCAGATATTATCGTTTATTTAGAGGGTATTTTTAAATATTTTTTAATTGTGTGTATTTGTATCGTACAGCTTTTGTTTTCTAACAACAATATGGCTGGTATTTTAAAAATGCTACTGCTATTCTTTACTAGAACAATCTAGTTTCAAATGGTTGTTCAAAAATATATAGAGTACATGCGCCGTATAGACAGTACACAGGAAAAGTCATTAATAACTTTCAATGTTCCAATACTGTAAATTTTTTCTCGTGAATATAATTCAATAGTAATTAATATCCACACCAAAATGTCTAATTCTCAATCCATATTAATTAAAAGGAGTCATGTCCAGATCAGATACGAAACATATTCCTATTCCATTATTTACATTTGAACTAACATTAACTTTTGGTTTTTTGGTTGCCAAATGTATAACTCCAAAAATATAATAAATTACCATTATATTTTTGTCCTGTCCGACAGCATTTTTTACAGTGGGTTAAAGTTTTCATTTTTTGGTCGAAGGAAGCATTATACTAAATGAAAAATAAGCTGTAAGTTAATGTCTGAGTGATTTCTTATTGTCATTTTATATATCATTTTTGTGGAAGATCTTAACCCTGCAGCTCCCCTCTTAATGGGTCTATTTCGCCCTTTTTTTTTTCAAAAAAAAAAACAAAAAAAAGTTCTTTCAAAAAGGACATTTAAGGATTAAAATATTCTACGAAAATTGTTGCGGGAAAATTTCAGTGGGGTTTGCCAAGGACACCAAAGGTATAATTATAGCTCTTTACGTTTAATTAGCAAAATTACATGCCAACATATACAAAAAAATAACATTTTTCAATAGCCTTTTTTTGACAGATCACGTGTGAGTCGTGTCATGCTGTCATGTTATTTTTGTTAAGTATTGTTTGGCATTTCATCATGGAAAGACTTACGCCTGAACAACGTTTACAAATCGTTCAACTTTATTACGAAAATTCACGTTCTGTGAGGAATGTGTTTCGTGCACTTCGCTCAACTTATGGTCAACATAATCGAGTCATCGAAAATTGGACTCAACGGATGGACCATCTGAGACGTAGGCGCGGCCAACATTTGATAGACATAATCTTCAAAAAATAAATGCCAAAGAATGTTCTTTCAAATGATAATAAACATTCCTTATTCAATATGAATTTTCTGTGTTTTTTTTTTCTTTAAAAAAGTAGGGAACCTCGAAATGGATCACCCTATACTATAATATAAATTTAAAGCCGTGATATCTGTGGAATTATTGGAGCAGAAGAGTGACTCTATAATTCTGAAAGGGAATGTTGAGTAGATTATTTTTGTAGAATAAACTTATGGTCCAGATGGTCCGAGTCTTTTTTACAGTAGGTCAAAGTTTTCATTTTTTGGTCGAAGCGAGCATTATACTAAATGAACAAAATGCTGTACGTTAATGTCTGAGAGATTTCTTATTGTCAGAGTTACATAGTGGAATTTTGTGAGGATCATTTTTGTGGAAGATCTTAACCCTCTAGCTCCCATCTTAATGGGACTCCAATGACTCCAATTGCCATTTTTTCTGAAGTTATTGTTGTTGGCACCAAAAATTACAAACCATATTGCATTCTACTGAGATTAGGCTTCTAATTTCACAACTTTTAATTCGATGTCCCTTAGTTTTGTGAAGTTATTTACATTGACTACAACATCTTAAAAGCTCAGTTCTGTACTCTTCTGTATCCATACTTTCCTCTAATCCAAAACCGCCCATGTCTATACTCGACATCATACGAGGGCTGCTGTATACATATATTTCTGCTGTATACATAATGAAAATGCGAATATTTATAATCAAAAGTGGATTTATTATTTTTCAAAGTACTCTCCACCATGCTTTATACACTTTTGCATGCGCTCAAACCAACTGTCGAAGCATTTTTTCCACTCCGATTGAGACACCTCCAAAACATGGTTCTTGAACGCTTCAACAGTATCTTCTGGCGACGAAAATCGTTGACCACGCATTTTTTCCTGATGTGCGGGAATAAAAAGAAGTCATTGAGTGCCAAGTCAGACAAACAAATTGTGGCGTACCACTCAGAATTGATCTCCTACGTTGCTCAAGCGGAACAGTAGCCACATGACCAGTTTTGCCGAAGAAACAGGCGACCATTTGCTTCGAAGTGCTTCTTCCATGAAAAACTTTCGATGGATTTGGATCGTCTTCGAAGACCTACACGGACGATTGCTGTTTTGTTTCGGGCTAATACGCATAGATCCAAGATTTGTCACCTGTGACGATCTTATAAACGTCTTTTGAAGCACCGCGATCGTATTTTTTCAAAATTTCTTTGCACCAATCGACACGATCCTCAAATCAAGCCTCAAGAAAATTGTGCGGGATCCAACGAGAACTAACCTTTTTTACGGCCAGGTGTTCATGCAATATCGAATGTATGCTGGTGGAAGAAATGCCCAAGGATGCCTCTATCTCCCGGTATGTCACATGACGATCTTGCATTATCAGTTCACGCACAGCATCAATGTTCTCAGGCACAACGGTAGTTTTTGGACGACTTTTACGACCTTCGTCTTTGAGCGGGAGTCGGCCACGATTGAATTCATTAAACCAGTTTTTTACAGTTCTATAGTGTGCACTTAGTGTGCCTGGCGCCATCCATATATATAGCAACACTCGTACTGTGGTACTTTGTACATTTGTTTGTAAACCATAAAAAGAGACTATGGTTCTAGTCTATTATACCTACAGCAGGGATCGGCACACTCTTACAACCATACAAAACACATTTCTCTCTCTCAATGTAAACTGAATGAATTATTTTACCGAGAAAATAAATCGGCAATTAATAATAATTCTAATTTCACTAATCGGAAAAATGTTCAACCGATTAGTGAAAATGGGACACATCCCTCTATGTTTAGGTATAGCCCCCATATAAAGATCCTTTCGCGTATACAAACTTCTTGGCGCTCTAGGGAACACTTTTCTCAACCGATGTATCTGAAATATGAGCATACTTATATCTACGGTTACAAGCAATAACCGCATAACCCAAAAAACATGCTTTCGAGAAAAATCTCTTTTTATTTTTGTGTAATGTGGCTTCATTACGACTTAGGTCACTATGTTTTTGTTAATATCTACGTAAAAACCATGTTAGAAACATGGGATTTCACGTAAATATAGAGTATTGTTAATAGAATATGATAACATACATAACTCAAATCTATCTGAAGTCGCCTTAGGCGGTTATCGTTGTAACCACATATGCATTGCATTAAATCTTCTCTATTGAAAATGTGTCACATCAATCCATGTTTTGATACAGCTCCTAAATAAAATTACATTCCGATTAGATATCTTAACTCTCCAGAGAACATACATCTCAAACGATATACTTGGCTGCATCTTGAGCAATAATACTTTATTTTACTTTAAATCATCCCAATAGAAAACATGGTTCATCGGTTCAAATTTAGATGTTGCCCCCATACAAAGGTCACTTCATATTATATTTCCTCGCTCCCTAGGGAACGAATTTTTAGCCGATTATATTTCCAGGCTCCCTGGGGAATGAATTTTTAGCCGATTATGCAGAACTTCCATATAATGCAATTCCTCCATGTGGAGGGTATTAGATAGTCGACCCCGCTCGACTTTTGTCCTTCCTTACTGGTAATAACCTAACTTTAGTTGATGAGGCCATATGTCACACGGACGAAAAGTGTAACACATCGAAGGAGTATACTAAGACCAAATGTATGTTTGACGCAAATCAATTTTAGGACATTTAATGTTATTTGAGCTATGTCGGCATGTCTGGCTGGTGCGCACATATTAAAAGAATATATATACCTTTTAGACTTCAACTCAAATATTTTATACTACATATTTTATCTTCGTCGGTTCACTCGACTCAAACGTCCTTAGTTGTGTGTGTTATCTATATTTAAATATTTCCGGGGAAGGTATCGAAAGAGTGAATCAATATAAATAATCATCTAACCTAGTCTGAGATGTGAAAACATTAGATACCACATACACAATTTTTTTGTAAATTGTTCGGGGCTACGAAAAATTTCCCAACGAAAAATTTCTCTAAAGTCGCATCCAAAATGATAAATTGTCCAATTTTACAATGGATTTTCATACGCTTTTCATAACTTATAATATATTTCAAAATTTGTGTGCGATGATTCATATTTTTTTTGGGCGATTTTTCATTATAAAAATCAACTAAATCAATTACATAAAATAGTCGAAAAAAATAATGTTTTAAATTGGAAAATCTTGAAGAAGCCGTGTGCTCCAATGTGATACAAATCAATCAACAAATTGAAATAATTGTCAGGAAAGTCATGTATTTTGCATTTTTCAACTTATTCATTAACTTTAATCCCTAGTATGGGAAAAATGGAGGTGGGTCCTATAGAAAATTGTAATAAATATCAGTTTGAGATTCGTACATATCATACAAAGATCTACTCACATGTTTTGATGATGCCAGGGAATTAATTAAGGCTGTCAGGCCTAAGGCGATTGTTAGAAATATGTTCATGTTTTAAGTAAGATTCACTCAAATTATCAACTCCAACTATTTGAGATATTTATATCTAAGCATTTTTTAAGGAGAATTTTCATAACATTAAGTACCGCATAAGCAAACGATATTATCACAAACTGCGAACGTTTTCAGGCATAAATGAATATTAAATGAAGAATTTACTAAAGGAACTGTCGATGCAGTAAATAATATCGGTTCCTATTTCCAGATAATAGTCGTACTGTGAGAGAATTTGAAACAAACAAGTAAATTTCCATTGAATAAAATCATTAAAATATACGCAGATTTATAACTATCATTGCATAAAAGCATTTTAAAGAGAAGCAGGGTTAAAGATATATAATGGCATAACAAACTTGCATCAAGTTACTCAAAAAGTTTCTATAAACTAATAGTTTAAACATTCATAGATTCTGAAGTAAGTGCTGCGATGTGGTTTGCATTGGATTCTTAAAATGTGGAAACAATTTCTATATTTCTTAAGAAATAGATTATTCATTATTCGATTAAGTCGAGTAAACCTAAAATATATGGATATTAGGAATATGGATTGCCTGAATGTCATTCTTTGCTCATCTAAATTCATTACATATTACGAGGGTTGCTATATATATTTCTGGCCACACTAAGTGGTGCCTGGCTCCATCTGACATTTCCCATGGAAAGTTTAAAATTTTTTAGCATAAACGTACTCAGAACGTTTTGACGTACGACCATCATTTGTGTTGTTTACAGTGACTTGAAAAAATCAATTTGGCAAAAAAATTAATTAACTCGTGAACGTTTTCGTGCGATCATTTTTCACAACTTTCGACGTGGATTATCACGACAAGAGTGCATCGATGAACTTAAATCATTGTATGGCGATGAAGCACCATCCTATAGCACTGTGAAAAACTGGTTCAATGAATTCAATCGTGGCCGACGCTCGCTCAAAGACGAAGGTCGTGAAAGTCGTCCAAAATCGGCCGTTGTGCCAGAGAACATGGATGCCGTGCGTGAACTGATAATGCAAGATCGTCATGTGACATACCGTAAGATAGAGTCATCCTTGGGCATTTCTTCCACCAGCATACATTCGATATTGCGTGAAAACCTGGCCGTAAAAAAGGTTTATTCTCTTTGGATCCCGCACAATTTGACACTCGCTCAAAAAAAGGCTCGTGTCGATTGGTGCAGAATTGCCGGTCAATTCTGAGTGGCACACCTCAATTTGTTTGAGCCCTGATTTGAATCTTATTCACTCACATCAAGAAAAAACTGCTTGGTCAAAGATTTCCGACGCCTGAAGCAGCTGTCGAAGCGTTCAAAGACCATGTTTTGGAGGTGAACTTTCAACACACTGTAACCAAAACAATTCGCGCTCAAATGACAAAACGGTCTGAGTGAAGTTATGCTAAAAAATGTCATACTTTCCAATGGAAGTTCCAGTTTTTATCTGGCTACACCAGCATTGCCAGGACCGAAATATAAATAGCAACCCTCGTAATTCTCAAGTTTCGAAATTACTTGGATAAAACAGTACCGCTATAGGTAATTTATTATTAGCTGAAAGTAATTCTGAGGGTAATATGTTCTCATTACCAAGTAATACAAATGAAAATTATTTGTACTTACAAGATTTGCTGGGTATTCATTAAAAAAGCATTGAGTATAACGTTTCCAGCACATCGCTTGAATTCGTTGGCTAAGACAATCAATTTCAAGTTTAAATGTCTGAAATTATGTAAAAGAAGAATTTTCATAAACTTAATTCAGATTGATTTGACAAAATTACGATAAGCAACATATTTATTAGCAACATTATTGTATCGCCCCTTAACAGGTTATAACTTAATACCTGTGCACACAAATACTTGAAATGTTCTACCAAAAAGAGTGGGCGTTATTGCCCCGCACCTTTTGGTACTTCCCACACAAATGGACCATTCTGCATTAAATGTTAACAGCTTATAACTTTAATAACAGTGCATACTTATTATTAAATGCAATTGTAATTGATAATAATTTAATTAAAACAAAAAACTAAATAATTTTAAGAATATTTTGGGGACTGAAAGTGAGATGATTCGTAAGCCGGTTTACCCGACTAAACATTTTTATACCCTCACTTTAGTGTGACGAGGGTATATATCATTTGCTACGGAAAAAAGTGTAACACGTCGAAGGAGTGGCCTAAGACCCCAAGTATGTTCGGAGGAAATCCGTTTTGGGTCATTTTAAGTCGAATGAGCAATGTCCGTCCGTCTGTCTGTCTGTCTGTCTGCTGGCTGGTGCGCACGATAACTCTCGAAAGGAGTAACCGATTGACCTCAAATTTGGTATGTGGTAATATTTTTTTCTATCTCCGGCTAAGTTCGAAGATGGGCCATATTGGTCCACTCCTTCTAGTACCTCCCCCACAAAGGGTTAAAATGTTGTGAAATTTTGATTCTTTAATAACTGCTATACTACTTATTCGAATCTTTTGAAATTCCACACATAGTATTAGCTTATTAGTCGTTATCAACTCGAGAAAAATGGGCGAAGTCGCCACGTCCCTTTTGGTACCTTCCACACAAATGCACCATTTTGCACCAAAAGTTAACAGCTTATAACATTAAAACCAGTGTATAAAAATACTTGAAATTTTGTACAGTGTAATGTTTTTATAGTGTCTATAGCCCTGTGAAAAATGGGCGTTATTGCCACGCCCCTCTTTGTACCTCCCACACAAAATGCCCAAATCATACCACAATTTAATGTCTCATAACGTTTATACCAGTGCACATAAATGCTTATAAGTCGGCACAGTGCAATGAATTTAAAGTATCTAATGTTCAGCAAAAAAAAGTGTATTTGATAAACCCCTTCTGGTACCTCCCACACAAATTGACAGAATAATTCGAGTAATATTCAATATTAGATTACTCACAAAGTGAGGGTATACCTTAGTCGGTTTACCCGACTGAAACTTTTTTACTTGTTATTTGTTATTTATGAACATAACAGAAAAATGACAATAGTTTACTACATTTTTGACAAAGGGGTGTACATAAAATGTTGAGCTGTAAAATGGTATCCTAAACAGGAAAAATATTAAAAAAATGATAATGATCACTTTTTTTAAATTCCAATTTTCAAGGAAGGTTTCTCTGGTATTTGGACTATACAGGGTGGCCCAAAATGATCGAAGGGGTTTGGGTTCATTTTTTTGTTTGGGAGTATTTCAAGTATTTGTGTGGACTGGAATCAAAGTTATAAGTCGTCAACTAGTTCTGCAAAATGTTCCATTTGTATGGGAGGTATCAAAAGGGGCGGTACTTCTTTCATTTTTCTCAAGGTGATAACGACTAAGAAACTAATACTATGTGTAAAATTGTGGAGGATTCCGATAAGTAGTATAGACATTATTACAGAATCAATATTTCACTAAATTTTGACCCTTTGTGGGTGAGGTACTCGAAGGAGTGGATCAACATCATCCATCTTCGGTCTTAGCCTGAGATAGAACATTAGTAATATATATTAAGACATCCTAAAGAGCATTTCCATGTTAAGTGATCACAGAATTTTTGTCTCATGCCATGGATTTCAGTCAAACTTGGTATAAAGGTTATACTAAATGCTGTCAACAACCCAAGCTAATTTAAAAAAACAGGCCTTCTAAGAAGATTGTTTTTATTAAAAAAATTATATATTTTTTTCGGTAAAAGCTGTCAATATGGGACTTATAGCAAAATGTAAGTAATTATTTGAACCAAATAACAACATGTTTTTCTTACTTACTTTAAAATGTTTATATTGAACGTTGCAGAAAAAGTAGAAGGCCATGTCCTATACCCCAAACACATACCCAATTATGCCTCTGGACCAATATCCGCACCAAACAGTGACTCGTTTTGGGTATATCGGCTTTTCAATGTATGCGTGCGGGTTTTCTGTGCCCCAAATGCGACAATTTTGCTTGTTTACATACCCGCCAAGATCAAAATGAGCTTCATCAGAAAATATGATTTTTTTGGCAAAATCGGCATCTTCTGTAAGTCGATCGCTCCCAGCGTTGTTCAAGCGTATACACAACCATATTCGTTCAGCGGAAGGATAAAACTAATTATCTGTCAAGTCAGACATGAGCTAAGTGTTACCATTCACGAAATAAGCACTAGTTGAAAAAAAAAAACGTTAGGTAGCGGACCCTTTACTTTATGGGGTCTCAGATCAATATTTAGAGGTGTTACAAACGGAGTGACAAAATGAATATACCCCCATCCTATGGTGGAGGGTATACAAATTATATATTTTTATCGGTAAAAGCTGTCAATATGGCACTTATTGCAAAATGTAAGTAGATAATTATTTGAACCAAATAACAACATGTTTTTCATACTTACTTTAAAATGTTTATAGTCAACCTTGCAGAAAAAGTAGAAGGCCATGTCCTATTACCCCACACCTATTTACAATGTATTCTAATGCCTAATGCAATGCTAGCATCAATTACAAAACCCAACTTAAGGACATTTTTAAGATTTGTTTCCTTTTGGCACAGAACTGTTGGCGACATGGCACAGCTTTTGTGTACTACTCAAAAGTGATTAAAGTTAATTTTTTGCGTTTCAATCCGGCCTATTGAGCCTTTTCGAAAATACTGGCACAAACCTGTCATAAAGTTTTAATTATTTCTCGAGAAAGGCAAAAAAGGCCATCGTGGAACCTGGCTGTATTGTAAACAAGAGGTGTTATTTTGGTATTCAAAGTAAAATTCAATTTTTTGAGATAAATGATCGGATGTTTTTTTCTTAATAAATAGGAAGGTATGCCGTTAATAATGAAAAACAACATCAGCCAAATGGCCACCACGACCACGCTTACAGGACCATATCCTTTTCATGAAATTTTCCGTAACCAAATCGCAAAGGCTGCCCTATGTCCTCGATAGCCTCACGAATTCTATCTTTGAGGTCTTGAATCGACGATGTGCTGTTGGCGTAGACCTTATCTTTCACGTGGCCCCAAAGTAAGAAGTCGCAAGGTGTTAAATCACAAGATCTCGGTGGCCAATCGTGATCACCTCTTCGAGAGATAACACGGTCCGGAAGCTTTTCCCGTGACAGTGCAATGGTTTCGTTGCTTATGTGGCACGTAGCCGTCTTGTTGAAAGTAAACGTTGTCCAGATCAATACCATCCAACTCCGACCATAAAAAATCATTAATCATATCTCGATAGCGCAATCCATTCACCGTAACTGTTGATCCAACCTCATTTTCGAAAAAGTAAGGTCAAATGACCCCGCCGGACCATAAACCGCACCAAACAGTCACACGTTGAGGATGGAGAGGCTTCTCAATAATAACTCGTGCTATAATTTTGCTTGTTGAGGTAGCCACCGAGGTGGAAATGGGCCTCATCAGTCAAGATGATTTTTCGATGATTTTCGAATTTTAATAACTTCAATGCGTTGTTGAATCTTGTATCGTTCCATTTTTAGTAATGGCGTATTTTCTACTTGTCAAATGTCAAAAAATAAAAGCTTCAAAAGTGACAGCTACCGAAATACCTGGTGATTCAAAATAACACCTCTTGTTCGAAAACCCTGTAGAGGACAATACTAAATTTAAAATTTAAAAAAAAGGGGGATTTTTTTTAAATTAATTTTAATGCGTTTTTAAAAAAAAATAAAATTCTTTTTAATTTTTTTTTCATTAAGAGTGCAAATAATTACTACCATTTTGCAAAAGGTCCCATATTGATAGCTTTTACCGATAAAAAGATATACTTTTTTTAAGAAGCCCAGTATTCCTCAAAATTCGCAATTTCGAAAATTAAAATTAAATTCGTCTTAGTAGGTCTGTTTTTTTATTTTTTTGGAAAATAATTTGCATGGTCTTTTGACAACACTTAGTACAACCATTATACCAAGTTTCGTCAAAATCTGTGACATGAGCCAAAAATACTGTTATCACTTAACATGGAAATGCTCTAAAGTTGAAGACAATCGGCTACTCCAATCGAATGTTATCGAGCGCACCAGCCAGACAGACGGACGGGCATTGCTTAAATGACCTAAAATGGCCCAAAAAGGATTTCGGTAATATATTCTTGGGGTCTCCTATGTCACTACTTCGATGTGTTACATATATGTGTTACGTCCACAATAGTGGGGGTATAAAAACATGAGTTGGTGGTAATTTTCTTTCTTCTACAAAAGGGCTAAAATTTCTACATTTTTCCATAGATTTTTATCAAATAGGCTTTGTTTTCTCAAGTTAGCTTTCAGAAAATTAAAGGAACAAATTTTTCGCTTTCTTTTTTTATTTTTATTGTGTTTGGTGCCAGCAAAAAACAATAGTTTTTGAAAAAATCAATTTGAAAGTGATATTTCAATATTTGTCGTTCTCAAAACTTCCTTTAATTTGAATGGTATTAAGCTTATACTTCCAAAGTATGGTATTTTGTGTTTAGGACACCATATAACACCAGAAACTGTTATGCACAGCCCTTGTAAACTAGTGAATTTTCGTAACAATTCGTAGTAATAATGGTTTGATATAGGCCCTAATTAAAGTTGTCGTCTTATTTCGCTTTTTATGCCCTGCGCCGCTGTGTATTGCTTAGTAAATAATGCTGGAAGATATCATACAGTCGGCCAGGCCCGACTTAAGTCCTTTCGAATTTGTGTTTTTCTGCATCTTCTAAAAAAACAAATATCCAAAGAATGAGAGAGAAGTGTATCAAAAAAAAAACTAAACCATACCATCTTAACAACGATTATTGCCTTCAATCATTCTTTGACCCTTTGCCTAATTTGTTTTCAATAAAAATCTTATTTTAACGATGTCGCACAAAAATATTACCCAGCAAATTTGCTTTAAAAGCATATTTAACAAAATGTATGGCTCTAATTAAAATTATCGCACACCTGCATTTACTTTAAAAGCAATTTATGGCATTCATTAAAAATTATTAATTAGCAATGAAATTTTCAATGTAAACACTCGCAACACAAATGCTACTTGTTCAGAGACTTGAGTGTCTCAACAACACCACCCTCCATCCAAGACCATTCCACAGGCTGCACAGCCCCCGCCAGAAGATCCTTCAACCCCAATCCAATAAAAGACACCTCGTCGTAATTCGCTATTATTAAGAAAAGTTGACAATGTAATTAAATGTTTTGTTATCTTAACACTTCAACAGTCATTTTAGATGTCTAAGCATAAAAATTGATGAGTCCACCCCACCTTAGCTCAACCATAGCCCAGTCGGGCAGGGAGAGGAGGGATAACAAGCCCACACATTTTAAGCGAGCGAGCAAAAGAGGTCCTTAAGTGTACTCACTCATATAGATTTATGGAACGGTGGAGATACATAAATAGAGACACTTTATTGTAGAGAAAAATTACATTGCTAATACAAAGAACGGGTAGAGTGTAAAAATACTCGTATAGCTTAGCAAAAATCCATCATTGCCAAGGCAGCGACAATGCAGACGTCAGCGTCTAGCCAAAGTTTTTTACAGCGTGTATTTTGTTTTATGGTTTTGTTTACAGCAAACATTATTCTAGCATATCATTAAAACAGAAATCTTTATATTAGTATTCTGGTTGTAAGATGATGTATTATAGAAGTCAGTTGAGTAAGCCGACTGATATATACTCTCATTCGAGGAAAACTGAAAGGTCAAATAACAAACCTTAGTAACCTATAAACAATGTCATCAAGACATGGTATATAACACAAGAACGTAGCTTTTTGTAATTAAAATTATTTTTTATATCGAACAAGTGGATGTGGAAAGAGTTGCCAGAAATGATGATTTATCGAAATTCTGCTGATTTTTAAGAACAATAATAGAAAATGACAATTTAATTTTTGAACTGAGATGACGATTATTTATATTTAATCATGAAATCACGATTAAATTTCATTCATATTAAGGCTTTTTATCAGTTTTTAGTCCGATCAGTCGAAAAGTGTGGTCTCTATGGCGGTGTCTAAACGGAAAGATGCTACATGTATATATGGGGCCTATATAAAAAAATTGACATATATTGTCAATTTTCAATCCCAACATACCGGCAGCTTCAGGATATTTTACTTTGAGTTGGTAACACCTCTTTATTTGACAACCGATTTAACAGCTGATCTCATCAAGGATAGACTAAAATGAGCAACGCTTGCACATTACTGACATTTTCTATCAAAATAGTAATTTTCGCCACACTTCAGCGATGAAGCTAATTTTTGCTTGGATGGGTATGTAAATAAGCTAAATTGTCGCATTTAGAGTGGAGATAATCCACAAGATTTTGTCCACAATACCATGACATCCACTAAAAGTTACTACTTGCTGCTCTTTAAGGGCCGGCGGAGTCATTTGTTACATTCAACGGTGAATGGAATAGGGAAATTATTAAATTATCTTTCGTACCTCAATTAGCTGGCATTAATCATGCTGACATGTGGAGCAAACAGCACGTATCCACAGCGCACAGTGGGATGGCTTCATATATTTTTGTGCAGAAAATAGAAGGAGTGGTCCTGGATCACTGGAAGTTTGCACTAAGTTAAGAAAACAAATGGTATTTTATCAGAATCGGCCACGCCCACCGCCCATTAACTCCAAATCGATTTTTTCTAATAAAAATTTTCCCAACCAATGCAAAAGACTTCAAATTTGGTACATACACTTCCTAGAATAAACGTAATAGGCATGACAAGATTCAGCAAAATCGGCCACGCCCTCTTAAAAAATATTTATTTGAAGGATATTTCCAAAAAATTTAGTTTACATTTTTTTGGAAAATTTTAAGAACAGTTTTTGGAAAAACACAAATTTGAGGGAATTTTCTGTAAAAATTTAAATTTGAAGGAATTCTCTAAAAAATTCAATTTGAAGAATTTTTCTAGAAAATGTTATCTCAACGAAATATTTTAGAAAAATTAAATTCTAATGTAATTTTGTAGAGAAATGCAATTTCAATAAAGAAATGATTTTTCAATTAAGAAATGATTTTTCAAATCGGAACATATCTTATGAAGTTATGATCAAAAACCCGATAAACAGAGTGATATCTTAAAGTTTTTTTTAAATACGAGGGCTGATATATGTTTTTTTGGCCTAATAATGAAAGTGTGCATATTTATCATCAAAAATGGTTTTATTGTTTTTCTAAGTATTCTCCAGCACGATTTATACACTTTTGCATGCGCTCAAACCAATTGTCGAAGCACTTTTTCCACTCCGATTGAGACACCTCCAAAACATGGTTTTTGAACGCTTCAACAGCATCTTCTGGCGACGAAAATCGTTGACCACGCATTTTTTTCTTGATGTGCGGGAATAAAATAAATGTCATTGGGTGTCAAGTCAGGGCTGTACGGCGGATGACCCATCAATTCGACGTTTGGCCGGTCAAAAAGGTGCTGATTTGAGCCGACGTGTGAGAGCTCGCATTGTCATGGTGCACAATGATTCGTCTTCTCTTGTTCGTTGTTCAAATTTCTCCGAAGACTTCAGGCAAACAAATTGTGGCGCACTACTCAGAATTGACCGTCCTACGTTGCTCAAGCGGAACAGTCGCATCATGACCAGTTTTGCCCAAGAAACAGGCGACCACTTGCTTCGAAGTGCTTCTTCCACGAACAACTTTCGTTGGATTTGGCTCGTCTTCGAAGACGCACACGGTCGATTGCTGTTTTGTTTCGGGATCATACGCATAGATCCAAGATTCGTCACCTGTGGCGATCTTATTAACGTCTTTTGAAGCACCGCGAACGTATTTTTTGAAAATTTCTTTGCAGCAATCCACATGAGCCTTTTTTTGCGCGATTGTCAAATTGTGCGGGATTTAACGAGAACAAACCTTTTTTATGGCCAGGTGTTCATGCAATATCGAATGTATGCTGGTGGAAGAAATGCCCAAGGATGCCTCTATCTCACGGTATGTCATATGACTATCTTGCATTATCAGTTCACGCACGGCATCAATGTTCTATGGCACAACGGCCGCTTTTGGACGACCTGGCCACGATTGAATTCATGAAACCAGTTTTTCACAGTGCTATAGGATGGCGCTTCATCCCCATACAAAGATTTAAGTTCATCGATGCACTCTTGTCGTGATAATCCACGTCGAAAGTTGTGAAAATAATCGCACGAAAATGTTCACGAGTTAATACCATTCTTTTGTCAAATTGATTTTTTCAAGTCACTGTAAACAACACAAATAATGGTCGTTCGTCAAAACGTTCTGAGTATGTTTATGCTAAAAAATTTCAAACTTTCCAATGGAAATGTCAGATGACGCCAACAACACTTAGTGTGCCTGGCGCCATCCATATATATAGCAACCCTCGTATCGATAACTTCTGAACGTGTTATCAGAAAAATCTTTATTTATTTAGCTCGATTATTGTAGATTCTAGCGTGATAACAACATACAGATGGGCATTGGTAAATCATATTAGAATTTTACGACGTTTAAGAAAATACATATATACGAGTATAGGTATATTCTTTATAGGGTCTCTAATAAATATTTCGATGTGTTACAAAACGAGTATTAAAATTATGGTAGGTTGATATAGATGGTCTCTAATATGTTAATAATTTAAATCTGTAGTGTGGTTTGTATGTGGAATTTATCAACTAATTGATCTTCAATGTCTCTTCAAGGCTTTTATGGTTCTAGATACAACTAGACTCATATTGTTATAGTGTATACCAATCGATCATGTAAAAAAATGCAGCCGCGACCCTTCTGTGAGAGCTATGCCAAACCATGGTCCGTTATAGCCCATTTTTAATCCTAAATGTTTCTGCCAAATTTGTGCCACCTAGGTTTATTATTGCGGTTTGTAGTTTGATATCAACAGATGTATTAAAATATTTCAATAATCAAGAATATATTTCCCTTATAGGGTCTCAGATCAATAGTTTTATGTTGCTACCGAATCTAATATTCTCATTGCTACCGAATCTAATATTTTCATAGAAAATATGTTCTTGTTTCGCAGATTTAGAAGTTATGTGACAAGGACGTATTATACGTAACATTTAGAACTTAGGAGAACGAAATTTGGTTTAAGCAAAAGTGTCGCATTTAGAGTGCAGACAATCCATATCGGAGTGCAGATAATGCATTTCTTCAAAAACTGATGTATATCAATTTAAAATCTATACTCTAAACAACCCTACAGAAATTTGAAGAAAAGTATTTTTTAACCAAGAATAAATGTATAATAAATCTACTTCTAAATTTGAAATTAACTTTCTTTGTCGGTTTCCCATAGAAATGCTAATATGTTTGCCTGAAATTATGCGAGTAGTGAGTGCATCTACATCTCCCAGTAAACATAAATTAAGTTTTCATATCAATTTGACCTCTATTTCCAACATAATATTATTTCGTTTTAATTTGACATAGATTCCGGAGTTCAAATATACCAAAGTTACCGGATGTTTTTCTTCATTACCACGCAATCTCTCTCATGTGTTCTCAAATAGTTGTTGCAGATGCCTCCGCTGTGTATTCTATGGCGGTGGTAAACATAGCTGGAACTTAATTAAAGTTGGCTATTTATTTTGTTGAGAAGTTTCGTTTTCCTAGATTTCATTTGAAGCTCTATTTGTCTACAGTGTAAGGATAAGAGTATGTAATTGAATACCCATTGGTGCAGCCGTAAGGAAGTTGAGCTGTAAACATATATATATATATATATATATATATATGGGTTTGTAGTAGTTGTTGTTTTCAAAATATCTCAGGAACTGGATATCCCCACAGCGGAAATGATTACGATTCCACTTTAATAAGGATGAAAAGTAACCTAGAGAAACGGATGCGTGGATGGACGGACAAAAAAAATGACAGAAAGATAATAAATGTATAATTAAATAGTTGCACTAATTATGGTGGCTCTTTCAAACAGGTGAGGAAATTGGAAGTCTAATTTATATAGTTTCCAGGAATGACGTTTTAAAAAGAAAGGAAATTGGTATAATTTACTACAGTT
The DNA here is from genome assembly GCA_963930755.1 of Eudasyphora cyanicolor. Taxonomy (NCBI): domain Eukaryota; kingdom Metazoa; phylum Arthropoda; class Insecta; order Diptera; family Muscidae; genus Eudasyphora; species Eudasyphora cyanicolor. The sequence continues at coordinate 19,681,732 of OZ005734.1, forward strand.
AAGAGTGCTGGAGGGACAGATAGAATGACATTTAGAACATAAGATATTCTGAAAACAAAAGATCTTTTTCGTATCAAATTTGTCAAAATCAGTTCAGCTACATTTATTGCCAACTACGCATATAAGCGCCATGGAAACCATATTTTTCAACCAATGTGTATAAAATTCAAATTTTCGGTGCAAGAAGGTGTCCTAACCACGAAAAAAAATACTAAAAAGAAATTGTACAGTATTTTTTTTAAATTCCGATTATCTTGGCAGATACCTTTAGTATTTGGGTCATTTGGCCAATAAGCATTGTTGGTAGACGAATTTGACCGAAAATCCTTAAACTGGGGGCTTAAAAATCGTAAAATCTTCAAAATAAATTTTCGAAATCGTCAACAAGATTTTTGATTTTTTTCGGACGAAGGACATGTTTTAGATATGAATGAAAAGATTTTTGTATTTCTACAAAGTGAACATAAAATTAATTTTGTTCACGGATCTCAAATTCTTTAACCGTAATAATATTCAAATTTGTTGGAAACATATCGAGCCTTAACCGTCAAAAAGACGTAAGTGCCACCATGATTTATTTTAATTTGTCGAGGAAAATCCTTTACTCATGACAAATGCCATTATGTGTCAAAATTTTATTGTTATAAAATATACCATTCTACTAAATTTCAGAGTATGCATTACATTTGCATTTTAACAAAAATTATCGCAAATGAAATCTTCTCCTCTAAATCTTTGTGAACGGCGCTTATTTCTTTTTGGCGGGTATCTTATACATATTTGCTTGATATCTTATACAGGGTTGCCCATATTCGACGGACCCACGGACTCGGCCCATTCCAATCGACGAGGCTTGTCCGCAGGCAACAATCTTTGCGTCAATTGAATTTTGTACGGGAACAAATGCAAATCAACGCGAATAATCTGTTGTAAAGTGGACCGAGCCATGCCCAACTGCTGAGAACGGCGTTTTTGGGATGTTCTTGGGGACCTCTCAACACTGGCTCGTACGGCAGCGATATTCTCGGCCGATCGCCTTGGTCGACTTTTATTTGGCCTCTTCGGATTAGAAAGAGAGAGAGAAGGATAGAGAGAGAACCAGTCGAAAATTTTTCGTATAAACGCTTAATGGTGTTCTTAGAAGGCGCACTTCTCACATTTTTTAATATTTTAAAAGCGCGTTGAGTTTTCACAATTGACTTCTTCTGTTGAATGTAAATTTCAACTATTTCAGAGCGCTCGCGTGGCGTGTATTGTTCCATGGTAAAAATCTGCTTGGACTGACGCTTCAAACGCGGTATGTCATTAAGCGATCTGACATCTCTGTCAAAAGTTATGGCGTTGCCAGATGGGTCCGTAGAATATGGGAGACCCTGTACATAAATTGTAATTACTTAATATTGAAAATTGTCCTCTATTTAATTTCTCTACGTCATGAAAGCCACAAACTTCAACCTATTGGGACGAATTTTGACAAAATGTATATAACCATTCACGTCAACAGGGTCCAACCGATTACACAGGATTTTGACAATACGTATATAATTTTAATTCCCAGGATTAATGATGAACAATGTATATAGAAACCACATAACTGACCTCATTGGACAACATTTTGGTTTGACTTTTTAGGGAAAAATCCTACCAATTTGGCTTAAAAAATGATAATTTGCTATTAATTTTAACAGAAACCATTCGTTGGAATAATGACCTCCTAGGTACGTAGTCCTTAGATTACTTACAAAATTTTACTACAATTTCCTCTACCAATTCTGCAACTTAACCAAGCTAAGAGATTTGTCCTGTCGTAAGCAATTCATAATATTTGAGAAATTTTCTAACATTTCTGGATTTTCATTTAAAAAACCTAATCTTCTATCATTTCTAATTTTCATCATAAAAAACGTAATTTCAGGGAAAAAATCAACAAATCGTCATGTCCTATTTTTTGGTTTTATAAATCGTCAAAATGGCGATAAATCGTCATTTCTGGCAACACTGCCTATAAGCTTGATAAAGCCAATATGCGCTTTAGCTTAAAGAAAATTATGAGGGCACAAATGTTGAAAATATCACATTCACGTAGAAACATTAGTTTAACTCTAACTTTCGTTAAAACAATTAGATTTTTTTCTAAAAGTATTGTTTTTTGCAGGTACGGAAAAAATCATAAAAAATTTAGAAAAAAATGAGAAATATTGACAAAAAATTATTTATACCGTTTCATAAAGCTATCATCCTAACGATTCTGTGGATATATGTAAAAGTTATAATATAAATTATAGTCCTCGAGGTAGAAGTAAGATAATTTCAACAAAATCATATTTGTATACCCTCACTATTGTGAACGGGAGTCTATATAAGTTGCTGCAGGCCAACAGTGTAACACTTCGAAGGAGTGATATAAGTCACTTGAATAATGTCCGTCCGTCCGTCTGTCTGGCTGGTGCCCTTAATAACTTTCGATAGGAGTAATCTATTGACTTTAAATTTGGTATGTGTTATTATTTTTTCTATCTCCCCCACAAATGTTCAAAAGTTAGTGAAATATTGATACATTCTACTTATATAGAACTTATCAGAATCTTTCACAATTCCACACGTAGTACTAGTTTATTGGACTATTTTGCACGAAAAGTTATCGTTTTATAACTTTGATTCTAGCCCATACAAATACTTAAAATTGTGTACAACGTAATGTCTTTTCAGTTTTTATAGTCCCGTGAAAAGTTATTGTCATGTCCCTATTGGTCCCTCCCACTCAAATGGACCACTTCAATATCAGTGCTTATACATACTTGAATTTTTTTTGAAGTTTAATACTTTTAGAGTACCTAGAGACCAGAGAAAAGTGGGCGTTATTGACACGCCCTTTTTAGTAACTTCCACTCAAATAGACCATTTTGTACCAAATTTTAACAGCTTATAACTTTATAAACAGTACATACGTTAAATTTATTTAATGCAATTTAAAGTGATAATAATTTAATTAAAATACATCGCCGTATCCAAGAGGAAACTGTTAAGTTTAGAAACATCTCTTGGAACTCATTTTTATCCACACTGGAAGTAGGCTCTTCCCCTTTTTGGAATGCAACGAAAATTTTAAGGAAGAAGTCAAATAATATTCCAACTATTGTAAACATATAGTTATATTATAGATATATTACTGGTTCTGATAAAGGTGAAATACTAACTCAAACGTTCAGTTTAAATCATAAAATTACAGCCAATTTAAGTGATAGTGAAACAATTTACCAAGTTGACGAAACACTTAAGACTCTACAGACTCCAGACCCAATCGTTAACAATAGCTTAATCGACGTCGCTGCTATTTTAAGCCTTATCAAGAATTTAAAGCCTCGCAAGGCTCCTGGCATTGACGGTATTGATAACAGGTGTTTAAAGGCTTTACCGAAAAAAGGAGTGAAATATCTCACCACCATTATAAATTCATTCCTCCGATTGTCATATTTTCCTCGTAATTGGAAAAAATCTAAAGTGATTCCCATCAAGAAGCCCAATAAGCCCCCAGAAAAGACATCATCTTATAGGCCAATAAGTCTTCATTTATCTTTGTGTAAAATTTTGGAGAAAACTATTAAAGCAAAATTAAATAATTTCGTTGAAGAAAACAACATTCTTCCTACGCAACAATATGGCTTTAGACGACAACATAATACAGTTCACCCTTTACTGCAAATTAGAAAACTGGTACAAAGCAATTTCAATAATGATAAATCTACAGAAATGATCCTACCAGATGTTAAAGCAGCATTTGATTCCGTATGGCATGATACACTGATTTGCAAAATGATTAATTACAATTTTCCATATAAGTATAATAAAATCTTTCCTATGTGAACGAACTTTCAAAGTACATGCATTCGGCAAAGAATCTTCCAATCCAAAACATTACTGCGGGGTGTCCGCAAGGATCGTGCCTCCCTCCGATTATATTTAACATTTTTACATCAGACCTTCCTCATCTAGCAGGATGTACAACATCTATATTTGCTGATGACACCGCTATCATAAGTTCCGCAGTTTTAGCTAATGCTGTGATTGCGAATCTACAAGAAGCGGCAGATAGATTACTTATATACTTTAATAAATGGAAAATATTTGTCAATGCTCAAAAAACAAAAGCTATACATTTCACGAGGAAGCGGAAACCAATCTACACAAACAAGATGTTTATTTTTAAAACAGTATTTCAAGCTGTCCTCTTCTATGGAGCACCAGCTTAGAGTTCAGTCGCTCCCACTCACACAATCTACCATGGCACCATTCAACACGATGCCTCCACGATTCAGCCAAAGTGAAACGTGTAGCTGACAGGCTAGATCGACTAACTACCAGCTTTATGACAAGATGCCAATATTCGGAATTTAATCATATCAGAGACATTGCCTCGATGCAATTTACAATTATATTAACTTTTAGCTATTCGAATTAGTTTGAAGAAACTATTCGGTAAGGTTTTTTGTAAAAAATGTTTCCTTCATTTATTAAGCTCAAAAATATTTAAGTATTTTTCAATACCAAAATCATTCTAAATGTCTAAGTAGAAAAGGTAGATTTTACCTGAACTCTTTATTGTGTGTATATTGAACTATAATAATGAACTGAATCAAATTCTATGCTATGAAATAAATAAAATTGAATTGAAAAAAATGACGGATAAACACCAAATTTTGACTGAACATAATTTGGAATATTTAGAAATTAAAAATGCAATCTCCCCAAAACTATGCTAAGTCAACATAGCATGTTTTAGATATCGATGTAATGGAGGAATGTTTGGAGGTATCGATGTAATGACAGTTAACGAACTGTTGTGCATCATCAGATTAAAGTTTTCTTTCTGAATAATATTCAAAACAATAATGATACTTTCAACCAATTTGAAGAATATTGTCTATAAAAAATTTACCAAAAAATACTACTCATTTCTCTTTGACAAAAATAAAAAAAAATATTGCATGGTGTTACTATTTATTGCAAAACATAAAACATACATATTTCCCCCTTAAATAAATTTGTCAAAACCCTATCTCTTAATTTGTATATATATCACAATTAAATTGAAATCAAATTTAAAATTGCCTCTTATTTCGTTTTAGCCCTCGCCTCCCCCTACTCCCCTTGAGAGTAAATCTAACCATAAGGATGTCCCCACAATTGCTTTAAACAATTATCATAACCATATATTTTCAGTGCAAATTGTAATGGTTGGCCGTAATGGCTTAGCGGCTAAATGAAACAACTGGATCCTGTCAGATAGTAGATAACATCTAAATGTCATTCAGTATTTTCTATTCACAGCCGCAGAGGAGGTTTGGCACCCGAAGTGCCATTCAAGCGAATAAACGACAGGAGCAAAACTGATACTAAATATTGTTAAATGCAACAGTATCATTTGACATTTTCGTTTCGTTTTGGAAAATTTAAATCGGCCATTGAATTACGAAACGAGTTTTGCAAATGCACTCCTATTTGCAAGTGGATAAAGGCATATATGGGGCGATCCTGGTTTGGAATACCTATATTAAAATTTAATTAGGTTTAGTAATTAAGAATTTTTTTGAGCAAATATATTTTGGGATATCTGCAAAGGAATTTTAATATATAATACGGTCTGAAAAATTAAAAAAAAATATGTTACACTTGACGGATGGTACATACCTGAAAAGAGTTACCAACATAGAAACATTTTTTTTGTCTAGAAATAAACCTATTATCGTAATTAATGATAACTGAGAAAATATAATCAAACGTTTTTCTGTGTCAATTAATTGCTGATTCGACTTTTCAGCTCAATTAATATTTGTATTAACCCAACAACTATTTCAATTAATATGCACATGTCCACTATTCAATTTCCTTAATAAATAATACAATTTTCTAAGGTTTTATGCGGTTTTTAATGGATACAAATACATTTTTTATGTGGAAGTAGAGACAATATTATTCAGATGTTTTCATTTAGTGATTCGGTTTCCTGCAATATGTCAAAGGATCAATGTTTAAATTTCTATTTAATTATAATCATTATTTAATGCACAAGACAACAAAGACGAGAATCACAAACAAGGGATTCCCAATCGTTTGATCTATACGGCTCTACACAACCGTTTAAAAATTCTTCATGTCCTTTGACACAAATAATCATAAATTAATACCGTTGAAATTATATTTTCTTGAAAATTACATTTTTCGAAATTTTTTTAAAATTTTTTTTTAGAAATTTTGTCAAAAATTCTTATTTGTAGAAAATGTGTTCGACGTTTTGTTTGAAATCACAAAATTTATTTTTTTAGAAACTACATTCTTATTGAAAATGTGTGTTTTTTTTTCTAAAAAATTTTGTCAAAATTAATTTTTTCTAGAGAACATTTTAGAAAATTTAGGTTTTTTAATTAAATATTTTTTTTGGATGTCATATCGCTCACTTACTTCAAGACTGTCACAACTCAAAATTGAAAATTGTAAAGAGGTGTAACTACACATGTCGTATAAAAATAAAAGTAACATAAGATACGATTTTTAAAAACGATGAAAAAGTCATGTGCATTGTTGTTTACTTATAAACTAAATTTCGTTGAGATTTATTTATGGATATTGTTATATTCTCATATCTGTAAGCCAATGACTTAAGTTCTTACGAAAAAGTAATGAATTGACCGATTCTAATGGAATCTGTAAAATTTTTAAGAAATTATTTTAAGACATAGTTTTTAAACAATCAGTACAAATATTCTTCAATTAAATTTCTTAGAAATTATTTCAAGTCATAGTTATTAAATAATCAGCAAAATATATTTCTATCCCTCATAAATTGTTTTTTTTAATTAATTAAATTTCGAAGACATTTTATAGAAATATGCATTTCTATAAAAAAATAATTTTGACCAAATTTTCTAGAAATAAGTAATATTGATAACATTTTCTAGAAAAACTTAATTTTGACAAAACATTTGAAAAATATAAAGTGTCCGCCATCTAACGTTTTTTTTTTATTTCGTGAACACTTAGCTCATGTCTGATTTGACAGATAATTAGTTATATTCTTCCACTGAACGAATATGGTTGTGTATAAAATTGGACCGATCGTGTAGGCTACTGCATGGCCAGCCGAGGCAGCCATTTGAATGAAATTATTTTCCATTATTAACCGGAAAACTTCCATTATTAATCAGAAAACTTTCATTTACTTTCAAATAAAAAAAGAAATTTGAGAAAATATTCATTAGAAAAATTTTATTTTGACAAAATTTTCTAGAATTATTATTTATTATTACATTATTTTGAAGAAAATTTAAATTTTGACAATATTTTCTAGAAACTTTTAATAATATATTATTATTTAAAAAAAAATTTCAAAATTAAATTTTTCTAGAAAATTTTGTCAAAAATTAAATTAAAATATTTCTAGAAAATGTTTTTATCTTTATAAAGGGTCCGCCAAATAACTTTTTGTTTTGAAAATGCTAAAGGGTCCGCCAAATAACTTTTTTTTTGAAAATGCTATAAAAAAAACTAATGAATATTTTCTCAAATTTCTTTTTTTATTTGAAAGTAAATGGAAGTTTTCTGTCAAAATTAAATTTTTCAACAAAATACAAAAAAAAATATTATTAGAAAATTTTGTCAAAATTAATTTTTTTCTAGAAAATTTTGTGAACATTAAATATTTCTAGAAAGGTTTGTCTAAATGAAGTATTCTAGAAAATGTTGTCAAATTGAAAATAATGTAGAAAAGACGATCGAAATATCGGAAATAAATAAAAATAAAACATACTAAAAACAAAACAATCAGCTTTAAATTTTTTAATTTATATATGACCTCGAGCCAGACAAACCTTTAAAAATTAGAAAATGAAAGGTCAACAATACAAAAATCAAAAAAAGAAAAATTATATTATGTCAAAGTTTTCAAAAAAAAATTAATTTTGAAAAAAATTTCTAGAAATATTTATTTTAAAAACATTTTCAAAAAATTTAATTTTGACAAAACTGTCCAGAAATATTGAATGCAGCCACAATTTTCTTGAAAAAATTAATTTTGTCTAAATTTTCTAGATCAACTTAATGTTGAGAAATGTTTTAAATGTTTAATTTTGATCAAATTTTCCAGAAATAAGTAATATTGACAACATTTTATTTTGACAACATTTACTAGATACTTATACTTGTATATGTAATGCTGACAAAATTTTCTGGAAAATTTTAATTTAATTTTTGACAACATTTTCTAGGAAAACTAATTTTTAAAAAAATGTCCAGATAATAATATAATAACAAGTTTCTAGAAAATTTGGTCAAACTTTAAATTTTCTACAAAATAATATAATAAAAAATAATATTTCTAGAAAATGTTGTCAAAATTAAATTTTTGTAGAAAATTTTGTCAAAATTATATTTTTCAACAAAATAATTTAGTAATAAATAATATTTTTAGAAAAATTTGTCAAATTTCATTTTTTCTAGAATATTTTGTGAACATTAAATATTTCTAGAAAAGTTTGTGTAAATTAAGTATTCTAGAAAATTTTGTCAAAATTAAATTTTTCTAGAAAATTTTGTCAAAATCAATTTTTTCTAGAAATTTTCGTCGAAATTGCATATTCCTATAAAATTTCTTCGAAATTTAATTAATTCAAAAAATAATTTATGAGGTATAGAAGTATATTTTATTGATGAAAACTATGTATGATACTGAAAAACTATGTCTTAAAATAATTTCTTAAAAATGTTACAGATTTCATTATAATCGTTTAATTCATTACTTTTTCGTAAGAACTTAAGTAATTTTACGACATTTTCAAAAGTCCACATGTAACATCCACAAAAAATAGTAATATATTTATTAAATGTACTCACGCGGCACCCGTGGAAGAACTATATCATTGGGGAGCCGCGGCACCCGTTTGGGAAGGTCTGCTCTTAGCAGGCGGCAGGCTACCCTAGGCTCTGTACCCTAGGAGTTAGTCAGTTAAGTAGCTGATGTTAAAAACTCCCAGCATTTGAGCTTTCTAAGCAAGGGCTAGGAAAACTTTAAATTTTCCCTAACGTCCCTGTCGTAGCACAAGGGGCTAAATACTCGATGGTAGCCTGTGTACCAATCTCATTACTCTTTCCGTTACCTAAACTTATTATCAAGACTGGGACTAAATTGTGTTCACAAAACTCTTTCTTAAAATTTTGTTTTTTAAATTGTTTTTAAAAAAATGTTCCAGTTGGAGAGCAATTACAAATATCGCAAAATCAAAAAACCATTTTTTTTAATTCAAGTAAAAAATTAATATTTCGTGGTCGACTTTTTGCTTCCAACTGTATGCTGCAATCCACGTTTGGCAAGCCGGCAAAATAACGCTCTTATTTCGATATAGATAATCGAAATAAGACATAGCCGGTAAAATAACGCTCGTTTTTTGATTTTATTGTAATAAACATACTGAAAATTATGGCTCAAACAAAAAAAGAATATTTTTTTACTACATTTTAAATCGCTAACTAAAGCCTATATAGGATTTCAATCTACTCGGGTAGTATTTTTATTTCAGTTTCGCGATTTCAATATAAGTGCATTTTCCATAATTGGTCTCTGAGATTCCAAAAATACGTAGTATGTTAAAAAAATATCGCGAATTTTGTATTTTTTCAAAAAGTATTTATTTATTCATGAATATCTATTTTGTACTCTTCAAAGTAATTCCCCTCGGATATAATACACTTCTGCCAACGTTTTTCCAATCCTCAAAGCACTTCAAATAATAATTTTTTGTGATCTAGTTCAGCTCCGCCTTCGATGCCGTCTTTATCTCCTCAATCGTGGCGTAGCGTCGTCCTTTCATGGGCCTTTTCAGTTTTGGGCACAAAAAATAGTCACAGGGAGCTAGGTCAGGGGAATACGGTGGCTGCGGCACCATTACTGTGTTGTTTTTGGCCAAATATTCGCGCAAAAGCAACGATGTGTGTGCAGGGGCGTTATCATGGTGCAAAAGCCAGTTTTTGTTCTTCCACAAATCCGGGCGTTTTTCTTTATTGACCGTTCTACCCTGTGGCAAGAACCTTTAATGCACCACGCCCCTGTAATCAAAGAAAACTGTGAGCAAAACCTTTACGTTCGACCGAACTTGGCGCGCTTTTTTCGGTCTTGGTTCATGTGGCAGCTGCCATTGGGATCATGATTTGTCACCAGTTATGACCCTTTGGAGCAAATTTGGGTCGCCACGGACCGAGTTCAACATCTCCTGAGCAATGTTAACGCGATGTTGTTTTTGGTCCAAATTGATCAATTTTGGCACGAATTTAGCGGCGACCCGACTCATGCCCAAATCATTGGTTAAAATCGAATGGCACGAGCCAATCGATATGTTTAGATCGTCAGCAACTTCTCTAATGGCAATTCGTCGATTGGCCAATATTATTTTATTCACTTTATCAATGTTTTCGTCTGTTGTTGACGTGCTCGGGCGTCCGGCACGCTGTTCGTCCTTCGCATCTTCTCGGCCCTCTAAGAACATTTTGTACCACCGATAAACGTTGCTTTGGTCCAAGGTAGCTTTTCCATGGCACAGTCAACATTCGGAATGCGTCAGCGCACTTTATTTTTCACGCAAAATTTGATGCAGATTCTTTGATTCATTTTCTGAAATAGATATAAATCGAAGACAAGTTAAAACACATCCAAGCACAACAGCTGTCAAAAACCAGTAAGGAAAGGCAGAAAGTCGGGCGGGGCCGACTATATAATACCCTACACCTCCATAACAATGCGATAAGGGTCATTGCGATAATAATTTGGAATAATTGGTAAATAGGTAGAAACATATTATCTAATTCTAAACCGATAATCGCGAAATTTAGCAATATTCTTTCCTAAATTGGGAAACATCTTTCTTGAAAATTTAAATGATCGGAAGTAAAGTACAACTTATATAGCGCTTGGACACCAAATCAGGAGGAACATATATCTGGAGGTTATATTTAAATCTGAACCGATTTCCCTGAATACTCATTCATGTAAACAGACCTCTTTCTGTCGAATTTCGTTCTGATCAGATATAAAATACAGACACTGATCGGATATAAAATAACATTTTTACAGGGCTTACATGTCAAATCGGGGTAACATATATATGGGGGCTATATCTAAATCTGAACCGATTTCTTCCAAATTTAAAAGTGTTCATTCATGTAATATGAAACCTTTTTCTGCCGAATTTCATACTGATCGGATATAAAATGCAGTTTTTACAGCGCTAACATATCAAATCGGGGGTAACATATATATGGGGGCTATATCTAAATCTGAACTGATTTTCTCCAAATTATGCAGTATTCCTTCACGTAATAAGAGACATCTTTCTGCCGAATTTCGCACTGATCGGATATATAATACAGTTTCTACAGCGCTTACATGTCAAATCGGGGGTTACATATATATGGGGGCTATATCTAAATCTGAACCGATTTGCTCCGAATTTAGCAGTACTCCTTCATGTAATAAGAAACCTCTTTCTGCCGAATTTCATACTAATCGCATATAAAATAAAGTTTTTACAGCGCTTACATGTCAAATCGGGGCTAACATATATATGGGGGCTATATCCAAATCTGAACTGATTTTCTCCGAATTTGGCAGTATTCCTTCATGTAATAAGATACCTCTATCTGCCGAATTTCGCACTGATCGGATATAAATACAGTTTCTACAGCGCTTACATGTCAAATCGGGGGTTACATATATATGGGGGCAATATCTAAATCTGAACCGATTTTCTTCGAATTTAGCAGTATTCCCTCATGTAATAAAAAACCTCTTTCTGCCGAATTTCATACTGATCGGATATAAAATAAAGTTTTTACAGCGCTTACATGTCAAATCGGGGGTAACATATATATGGGGGCTATATCTAAATCTGAACCGATTTTAACCAAATTCAATAGGGATCATCCTTGGGCCAAACAAATGATATGTGTAAAGTTTCGTCGCGATCGGACCATAATTGCGACCTGTACTTTGATTACAAGAATACATGCACAGACGGACAGACGGACAGACAGACAGACGGACATAGCTAAATCAACTCAGAAAGTGATTCTAAGTCGATCGGTATAATAAACGATGGGTCTATTTCTTCTCCTTTTGTGTGTTACAAACAAATGCACAAAGTTATAATACCCTGTACCACAGTGTGGTGTAGGGTATAATTAACTAAACATTCAAAATGGCCGACCTTGTCAGCATAAGTAAGGGACATGAGTACCAACATAACGCTACAAAAATATCAAAAACCAAATACACGTAGCCCGCGGAAATTAAAAATTCCCGATATTTTTTGAAAATACCTCGTATATCCACAATTTGGCTTAATTTCCAATGATTTTCTTGATTAAAAATCGAATTTATTTGAATTTATTTTTCTCGAAATCCTATTATTTTCGAGAAAACTAAAGGTTTTTCCTCAAAACCCATAATTTTCTATTCTCATATTATAGTTTGTGTCTTTGCTACGTATTTATCTTGACACATACCATTTAATTGTTTAATTTACTGAACTTCTGCTTTACTTTTTGGAAGCCAAGAGGTTCATGTTCTTCAGATTTTATTTTCCACTCCCAAAACTCAGACGCCCTTTCAGTTTGAGATGAAACGTTAAACCAATATTCAAAGAACTTCATCAGATATTCGATAGTTCTTTGCGGCAACTCCAGAGTATACAAACATTTTCCGTGGAATATATCATATGGACAAATACAAATGTTTAAACTGAAAATATGTTTCCGTGTAGGACAATCATCATATTCATTCCTCTTTTCGCAAATAGATACAGATAGAGAGAGGCGTGTTTCAGCCTTAGCCATAAAAACAAATGTTAAAAGATAGAATGGCGCTTTGAATGGATTTTACACAAGGACTTACACGTACACATTTATACATGTGTATGTTTGCCTACACATATGTACATATATACGGGGACATGCATATAACGTTGGTATCAGTTGTTGCATTCAGGACCCAGGACTTCAGTCATTGTCTCCGAGCAAGTTGCAGTGGCATATGAGTGTCATTGTATGCATTAGAAAAGAACAGTTTTGAACAACATTTTGTTCGGATCACACTGAACCTCACATACATGTAGACGGGTGGAAGCAGTGGCGGATTTAGAGGGGCTCTGCCTCTTAGGTTTTATTGTACATAAAGAAGAAAGATAATTTTCTAGAAAGTGTCAACGTTATTAAGATAGAACTAATATTTTGGAATATAATTTATTTTTATACGATACTCGTATTAATATTTTTGCGGATTGGATCCTAAAGCTTTTTAGAGTATTTATATTTAATTATAACCTACACTGTGGCCCTTAAATTAATTTCCGCCATACACCCTTTTTGTCTTAGCTCTCTTAAATCTCCTTAGACAAATTAATTTAGTTACATTTTTTCGTATTAACAGCGAGCAAAAAGGCCCTAACTATTTCGTATATATCCTTTAAACCCCACCCTAAATCGGAATGTATAATGAAGAACACATACACACGAGCACTTCTGCGTATGTATGTACGTTTGGTGGTGTTGAGATTTTTGCTGAAAGTCGGCTGTTGAAAACGAAATGACACTCGGCTGAAATAGGAGTGAATGGATAGAGAACGCCCGAGCAAAAGGAAATACTAGTAACAAATGTCGACATAATAATTAAAGTGCATAAATGTCCTTTAAACATTAGATTGAATTTATGCAACGACATTGGGGTTTATGTTTCTATTCAAATATCCGAAATGAAATTGAGATATGGAAGAACACAATAAAACGTTAATGAAATGCATGTACAGGATAAATAGATTCACATATGATACAATTTAACAATTGGGTCATTAAGAACAGCCTTAGAGGCCAAATTTGTTATGCCTTTTCCCTACAGGACAATACAAAGGTATAAAATGTCACATGAGTGACTAAATACTACAGTACTGCGGTTTCGTGGAAAATTTCAAAAAATCTAAAAAAATTCTAAAAAATTTCTTTAAGAGTTATGAGCAATTTAAAGTTGACGAAATTACGTTTTTTTCTAAAAGGTGTGTTCATTCTTTTGCTTGTATCTCCTGAAATACGTGACCGATTTTAATGTGCTATACCTTGTTTTGAAGCACTGCAACAAATATACTAATTTTTAATGATTTTGCCCTTTTATACTTTCTATTGCGATTTTCAAAATGATTAAACCCTTCTAATTTTTTTAAATTTTAATGTCGTGTTCTTAGAAGTCTTTGTTAGCTACTGTATGAATTTGGAAGAGGTGAATTGATGGGAACTATTTTTTACGATTTTTTATAACAAAAAAACATTTGCATAATTTCTGTGAATGTGCTTTAAATAATTAACAGAATGATAATTTTTAGTCATTAGTTTATTTATGAAAAGTAAGATTAAGAATATATATTTTTTAAAGTAATAAAATCAATCATTTAATCTGTGAATAAATTAATTAGGTTAAAGTCATCTGCTGTGACCAAATTTTTCAAATTCTCCATCGTTTGTAATTTTAAAATGCTCACCTGGAGCAAAGTGTTAAAGTAATAGGACTGAAATTTTACACACCATAACCAGTTACTACCAAAATACCAGTTCCATGCAAAAGAACATATTTCATATTATATTTCCCTCAAGGTGGGGAATATAATTCACACTTTTTACTCGAGTGCTATTTTTTTTGACTACGTTTCTCATTTTCGCCGTTGCAAAAAGAAATGCAGAACATGTTATTACTTTGTGTTCTAGTCTGATAAAGGCTTTAATTAAAATGTATGAATTTCCCATAATATTTTTGTTCAATTTCCTCATTTATTTTTCAATAACAGATTCTAAACGTTTTTTGTGTTATTTATTAAGTAACCTATTTCCTCTAACAGTTGAGGCTTATAGCTCAATTTGTATCACGTTAAAAACAAAAGCCGACATTTGACAAAAATTGCATTTGATGTTTTTGAAATAAAAAAAAATGAATTGGAATTAAAGCGGTAGCTAAAGGTCAAATGTGCTAACTCCTTTTTCTGTAAATTATAGCAATTCTTTATAGCCTACATTACTCATGACTTTGAGCATTTGATTTTAACAACCTCATGAATTATATAGATCCGTTTCCGTCCACTTCTTTTCAGATCTAAATAATGAAAGAGATATTAACGAGAGAGTATTTTGGGAGATACGAACAATTCCATTGCAATAGGTTGAAGGGTTAAGATAAGGTACATTTTTTTTCGAACGGTTCCAACGCTGCCACTCTTACCCGTCCCTTCCGACCGAGGGGGCCACATCACCATAACGTAGGGATTGCGTACACACCATGATCCGAACCATGGCGGGATAATAGTAGATGGTGGAATACCAGCTACAGAAAATAAAGGGTCCGCCAAATAACTTTTTTTTTGAAAATGCTATAAAAAAATCAACTGAAAACGCATTGGATGGTCAGTTGGCTTCAACTCCTGAACCAATTGGACTTTGTATGGCGTCATACCAAGGTCTTTATGCAAAATTCGTCTCAATGATGTCTCCGAAATGTTCAATTGTTGAGAACGACGGTGAATTGATGTTGATGGCGCTTCACACACACTTTCTGCCACAGCAGCAATATTCTCGGGTGTACGCACTGTTTTTGGCTTTTCACGCATTGGTTTATCGATGAGGATGCCAGTTTCTTTCACTTTTTTCACAAGATAACGAACATACGGAGCTGACGGTGCTTCTCTTCTTCCAAAATCCGTACGCAATTTTCGCACACATTCTGCAACATTATTATGATTTTCAAAGTAATGTCGAAATATTCGCAATATACACATATTCGTTCAGCGGAAGGATAAAACTAATTATCTGTCAAATCAGACATGAGCTAAGTGTTAACATTCACGAAATAAGCACTAGTTGAAAAAAAAAACGTTAGATGGCGGACCCTTTATCAACAGCCGACACATGCATATACAAATTTAATATTAATTCTGCAGAAAAAATACATTATACTACTACACATTTAAATACGAGAAATTTGTGTCCCCTTTTCGAAATTCCCCCTCACTTTGTTGTCAAAAATTAAAGTAAACTTTAGAAAAAAAATACTTTAAATAAAAATCTTTCTCGCATTTTATTTTTTATTTTGTGGAGTTATCTAAACTAAAAACACATGACCACAGACTGCGTGTCATAGTCTGTGGTCCTATGTTCATATTATATCGGTAATAGTGAAATTTGATTTCACGCTGTGAAGTGTAATTCAGCATAAACTCGGCAATATAAATTGGATTTTATTTTGTTGGTTGTTTTTTGTACAAATCAAAACCTTTTTACTTTCCAATACATCAACTATTCGGCTATGATGTTAACGCCATGGATATTTGTTATTGGTTTATGGCTGCAGTTGCTGGCTCATAAAAAGTATTGGTTTTGTTTTCTACTATACAATATGGATATTGTTAGAGAGAATTAAAAGTGTCATAAAAAAATTTACTTTTGAGGACCAAATAGCCTAATAGCATTTTTGAGGCGGATATTGTGCTAAATTGTTGAGCAAAATTTAGCAACATTTATACAGGGTTGCCCATATTCGACGGACCCATGTTTTTTTGGGCCCATTCCAATCGACGAGGCTTGTCCGCAGGCAACAATCTTTGCGTCAATTGAATTTTGTACGGGAACAAATGCAAATCAACGCGAATAATCCGTTGTAAAGTGGACCGAGCCATGCCCAACTGCTGAGAACGGCGTTTTTGGGATGTTCTTGGGGACCTCTCAACACTGGCTCGTACGGCAGCGATATTCTCGGCCGATCGCCTTGGTCGACTTTTATTTGGCCTCTTCGGATTAGAAAGAGCCTCACCAGTCGAAAATTTTTCGTATAAACGCTTAATGGTGTTCTTAGAAGGCGCACTTCTCACATTGTTAATATTTTAAAAGCACGTTGAGTTTTCACAATTGACTTCTTCTGTTGAATGTAAATTTCAACTATTTCGCGTGGCGTGTATTGTTCCATGGTAAAAATCTGCTTGGACTGACGCTTCAAACGCGGTATGTCATTAAGCCATCTGACATCTCTGTCAAAAGTTATGACGTTGACAGATGGGTCCGTCGAATATGGGAGACCCTGTACATATACGAGGTCTGTTCAATAGAAAAGGTGAATTTTGAATGGGCACACCTTCTCGATTGGCACACTTGTCTCGAACATATCGCTCACCCACGTCAAGAGTGGCATAACTCAAAATTGAAAATTGCCAAGATGTGTAACTTTAAGTCCGTATAAAAAGATAAGTAACATGAAATTATATGTTAAAAAACGCTTGCATAATCCGAAATATGGTTGTACTTATAGACCTAATTTCGTTGAGATTAATTTATGGACATTTGCAAAATTCGCATTTTGTAAGACAACCTTAAAAATTTTAAATTTTGAATTATGTCACTCTTGAAATGAGTGAGCGATATGTTGTAAGTTGAGAAAACATAGAGGGAGTAAATGAGGTAGCCAGATTTCGCAGAGTACTCTCTAAAGATCCTAAGGTCTTGGGCAGTATTCAAAAGGAGGACGTCTTCAGAGACCCTGGACCTACTTGCTGAAAGGCTGCCAGAACCTTGAGGAATCGCCTATACTAGACAAAGACTCCTATCGGATTCTTGATACAGAGGTGGAAGAAGTGGAAACGATGGCAACGCACGAAAGGATATTGTTCTTGGTTGGTTCTTGGTTTCTTTCAAACCTATAAATCACCTGTACCAAATGGGATAAATCCAGCCATGCTGCAACAAGAAGGACCAACGTTAATACAACTGCTAAAAATCATCCAATTGCATGATTGCATCATAGTTTTTATTCACAGTAATTCGTACAGCTTTAAAAAAAGTTCCACATTGCTATCAAATTTTAAAGTGTTTGGAAATTCACATATAATATAAGTAAGTTATGGTTTACTTTAATGTTCAAGGCCAAAACTAGTACAAATAACTGTGTAATGTATTCCACACAGTTGCTAGTTTCATTTGTGTAAAACTCCAAATAAAGTTTTCCTTTCAGACTTTATTTTTTTATCAACCTCTAATCCCTCCTCCTTTTGGGGAGCAAGGCAATCAAAATGTTTCCTATTCATGTCAAAATGTTGGAACTAAATTCTATGTGTGCAGTTGGGTTTAAGGTAAAAATAAATAAGTCAAACATTCAAACATTGCCCAAAGTTACGCCCTCCCAAAGACATTCGAAAAAAGAACTGTAAATAGAAAACATCACTGATTTCAACTTTTTATACATAAACACATTGCATAATGCATTGCTAGGGAACATCAACAAACAGTGCACATTGGGGCTATTAGACGTTTTCTTGGGTCAGAAATTTTGAAAAGCCGAAAGATATACAGATCGACCCAGAATCAGCAGTACATTCGATTTGGAGACGTCTGTCCCTCTTATATCCAGGTAACATTTTTACAACGGATATTTATAAAATTTTTAAGAATTTTTGAGAAAGGATGGCATTGAATAGCCTGTAAACATACTCGTATGGTGAATTTAATGTCTAGTGAGGGAATTTTTAAAACCTATTTTTTCCACGTTCAATCTCATTGGATAGTAGTTATGACACAAAATTTCAACGAGAAGGGTTAAGGACTGCCCGAGTTGGAAGGTGTTGAATTTTGACATTTTGATCATATAGACCTTTTTACCGACCCATATAACTAATTGCCTAATGTTTTTAGAAAATTTTCCCAAAGTGTATTCGAGGGTTTTTACTTTAATCTTCCTAAAAATAAAAAAAATCCAGCCATGTTTTTATTTTGATTTTTTTTTTTTGCTCAAACGAAAGCTTATGCAATTTTCTTAAAGAGCTTTGTGGCCTATTATTGGAATATGACTTTTAGAGGTTGAACCACATATTAGCTTAACTCGAAAACTACTAATCCTAATTGTTATAGGAAAGCTTTAAATAATTGGCGATAGAAGTAAGAGAATTTCAACAAAATCTAGTTTCTATACCCTCATTATTGTGAATTCAGTTGCTGCAGGACAAAAGTGTAACACAGCGAAGGAGTCACCTAAGAGACTCCAAGAAAATTTGGCGGAAATCTGTTTTGGGCTCAATTGAGCAATGTCCGTCTGACTGGTGCGCACGTTAACTTTCGATTGACTTCAAATTTGGCATTTATTAATATAGATGGAATAGGTATCAACACTTTGGTCGCATGATATAAAAAATCATATTTTAATTTTAATCTCAGCAACACATAATCTTGCTTTTTTCCCCACTGTTCCTTGCCAAGTGCAAAATGCAGAAGGTAACACCGATTCTGTTGGCTGATGTTGGTAATGTGGCAAGAATAGTTTCAAAAGGTGTTTATCTCAAGCACAACACAACGCAACACAGAACGACACAACGATTCTCAGCCAACAATGGCTGGCTTATGTCGGAGTTTACATAAAAAGTTGTCGCATAACAGTTGTCGCCTGTCTGCGAGAGCGAAATATAAAAGTGCTGGGCATAAAAAACCTACAACAAACACACGGACAAATTCTTCCTTACCTATTTAGATAGAAGGGCTCATATCTGAGTCAGCTAGTTATCAGTTAAAAAGTTTTTGTTTGACTGAAATCAGAACATACGCTATATTTCGCGAAGAATAGTTGTTTTTTATTATCAAATGTTTCTATTCAAATAGATAAAAAATGTAGACCACAAAAATGTATGTAGGTTAAATAGGAGCACAGTTGTTCATGAATTTTTTTCAAATGATCAAAATGTAACAACTCTTTTGAATAAGTAAATTTATTAAAATTCGATAAAAGGAATTAATTTTCTTTGGTTAAGTAAAGGCACTAAAAAATTGAACTGATGAAAGTTGGGACAAATTTCAAACCAACCAAAAAATATAGCCAAGCCAAAAATACCAGATTTAAATGTTTGATTTTTTTCCAAAATTAGCACAAATCTCCATATTTGGATGTTTTGAAGCACTTTTGGTGGAAAATTCATCACTCTGGTCAAGTTAGATCTGAGGCGAACCCATACTTTAGAGGACTTATTATAACGACGGAAGGCTATAATTTCATAAAGGAGCGATCGACCCTAGACATTTTGTATAAATGTTTCGTGCAGAGTTTAAGTATTAAGCAAATGATTTAATAAAATATATTTGATTCCTCGGTTAACTAATAATAAATTTAGTTCATCAGATCATCCATCCATAATAAATCGTTAGCTCCATTCTTAATTACCAACGTTATGGATGAAACTGTAGGTGTCATTTAATTGTAATGGAGGTATCGAAATGAAAGTACTCGTAAAGTAATTTATTAGCCTTCACATGTGATCTTTAATCAATAAAAATGGTAAGAAATGTAAGAGATTTCTTAGCTAACTTCTACATTCTTATGTCGTAATAATATTTACAATACGCTATATCTTAAACTCATAATTATTCTATACTCCATTAATTTAATAATTTCTACAAAAAATACCTTTAAACAATAGTCTAAATTACCTAGTCAAATGAAACGGAAGCTGATAATTGCATAATGGCACACCCATACAACAAATTGCTGGAATACGTTTCGAAAATGTTTTTCATAATGCCAACATGGAACTGAAAAGTATATATGTACATACGTAGACATATACACATACATATCCACATTCATTCACAAATTCTGTACTGCATCCAAATTTGGTTCATTTAACTCAAAGTGGGGGAATAACTGCAGCGGGATGAAAGACACACTTTCCAAATGGTCTACTGATCCACATATATATATAGAACGCTACATACATATATGCCACAGAGGCTTAACTTTAGCAAAGCCAAAAAGAATGTAAGCGACGAGAGTTGGTATGTATGTCTGTATGTTGCTGTGGTTTTGGCAGAAATATCAGATTATTTTTGTATAATTTTTCATAATAGGCCCAAAGCAATCATATTTCATTAGCCTTTCCAACTGCACACATCCATCCTTATGCAAACAAAGATCAGATTTCATGCAAATTTTCTACAGACTTCGTTTGCTTTACTTAATTGTTCTAGTTAATAATCACTGTCCAATGAAAAAACAAAAGAAGAGAAAAAGTCTGGCCATGAGAGCTGCGAGTGTCCCAGCAAAAATGTCGAAGCTGAGAAATCTTGCATATCCATATGAAATCGAAAGGGAAATTTCTTTACTTTAAGGATTTTTGTGTCAAAAATGCTATAAATTTTTGATCAAACTGAAATGGTAGAATTTGTCTTCATTTTTAAAAACTTTATGTATATTTTTCAACGCTTTCACAGTGGCGTTGCACCACAAAGCGTATACGCTATATAATATGACATTATGTTGCTCATACGACATAGTGTCAGATGGGGAGCCATACAGAAAATTCAAACAAAAATATTGGCGAAAAAATAATAAAAATCCACACAAAATGGGCAAAACGTCATATGAGTAATTATACCCTCACTTTAGTGTGACGAGGGTATATATCATTTGCTACGAAAAAAAGTGTAACACATCGAAGGAGTGACCTAAGACCCCAAGTATGTTTGGCGGAAATCCGTTTTGGGTCATTTTAAGTCGAATGAGCAATGTCCGTCCGTCTGTCTGTCTGTCTGTGTGTCTGCTGGCTGGTGCGCACGATAACTCTCGAAAGGAGTAACCGATTGACTTCAAATTTCGTATGTGGTAATATTTTTTTCTATCTCCGGCTAAGTTCGAAGATGGGCCATATTGGTCCACTACTTCTGGTACCTCCCCCACAAAGGGTTAAAATGTTGTGAAATATTGATTCTTTAATAACTGCTATTATACGTATTCGAATCTTCTGAAATTCCACACATAGTATTAGTTTGTTAGTCGCTATCAACTCGAGGAAAATGGGCGAAATTGCCACGCCCGTTTAGGTATCTCCTAAACAAATGCACCATTTTGCACTAAAAGTTAAAAGCCTATAACATTAATACCAGTGTTTAGAAATACTTGAAATTTTGTGCAGTGTAATGCTTTTATAGTGCCTACAGTCCAGTGAAAAATGGGCGTTATTGCCGCTCCCCTTTTGGTACCTCCCACACAAATGCACCATTTTGCACTAAAAGTTAAAAGCTTATAACATTAATACCAGTGTATAAAAATAATTGAAGTTTTGTACAGTGTAATGCTTTTATAATGCCTATAGTCCAGTGAAAAATGAGCGTTATCACCACGCCCCTTTTTGTACCTCCCACACAAAATGGCCAAATTATACCACAATTTAATATCTCAACGTTAATATACCACTCCATATAAACGGTTACAATTCGGCACAGTGCAATGTATTTAAAGTATCTACTGTTCAGCGAAATATAGGTGTATTTCTTAAACCTCTTCTGGTACCTCCCACAAAAATTGACAGAATAATTTGTGTAATATTCAATATTACATTACTCACAAAGTGAGGGTATACCTTAGTCGGTTTACCCGACTGAAACTTTCTTACTTGTTTCCTTAATTAATTACTCATAACACTGTCCAACAGCATTTTTGGAACAGAATAGCGACCGTATAATTCTGAAAGGGCATGTTGAGTAGACCATTTTTGTAGAATAAACTTAAGGTCCAGCTGGTCTGAGTTTTTTTTACAGTGGGTCAAAGTTCACTTCATCGCATATAAATTTGTTAAATACCGATTTTTCAATCTATAAAAGAATTTGGAAAGAATAGACTTGGACCTTTCGAACGATATATATTTTGTTTTTTTAAAGCGGGGAATATAGCTTCAAATTTTTCCGTCATTTTCAAGTTTCGGCTATGTTTTTACCAATTATTTTGTGAAATAACCGTAAGATTAATTGATTCAGATATGTAGTACATTTTATAAGGAAAAAAATCCGTATGCAATTGACTAAGTTATTAAAGTTTCATTGAAACTAAATGTGTATATAAATACTAGTTTTGAAGATGATGACGAGTTAAAGCAGACATTTTTGAGTTGAATGGCCAAAACTAGTGTTTATATACCGATTTAGTTTTAATGAAACTTTAATAACTCTGTCAATTGCAAACGGATTTTTAAGAGACTGGTTGCATTTTTTTCCTTATAAAATATGCTATATATGTAAATTAATTAATAGTACCATTATCTCACAATATAATTGGTAAAAACATTGCCTAAACAAGCAAATGACGGACAAAAAATAATAGAATGTGTTTGTCGGACAAATAAACCTATTTTCCTATAGCTTCAAATAAACAAAATATATATTGTTCGAAAGGTCTGATCCTCTTCTTTTTAAATTCTTTTAGAGATTGCAAATCGGTTAATAATTAACATAGTTATAGACGTCCAAACGAAAAAAGGCAAGAAAATCGGTTTTTTACCCGTAAATCCGGATTTTGGGGGTGTCCGGTGAATTCCAAAAAAAGATTCGTGTTTTACTCGACAAGACCTACAGGAAAAATAGTATCGCGTCATTTGCTTCTCAACTTGAATTTATTTAGTCGCACTGTGTAATATGGCCAAAATAAAAATATTAATTTTTTTTAATTTCTCTTATTTTAACACTGTAACAAAAAACTTGCACCAGCTGGACCATAAGATTATTCTAAAAAAATTATCTACTCAACATGCCCTTTCAGAATTATAGAATCGATCTTCTGCTCCAATAATTCCACAGATATCGCGGCTTTAAATGTACATTATAGTATTTTTTGTATTAGTTGGCATGTAATTTTGCTAATTAAACGTAAAGAGCTATAACTACAACCTAGATGTCCGTGGAGACCCCCACTGAAATTTTCCGGCAAACATTTTCGTAGAATATTTTAATCCTTAAATGTTTTTTTTTGAAAGGACTTTTTTATTTTTTTCGAAAATAGGGCGAAATTGACCCATCAAGAGGGGAGCTAGAGGGTTAAGATATTCCACAAAAATGATCCTCATAAAATTCCACTATGTAACTCTGACAATGAGAAATCTCTCAGACATTAACTTACACCATTTTTTGTCATTTAGTATAATGCTACCTTCAACCAAAAAATTAAAACTTTGACCCACTGTAAAAAAAAACTCAGACCAGCTGGACCATAAGTTTATTCAACAAAAATGATCTACTCAACATGCTCTTTCAGAATTATATGGTCGCTCTTCTGTTCCAATCAAAAAATCGTAATTTGTTGGATAGTGTAATTAAAAGAAAAATTTTCTACATGGTGTGCCATTTTAAATTTGAATCGCCTATAAAAAAATCAAATTTTCGGTTTTATTGGAAAGGTTCAACTTTGTCATTAAATAATGGCTCTGCTATTGCGAATTCTAGGGATGGACTCAGGTACGGGTGGGCCATTTACAATTTTTAATTTGAATCGGCTACAAAATAAAGTACTGATAATTTTTTCATATTTCTGGTTTTATTGGAAAGGTTGAACTTTGTCATTTAATAATGGAACACAATATCATTCATATTACTACCACGACTGGCTCGGCAGTACTTCATACGATCAACCCAATTTTTCAGTTCATTTTCGATTGTTTCGGGTCGAATCTCTTCAATGGCAATTTCGATTCTATGTTTCAACTCTTTAATTGTCTTTGCATCCACAGAAATTCATCTCTGGATAAAATCAATACGCTAATATCAAGTTCCTGATAATAACATGGGATAGCTAGGATTAAGTGAACTTAAATTCACGATCTATTTTAAATAATTCACCTTGCATGTCCTTAAATGCCAAAATATTGTATTTTTAGGAAAATGTCAAATTTTAAATCTTTTTATGGAGTAAGTTACTCCGTTACTCCTGTAGAGAGTTATCGTGCGCACCAATCAGACAGACAGACGGACGAACGGACATTGCTCAAATTACACTATGCACGAAAACATATTTTAAAACCTGTAAGGAAAGGCTAAAGTCGGGCAGGGCCGACTATATAATACCCTACACCACTCTCGTAATATTGAATAACTCTGATATATAAATTTTGTAATTATGTATAAATTGTTTACATAAATTTACTTTTGGGACATTTTATACTTAAATAATACCCTGTACCACAGTGTGGTGTAGGGTATAAAAACGATTGGATCTAAAGAGCCAAATCGGATGAAACGTATATATGGGAGCTATAGCTAAATCTTTACCGATTTTCTTCAAATTCGCCATGTTGGTTCATGGATCAAGAAACTCTACCATTCTAAATTTCAAAACGATTGGATGTAAAATACAGCTTTTATAGGACTAAAGGGCCAAATCGGACGAAACATATATATGGGAGCTATAGCTAAATCTTAAACGATTTACTTCAAATTCGGCAATGTTGGTTCATGGATCAAGAAACTCTACCATTCTAAATTTCAAAACGATTGGATGTAAAATACAGCTTCTATAGGACTAAAGGGCCAAATCGGACGAAAGATATATATGGGAGCTATATCTAAATCTGAACCGATTTGACCAAATTCAATAGCGATCTTAACAGGTGCGAAATACTCTAAACTGCAAAATTTCAGAACGATCGCAGTGAAATTGCGACCTGTAGTCGACGAACAACTTTACATGGACAGACGGACGGACGGACGGACAGACATGCTTAAATCTCAGCGAGTGATTTTGAGTCGATCGGTATACTTTAAGGTGGGTCTAGCTGTGTTTTTTTCAGGTGTTACAAACATCTGCCGTGAAACAAACTTAGGGTATAAAAAATGTATAGTACATTTTTATACCCTACACCACACTGTGGTACAGGGTATTATAAGTTTGTTTCACGGCAGATGTTTGTAACACCTGAAAATAACACAGCTAGACCCACCTTAAAGTATACCGATCGACTCAGAATCACTAGCTGAGTCGATTTAACGATGTCCGTCCGTCTGTCCGTGTAAAGTTGTTCGTCGACTACAGGTCGCAATTTCACTCCGATCGTTCTGAAATTTTGCAGTTTAGAGTAATTCGCGGCTGTTAAGATCACTATTGAATTTGGTTGAAATCGGTTCAGATTTAGGTATAGCTCCCATATATATCTTTCGTCCGATTTGGCCCTTTAGTCCTATAGAAGATGTATTTTACACCCAATCGTTTTGAAATTTAGAATGGTAGAGTTTCTTGATCCATGAACCAACATTGCCGAATTTGAAGAAAATCGGTTAAGATTTAGCTATAGCTCCCATATATATGTTTCGTCCGATTTGGCCCTTTAGTCCTATAGAAGCTGTATTTTACATCCGATCGTTTTGAAATTTAGAATGGTAGAGTTTCTTGATCAATGAACCAACATTGCCGAATTTGAAGAAAATCGGTTACGATTTAGCTATAGCTCCCATATATATGTTTTGTCCGATTTTTCTCTTTAGTCCTGTAGAAGCTGTAATTTACATCCAATCATTTTGAAATTTAGAATGGTAGAGTTTCTTGATCCATGAACCAAAACTGCCCAATTTGAAGAAAATCGGTTAAGATTTTCCTATAGCTCCCATATATACGTTTCGTCCGTGAAAAACAAAATAAAGTGCGCTGACGCATTCCGAATGTTGACTGTGGCATATGGTGAAGCTACCTACTACTAGAAAATGTTTTTAGAGGGCCGAGAAGATGCGAAGGCGAAGCAATCCGCAAAAAACGCCCGGATTTGTGCAAGAACAAAAACTGGCTTTTGCACCATGATAACGCCCCTGCACACACATCTTTGCTTGTGCGCGAATATTTGGCCAAAAACAACACAGTAATGGTGCCGCAGCCACCGTATTCTCCTGACCTAGCTCCTGTGACTATTTTTTGATCCCATGAAAGGACGACGCTACGCCACGATTGAGGAGATAAAGACGGCATCGAAGGAGGAGCTGAACAAGATCACAAAAAAAAGATTATTTGAAGTTCTTCGAGGATTGGAAAAAAACTTTGGCAGAAGTGTATTATATCCGAGGGGAATTACTTGGAAGGGGACAAAATAGATATTCGTGAATAAGTAAATACTTTTTGAAAAAATACAAAATTCGCGACATTTTTGAACATATACATTGAGCAATGTCCGTCAGTCTTTCCGGCTGGTGCGCACGATAAGTTTAGACAGCAGTAACCGATTGACCTTAAATAGATGGACTATGTTGGTCCACTCCTTCGAGTACCTCTCCCACGAAGGGTCATCATTTAGTGAAATATATATTATCTCATAACTGCTATGCTACTACCTAGAATCTTTCACAATTTTACAATAGTGCAAATAATGCTTTCATAGTACCCACAGAATATACAACTATTTGAGTTATCTCCCAAACAAAATTGCCAAAATAAAAAATAGATTTTTTTAAATAGGCATTGTTTTCTGTGCTAGGATGCTAGCTTTGAAAAGGAGAAAAAATATTTATAGAGATATTTTAATATTCTTTATGGTTTTCTTTTTTTGTGTTGATTGAGGAATATTATTTTATGAATTCAAAACAAACAATTTCTTTATAGTAAAGTTTTTAAATTCCAATTTTCAGGGGTTGTACCTTTAGTATTTGGACTATATTTTTGAATTTAAGAAAATGATGAGGACAACAAATGTGCGAATATTACTTACAGGTAGAGACAGTGGTTATGTAATTGTCAATAAAACAATTGGAATCCTATTTTTAAAATAGGTCCCTAACCTAGAGCTAAACCTAAAATAAAGAGGCGCAAAGGTTAAAAACACGTAAAAGCTAAATATCTCAAAACTACAAGTACTAAAATTCAGATGTGATATTCCTGCTTACATAGCCAGTGTATAAGTTTTTCTTAGGTTTTACCACATATAAGTTTTGGACATATCCGCGGAATTTTAGAAAAGTCGGCGTAGGTGAGTTTTCTGAGCCATTGACTAACACTTTAAAATTTGTTCCGAGTTTCTATGAGTCTTCCATATATAAATCATCGGATTTGGTATCAAATTCTTATAGAAATAAGCTAGAAAGTCATAATAGATACTATAAAATATTTCTCCATTCTCTTTTGCTAATAAGTAGACTGGTGTAAGGTATTGTGTAGTTGACAAAAGGCGATTCAGTGTTTCTTTAACTTTTAAACTGTTCTTCATAGTTGTTTTGTCAAAATAATACTTTCAAGATTTTGTTCACCCTTCCACAATTTAATTTACTTTCGTAGAAAAACAATACTTACAAACTTCCATTTTGGGCATTAAGATTAACAGTTTTTTCTTTATATTCCTTTAATGGTAGTTTCCACTTTACAGGTGATGTAAGCGGACATAAGTTAAACCAACAAACAGAGAAGCGTTATTTAAATGCAGTCTGAACCTCGGGACTTTAAAAGAGATTAATGTTGGTTTTTCTTTTACTGACTTTGTTAAGGGCAAAAAGCTTAGAAAAACATAAGAAAAGAAAACTAAGGAAATACTCGTAGTTTTTTAATATCGCCTTAGAAATAATAAAACCATTTCAGAGCTGCGCTGCAAAAGTATATTTTAGTTTTTAATAGACAAATTTAAATAAGACTAAGGTCAGTCTTTGAAATTCCCCGAACTTTTGTTATTCCCCGTAAAATACTTCCCGGAAATATTCACATTTGTTCTCCACATATTTTCTGCGAACTCTGTTCGTCATGGTTTTGTTTATTTTGTTCATCTAAAAACAAATATTTTATTTTATTAACTGGAATGCTTTATCCGATTCGTTTAAAAAAGTCGTTTAAAAAAGTTTCATAATACAATTGTCTGTTTCCTGCAAAAATCAACATTACAATTCCATTCCAACGTCGTAATGTGTGTTTCCGGGTAATGCTATCCTATCAATTCCATGTCAGTGAATTTGTGCTAAGAGCACATTCGAATGACTGTTATTGTATCCGATTATTATCGAACCCATTTGCAGAGTTGAAAGCAAAAGTGAACAAAGTCATAAAATTGTTTATTGTATTACATTCTGTAAATGGAGAAAGAAGCAAACGGTCCTTGGTGAGTATAATAAAACTTGTCTAGGACCACTTTTGATCTTTCTAGCAAATTTGGATTAACTAAAACGCAATAATTATAAAATATGCTCCTTCTTTGGTAAAATATTTTTAAACAAAATTTAATACGGTATCTATAATGCTTAAGTTAAACTGTTCTAGAAAATAGTAACTTGGAACTGCCAAAAATTCTCCAAAAAACTTGCCCCTTAATTTCACTAGGGGTCATAGAAATCGTGAACATATAAAATTAAATATTGGATGTCAATTAGGTCTTTTTTAAACATAAAATGGCAGACGGACAAATGAATAAAAAAGTCCTAAAAGAGATTTTTGCCAAACATACTTAGAGTTCTAGCCCACTACAGTTTACCATGTGCTGAGTAATCGTTAATTGCACTAAGGCCTTCTTAAAAGAGCAAAAAGAAATAAGAAAATATATTCACTACTTTCTCCCCATATATGTGGGAGAAAAATCTAATTCGTATTTGTTCCGGTTTTTTGTCTTTAGCAGGTTAAGTCGCTCTTAATCTCAACGCTACATTTATCTGTCGGGCAACTTGTTGTTAAAGCACTTTAAAAAATATCTTCATTTGATTTTATTTGTGTATTAACTGACATTACATAAATACGTGCGGAAGCTAAAAAATTACTGTACATTGTCATCAAAATTTGAAACTGCAACTCATGAAAATGACAGTTATTCGAAGGATTTCAATAATGACATTGAACTCTTCCCATGTTATTAACATATGAACAAAGCAAGTCAATAACATTACTGACTGCTAAGCGGAGAGTAAGAGGACAATTGAAATAGGAAAACCCGCACTCTTTCTTCCCACACTATATGGACTCAAGGAACAAATGGAAGGATTTAAATATCTAGAATATATTGTTACAAAATATCAATAGAAAATAAGAGGAGTTCGATTTAGCCGCAGCTTGTGCAATAAAGTGTTATCAACAAAAATAAATAATACTCGTAACAAGTAAAAAATGCTTCACCATGGAACGCATGGAGCACAAAGTACTAAGGAAAATTTTAAATTATATAAAGTATTAAAATAAGAGAGAATCTTTGCCTGAGAGGCAAAATCAATCCGTTAAAATGTGTGGCTTTTATGGCGTCAAGGAGTCAGATTTTGAACATATATATTAATATTTAATCCTTACTTCCCAAGGTAGGATTTACTTAATTCCTATATAAGCCGTATTATTTTAACAAACCTAATGCAATTTGCTAATGACTAATTCTTTAAAACACGAATACTAAATTTTTTAAGATTAATATTTAGATATACAGGGTGGAGCGCGGTAATTTGCTTATTTGGGAATTAAATAAAAAAGTTATGAACTTTAGAAAAATTTATTTCATATTTTAATTATATTGAAAAGGAATTTTTAAATTACGTGGTTTTAAATAGCGTATCTGGGAAATGTCGACCTTCGCTATCCACACACTGCTGCATACGTTTTCTGAAGTTTTCATGATCTCTAACAAGCATGTCGACTGGTATTCTGCCAATTTCAGCCTCAATATTGTTAATTAGGTCTTCCAAGGTGTTGGGACGGATGATATACAGTATATGTAGTCGAAGCTATCTAATACTCCTACAGGAGGTGGTGAATTTCCACCTTGTGATTTATCCAAGTACTGGTTTAAAAGAATACCTTCAGTACCAGATAATTCAATGACACCGTATAAGTCACATCTGAAACAAATTAAATGTTTACTATTTATTCGATGAACTTCGACAACTGAACCCCAGCAGTCCGCTACTAAGGACTAGATAACCCGACTGCTTGTCAGCTAAGGAGTGAACAATCCAACTGGTCGTCAACTAATAACTCAACTGGTAGTTGAATATGGAGTAGATAAACCAACTGGTATTTTACTACGTAGTAGACAAACCAATTGGTTTTCTAATTAGGGAGTAGATAACCCAAATGGTCGTCAACTAAGGAGTAGATAACCCGACTGGTTTTTAGTCAAATAAAGAGTAGATAAACCAACATGTATTTTACTACGTAGAAGACAAACCAATTGTTTTTTTAATAAGAGAGTGGATAATCCAACTTCTCGTCTACTAAGGAGCAGAGAAGTCAACTGGTCGTCAACTAAGGAGTAGATAACCCGACTGGTTTTCAACTAATGCGTAGATAACTCAACTGGTAGTCGAATAAAGAGTAGATAAACCAACTGGTATTTTACTACGTCGTAGCCAACCAAATTGGGGATTTAATTAGAGAGTAGGTAACCCTACTGGTCATAAACTGAGGAGCAGCTAAGTCACCTGCTTGTCAACTAAGAAGTAGATAGCCCAACTGGTCATCAACTGCAACTAAGGAGCAGATAAGTCAACTGGTAGTCACATAAAGAGTAGATAAACCAACTGGTAGTTTACTACGTAGTCGACCACCAATTGGTTTTCTAATTAAGGAGTAATAACACAACAGTTTGTCACCTAAAGAGTAGATAATACAACTGTTCGTCAGCTAAGAAGTAGGTAACACGACGGTTGTTAGAATAAAGAGTAGATAAAGCAACTGGTATTTTATTACGAAGTAGACAACTCAAATGGGTTTCTAATTAGGGAGTAGATAACCTAACTGGTCGTAAACTAAGGAGCAGATAAGTCACCTGGACGTTAACTGAGAGGTAGATAACCAAACTGGCTGCCAACTAAGGAGTAGATAACACAATTGTTCGTCAGCTAAGAAGTAGATAACCCGACTGGTTGTCAACTTATGAGTAGATAACCCAACTGGTAGACGAATTAATAGTTAATAAACAAACTTCTATTTTACTACGTAGTAGAAAACCTAAATGGTTTTCGAATTAGTGAGTAGATAAACCAACTGGTCTTCAACTAAGCAATATTTAACACATTTGGTCGTCAACTAAGGAACAGATAAGTTAACTGGTAGTCAAATAAAGAGTAGTTAAACCAACTGGTATTTTACTACGTACTACACAACCCAATTAGTTTTATAAATAGGGAGTAGATAACCCAACGGGACGTCAACTAAGGAGTAGATAACCCGACTGGTAGTCAAATAAAGAGTAGATAAACCAACTTTTATTTTACTACATAGTAGACAACCCAGTAGGTTTTTTTAAAATAAGGGAGTGGATAATCCAACTGTTCGTCAACTAAGCAGCAGATAAGTCAACTGGTCGTGGATAACCCGACTGGTTGTCACCTAATTAGTAGATAACCCAACAGGCAGTCAAATCAATAGTAGAAAAATCAATTGGTATTTTACTAGCTAGTAGACAACCCAATTGGATTTATAATTACCCGTCAGTTTGCCAACTAAGGAGTAGATAACACAACTGTTCGTCAGCTTTGAAGTAGATAATCCGACGGATGTCAACTTATGTGTAGATAACCCAACTGGTAGTCTATTTATTGTATTTTAATACGTAGTAGACACCCCAATTGGGTTTATAATTAGGGAGTAGATAACCCAACGGGTTGTCAGCTAACGAATAGGTAACCCGACTGGTTGTCAAATAAAGTGTAGATAAACCAACTGGTATTTTACTACGTAATACACAACCCAATTGGTTTTTTCAAATACGGGAGCAGAAAACCCAACTGGTCGTCAACTAAGCAGCAGATACGTCAACTAAGGAGTAGATAACTCCACTGGTCTTCAACTAATGCGTAGATAAACCAACTGGTAGTCAAAAAAAGAGTAGATAACTCAACTGGTAGTCCAATAAAGAGTAGATAACTCAACTGGTAGTCAAATAAAGTGTAGATAAAACAATTAGTATTTTACTACGTAGTAGATAACCCAATTGGGTTTCTGATCAGGGAGTAGACAACCCAACTGGTCGTCAACTAAGAATCAGATAAGTCACCTGGTCGTCAACTAAGGAGTAGACAACCCAACTTGTTGTCAACTAAGGATCGAATAGGTCAAATGTTAGTCAACTAAGGAGTAGTTAACCCAACTGGCCGTCAACAAAAGAGCAGACAATCCAACATGTCGTCAACAAAAGAGCAGATCATCCAACTTGTCATCAAGTAAGAAGTAGGTAACACTCGTCAAATAAGGAGTAAATATACCAAGTTGTATTTTACTAAGTAGTGATAATCCAACTGGTCCTCTACTTGGTAGTAGATAACCCATCTTTTCCTATACTAAGGAGTATACAACCCATGTCGTATAGTAAGGACTAGATAACCCATTTTGTAATAAACTAAGGAATAGATAACAAAATTTGATGATAACCAAAGAGAAGGTGACTAGTTGGGCTATAACTAGACATCTACTAAGGAGTAGATAACACATCTGACTAAGAAAAGCGCAAAGGCGTTTTTCGCACACCTTCTGTGGAGAAGCGAAAACGTTATCGGATGCCGCAAGGCTGCGTAAAATATTAACCACTGCACTCTGTACTTTATTATTTTATTTGAAGGATGAGGCAA
Organism: Eudasyphora cyanicolor; assembly: GCA_963930755.1. NCBI lineage: Eukaryota > Metazoa > Arthropoda > Insecta > Diptera > Muscidae > Eudasyphora > Eudasyphora cyanicolor. The sequence continues at coordinate 19,715,089 of OZ005734.1, forward strand.
GTAACTGGACAACAACAGGGAGCAGTTGGTGCTGCTCGACACACCTTTCACGTGGAACACAGAAGAGAGAGCGAGTGGACTACTAGCGTCGCTAGCTTGTTGACTGAGAAATCCGGAATAAGCTAAGCTATTATCAGCTTAAAAAACTTCAGACCAATTAGCCTATCCTCCTTTCTATGGAAAGGTCTGGAAATACTTTTATATTGGATACAAAACCCCTTTCGAGGAACTAACCTGCTTATAACAGGGGAAAGTCTACATAATCTGCCCTGCACAAACTTGTGAGCACCATCGAACAGTCCCTACATACAAGGAATTCACCATGGTGGAATTTCTTGACATAGAAGGAGCATTTAACAACATTCACTCAGATGCTGTCACATCCAAAGGTGAACTCTAGCTTGATTAGACAAATTCAATGCCTGCTCAACAGAAGACACATAACAGCAAGTCTTGGGTCCACAACTCTAACAAAGTTTGTAACCAGAGGAATCCCACAAGGATGAGTACTGTCTTCACTAATAAGAAACCTAGCGTTGAACGTAATCCTTCTAGTTCTAGAACGTTGTTGCTACAAGGTCGTAGCATATGCGGACTACGTGGAAATCGCATTAAGCAGCAAATCCGAAAACTTCCTCAGAGAAATCCTATAGCTGGCTCTGAACGTTGGTTACTGTCTACATATTTGTATGTTCGTATATTGGTCACTATTCTCATTTGTTAAAAAATTGTGCCATTTATGGGAGTTCAAAAAATGGACTTTATAATTTCGTACATTTTTCTCGAAATAATAAACATTATTTGAAAAAAATGGTTTCCATATAGGTATATCAGCTTATACATTTGTCGGCCTATTTACTGTAAAAATCACAAGTTCATAGAGATTGATTAAGAATGGATTAGGATACCATTCAGTCGAATTTCGTTTTCTTTAGTTGTTAAAAACTACAATTATTGTCCTCGAGTAAATGTTACAGCTATACTTTGCACGTTGTAGTCGCAAATAAAAAAATATTTATCTTGTAATCGCGACTAGTTTAAGTTTAACCAAATGTCTCTTTTGCAAAATACTTTTAAAGTTGTGAAGATATTGTTGCCGATGAAACTTTACCAGTTTGTGAACGGGGCAAACAAAGTTATTCTTTTGTTTTTGAAGGGGTTAATGTATTTGTATCACCAACTTTTCGTCATTCTCATAACTCATGCTCAAACCAAATACTTCAAATACATACATATGTTTAAAATCTGTTTGTGTTTTCGTTCAAATACAATTGAATTGCATTAATTAAATTAGGTTATTTAAAATGTCATATACACACTCGATGAACAATAAACAAAATATGTTGTTCAATATACATGCATATAGAATTCAATTAAATTAGGAATAAAAAACCACATTCACATTTTCAAATGTCATTAACACAAAACAATAATTTTAAATTAAATTCATCGCATTCAAATAAATTAAAACAAAGCTAAATAATAATTGTCAATCGTTCAAGTAGACAGACATTTAAATATTTGCGGTTCAGAGTGGCGGATGTTAAACTCATTATGTCAATATATATTTCCATTGTTAGATTTATTGTGGAAAGAAAAGTCATCGTAGGTTAAGTAGAAATATGTGGCAGAGAGATTTTTGGAGGTGAACATAAAAACTAAAGCTCTGGACGAGCTATTGTTTTCTTTGTACCATATTTGAAAATGGAAATGAAGATTGATATAAATATATAATTCTTTGTGCCTGCCCTTAGCTAATACAACAAACAATATAAAAATTGATTTTCTAATCAATTAAGAACAATTTCAGTTGCACTCTTTAAAGTCTGTCCTTTGTACAAAAAGGTTTTCAAATGTTTATTGTTTGCAATTCATTTTTACCATTGTCATGAGCCATACACAAATATTTTTCTTCTGAGAAGAAATGTAAATACATAACTTTTGTAAATTCTTTAGACTTTTTTTACATTTCAAAAGTTTTGCTCCCAACCTCGAACATAAGAAGCATACATATGTCTGTGGTAAAGTTGCAGGAATGTTATTCTCATACGCATTTTTGGCATATCTAACATTCGACAATGTTATGTGTTGCAGAAAGAAACCCACAAATCGGTTTTCATCATATCCAAAAATAAGATTAAAATGAATAAAAAACAAACTTTTCGGCAAACTTACAATTTACCTTATTTGTGAATAAGACATGCAAAGTTATAATGAAATTAAGGAGAATCTTTTTGCTAAGTTGTTGCGGACATGTTAGCATATAAAGAAAGTAAAAGTGATGATATATTAGTATATTAGGTCAGGCCGAATAATGTATATACATACGAGGTATGTTCAAAAAATATCGCGAATTTTGTATTTGTTCAAAAAGTATTTATTTATTCATGAATATCTATTTTTGTCCCCTTCAAAGTAATTCCCCTCGGATATAATACACTTCTGCCAACGTTTTTTCCAATCCTCGAAGCACTTCAAATAATCAATTCTGATCTTGTTCAGTTCCTCCTTCGATGCCGTCTTTATCTCCTCAATCGTGGCGTAGCGTCGTCCTTTCATGGACCTTTTCAGTTTTGGGAACAAAAAATAGTCACAAGGGGGCTAGGTCAGAGGAATACGGTGGCTGCGGCACCATTACTATGTTGTTTTTGGCCAAATATTCGCGCACAAGCAACGATGTGTGTGCAGGGGCGTTATCATGGTGCAAAATCCAGGTTTTGTTTTCCACAAAACCCGGCGTTTTTGGCGGATTGCTTCGCGCAATTTGCGCATAACTTGCAGGTAATATTCTTTATTGACCGTACTACCCTGTGGCAAGAACTCATAATGCACCACGCCCCTGCAATCAAAGAAAATGGTGAGCAAAACCTTTACGTTCGACCGAACTTGGCGCGCTTGACGCTGTCCGTCCTTCGCATCTTCTCGGCCCTCTAAGAACATTTTGTACCACCGATAAACGTTGCTTTGGTCCAAGGTAGCTTCACCATATGCCACAGTCAACATTCGGAATGCGTCAGCGCAATTTATTTTGTTTTTCACACAAAATTTGATGCAGATTCTTTGATCCATTTTCTGAAATAGATAAAAATCGAAGACAAGTTAAAACACATCCAAGCACATCCAAGCACAACAGCTGTCAAAAATTAACTAAACATTCAAAATGGCCGACCTTGTCAGCATAAGTAAGGGACATGAGTACCAACATAACGCTTCAAAAATATCCAAAATCAAATACAGGTAGCCCGCGGAAATTAAAAATTCGCGATATTTTTTGAACATACCTCTTATATATTACACCCAGAGAACCACACTCCAAAAATGTTGTAGATATCCAAAATTGGTATCGTAAAATATACCGCTAGGAATTTGCACAAATGATAAAAGGACATAATTAACGTACTGATATGTTGTATAAATACTAGGGTGTCCAAAAAACCGGTTATTTCGAAAAAGCGGTTTCCGGTTTAACAGAAATATTACTTTTTTTAAAACCCGGTTTTCGGTTATTATTTTTGGTCGAAACCGGTTAACCGGTTTTTAGGCCGGTTTTTAAATAATATACGAAAGTGATTAAAATGTCATTAAATCTTTATTGTAAAACAAAAAACAACTAACAATCATTTGTAGTAAAAATTAGTAAACAAAAATAGATTATTATTTCGTTTATTACAGGTTTAATTTTTATACCCTACACCACACTGTGGTACAGGGTATTATAACTTTGTGCATTTGTTTGTAACACCCAAAAGGAGAAGAAATAGACCCATCGTTTATTATACCGATCGACTTAGAATCACTTTCTGAGTTGATTTAGCGATGTCCGTCTGTCTGTCTGTCCGTCTGTCTGTGCATGTATTCTTGTAATCAAAGTACAGGTCGCAATTATGGTCCGATCGCGACGAAACTTTACACATATCATTTGTTTGGCCCAAGGACGATCCCTATTGAATTTGGTTAAAATCGGTTCAGATTTAGATATAGCCCCCATATATATGTTACTCCCGATTTGACATGTAAGCGCTGTAAAAACTTTATTTTATATCCGATCAGTACGAAATTCGGCAGAACGAGGTTTCTTATTACATGAGGGAATACTGCTAAATTCGGAGAAAATCGGTTCAGATTTAGATATAGCCCCCATGTATATGTTACCCCCGATTTGACATGTAAGCGCTGTAGAAACTGTATTTTATATCCGATCAGTGCGAATTTCGGCAGAAAGAGGTCTCTTATAACATGAAGGCATACTGCCAAATTCGGAGAAAATCAGTTCAGATTTAGATATAGGCCCCACATATATGTTAGCCCCGATTTGACATGTAAGCGCTGTAAAAACTTTATTTTATATCCGATTAGTATGAAATTCGGCAGAAAGAGGTTTCTTATTACATGAAGGAATACTGCTAAATTCGGAGAAAATCAGTTCAGATTTAGATATAGCCCCCATATATATGTTATCCCCGATTTGATATGTAAGCGCTGTAAAAACTGCATTTTATATCCGATCAGTATGAAATTCGGCCGAAAAAGGTTTCATATTATATGAATGAACACTTTTAAATTTGGAAGAAATCGGTTCAGATTTAGATATAGCCCCCATATATAAGTTACCCCGATTTGACATGTAAGCCCTGTAAAAATTTTATTTTATATCCGATCAGTGTCTGTATTTTATATCTGATCAGAACGAAATTCGACAGAGAGAGGTCTGTTTACATGAATGAGTATTCAGGGAAATCGGTTCAGATTTAAATATAACCTCCATATATATGTTCCTCCTGATTTGGTGTCAAAGTGCTATATAAGTTGTACTTTACTTCCGATCATTTAAATTTTCAAGAAAGATGTTTCCCAATTTAGGAAAGAATATTGCTAAATTTAGCAATTATCGGTTTAGAATTAGAAAATATTTAGAATTAAATAGGTACCAATTATTCCAAATTATTATCGCAATGACCCTTATCGCATTGTTAGGGAGGTGTAGGGTATTACATAGTCGGCCCCGCCCGACTTTCTGCCTTTCCTTACTGGTTTGGTTTACTTTACATAGAAAGTAATATATTTCTGAAATTACCTTAATAAATAATAAATCATTTAGAAGGTTTTTTTAAATAATATCTTAAAAATAGAATACAATTTAAATGATTATTTTTAAACGATGTTTCTTTTAATTTTTTATGTAACTTGACGTTGAAAAAGCTCACAAACGTTGATGAAGTCAATATTAGTCTTATAGTCATTAAAGCATTGTATAGGGTGATCTAAGTAGAGATACTCTTTTCAATAGCCTTTTTTGACAGAACACGTGTGAGTCGTGTCATGCTGTCATGTTATTTTTGTTAAGTATTGTTTGGCATTTCATCATAGAAAGACTTACGCCTGAACAACGTTTACAAATTATTCAGTTTTATTATCAAAATAATCGTTCGTCAATTGCGCTAAGTCCATTTTTTTTAAATCCAAAAAAAAAAACTTTCCAGTCGACGCACGACCTTGACACCCATGAGCAATAATTTAATCTCGTTAAGAGCTATCTTTTTGCCATTGACCGATTCCCTATCCGACGTACCGGTATCATCGGTCCTTATTTCTTCAAAAATGATGCCGGTGAGAACGTAACCGTCAATGGCGACCGTTATCGTGCCATGATAATCGACTATTTGATGCCTGAATTTTCAAAAAAGCAAAGGCATCATACAATGTTGCTTGCCTTTCCCTTTTCGATTCAACATACATATATATCAAACCGAATCGGAGGTATCTGGCTGTTCTGTCGGGATTTAACACCGCAAAAAAGTCGAAGCTATTTGTCTTTCCGTTGTTGAACGTATGCATGAAGCGTTATGTGCTTCATGGACGACTTATTGAATGCTTTTCATTCTGACTTTATTTATTTTCAAGATCAGTGAATTCATATTCACTTTCAGAATATTCAGAACAACTGTCAGAATTATCCACCTCATCGTCGTTATTTGTTATATCTTGTATAAATGGTATCCACAACAAGTAGAAAAAATAGATCAATACTTTTAAACAATAAATAAAAAAACTGGTTAACCGACATGAAAAAACCGGCTTTCTCGGTTAACCGAAAATTAAATTTTTTAAGAAACCGGTTACGGGTTTGGGTTGCAAAACCGGTTAACCGGTCCCGGTTTTGAACACCCTAATAAATACGTCCAATTTCATTGAAATGGAACGGGTCAAATTCCCTCCACCATAGGATAGGGGTATACTAACTTTGTCGTTCCCATATAGAAAATTATGTATCAATTTTACCTTTTGACGACCATGGGACATATATGTCCGCGTAATTATACGATTCTATTAAAATCTATCGATAATATTTTCTATTTTTCTATTAGAAGTTCAGAGAAATCAAAATATTTCATATTTTTTAAACTTTATGGTCGTCAAATTTGTACCTATCACAGATGTGATCACATAGGTAATTATAAGTACCAGTTGATTTCGCCTCCTGTACAATTCTTCGAGAAATTGTCCTCCGAAATATACCTCCGCTGCAGTCGCGATGTATAGTGCCCATCAGCCAAACAGATGGACGGATACGAGTATAGCTCAAATTACATAAATGTTTTGCATGTGTTTAAAACTCTAAAAGGCTAATCACCATTAATCCACATAATTAACTCATTCCAGGCGTAACGCCTTTAGTCCCTGCTGCTCCATGAAGAGTGTGTCTAGATAAATATTCAAACAATATCAACAACAAAAAAAACACCGTTTCTATATTGAATTTAATCAATTTCAGTTAAAGATTGATATAATTTAATTTCATTTGCAAACAAAAAGTTTCCTCGCGTGTGTAATATGTGATGAGAAAAGAAAACAGCAAAAAAAGTCACAAGCCTATTAGCAATTCATTTAACTTAATATGGATTTCATTACATTAAAGACAGAACCAAATGAAGCTAAATCACAGAGCAACGATTCATCAACATAAGCATTGAACTTGTAAGTACATTAAGTAACGCGACAGATAATTGCAACGTATGTAGTAAAACAGTGGTTTCGCTGGCATTTCATGACAAATGTTATAAGCTTAATACTGAGAGTAGCGAAAAGAACTGTCGACCCGGCATTTGGAGAATATATATTCGAAAGTGTTGAATAGCAGAATACTCACATGTAAAAAATAATCCCAAAATCTAACATTTATAATTTAGGCTGTAACACTGTGCAACATATTTTGGATCATCAAATCTTTCCCGAACGAAACCAATTGGACATGATTGCACGCCACTAGAATATCAAATTTAGTCAAATTTCCGAGCAAACTTGAACTATAGAGGGCAGATGTAAAAAAAAACAACACAGACAATCGCCTCCATAATGACTCCCAAAACGAAATAAATATGCCCGGTGGAGCAACGGGCCCAGGGAGCCTAGGGCCCTTAAAATTCCCTTAAAGCAGAAAGATAGACGAAATGATACTCATATGAAAGGAAATGCCAATAAAATTAAAAAAGAAGAAAAATCGAGTCGTCCTAAAATTTGGAGGCCCAAAAAGTCCCATAGAGACAAAAAAATTCCTAATATTTGTATATGTAATCCAATGGAGCAAAGCAATGCATATTTTAAACACTTAGGGCCTTATTCATAAAAAGTTAAAGAAGGTTTGAGGAACGCTTTAACAGTGTTAAAGCGTTCTTCAAACCTTCATTAAATTTTTATGAATAAGGGCCTTAGAATTGAATATTTTAGGTCTCAAATATTTTAATTTCTTAATTTTTATACTTTATGTGGTTTTGGACCTCCGGGGAAATTTTTTGGGAATCAATATTTTAAGGCCCCATATGCCATTGGATTTTTATTTCCTTTTTGGAATCCTGAGATATTTGCTTTCATTTGAGTACAGTATAGTTTATCTAAAGGCCTTAGGTCCTGGCCAAGGCGCCTGGGCCCGTGGCTCCACTGTACTTTTTTTATTAATTGTTGTGTCATTTCGGATGTCGTGTTGCTTTTTTTGTTTTGAATGTGCCCGCTAAATTGCACTTTTGCCTATAGATAGAAAAATTCTGGAAAATTGACCAAAAAATAGCCCAACTTCCGAACGCTATAAAACAAAAATTCGAGCTAACTTCGAAAAACCCTTAGGGGATTTTAATATGGATAGCTTATATCCAAAAGGTGCTATATTACGATTTTAGAAAATGAGATTTTGATGCCCAATGCTTCTGATTCACATGATTGACCTACCGTGTAAATTTTAAATCAAAAAAATATCCTACGTTTTTGTTGTTTTGCTATGTTGTTTTATGTATTTTTACAAATGAAAATCAGACTATACTATCATTTTTTCTTTGATTTCCAAATTGTTAACAATTTAACAACCGCCAAGTCCATTAATTTTTCGATGTAGTATGAACTTTTCAGGTAGATTTTGACCCGCTGATTACAATTATGTACTTACAATTTTTCCAAAATACATACATTTAGAGAAAACCGCGGAAGAAATTTTCAAATATGATGCATTTTGCAAGCCCGTGTGAAACTCATAACCTTCTTAAGCGAAGTTAAAAATGCCTACTGTGAAGAGTGGACTCTACTTCATAAAGTATGTTGCAAAATAGTTGATGCAATAACGTCTTAATAGCGAGAACTTGATGCATTTGACTGCAGAATCCTAAAATATCTAATATTACCTGAAATGCGTTGTAACATGGTGAAAATTAAATAAATTTTAAAATATTTAAATTGAAAAATACTTAGAGTAAAAGTTTTGTTATGAATTGCAAGTTTTATTCAAAACGTTATAACTCTGAATGCATTTCTAATGCACATATGAGCAAAATATTTATGTGTGATATCTACAAAATATCTAAACTATTTACCTTGATATGGGTATCGCAGAAAAAGTAGAAAACACGATGTTCAAAGTACATTAAGAATTTGCAAAAAAAATGCAAAAAATCGCGAAATGCAATTTTTTCAAATAATGTGAAGTGTATAACGCAGAAAATGTAAAAAACCCTATGTTCAAATTACATTTGCAAAAATATTGCAGAAACATTGAAAAAAAATTGCGAAATGCAATTTGTTAAAAGAATATGATGTGGGTAACGCAGAAAACACGATGTTGACATAACTTTGAAATATTTGCAAAATCGCGAAAAGCACATGATGTGGGCAACAGGGAGAAGGTAGAAAACTGTATGTTTAAATAACTTTAAAATATAAAAAAAAACATTCAAACAAATCGCGAAATTAAATATTTTCGACGGTCAGCTTCCAATTTGTACGAGTAAATAAAAGCATTTACAAGAATTAAAATCTGTAATTCCATCGGATTATCATTATTTTTATTATAACATAAACTATAAAAACAATTGAATTACTTGTACTATTTCAAATATACAAAAATCGTTGATACCGTCATAAGTGCTTTTGTCTTCAAATTTTATATAGAAACTCTCGCGCTATTTTCAACGTATATAAAGTTTTTATACAGAATCGCGACAAAATCTTCTTTCATTTGGCTACCCACACTTATTGCAAAATTTCTTATTTACTATTTAACCATAGACAGTTTGGTGTTTAGTTTCAAACTAAACTAACTTTTAGTTTGAATTGTGTTCAGCATTTTTTATTTTCAATATAAATTTAGATTCGAACGGAAGCTGCTATTCTCACAAATTTCACATAACATAGACAATTTACGAAGGAAACAAAGGGCTATATTTATATTTATATAATGTGACAATACAACAGTTTTTTGCTCTCCTGAAAAATTGGATTTTTTAATATAGCCACAAATGGATTTAAACCATCGATATACTGGTGGTGTACTATCATGTTTAAATGGTCTCGTTCGGGCAAGATTTTCTTCTTGCACAGTGTTATTGAATAAACAACAAACTTTTTCATACAATTAATGCAATATTAATTGATAAAACATTCGCAGATATTATGCAAAATTTATGAAATATTTTACAGTATTTATACCCTACACCACACTGTGGTAGAGGGTATTATAAGTTTATTTCACGGCAGATGTTTGTAACACCTGAAAATAACACAGATAGACCCACCTTAAAGTATACCGATCGACTCAGAATCACTAGCAGAGTCGATTTAACTATGTCTGTCGGTCCGTCCGTCCGTCTGTCCATGTAAAGTTGTTCGTCGACTATAGGTCGCAATTTCACTCCGATCGTTCGGAAATTTTGCAGTTTAGAGTATTTCGCAGCTGTAAAGATCCCTATTGAATTTGGTTGCAATCGGTTAAGATCGGTTAAGATTTAAATATAGCTTCCATATATATGTTTCGTTCGATTTTGCTCTTTAGTCCTGTAGAAGCTGTATTTTACATCCAATCATTTTGAAATTTAGAATGGTAGAGTTTCTTGATCCATGAACCAACGCTGCCGAATTTGAAGAAAATCGGTTAAGATTTAGCTATAGCTCCCATATATATGTTTCGTCCGATTTAGACCTTTAGTCCTATAAAAGCTGTATTTTACATCCAATCGTTTTGAAATTTTGAATGGTAGAGTTTCTTTATCCATGAACCAACACTACCTAATTTGAAGAAAATCGGCTAAGATTTATCTATAGCTCCCATATATATGTTTCGTCCGATTTGGCCCATTAGTTCTATAGAAGCTGTATTTTACATCCAATCGTTTTGAAATTTAGAATGGTAGAGTTTCTTGATCCATGGACTAACATTGCCGAATTTGAAGAAAATTGGTTAGGATTTAGCTATAGCTCCCATATATATGTTTCATCCGGTTTGACCCTTTAGTCCTATAGATGCTGTAGTTTACATCCAATCGTTTTGATATTTAGAATTGCCGAATTTGAAGAAAATCGGTTAAGATTTAGCTGTAGCGGGTCCGCTATCTAACGTTTTTTTCAAATAGTGCTTATTTCGTGAATGGTAACACTTAGCTCATGTCTAATTTGACAGATAATTAGTTTTATCCTTCCGCTGAACGAATATGGTTGTGTATACGCTTGAACAAGTGGGCCTGCGATCGACTTACAGAAGATGCCGATTTTGCCAAAAAAATCATCTTTTCAGATGAAGCTCATTTTGATCTTGGCGGGTATGTAAACAAGCAAAATTGTCGCATTTGGGGCACAGAAAACCCGCACGCATACATTGAAAAGCCGATACACCCAAAACGAGTCACTGTTTGGTGCGGATTTTGGTCCAGAGGCATAATTGGGCCATAGGGCCATTTTTCTTCGAAAATGAGCAAGGAGTGGCCGTTACAGTCAATGGCGATCGTTATCGGGCCATGTTGAATGAATTTTTGTTCACAAAAATTTAAGAGGAGGATATTGGCAACATTTGGTTTCAACAGGACGGCAAAATTTATATCTCAGAGTTATTCAATATTACTAGAGTGGTGTAGGGTATTATATAGTCGGCCCCGCCCGACTTTAGCCTTTCCTTACTGGTTTTATATTGAAATTATATTCATTGTCACTATTAAGTTCAATGTGGATAATGATGGAACAGTGAATCAAAGTGGAGCAGAATAAAAACAGGGAAAAAATTCGTCCGGTTCTTAACTAAGCAATCGATTGCGCCAAAACTTGTCGTGCTTATAGAAGAGGTACTAAAAAAATTAAGTTTTAAATTTGGACCCCCTATGATATACAGGGGCGGAGCCACAGGACCTCAAAGTTGGTCACCTCGCGTATACGAAGTGGTTAAGCGTGTGTAACTTTTGTTTTTGTCGTCTCCTTCGAATGTGTTATACTACCGAGGTCTACAAAAACATGTTTACCCAAAAGAAGTATATTATAAGTTTACCAAGATATCTGCATTTGAAAATCTAATTTTAAAATCTTGTGGAAAAAATAAAATTCGATACAATGTTTTTTTTTAAACATGTAACATATTTAAACTAATATTAGAGGAAACTTCTTGCAGAATGTTCTCGAAGAAGGAATGGAATCAAAAATATTCACTGGCATTGTTGTCAATATCCTCCAATTTACACAATTTTTTACACACATTTCAAAAGTAAACCACGTTTTCTCCAATCGCAAAGTTAGAATATTAAAGCCTGTATCATTGGTATACATATAATGCTCACTTACTTCAAGACTGTCCTAACTCAAAATAGAAAATTGTCGAGATGTGTCACTTCAAGTCCGTATTAAAAAAGATGTCCGTGGATAAATAAAATGAAATAGGAAGTTGAAAAAAGGTGGAATAATCCGAAATATGATTGTTTACCTATAAACTAAATTTCGTTGAGATTAATTTATAGATATTTACAAAATTCGCATTTCTGTAAGAAAACCACAAAAGTTTTAAAATTTTGAGTTAAGACACTCTTGAAGTAAGTGAGCGATATGGTAACGTGGTGCACGTTGAACATCAGAGGGAATTTGGAGCCTGACTCTTAGCATAATAGATATAGGGTAAAACCCAAAAAATCCCTTTTTGGGGATTTCGAAATTTCTTTGGGAATTATGGGACTGACAAATATAATGATTCGCGAATTACTTTCGATTTGTGATGTCAAGACCTACAAACTACTTAATATTTCATTGAAATATATTAATTTTTAAATATTTTATATCAGTGCAGTTTATGATACTATACGATGTAAATTTCGGTCGGATGTTGCCATTGAGACAAAAGTTATCGTCATATCAATTTATGTTTTCAAAAAATAGGTAGTTAATGTATTTTATTGCGGAAATGTTTTTTGGAGATATAGAGAATAATAAAAAAGAAAGTATAACATATTAACATTCGTCTTAAAGGAAACTTTCTGGAGAATGTTTTCGAGAAAAGAATGGGTCAACAGTTCATATTATTTTTACGAAAATTTTAAATCTTGGCCACATTTTCGACAATCGCAAAGTTAGAATATGAATACCTTTACTATTTTTCTATGTAAGAGTGTGTTTCTCTGTAAACTACAAAAGGAATTTTGAGCCCGGCTTTTAGTATAATAGATTTTATGGAAAAACATAAAAAATCAGTTTTTGGGGGATTTTCGAATTTATTTTGGGAATTGTGGGATTTTCCTGTACAAATATAATAATTTTAGAATTAGCCTCGATTTCTGGTGCCAAGTATTACAAATTACAAAAAATATTAATATATATATTTAGACATTTTATAGATTTATAAAGTTTCTGATTGCCTTTGAATCCGTATAATTAGAGCCGGATATAAACCGATTCATTTCTCATTATCTTTTCGGGTTAGACCACAATTGATATTTGATGAAAAAATTTTATTTTCTTGAAGTTTTTTGTTAATGATCGATTTAATTTTAATTTTATTAGATTTATTGAATTGTTTTCACATTCGAATTGTTCAGCTTTTTTGATCAACTCTTCCTTTCGAAAGAGAGGTTTTTGTGGTGTATTGGAAAAGATAAGACACTGCGCTTTGTAAACAGTTATCATTCCATATACCCACTGAGACAAAAGTTAAGGCCATTATATATAGTCTCCAAAAACATACCCTTATACGTATTTCAATCCTGTGCGGGGATATCATCAGAGGGACTTATACATGACACAGTGTGAGCTTGTAGTTGTACGATCATCACTTGTATATATAACAATCTACCAAGAAATTTGCATATGGGAATTATATACCTACGAAGAAAGCTTACAAGTCACACAGCCAAAGCTCCAAGCGAGACTTAAATTCACAATTTTCGCCACCCCTGTGACTGGTAAGGGTTGCCAGTTCGATACAGTTTCCTGAGATTAGTTGGACGATTAGAAAGACTTAGACTTTACTGCATTTCAGTAAGCTTAGTATTTTTTGGTTGAATACCAAATTTATATAGAATTCATTAACACTACATGTTGAAGATGAGCAGCTTCTTTTTAATTGTATTAGGCGGGCTGATCCTATTAATTAAATGTTTTTGAAGTTTTTTGTTAATGATCGATATAATTTTAATTTTATTAGATTTATTGAATTGTTTTCACATTCGAATTGTTCAGGTTTTCTATCAACTCTTCCTTTCGAAAGAGAGGTTTTTGTGGTGTATTGGAAAATATAAGACACTGCGCTTTGAAAGCCATGTAAACAGTTATAATTTCATATACCCACTGAGACAAAAGTTAAGGCCATTAAAAGTTATAGTCTCCAAAAAATTTTTATTTGGGTTTTTGTAATTTTTTTTATATTTTTGATAGAGAATATTTTTGGAAAGTAAGTAATTTTTGAAACAAACGAATAAGACACCCGAAGTAGCCAAATTTGAGGCCCTGCTGCCCCGCTACTGTATACCAAAGGGGACTACAACTTAGAAGATAAGTTCCATAATACATATTATGCAATCATGCCAAGTTTTACGCAATCGGTTGTCGGGATAAGAAACGGACTGAGCACTGTGCGACGAATTCCCTTCAAATGAAAAATCCCCAAAGGAATTATATTCTTCACTTGTATGAACTTTTAAAAACTACAAATAAACCCAAAAAACAAGTAACAACATTTTAGTCGAGTAAATCGGCTCACTTCTTCAGTAACGTAATGAGATATTTTATGTGGGAGCCTCAAAAATTTAGCTTAGTCTATAATCATGGCAACAATTAGCTAAAATACTGCTTTATCGATCTTATACTTCCAAAAATATGGTTAAAATATTTTAAACAAAATTTACCACAAAAAATTTATATTTTTTGTGTTTATGACACCGTATTACACGCGAAAATGTTGTTTACAGTTAAGAATTATCTTTGTGTCTGAGGTATCTAAAGGGGAGGACAACTTAGCCCGTTATTCTTAACGATTTAAAAATATTTTATAAGTACTATGTGGGGAATTTTAGGACATTCGGATATATATTATATAATTTATTAAAGAATCAATATTTCATTAAATTGTAACTCTTTGCGTTAGAGGTACCAGAAGGAGTAGTCCAATTTGGCCCACCTTCGAGCTTAGCCTGAAATTAAAAAAATATTATTTAAAGCCAATCAGTTACTCATTTCGATAGTTATCATATGCTCCAGACGGACGGACAACGATCAAATGACTTAAAGCGTCATAAAATGGATATACGTCGAACATATTCCGGGTAAAAGGTCCCTCCTTCGATGTGTTACACTTTTGGCCCGTAGCAAATGATATATACTCTCGTCTACTAAAGCTTACGTAAATATCCATTTATCTACATTCCTAGACTGAATCAGGGTACATACATATATCCTTTGTTCACAAATTATAATCTTATCCGAAGCCGTATTTGGATAATCCTTAAAGCAAATACATATGTACTACAGTTCCACACACCAACCATAACCTGTATTCGGTGCCTCTTTCAGATAAGAGACTTCTTCATTTCTTTTAAATAATATAGCAAATTAATTTAATCACTCTTCATGTTGTTGTTGATAAACTTTGGTTTATTTCATTAATGACTGACTGCGTGTTTGGTTGATTATGTTGAAACGCCCGAACACAGTCAATGTTCCAATGGCAGACACAGAGTTTATACATACATATGTACGTACATCGCACATAGCACATCGCAAAAGGACTAAGCGATTGTGTAAATCAAATCGGCTTATACTACAACAGTACATGGGACAAATATTATGATTTGATCGTATTACAATGAAATTTCTACGACAAAAAAGTGTGAAACATCGAAAAAGGAATCTACGATTGTAAGTGTGTTTGGCGAAAGTCCGCTGCTTAAATAATTGTAGCTATGTCCGTCCATTTGTCTGATAGAAGCGCACTCTACTCGTAACTCTCGGAAAGTTGGATTGTCTTCAAATATAGCATGTTGTACTATTTTCTTCTATCTCAAGCTATGTTCGATGGTGGCTCATATTGGCCCTCTTCTGGTACCTACCTAACAAAGGTTTAACATTTAGTTATAAATCGAACTACGTTATGCATTATATGTTGAAACCCTTTTTGAAATAATATCAATATTATTAGGTGATAATATTTCCTCCTATCTCAGAGTAGGTTCGAAGACGGCTATCTACTTCCGATACCTCCCTCACAAAGGGTTAACATTTAGTGACAAATCGAACTGTTTTATGCCTTATAGGTTTAAAACTTGTTCGTAATAATATTTCAAGCTGCTACTGTACTTTTTGTTGATGTTGTTCTAAAGCGTGTATAACATGGGCTGTGCCACAACAAATTATATGTTACCTGTTTCACTCCCTTCTTCTCGTTCTTCCCCTTTTGCCACACCCCGTATTTTCTTTTCCTCGTCGTTATACTTTGGCATAGTGTTTGATTAACTTTCTGACGAAGAAAATTCCGACAAATAAACGGCAAAGACAAAAGTTTGTTTGAGAATATTCCTACTTACTTATGTTCATCCCATGCTCCTTGAAATGTTTTGCATGGCACCCATACAATGTGGATCCCGCCCCCTCTTCACGACCCTCCTCACTTCGATTCGCTTTGTCCTGTTAAGAAGAGTTTTTGGCTCAATGCTCATTGTTTGAGTTTTGTAAAGTGAAAAGTTTGTTCTTCGTTTTTGGGGATCTTATAAGCTGATGCTAATTGACTTCCTAAGGGATATTGCCAGAGAGTCAGAAGATACTCTCGGTTAATACTCATAACATGTGTAAAGATTGTTGAGGTCGGAAGAGGTGCTTCAACTTTTCGCATGTTTGGCTTAACCGAAAAAGAAGAATACTTCATCAGCTATTTGCTGGCGGTCTGTTGTGTCTTTGTCTACGGCTTTACTTAATCCGGGAACTCTTGAAATAAGCCGATATTGAATAAATACATGCAACACATTTGGTTCATATCAATTAGAGGGAAAAACAACTAATTGAAATAGAACGTAAGAGAAATACTAATTAATTTGATGCATTTTTATTAATCATACGCATGGGGCTCGTTAGCGGATATTTTAGGAGATATGTTTAAAAATATAATTCGAGGTAATAAACAAACAAACAAGTAAAAAAGTTCAGTCGGGTAAACCGACTTATGAATCCCCTCACCTTGAGTCCCTAAAAATATTAGTAAATTTATATATTTTTTGTTTTAATTAAATTATTATCAATTTAAATTGCATTTAATAACTTTAAAGTATGTACTGGTATTAATGTTATAAGCTGTTAACTTTTGGTGTAAAATAGTACATTTGTGTGGGGGGTACCAAAAGGGTCGTGCCATTAACGGCCACTTTTCTCAAGACTCTAGGTACTATAAAAGCATTGAACTGTACTAAATGTCAAGTATTTGTACGCATTGGTATTAAAGTTATAAGCCGGTAACTTTTGGTACAAAAGTTGGTACTTCGCCCATTTTTCTCGAGGTAATAGTGACTAATAAACTAATACTATGTGTAGGATTTCAGAGGATTCAAATAAGTAGTATAGAACTTATTAAATAATCAATATTTCACTAAATGTTAACCCTTTGTGGGGGAGGTACTAGAAGAAGTGGACCAATATGGCCCATCGTCGAACTTAGCCGGAGATAGAAGAAAGTATTACCACATACCAAATTTGAAGTCAATTGGTTACTCCTTTCGAGAGTTATCGTGCGCACCAACCAGACAGACGGTCGGACATTGCTCATTAGACTTAAAATGATCCAAAACGGATATTCGCCGAACATACTTAGGGTCATAGGTCACTCCTTCGATGTGTTACACTTTTGGATCGTAGCAAATTATATATACCCTCCTCTCTAAGGTGAGGGGATAAAAATTATTACACACTCTCTTGAGAGAAGAGCCAAAAGTATAACGCCTCGAATGAGTACCCAAAGACTGGGAATATTTGGTGGTTTCAGAAAATGTTAAGTCATTTGAGCTATGTCCACTAGTATGTATGTCTGGCTGGTGTTCACGATAACTATTGTAATAGATTGGCTAACAATTTTGTAATATGTTCTCCTATCTCAGACTAATTCCGAAGAAGTGCCATTTGGCCCACACCTTCGTCCAGACCTCGGGAAGTAGAAGTATTAGAGCAGATCTGGTCAAACTTAGCCACAATTGTCAAAATATTTATTTATGATCCCCAACGATAGCCTTCAATGAATAGAATAAATGCTTGACATCATTTTTAAAAAAATGGACCAAAATGACTGCATAACATGGATATTTTTAAAATCGCATCTTTGACGAACCCCAGTTAAAAAAGTGGTAGTTTTCTATGACCTTTTTCTTAAAAAAGGCTAAATAAAAGTACCTCTAAGAATTAGAAATAGGGGACAAAAATAGTTTACAGAAATATTCGTCGAATTATTTTATTGTAACGATTAGTGCACAGATTTTTAGTAAGACGACCTCTCATTTGTGTGGGAGGTACCAAACGTCGCTAGACTAGTTCTCCCATTTTCCTCAAGGCGATAGCGACAGATAAACTACAGGAAATTAAAAAGTTTCTTATTTAATGTGAAGTACAATCGATACAATTAAGTTCTAAATAAAACGTCATTCAAATAGCCTCAACGATTTCTTCTCCAGGAACGAATTCGATGAACACAATTTTCGAGCACTTTTTCCACTAAATCAAGTCGTATGTCATGATTGGCACGTTCAATATTGACTTGTAAAGCTTGAAGAGAGTCTGGTTTATTTCGAAAGACCAATGACTTCAAATAACCCCACAAGAAATAGTCTAATGGTGTTAAATCACAACTTCTTGGAAGCCATTCAATATCCCAATTTTTGGAAATAATCGAATCTCCAAACTTTGCTCGCAACAATTCAATTGTTTCAGTTGCTGAGTGGCATATAGCCACAATCGGTCAATAGCAAAAAGATAGCTCTTAACGAGAGCTAAAATATTGCTCATGGGTGTCAACGTCGTAGGTCGACTGGAAAGTTTTTTTTTTTTTTTGTTTTAAAAAAAATGGAATTGGAAAAGTTGGAATTGGAGAACGATTATTTTGATAATAAAACTGAATAATTTGTAACCGTTGTTCTTGCGTGTATCTCTCCGTGATGAAATTGTAAACACTACTAAATACAATGAAAAACAAATGACAGATCATGACATATTACAAATGGCCGAAACATCACTTCAAAATCATATCATCCCTATTGGAAAACCAGTTATTACTATGGAAATAAATCGTGGAATTACATACGATTTAGGTATGTACAAATGCCATAAGAAGAGCCCGTATAGTTGTTGTAGCAGTATATGTGTTTGTTGTCCATTAGTTGTTGTTTTTATTCGCCTTGTATAGTGGGTTCTGCTGTATTTGTTTCCAGGACGAAGAAGATGGCTGCTTCCACTGGTTGGGTCCAAAGAGACCTGGGAACAAGTGGAGTAGGTTTGGCAGGGCAGTTAAAAAGGTGTAGTGTGTCGTGTGGTCCCTGGCTACAAGCGGGACATGTGTTCGACGTGGTGCCATCAATTCTTGCCCAGTATGATTTGAGGCGGCTACACTAGCCAGATCTTAATTGGGCCAAAAGTACTCTTGTCTGTCGTGGTAATTTCTCTTCCTCTGAGGCCACTGATGGAGGATGGTCTTCTATCAAGACAATGACTCTGTAATTATTCACGGCTTTAGCGACTGCGTCAGAGTACATGTCAGCCAGACCTGCCTGGTAAGCTCTTTGATCTAGAGATTCTCTCTTGTAGCCTTGGACCTCGCGCTCTAGATCATGAAGGTCTTTCCTGATCTGCCTGGGAGGTGGGCGCCTATCCACTAGATGGTGGTTGGGATAGCTGGGAAGGTAGCAACCAAGCAGATACTGCTTCGACAGCAAAAAAATTGTGTCGTCGCACGGTTATGATCTTCGTCTCCTCATGTAGGTGGTCTACAGAAGACATGAGGAGGCACGCTGTCGCAGTTCTTAGGGCGAAATTTTGGCAGGTCTGTATATTCTTCCACTGCGTCTCGCTCACATTCGGTGACCGCACTGGTGATACTTAGTTTACCACATACCAACCTCATGCGCATGCGCGTTAGACCTGAAGAGGCTATCAAATGTGACACCAAGAACCTTAGGGTAGTTGGTGGTCGGAATTCTTGTGCCATCGACTATCACATTGAGTTGCTCCTTCACTTGCGCTGTCCATGCAGTAAACAGTGTGGCCGATGATTTGGTGGCGGACATTGGCAATCTCAGCCAGGTAGATATTCAGCCTTCCACATATGTCATCGATTAAAGGGCCCGACGTCAGAATCGTACAGTCACCAGCATATGATACGATTTCAACGCCGTCAGGTGGAAGTGGAATTGCAGAGAGGTAGATGTTAAACAGCGCCGGATATATCACCAACCTTGGGGAACTCCTTGTTTCAATCTACTGGGTTTGGACTTCTTGTTTCTGAATTTCACATACGACTGGCGCCCACACATCTAATTGACGGTCCAACGTTTCAAACTGTTCGGGAGGGACGAGTTGGCGATGTCCTCAAAAAACGTGGCGTGGCTGACAGTATCGAAGACCCTCGATAGGTCTAGCGCCCCGAGGACGGTCCTGTCACCGGGCTTGTTATGGTTAAGACCGCGGCTCACATGCGTGGATATGGTGTTGGAAAATGTCCAATCAGGCTCGGGAGGATTAACGCCTAAAGCGTCTTTGCTACTGGCGAGAGAAGGGAGATAGGCCTGTAAGCGTCTCCCTTGCTCGAATCTTTGCCCGGTTTCAGTAGAGGGACCACTCTGCCCAGTTTCCAGGCTTCGGGTATTATCGGAGTGGTCAAGGACAGATTGAGGACCATAGTCAGATACACAACTCCCGGTATGTCCAACTGCTTAAACATCAGCATCGAAATGCCGTCGGGGCCAAGCGCTTTGGATGACTTAGCGCTACGGATGACATCTGCAACTTCTCCAACTGTAAATTGTGGTGGTACTTCTTCAGCTCGAGATTATGGATACGAAGCAATACTCCCAGGGAAATTAGGTCGTATCTCGGGTATTCGACCAGCAGGAATAAAGCAAGCGGCTGCTGCGTTGATGATGCCTCGGAATTTCTTTCTTTCAGCTACCCGAACATCTGAGGGGATGGGTAGTTCACTGAAGCTGCGGTTGGTGAATTCTCTGAACCCGTTCCAGTCCGCTTTCCTTTGATTCAGGAAAGTACGGCGTTCAGAGATAATGACATCAACTCTGGCGGCCGCTACTTAGCCGATATCATTTTCTCAACTTGATGTAATCAATTCTAATGTATTAAATAAACAAATTTCACAAACAGAACCAAAGTTTTTCATTTTCAAAAAAAAGTAAAGTAAAATAACATTGGTTGATTATTGTTATCCCACTTGTAATACATGAGTTATTAGATAACACAGTGCAGCACATAAAATGTTGACTACGTTTACACTTCAGCTTCTGAAGAGATTAAAGAAAGTAACAAAATGTCAGAAAATGTGATATGAAATTAGATAAACCAAAAAGTGTCTGCAAAATTTCTTAGAAATGTTATGGCTCAAACAAGAGTATTTGGGAGCAACATATATAGGTGGACTATAACAAAATATGAACTGATTTAAACAATTTTTAGTATGAAGTGGGATCTATGGCTCCAAAACCGTGTTTTAGAGCGACTACTATAGGGAAACTATATCAAAATATTGAACCATATGGTCCATTTGCAATCCCAAACAACCTGCAACTATAAGAAATATTTCTACGAAATTTGATCAACCTAGCTCTATTATTACGGGCTGTAGCGTGATTTCAACAGACAGACGGACGTGGCTAAATCGTCTCTGAATTTCACGACGATCAGGAACAGGTTTTCCAATAGGGATGATATGATTTTGAAGAGACGTTTGTAATATGTCATGATCTGTCCTTTGTTTTCCATTGTATTCAGTAGTGTTTAGAATTACATTATGGAGAAATATACGCAAGAACAACATTTACAATTTATTCAGTTTTATTATCAAAATAATCGTTCTCTAATTGCAACTTTTCATGCGCTAAGTCCATTTTTTTTAAATCCAAAAAAAAAAACTTTTCATTCGACCTCCGACCTTGACACCCATGAGCAATATTTTAGCTCTCGTTAACAGCTATCTTTTTGCCATTGACCGATTGTGGCTACGTGCCACACAGCAAATTAAACAATTGAATTGTTGCGAGAAAAGGTTTGGAGATTCGATAATTTTAAGAAGTTGTTATATTGAATGGCGTCCAAGAAGTTGTGATTTAACACCATTAGACTATTTCTTGTGGGGTTATTTGAAGTCACTGGTCTTTCGAAATAAACCAGACTCTCTTCAAGCTTTACAAATCAATATTGAACGTGCCATTCATGACATACGACTTGATTTAGTGGAAAAAGTGCTCGAAAATTGGGTTCATCGAATTCGTTCCTGCAGAAAAAGTCGTGGAGGCTATTTGAATGACGTTTTATTTAGAACTTAATTGTATCGATTGTACTTCACATTAAATAAAAAACTTTTGAATTTCCTTAACAATAAGTGTGTTTTTTTTCAAATAAATCACTCTTATTGGGAAACACTGTACTTTATGGGGTCCCAGATCAATATTTCAAGGTGTTGCAATCGGAATGGCAAAGTTAGTAAACCCCCATTTATGGTGGAGGATATACAAATTATTTTAAGTCTAAACATGTCTTTCTTTAAATGTGAGGGTACTGCAATACGGAGGTATAGTATATCTGATTAAATGTTATCTATACGAGTATGTACATTTGTATCGCCTCACCTTAAAGAGTAGGGTATATATCATTTGCTACGAACCAAAAGTGTAACACATCGAAGGACCCTATAATTGTTCGGCAGATATCCGTATTGGGCCATTTTATGTCGAATGTTCAATGTCCGTCCGTCCGTCTGTCTGCCTGTCTGTCTGCTGGCTGGTGCGCACGATAACTCTCGAAAGGAGTAACCGATCGACCTCAAATCTGGTATGTGGTAATATTTTCTTCTATCTCCGGCTAAGTTCGGATATGTGCCATATTGGTCCACTCCTTCTAGTACCTCCCCCACAAAGGTTCAACATTTAGTGAAATATTAATTATTTAATAACTTCTATACTACTTATTTGAATGCTCTGAAAATAAACATAGCTTATTAGTCACTATTACGTATTTACACAAAAAGTTAACAGCTTATAACTTTAATACCAGTGCATATAAATACTTGGAATTTTGTACAGGGTAATGCTTTTATAGTACCTAGAGTCCAGAGAAAAGTGACCGTTATTGGGACGCACCTTATGGTACCTCTCACACAAATGGACCATTTTGTACCAAAAGTAAACAGCTTTTAACTTTAATACCAGTACATACTTTAAAGCTATTAAATGCAATTTAAATTGAAAATAATTTAAATAAAACAAAAAAATAAATTAATTGACTAATATTTTTTTGAGACTCAAGGTGAGGGGTTTCATTAGTCGGTTTACCCGACTGAACTTTCTTACTTGTACTTTCTCACTTAGTTATAAACAAATTTCATATTAATCCAATTCTTGTGAATTTATTTAATTTTATATTATTATACTTAAACAACGCCTTTAATGTAATTATAAGTATATTTTTGGTCTTTAGTATATACGTATATTAGTAGTACTCGTATTTCTTTGAAGTTTTCTTTCTTTTTGTTTGAGTTTTGATTTTTCCTCTTATTTTCGAGAAAACTATCTGTGTTAATTTTCCCTTCACTGCCACTGACATTGACTTGGTTGGAGCACAGCTCCTTTCTTCTTTCTTATTAGTAATTTAATTTATTTTGTTCATTTTGGTTTTATTTTTTCGTTTTTCTTCTCCTTCATCTTCTGTTGCACGGAGAAATACACAAAGCGACTGCATTCGGTATTGCATTGCACTAACACTTTGTAGAATTTATGAAAAGTTCATCAACTTTTTACAACACTACAGCGTCAAAAGCGGAAAATCGTGCGTTCTTATGGTCAGACGCATATGCTGCAGAAACATTTTTACTGCGAACACTTGAAGGTTGGTCTGTTGGCTGGTGGAAATGGGCATACAGGGTGCGAGCGAATAAGCGAAGAGGTAAAGGGTTTTCCAACAAGATGTGTTATTTGGTATTCCAAGAAAAATGCCATTCTTTTTCATAATAAATAAAATTGCATTTTTCTTGGAATACCAAATTCATAATAAAGAGGAAAGTATGCCGTTAATAATGAAAACCAACATCAGTCAAATGGCCACCACGACCACGCTTACAGGACCATATCCTTTTCATGAAATTTTACATAACCAAATCGCAAAGTAGCTGCCCTATGTCATCGATAGCTTCACGAATTCTATCTTTGAGGTCTTGAATCGACGCTGGTCTGTTGGCGTAGACCTTATCTTTCACGTGGCCCCAAAGGAAGATGTCGCAAGGTGTTAAATCACAAGATCTCGGTGGCCAATTGTGATCACCTCTTTGAGAGATAACACGGTCCGTAAACTTTTCACGTAACAGAGCAGTGGTTTCGTTGCTTGTGTGGCACGTAGCGCCGTCTTGTTGAAAGTAAACGTTGTCCAGATCAATACCATCCAACTCCAACCATAACAAATCATTAATCATATCTCGATAGCGCAATCCATTCACCGTAACTGTTGATCAAACCTCATTTTCGAAAAAGTAAGGTTCAATGACCCCGCCCGACCATAAACCGCACCAAACAGTTACACTTTGAGGATGGAGAGGCTTCTCAACATTAACTATTGGGTTTTTCGAGCCCCAGATGCGACAATTTTGCTTGTTGACGTAGCCACCGAGGTGGAAATGGGCCTCATCAGTCAAGAAAATTTTTCGATGATTTTCGATTTTTCGAATTTTAATAATTTCAATACGTTGCTGAATCGTGTATCGTTCCATTTGTAGTAATGGCGTAGTTTCTGCTTGTCAAATTTCAAAGAATAAAAGCTTCAAAAGTGGCAGCTACCGAAATACCGGGTGATTCAGAATAACACCTCTTGTTGGAAAACCCTGTACAAAAAAAAGGAATTGATTTATTTTTCAAAAGTTAAAAAATTTATACAACAAATGGATTCTAATTAAGAAAAGCGGTACAAGTCAATTTGTAATGATAATACTTTAAACAAGTAAGAAAGTTTCAGTCGGGTAAACCGACTAAGGTATACCCTCACTTTGTGAGTAATGTAATATTGAATATTACTCGAATTATTCTGTCAATTTGTGTGGGAGGTACCAGAAGGGGTTTATCAAATACACCTTTTTTTTTTGGTGAACATTAGATACTTTAAATTCATTGCACTGTGCCGACTTATAAGCATTTATGTGCACTGGTATAAACGTTATGAGACATTAAATTGTGGTATGATTTGGGCATTTTGTGTGGGAGGTACAAAGAGGGGCGTGGCAATAACGCCCATTTTTCACAGGGCTATAGACACTATAAAAACATTACACTGTACAAAATTTCAAGTATTTTTATACACTGGTTTTAATGTTATAAGCTGTTAACTTTTGGTACAAAAAGGTTCCTTTGTGTGGGAGGTACCAAAAGGGGCGTGACAACAACACCCATTTTTCCCTGGATTGTAGGCAATATAAAAGCATAATACTGTACAAAATTTCAAGTATTTTTATACACTGTTATTAATGTTATAAGCTGTTAACTTTTGGTGCAAAATGGTGCATTTGTGTGGGAGGTACCAAAAGGGACGTGGCGACTTCGCCCATTTTTCTCGAGTTGATAACGACTAATAAGCTAATACTATGTGTGGAATTTCAAAAGATTCGAATAAGTAGTATAGCAGTTATTAAAGAATCAATATTTCACAAAATTTTAACCCTTTGTGGGGGAGGTACTAGAAGGAGTGGACCAATATGGCCCATCTTCGAACTTAGCCGGAGATAGAAAAAAATATTACCACATACCAAATTTGAGGTCAATCGGTTACTCCTTTCGAGGGTTATCGTGCGCACTAGCCAGCAGACACACAGACAGACAGACAGACAGACGGACGGACATTGCTCATTCGACTTAAATTGACCCAAAACGGATTTCCTCCGAACATACTTGGGGTCTTAGGTCACTCCTTCGACTTGTTACACTTTTTTCCGTAGCAAATGATATATACCCTCGTCACACTAAAGTGAGGGTATAAAAATGGAATATGTTTTAAGTACAAAACAGTTACGTTACTACGCTCCATTTGGTACCTAACACACAAAGGGACAAAATAGTACCAACATTTTATAGCTCATAACTTTCCTAGCGGCCAAATTAAAAAACAGAGTTTCGTTTCCTCTAAAAATTTTAAGTGATATAAATTAATTAAAAAAAATTAAATATAATTATCAAATATGACATTTAATAATACGAGTACTTGCCTTAATTTGTACCAAGTGCCCTAATAAATTCATATACGAGTACACATATTCAATTGCATTTAAGAAGCCTCTAAAAAATATTAAATCTCTAGGCATTTATGGTGTGAGTGTTTGCACTGACTTATGCCTAGCGTTTGGCGGGAAAATTACTTAAACGTGTCCCCACATTTTATGGGCCTTTGGATAATTTTATGTGCGAAACGTGATGGATTTAGCCTAGGCTATTATTTTACAAAACAACTTCAGATGTGTTTTGTAATATTCTAATAAAGAGACAAAGAATTCGACCACAGTATTTTTCATTGTTGTTCGAGACGAAATCATTTGCAATAGCAAACGATAATAAAAAGATATTTCACTGGAGGTTACACATTTAGAATTAGAAGACATATGGAAATTTTTGGTATTCGCATGCAGATATTTAAGTCTGAATGTCTATGTACTTCCGCGTTCATTTGCTGCTATTATATGTATGAAATGAGATATCCATGGAATTTATTTAAATTGGTGTGATTTAATAAATATTCATTAGTCGAGAATAATATTATTCGGAAATCGAAAATTTTAAAGTCACAGATTGCGAATAAAATTGGCGGGCTAAAGCTCTTCTTTCAAAAATAAGATACTGAAACTTTGGGAAGAAAAGTATCAACTAACTTATTAAACTTTTATTAACGCCTGAAAACTGTCATGAAAAGGAACCGTTTGGTGAGAATTTAAACGTACGACATCAAGAACAACCTTTGACGACAGATATCGAAAAAACAAGAAGTTATTTGAAAGAAAGATTATCATCACTGCACTCAAAGACATAAGAATTTATAGAAAAACAATACGGCGAACTTACCCGAGTGGTATCCTTTATTGGATTTTTGAACCAACATTAATGGGTGAATTTTAAAAGCATTTTGTCTTAAGGCTGGGACCCACATTCAAAAACCTCGACCACACGGTGTACAGGATAATATGGTCTTGTGTTTTTTCAGCTATATCTTAAAGGATAAGATTAGATATTATATTGACCGATTAAAAATTATGGCGGAGTTAATTGATCCGACCAGAAATTTCGCTCAAATGGTCAATCAAATATTGATAGAGGGCTTCAGAATGAATGTTCCATGCCAGAGATTGAAAGGAAGGAAGACGTAGAAAAAAACAATATTAGATTTATTTCCCAAGGAATGTGCATACTATTTTTTGCATTTTATCATTCAGAATTCGCAAGTTCTTAGCTTTCTTCGAAGAGCGTTTTAGACGATGGACATTTTTTACAGACAGTTTTATGTAAGGGGGTTTCATGTCAAGTGAGTCAATTTTTAAAACCTATGTCTTCTATTGGATAGTAGATATGACAATTCTAAGAGATCGGTTAATGACTGACCGAGTTAAAGTGTGTTGAATTTTGAAATTTCCGTCAAACGGCCCTTTATAAATAAATCCATATAAAAAATTTCCTATATTATTTAGAAAATGCTGCTAAAGTTTTTTCGTTAGCTTCATCTTTAGTCTTTTTAGGAAATCAAAAAACTCTCGAACATATTTTTTTTAACATTTTTGTCAAAAACCATATTTATTCCCTCACCCTTTGGTGGAAGTCGATTAGGGCCATTAGACTCATTTGAGCAATGTCCGTCCGTCTATGTGTCTGTCTGCTGGCAGGTGCGCATAATAACTCTCGAAAGGAGTAACCGATTGTTTCAAATTGTGTACGTGGTAATATATTTTTCTGTTTCCGGCTATGTTCGAATCTATTTTTATTTATATCTCCGGCTAAGTTCGAAGACGGGTCATATTGGTCCACTCCTTCTAGTACCTCCACCACAAAGGGTTAACATTTAGTAAAGTATTGATTCTTTTATAACTTCTATACTACTTACTCAATTCTTCTGAAATTCCACACATAATATTTTTATTTTATTAGTCGCTAACACCTCAAGAAAAATTGGCGAAGTTGCCACGCCCCTTTTGGCACTTCGCACACAAATGAACCATTTTGCACCAACAGCTAACTGCTTACATCTTTAATAGCAGTTCATACAAATACTACCCATTTTGTACAGTGTTTTGTTTTTATAGTACCTACAGAGGGGTATATCTAAATCTGAACCGATTTTCAGGTAAAAAGAAACCTTTTCTTTGTCGAATTTCTTACTAATCGAATATAAAATACAGTTTCTATGGCGCTTACATGTTTAATCGGGTGTAACATATATATGGGGGCTATTTATAAAACTGAACCGATTTTCCCCAAATTTGGCAGTGTATTAATGAAATAAGAACCCGCTTTACGCCAAATTTCGTTCTGATCGGATATCAACTGCAGTTTCTACAGCGCTATATATATAAATCTAGGCTGTATCTAAATCTGATTCGATTTTCACCAATTTTAATAGGATTCGTCCTTAGACCAAATAAGATTTACGTGTCGAATTTTATTTCGATCAGACGATAATTGCGACCTGTACTTTGATTACAAGAATACATCTATAGACAGACAGAGAGACGGACATATCTAAATCGACTCCGCGATCGGTTTAATAAACAATGGGTCTATCTCTTCTTCTTTTATGTGTTAAAAACAAATGCACAAAGTCACAATAACCTGTATCACACTTTGGTGTAGGGTATAGAATAAATAATTTTACGAATACTTTTTGGTGAGGGGATTCATAAGTCGGTTTACCCGACTGAACTTTCTTACTTGTGAGGTTGGTGTTTTCATAGTGAAAACACAAAAGATGAAGAAAAATCAAAAAATATATTAAAATTTGGTGAGTAGCCGAGACTATCAACAAAAAGCTCTTAGTTATAAGACAATAAGCCTTCATTCTTGAATTCTGCCCACCAGTTTTCTCACAATTTTCAATGTTCCTATAACGATGTCTCCTACCTAAACCGATGTCTTCTAATCGGGATGAAATTTGCGCCAATTTTAGTCCTATTGGATAGCAGATATAAAACAAAATTTCAACGAGATCGGTTAAGAACTGTCAGAGTTGGAGGGTGTTGAATTTTGATATGTTGGTCAAACGGCCCCTTTTTCCATTCATATAGGTAATTGCCTATTATATTAGACAATTTTGACCAAATGTTTTCTATAGCTCTTCAATCTATTTAGGAAAATAAAACAACTCACGAAAATATTTTTTTTATGATTTTTATACCCTCACTTTAGTGTGACGAGGGTATATATCATTTGCTACGGAAAAAAGTGTAACACATCGAAGGAGTGAACTAAGACCCCAAGTATGTTCGGAGGAAACCCGTTTTGGGTCATTTTAAGTCGAATGAGCAATGTCCGTCCGTCTGTCTGTTTGTCTGTCTGTCTGTCTGTCTGTCTGTGTGTCTGCTGGCTGGTGCGCACGATAACTCTCGAAAGGAGTAACCGATTGACTTCAAATTGGTATGTGGTAATATTTTTTTCTATCTCCGGCTAAGTTCGAAGATGGGCCATATTGGTCCACTCCTTCTAGTACCTCCCCCACAAAGGGTTAAAATGTTGTGAAAAATTGATTCTTTAATAACTGCTATACTACTTATTCGAATCTTCTGAAATTCCACACATAGTATTAGCTTATTAGTCGCTATCAACTCGAGAAAATTGGGCGAAGTTGCCACGTCCCTTTTGGTACCTCCCACACAAATGCACCGTTTTGCACCAAAAGTTAACAGCTTATAACGTTAATAACAGTGTATAAAAAAACTTGAAATTTTGTATAGTATTATACTTTTATATTGCCTACAGTCGAGGGAAAAATTGGCGTTGTTGCCACGCCCTTTTTGGTACCTCCCACACAAAGGTACATTTTTGCACGAAAAGTTAACAGCTTATAACATTAAAACCAGTGTATAAAAATACGTGAAATTTTGTACAGAGTAATGTTTTTATAGGGTCTATAGCCCTGTGAAAAATGGGCGTTATCGCCACGCCCCTTTTTGTACCTCCCACACAAAATGCCCAAATCATACCACAATTTAATATCTCATAACGTTTTTACCAGTGCACATAAATGCTTATAATTCGGCACAGTGCAATGAATTTAAAGTATCTAATGTTCAGCGAAAAATAGGTGTATTTGATAAACCCCTTCTGGTACCTCCCACACAAATTGACAGAATAATTCGAGTAATATTCAATATTACATTACTCACAAAGTGAGGGTATACCTTAGTCGGTTTACCCTACTGAAACTTTCTTACTTGTTATACCCTCACTTTAGTGATACGAGGGTATATACATTTGCTTCGGGCCAAAAGTGTAACACATCGGAGTGATCTAAGACCCTAAGTATGTTCGGCGGATATTTGTTTTGGGTCATTTTAAGTCGAATGAGATATGTCCGTCCGTCTGTCTGTCTGCTGGCTGGTGCGCACTATAACTCTCGAAAGGAGTAACCGATTGACTTCAAATTTGGTATGCGGTAAATTTTTTTCAATCTCCGGCTAAGTTCGAAGAATGGTCACAATGGTCCACTCCCTCTAGTACCTCCCCCACAAAGGGTTAACATGTTGTGAATTATTGATTCTTTAATAACTGAAATTCTACACATAGTATTAGTTTATGAGTCACTATCAACTCGAGAAAAATGGGCGAAGTTGCCACGCTCCTTTTGGTACCTCCCACACAAATGCACCATTTTGCACCAAAAGTTAACAGTAATACCAGTGTATAAAAATTCTTAAAATTTTTTACAGTGTAATGCTTTATAGTGCCTACAGTCCAGTGAAAAGTGGACGTTATTGCCACACCCCTTTTGGGCGTGGCAATAACGCCGCTGTTAAATTGTACAACAATTTAACAGCTTATGCCTAGTGTAAATTGCACGAAAATACTTAAAAATTTTGCATATTGTAACGTTTTTAAAGTACCTATAGCCCTGTGAAAAATGGGCGTTATCACCATGCCCCTTTTTATACCTCCCACACAAAATGAAGTAATCTATATTTAATACGAAAAGGTAGATATAAACTAGATGAGTAAATCTTGCGCAGGGAAGCCCAAATTTGACCGGATAATCCGTCAATATGATGTCTAAATGAAAGTTCCCAATCTAAAACAATACCCAAACTCTTGTGATGATCAACAAAATCAATGACATCACTCCTTATAAAAATATTAAGAACAGGAAGAGTACGGCTATTAGATCCAAACATCATTGCCTTAGTTTTAGAAGTATTCACAGTTAATGAGTTTATAGTTACCCAATTCTCAAAACGATCTAGGCAAGAATTAATGTTCGCCTCATAAGTGTCTGGATTATCAGAACTCGCATTAACATGTAAGAAAATATCATCAGAATATAAGAATGTTTTACAACAACTGGAGTTAGTGTCATTTACATACAGAATAAATAAAATAGGTCCTAACACGGAGCTTTGCTGAACTCCAGCGTGAAGAGGTAGGATGTCAGATTCAATGCCATTTAAAGCAACGAATTGTGAGAAATGAAACTCATCAGGCAGTTTATGTAACAAACGGCCGAAATTTATAGAATTGAAAGCCTTTGATAAATCAAGAGAGAATAGAGTCTGTAAGTTTTAGAAGTAAGTGAGAGGTGTTATATCCCTGCCGAAATGCATATTGCGACCCATTAATTCGAATTAATGAAGATTGTAAAACTTGGTCTTTAATAATGTGCTCAACAACTTTCGATAAGGCAGGGAGAACTAAGATAGGTCTCAAATCCTCAGGTCAATGAACAACTCTAGACTTCGGTATCGGTACTACACGAGACTTTTTCCAAGCTAGGGGGTATTTAGACGTCGTCAAAATGCAATTTATTAGGTTAGTGATAACAGCAGAAACATAAGGAAAAACAATCTTGACAAAATGAATGGGAATACCGTCTACACCGACAGATTTAGATTTAATCTTATTCATAGCTTCAATTGCCTCAAGCTCACATACACATCGTGAAAAAAAGAGAAGATTATGATTATCGACATTCTCAAAAACAAGTTCTTCAGAATAAGGAACTGAGCCACTTACGAAAAAGTTATTTAGCATATTAACGTCTGCTTCAAAATCAACACTATCGTTTCCTACCATGCATTGGTATTAAAGTTATAAGTTCTTAACTTTTGGTGTAAAATGATGCATTTGTGTGGGAGGTACCAAAAAGGGGCGTACCAATAACGCCAGGTACTATAAAAACATTACACTGTACGAAGGTACTATAAAAACATTACACTTGAGGTGTTAGCGACTATCATACTAATACTATGTGTGGAATTTAAGAAGATTTTAGTAAGTAGTATAGAAGTTATTAAACAATCAGTATATCAATAAATGTCAACCCTTTGTGTGTCAACCCTTCGAAATTAGCCGGAAAAAGAGAAAATTATTACCGTATAACAAATTTGAAGTCAATCGGTTAGTCCGTTCGAGAGTTATCGTGCGCTCCAGCTGGCAGACAGACACACAAACGGGCGGACATCGCTCAAATGATTTAAAATGACCCAAATCGAATTTCCGCCAAACATACTTGGGGACTTAGTTCACTCCTTCGATGTGTTACACTTTTGGCTCCTAGCAAAAGATATATACCCTCCTCTCTAAAGTGAGGGGATAAAGATATTGTGAGAAAATACAATTTGTTGAGACAATTTTAATAATATTCTGATTAAAACATCTTAGAAACATCGAAAAATTCACAATTATTAAATTTTTAGGAAATAAAAAAAAATTCTTAAAACAATTTTTTGTTTTGATTTTATGGATAAGTACTTATACATCAACTACATCAAAAACAAATTTAAGTCCGGCACAAAAAAGTTGTTGCACAGTGAAATGGTATGCTCAGACTAGTGGGAGCTGTTGACGGCAGAACAATGAAATGTAACCTTTGAGATAGTGTAGTCAATATAAGTATCTTACGGTGATTTCGATAATGAAAAATATATTACACCATCGTCGCGAAATTCTGAAAAATATTTGCCCTTACTGATGTAGTCCCTCGAATTAAACTTAGCTCCTATTTGAAAATTCAAAAATGTGGCATAAAAGTCCAGTTTTCGTGAAAAGGGCAACGAAAATGTTGCAGAAACGAAATCGCCATTAGAGACTTTAGCGTGTTTGACACCAAACTAGTGGCCTACTTTGGCACCCTGTAGCTGATGCGTCTCTTGCAACAGTTTGGTTCAAGTATGCATTTCTGATTGATTAACTTCTCTTCTACAGATGCCTTGTACATTTCAAAACAATTTACCACTTTTTTCCAATCGGTCCACTGTGCAACAATGTAGCAAAACGTCGGTTATAAGTGATTCTTAAACTTCTTAAATGCTAATATTTCGCAAAAACATAACTTTTGATTTTATCTCTAGTTGTTGAGTTGGTTGGTTTCAATGTTCATTGGCAGAAGGTAAATGATCATTCAAGTAAGTTTAATAAACATTGATATAAAGTAAATTATAATAGACAAGACATTGATCACTGACAAGAATGCAAAGACCTTCAACAGGACAAAAAGTCACTGGACTTCAAAAAACGAGAGTTTAGTAACCATAGAACAGAGATCAATGTCATTGACAATATGTCGCTGATTATTAAAAACAGATATTAATAGAAGTAAATCAATATCGACATAAAGTCGATATTCATTAACAGATAACCAACGATCATTGACAGAAGGCTATCGTTGGCAGAGAGTCAATTATCATTTATTAAAGTTTGTCAGAGACCACTAGCATATTATTATCGATTATTGGCAGAAAGTCAATAATTAGGCATTGATTATTATTGGGCCAAGGCCAATTATTGTTGGCAACAGGTCTATTCCATATACGAGTATGTAAGTAATGTTTTCATATTTTCTCCCTTTATATCAAATTTCTTTTACCATCGAATTAACAAAAATATTTACAAAAGGGTTAAACACTCTACCACATTCCATCCTATGGCCGATGCTATTCGGTAATAAACTAATGCATCCTCCCCTAACCCATTACAGCTGTGGCTTTAAAATCCTTATTTGGCCAAAGACAGAACCACACTTTAAAGTTCTCCAGTAGTACACCATTACTTTGCCACTATTCCTGGTAGCTTTATAATTTACATTATCTTAAATAGCACTGAGAAAAGGAGCAATTCCAGCGATTTGAAAGCGAAGAAATGAAAAAGAATTTTCAAAAGTCATTAAAACTTAGTTAACACCACCGCCACTAACGCAAAAGTTAGCAAAGAAATCTAAGTGTCCCGGACACCGGGTACATGGCCAAAATGTACGCCTTTTTTGCTGTTGTTGTTATTCCCGGTAGATGACAGTAATGAAATCCCCGTTGTCCATATGAAAAATGACTGCCGGCATGTTGGAGTGTAAAGTCTGCTCAAGATGTTGAATTAACTTTTTTCTTTCATTCTGTCCCAGCTCGTTGTCCTGCGCTTCTACAGTTTCTTCATTGCACACTGCGATTATCGCTATATCATCATAATGATAATGAAGGTACAAATGCTGCCAAGATAACGACACACAAGCGAAGAAAAAAAAAACAACAAAAAAAGAAGATAGAAGGAGACCATAGGTCCGAGCATACTAACGCTTCATTTGTTTAAATGAATTTTAATGAATTTATTTCGAGTGCGAATTTATACTACAACACTTCGGATGGTGTGAAATATTCGGTGATATTTTATTACTTGAGATTAAATTCAAAATATATTTAAAAAAAATTAAATTAAACTTTTAACTGCAAAACCGTGGGATTACCTTCAAAGAAGATTTTATAAAATACTATCATAGACTGGATTAGCCTATATTCCATATTAATCGTAAACTGCAATATAACTGAACTAAATGAGAGACAATAGCAGGAGGGACAATGACCGGAAAACATGTGAAAAGAGCTATTAAAAAGAAGTCAATGACCTTTACGTTACATTAGGTTAGTTTGAAAGAAGGGGATGTTTCAATGGCCGTTAACACGAGTCAATAACACTATGCAACAACTTTTTTGTCCAAGGGATGTGGATAACAGTTTCTGGTGCAATTAGGCGTCACAAACACGAAAAAATATTAAAAAAAATTTTATGGTAATTTTTTTAAAATTTTTTTTTTTAATTCCAGCTTTTATGGAAAGTACATTCAGTATTTGGACCATATTTTTTCAAGTATAAGCCTGATTGAGCCGTGTTATGCCTCAAATTAAAGGGAATTATGAGGGCTACATATGCTGTAAATATCGCTTTCACGTAGAATCTTAGGTTTAGTAACAGTCGTCAAAAATATGAGAAAAAAATATTTTTTTTTAAAAAAAAACACTTTTTTGTGGTACAAAAAATACCATAAAAAATAGAAAAAAAAATTAAAAAATATGTTATTACATTTTTAAAAAGCCAGCATGCTAACGAAGTAAACACTGTCTATATGACCATTGACAATAGTCAATGAACATTGACAAGAGTCAATGACCATTGACAAGAGTCAAAAACCATTGACAAGACCCAAAGGCCATTGACAAGAGTCAAATACCATTGACAAGAGTCAATGACCATTGACAAGATTCAATGAATATTGACAAAGGTCAATGAATATTGACAAAGGTCAATGAATATTGACAAAGGTCAATGAATATTGACAAAGGTCAATGAATATTGACAAAGTTCAATGAATATTGACAAAGGTCAATGAATATTGACAAAGGTCAATGAATATTGACAAAGGTCAATGAATATTGACAAAGGTCAATGAATATTGACAAAGGTCAATGAATATTGACAAAGGTCAATGAATATTGACAAAGGTCAATGAATATTGACAAGAGTCAATGACCATTGCCAAGAGTCAATGACTATTGACAAGAGTCAAATGACCATTGACAAGAGTCAAAGACCATTGACAAGAGTCAATGAATATTGACGAGAGTCAATGAATATTGACGAGAGTCAATGAATATTGACAAGAGTCAATGACCATTGACAAGAGTCAATGACCATTGACAACGATCAAGGAGCATTGACAAGATTCAATGAATATTGGCAAGAGTCAGTGAAAATTGACAAGAGTCAGTGAATATTGACAAGAGTCAGTGAATAATGACAAGAGTCAATGAATATTGACAAGAGTCAATTAATATTGACAAGAGTCAATTAATATTGACAAGAGTCAATTAATATTGACAAGAGTCAATTAATATTGACAAGAGACAATGACCATTGACAAGAGTCAATGACCATTGACAAGAGTCAATGACCATTGACAAGAGTCAATGACCATTGACAAGAGTCAAATGACCATTGACAAGAGTCAAATGACCATTGACAAGAGTCAAATGACCATTGACAACAATCAAAGAGCATTGACAAGATTCAATGAATATTGGCAAGAGTCAATGAATATTGACAAGAGTCAGTGAATATTGACAAGAGTCAATGAATATTGACAATAGTCAATGAATATTGACAAGAGACAATGACCATTGACAAGAGTCAATGACCATTGACAAGAGTCAATGACCATTGACAAGAGTCAATGACCATTGACAAGAGTCAATCAAAGAGCATTGACAATATTCAATGAATATTGGCAAGAGTCAATGAATATTGACAAGAGTTAATGAATATTGACAAAAGTCAATGAATATTGACAAGAGTTAATGAATATTGACAAAAGTCAATGAATATTGACAAGAGTCAATGAATATTGACAAGAGACAATAGTCAATGACCATTGACAATAGTCAATGACCATTAACAAGAGTCAATGACCATTGGAAAGAGTCAAAGACCATTGTTTTTCAATTTATTTTCAATGACTATTGACAAGAATCAATGACAATTTACAAGAGTCAATGACCATTGACAAGAGTCAATGACCAAACCAAAAAGCAATGATAATTGGCAGGAGGTCAAACACCATTGACTGACGGTTATTGAACTTTGACAGAAAGTTAATAACAATGAACGGCTGATCAATGACCATTTACAAGATCTCAATGGCCTAAAGGCAATCACCGTTGATCAGAGGCCAACGACCTTCAACAAGAGATAAGTCAGTGACTATAGACGAGAGAACAGATACTTAGACGATATTACAATGACCTCTGACGATAGGTTAATGCCATTTGCTTTAAGTCAAAGATAATTGGTACATGGCCAATCGCCATAGACAAGAGACAATCGATCAATGGCCATCGACAAGAATTTAATGCCCTTCAACATGACGAGAAGTTAATGACCATCAGTGACCATTGGAGGAAGCTTAATATATATTGACTGAATGTCAATGATCATTGACTGAAGATTAATGGATTTTGACTGAATCTTAATAATCACAGAATTTGACATTGAAAAAAGGTCAATGGTCGTAGGCTGAAGTTCAATAATCAAATGCCCGTTGATGAGATATGAGTGACGATTGACAATTAAAGGGAAGATAACTGATAACGGGCGGAAGGCATGTCAACATACCACTAAAGGGACGTCAAAGACCTTTGGCCGAAGGTTTAATGACCAATCATAGGTAGTCATTATCCATTAACAAAAAGTCAATGATAATTTATCGGATGTTGGAGGTCAATAAATCAACACCTTGCAATATATAAACGACAATAAATGGACAATACCATGAAGTCAATGTCAATATTAACAATTGCTTCTTCGCTATGTTGTTTTATATACGAGTATTAAGTCATAAACATATCAGTCTATTATACCACAAGTAGTAAGCATTTAGTCTAATAACCATAAATTGCAGAGAAATGTTCAAATCAGAAACATCCACCAATTATATATTTCTAGTTTACACTATTGCAAACAATTATTTTCACAAATTATTTTAAATTATTGCAATTTTGTTGAAACTATAGAAATAATTTATTTCGACTTAATCTGCAGCAATGTGCGTACTTTCAACGCCATTGTTTTTTTGATTTTGCTCAAGCGAAAAAGGATTAAAACTGTTGTTTGCCATAAATATTTGCATTATTTCCACTGACAAGCAAAACCACAATGTGAACATAATGAATGGTACGACGAGTAGTCATTCAATCATGAAAGCTGATCGATCATTTTAGTGGCAATAATCGTAATAACGACGGCGCACAACATTACATTTGCCAAAAATCGTGAAATTCAAAAATAGGAGAGAAAGGGGTGGCACGAGATACGGCGGCAGCACTCGACGTGGAAATGTTGGCTAATAAATTTGGCTTTAAATTAAATTGGCATGCCATGCAACATGGACAGTTGGCCGAACGGCCAGTCATCGGCCATCAGACCATGGGTCTCTATGCAAAATGGGTCATTCGGGCTGTCATGTAACGGCCTGACTGACTGCCAGCCTGCCTGCCTTCCTGCCTGCCTGGCTGTACGTCCGTCCATCAGTCTAACCGTCTAGCTGTCTGTGTTGTATGCAAAATGTGATTCATTTGTGGTGGGCAATGGCCACCATACAATCTGCTGTGGCGGCAGCAGCAGCAGCAGTAGTGGTGGAGGCAGTGGTGATTGCAGGAACAACCAAAGTAAAATGCGCTTTGCATTCTAATCACTAAAAATTTGGTTGCTCTTGCACAAACACATAGACTCTCTCACACACACACACGCGCGGATACCCTTGGTTGTTTGATGGAAACTAATCGAGCAACATTATTCATTCAACATTTTTAATATTTGTTTGGTTTCTTTCCTATGTTCGTTTTAATATGCGCAAATATGTCCTATTGATTTTTTTGTTGGTCCCTATTAGGAAACATGATGCGTGGCAGGTGTCGGAAAGGATTTCATAGGTTCATGGTAGGATTACTTAGAAAAATATATTAGTAAAATTTCATATTTCAATTAGGAAACAAAGCGGTGCTTTTAAATCACTTAATAGTATAGAGTAAAAATAATATTGGTTAGGATTAATTTCATGAAATATGATTTTCATGAAATATGATTGGGTCAATGACTTACTGTAAATGTGTTTTGAGCCAATCAAGTTATATTTAAAATCATTTCAATGGTCTAACACGTTCTGTAATGTCTGTTGTCCAATCAATAGTTGTTGAACTCCCAGCATTGGGTAGTGAGCCCCCGTTAACGATCATTGATCTCCCGTTGAATGAGCTATAATCATCCATCAAATCAAAGTGAAATAACATCGATTACTTGAGATTAACAGAAACTGATGGACAATTTGATTATGATAGATAAGATTATGATAACACAAGATTCCCTCGATATTTGGATATATGCCGCAAAAAGTCTATTATAGAGGATCACCACTTGTTCTCAAAGCTTATTAAATTGCTATCTGTGGTGGTTAATCCAGGATTCAGGATAATTTATTTATTTTAATTTATTTTTAGTGGTCACAGATATCCTTGAATACCCATTCAATAGTTGTGGGACGTCCATCAACTGTCAATACAATATTTCAGAGAACAATAACTATGTAAAGGGTTTTCCAACAAGAGGTGTTATTTTGGTATTCAAAGAAACGTGCCATTTTTTGAGATAAATGATGAAAAACAACATCAGCCAAATGGCCACCACGACCACACTTATTGGACCATATCCTCTTCATGAAATTTTCCATAACCAAATCGCAAAGTGGTTGCCCTATGTCCTCGATAGCCTCACGAATTCTATCTTTGATGCCTTGAATCGACGCTGGGCTGTTGGCGTAGACCTTATCTTTCACGTGGCCCCAAAGGAAGAAGTCGCAAGGTGTTAAATCGCAAGATCTCGGTGGCCAATTGTGATCACCTCTTCGAGAGATAACACGGTCCGGAAACTTTTCCCGTAACAGAGCAATGGTTTCGTTGCTTGTGTGGCACGTAGCGCCGTCTTGTTGAAAGTAAACGTTGTCCAGATCAATACCATCCAACTCCGACCATAAAAAATCATTAATCATCTCTCGATAGCGCAATCCATTCACCGTAACTGTTGATCCAACCTCATTTTCGAAAAAGTAAGGTCCAATGACCCCGCCGGACCATAAACCGCACCAAACAGTCACACGTTAAGGATGGAGAGGCTTCTCAACAATAACTCTTGGGTTTTCCGAGCCCCAGATGCGACAATTTTGCTTGTTGACGTAGCCACCGAGGTGGAAATGGGCCCCATCAGTCAAGATGATTTTCGAATTTTAATAATTTCAGTGCGTTGTTGACTCGTATATCGTTCCATTTTTAGTAATGGTGTAGTTTCTACTTGTCAAATGTCAAAGAATAAAAGCTTTCAAAGTGACAGCTACCGAAATACCGGGTGATCAACACCTCTTGTTGAAAAACCCTGTATATAAATAAATAAATAAAAAAATAAATTGCGATATCTCAGAATCGATCTAATTTTTTTACTTCAATTTTTTAAAATTCTTGATCGACATATGAAACTCCTAGATATAATAGGAATAAAAAATACAAAAAAAACTTTATTCATAAATATATTTTTGTTTTGGTTTCAAACAAGTAAGAAAGCTTCAGTCGGGTAAACCGACTAAGCTATACCCTCACTTTGTGAGTAATGTAATTTATAACATTACACTAATTAATCTGTCACTTTATGTGGGAGGTGCCAGAAGGGGTTTCAGAAATACACATATTTTCCGGTAAACAGTAGATTCTTTAAATACATTGCACTGTGCGGAACTATAAGCGTTTATGAGCACTAGTATATTAACGTTACGAGCTATTCAATTTTGGTATGATTTGGTCATTTTGTGTGGAAGGTACAAAAAGGGGCGTGGTGATAACGCCCACATTTCACAGGACCGTAGACAATAAAACAGCACTACACTGTACAAAATTTCAAGAATTTGTATGTACTGGTATTAAAGATATAAGCCATTAACTTTTGGTGTAAAACGGTCCATTTGTGTGAGAGGTACCAAAAGGGGCTGTACAATAATGCCCATTTTTACCAGACTATAAGAGCTACAAAATGTCAAGTAATTTTATGCACTCGTATTAAAGTTATAGGCAGTTCAGATTTGATTCAAAATGGTTCATTTGTGTGGGAGTTACCGAAAGAGGCGTGGTAACTTCGCTCATTTTTCTCGAGGTGATAGCGACTAATAAAATTTTACAACGTGTGGAATTTCAAAAGATTCTAATAAGTAGTATAGACGTTATTAAATATTCAACATTTCAGTAAATATTAACTCTTTGTGTGGGAGGTACCAGAAGGAGTGACCAATATGGCCCATCTTCGAACTTAGCCGGAGATAGAAAAAAGTATTACCGTATACCAAATTTGAAGTCAATGGGTTAGTCCTTTCGAGAATTATCGTGCACACCAGCCAGCAGGCAGACAGACAGACGGACGGACATTTCACATTGGACTTATAATGAACCAAAACGAATATCTGCCGAACATACTTACGGTCTTAGATCTCTCCTTCGATGTGTTACACTTTTAGCCCATAGCAAATGATATATACAGGGTTTTCCAATAAGAGTGATATGATTTCTTTAAAAAAAAACTTATTGTTAAGGAAATTCAAAAGTTTTTTTATTTAATGTGAAGTACAATCGATACAATTAAGTTCTAAATAAAACGTCATTCGAATTGCCTCCACGAATTCTTCTGCAGGAACGAATTCGATGAACCTAATTCTCAAGCACTTTTTCCACTAAATCAAGTCGTATATCGTGATTGGCACGTTCAATATTGACATGTAAAGCTTGAAGAGAGTCTGGTTTATTTCGAAAGACCAATTACTTCAAATAACCCCACAAGAAATAGTCTAATGGTGTTAAATCACAACTTCGTGGATGCCATTCAATATCCCAATTTCTTGAAATAATCGAATCTCCAAACTTTTCTCCCAACAATTCAATTGTTTCATTTGATGTGCCACACATCAAAGCCACAATGCCACAATCGGTCAAGAGCAAAAAGATAGCTCTTAAGGAGAGCTAAAATATTGCTCATGGGTGTCAAGGTCGTTGGTCGACTGGAAACTGTTTTTTTTATACCCTACACCACACTGTGGTACAGGGTATTATAAGTTTGTTTCACGGCAGATGTTTGTAACACCTGAAAATAACACAGCTAGACCCACCTTAAAGTATACCGATCGACTCAAAATCACTAGCTGAGTCGATTTAACCATGTCTGTCCGTCCGTCCGTCCGTCTGTCCATGTAAAGTTGTTCGTCGACTACAGGTCGCAGTTTCACTCCGATCGTTCTGAAATTTTGCAGTTTAGAGTATTTCGCAGCTGTTAAGATCGCTATTGAATTTGGTTGAAATCGGTTCAGATTTAGATATAGCTCCCATATATATCTTTCGTCCGATTTGGCCCTTTAGTCCTATAGAAGCTGTATTTTACATCCAATCGTTTTGAAATTTAGAATGGTAGAGTTTCTTGATCCATGAACCAACATTGCGGAATTTGAAGAAAATCGGTTTAGATTTAGCTATAGCTCCCATATATATGTTTCCTCCGATTTGGCCCTTTAGTCCTATAAAAGCTGTATTTTACATCCAATCGTTTTGAAATTTAGAATGGTAGAGTTTCTTGATCCATGAACCAACATTGCGGAATTTGAAGAAAATCGGTTTAGATTTAGCTATAGCTCCCATATATATGTTTCCTCCGATTTGGCCCTTTAGTCCTATAAAAGCTGTATTTTACATCCAATCGTTTTGAAATTTAGAATGGTAGAGTTTCTTGATCCATGAACCAACATTGCCGAACTTGAAGAAAATCGGTTAAGATTTAGCTATAGCTCCTATATATATGTTTCGTCCGATTTGGCCCTTTAGTCCAATAAAAGCTGTATTTTACATCCAATCGTTTTGAAATCTAGAATGGTAGAGTTTCTTGATCCATGAACCAACACTATCGTATTTGAAGAAAATCGGTTAAGATTTAGCTATAGCTCTCATATATATGTTTCGTCCGATTTGGCCCTTTAGTCCTATAAAAGCTGTATTTTACATCCAATCGTTTTGAAATTTAGAATGGTAGAGTTTCTTGATCCATGAACCAACATTGCCGAATTTGAAGAAAATCGGTTTAGATTTAGCTATAGCTCCCATATATATGTTTCGTCCGATTTGGCCCTTTAGTCCTATAAAAGCTGTATTTTACATCCAATCGTTTTGAAATTTAGAATGGTAGAGTTTCTTGATCCATTAACCAACATTGCCGAATTTGAAGAAAATCGGTTTAGATTTAGCTATAGCTCCCATATATATGTTTCGTCCGATTTGGCCCTTTAGTCCTATAAAAGCTGTATTTTACATCCAATCGTTTTGAAATTTAGAATGGTAGAGTTTCTTGATCCATGAACCAACATTGCCGAATTTGAAGAAAATCGGTTAAGATTTAGCTATATCTCCCATATATATGTTTCGTCCGATTTGGCCCTTTAGTTCTACAGAAGCTATATTTTATATCCAATCGTTTTGAAATTTAGAATGGTAGAGTTTTTTGATCCATGAACCAACATTGCCGAATTTGAAGAAACTCGGTTAAGATTTAGCTATAGCTCCCATATATATGTTTCGTCCGTTTTGGCCCTTTAGTTCTATAGAAGCTATATTTTACATCCAATCGTTTTGAAATTTAGAATGGTAGAGTTTCTTGATCCATGAACCAACATTGCCGAATTTGAAGAAACTCGGTTAAGATTTAGCTATAGCTCCCATATATATGTTTCGTCCGATTTGGCCCTTTAGTTCTACAGAAGCTATATTTTATATCCAATCGTTTTGAAATTTAGAATGGTAGAGTTTTTTGATCCATGAACCAACATTGCCGAATTTGAAGAAACTCGGTTAAGATTTAGCTATAGCTCCCATATATATATTTCGTCCGATTTGGCCCTTTAGTTCTATAGAAGCTATATTTTACATCCAATCGTTTTGAAATTTAGAATGGTAGAGTTTCTTGATCCATGAACCAACATTGCCGAATTTGAAGAAACTCGGTTAAGATTTAGCTATAGCTCCCATATATATGTTTCGTCCGATTTGGCCCTTTAATTCTATAGAAGCTATATTTTACATCCAATCGTTTTGAAATTTAGAATGGTAGAGTTTCTTGATCCATGAACCAACATTGCCGAATTTGAAGAAACTCGGTTAAGATTTAGCTATAGCTCCCATATATATGTTTCATCCGATTTGGCTCTTTAGATCCAATCGTTTTTATACCCTACAGGGTATTATTTAAGTATAAAATGTCCCAAAAATAAATTTATGTAAACAATTTATACATGAATTACAAAATTTATATTTCAGAGTTATTCAATATTACGAGAGTGGTGTAGGGTATTATATAGTCGGCCCCGCCCGACTTTAGCCTTTCCTTACTGGTTTTTTTTATAAAAAAATGGACTTAGCGCACGAAAAGTTGCAATTGGAGAACGATTGTTTTATAATAAAACTGAATAATTTGTAAACGTTGTTCTTGCGTATATCTCTCCATGATGAAATTGTAAACACTACTGAATACAATGAAAAACAAATGACAGATCATGGCATATTACAA
The DNA here is from genome assembly GCA_963930755.1 of Eudasyphora cyanicolor. Lineage (NCBI taxonomy): Eukaryota > Metazoa > Arthropoda > Insecta > Diptera > Muscidae > Eudasyphora > Eudasyphora cyanicolor. Next base: position 19,759,719 of record OZ005734.1, read on the forward strand.
ATGGCCGAAACGTTACTTCAAAATCATATCATCCCTATGGGAAAACGCGTTACCCTCGTATCACTAAAGTGACGGTATAAAAATAGTATGCCCCAATCTAAAAAAAAGATTTTTGGTCTCGGAAACAAAAAAAAATTGTTGCATAATGTCATTATAAACCATGTTTCAAATTTTAAACAAAATATTTTCGAATAATTCTAACATTTTACATTTTTAACAAAAAATTAATTCTTAAAGCTCCTCTGATTAACGAGATTTTTATGCTCAATTTTGCCCAATGTAAAAAAGCAGTACTAAATGCAGCATTTTACATGTAATGTCATCATGTAAACACATATGTATGCATCTGTGCCATCATGTGGTTTTAACGTTCTACCGGATTCTGGCCAAAATAACCGTAACCACAATGAGCTTATGAAAAAAGTTAATTTCAATTGTGTTGCACGGAAGGTATTAATGCTACCTGCACCGAAAAACAATAGACATACAGGACATTTTTAAACGACGCATACATCCTTTTTTATTTATTTAACACACTAACGAGCTGCAATATTTGCTGCTTTGAGGTGACTCGAAAAGCCATAACCATTGTACCTACTCGACGGGTGTGGTTATGATTGTCGGTTTGTGTTGACGTTGACACTGCAACACTTTCACCTGATGAGTTGTTTTTTTCCTATGAATATGTAAATTGATGACCATCAAAGGTGTTGACATGTCTGTTGTCAAAGAAGACACAAATTCCATCACAGATTTCAATTAAATTTCTGGAAAGAAAGAAATGTGAATGCAGGCTTCCATAAGAAGTACAGAATGTAGTAAAAAGATACCACATTGAATAATGTTAGGAATGTGTAGAAAAAATGGCATACTTTTTCGTGTGAAGTTAAAATTTAATCAATAAGAACAAAATATAATTGGACATTGGATGATGTCCATCAGAAGTAGGTCATTGACCATTAATAGGAATATATAGAAGGTATCAGGGGTTTAACGGCCTTCAGCGGGAATTCAACAAACAAAAGCAGAATAATAACGCCAGAGACTAGAGACGGGACATTGCCCACTAATTACACTGTGCAACAGCGAAAACAATACACGGACTTGAAAGTATAGGTTCGATTCTACTACCAAAGAATGGTATAACCATATACTCGGTTTGGCGAAATTGGTTACTAATTTTTTTATGGTCCTTAAAAGTTTCTGAAAATAAGTGGGTCCCTCGAAAAAGGTGTTATCAGCTTTCGTCCAACAGATAATTAAGACTTGATGATACCGCTTAAATATATATGGCAATAATGTAGCTAAGAATATGCTAAACAAGGTTTGTTAACATTTTAAGCAAAAAAAAATTATTCCCCACACTTTTTTTGAAAAAGTGAAGGAAACAAACATTTTTTTCACTTTTTTCAGCATAACCTACGAGGACTCACAATTGTTAACTAACAAAATTTTAGCCACGGTTAATCTGAACTTTTGTGAATATATCAATGCAATCTTAACGTATCTAGGCATCCTAAATAGTTCAAAAAGACCACATTGTGCCTCAAAAACGTTAGTATGTATTTCACATTGTATTTCACATTTTTTAACAAAAATCTATATTTGAGTCAGAATATGTAATATCGACCTATGTATGTAGTATATTTTTGGCTAAAATGTTTATAAGCAGTCGCAAGTAGGTAAAATAAGATTTCGCTATCATTTTTTTTTTAAATTTGTGGGCATTATAATTTTTGAAAAATTAAAAAAATGACTTTTTGTGTTTAACGAGATTTGTAATTGCTCTCGAACGGCTGAACCGATTTTTGCACAGCTTACTTTGTTTTAAAGAGGACACAATGCGCCATTTTTTGTAAAAAATTTAAGAAAGTGTTTTTTGAAAAACCTTTGTAGACAAAATTGACCCCCCTCGATTTTCTTCACATTTTTACAGAATATTCGTCGCACTCTCACAAATACAGAACAGTAAACAAATTTTGTGAGACTCAATATTTCTAAAACTTATGGACGAAATACCAAGACTAGTCTGACAATTTTGGCACAGTGGTACGAATTCAAAAAGGGGAAATTATTCGACCGTTTCTTAAACAAACCAGTAAGGACAGGCAGAAAGTCGGGCGGGGCCGACTATATAATACCCTACACCTCCCTAATAATGCGATAAGGGTCATTGCGATAATACTTTGGAATAATTGGTAAATGGGTAGGAACATATTATCTAATTCTGAACCGATAATCGCTAAATTAAGCAATATTCGTTCCTAAATTGAGAAACATATTTCTGGACAATTTTAATGACCGGAAGTAAAGTACAACTTCAATAGTGCTTTGATACCAAATCAGGAGGAACATATATTCGGATGTTATATATAAATCTGAACCGATTTTCCCTCTTTCTGTCGAATTTCGTACTGATCGGATATAAAATACAATCTCTACAGCGCTTACATGTCGAATCGGGGGTAACATATATATGGGGCTATATCTAAATCTGAACCGATTTTCTCCGAATTTGGCAGTATTTCTTCATGTAGAAGGAAACCTCTTTTTGCCGAAGTTCGCACTGATCGGATATAAAATAACATTTTTACAGCGCTTACATGTGAAATCGGGGGTAACGTATATATGGGGGCTATATCTAAATCTGAACCGATTTCTTCCAAATTTAACAGTGTTCATTCAAATAATAGGTAACCTCTTTCTGCCGAATTTCATACTGATCGGATATAAAATAACATTTTTACAGCGCTTACACTTCAAATCGGGGGTAACGTATATATGGGGGCTATATCTAAATCTGAACCGATTTCTTCCAAATTTAACAGTGTTCATTCATATTATAAGCAACCTCTTTTTGCCGAATTTCATACTGATCGGATATAAAATAACATTTTTACAGTGCTTACACTTCAAATCGGAGGTAACGTATATATGGGGGCTATATCTAAATCTGAACCGATTTATTCCAAATTTAACAGTGTTCTTTCATATGATAAGAAACCTCTTTCTGCCGAATTTCAGACTGATCGGATATAAAATAAAGTTTTTACAGCGCTTACATGTCAAATCTGGGGTAACATATATATGGGGGCTATATCTAAATCTGAACCGATTTTAACCAAATCGTCCTTGGGCCAAATAAAACATATGTGTAAAGTTTCGTCGAGATCGGACCATAATTGCGACCTGTACTTTGATTACAAGAATACATGCACAGACAGACGGACAGACGGACAGACAGACAGACGGACATAGCTAAATCAACTCAGAAAGTAATTCTAAATCGATCGGTATAATAAACGATGGGTCTATTTCTTCTCCTTTTGGGTGTTACAAACAAATGCACAAAGTTATAATACCCTGTACCACAGTGTGGTGTGGGGTATAAAAATCGATTGCGACCAAACTTGGCATGGTAGATGAAGAGGTGATAGAGAAGTTAATTTTTATATTTGGGCCTCCTATGTGAGACAGGGTCGGAGCTAGAGGGCCTCAAAGTTGGCCACATCGGGTGAAGAAAATGTTCAAGCGCGTGTTTCTCTTCCGATCTCTCTGGGGTCTACAAATAAATTGTTTCACCTAAGAATTATCTCGTATAGTTACCGAGATATCTGCAATTAAAAATTTATATATTTTGTAAATATCGGAGCACAATATACACCCCTATCAACATATATGATGGATGGGCAATAAAATTTTCTATATGATGATAAATTTACAAAAAAAATGACGCATTGTGTCCTCTTTAAAACAAAGTAAACTTCAGCCGTTCAGCCGTTCGAGAGCAATTACAAATTTCGAAAAACTCATTTTTTTAATTTTTTAAAAAACTAAAATGCCCAAAAAAATTGTTCAACAAATGATCGAGAGATCTTATTTTACCTATTTGTAAGTGCTTATAAACATTTTAGCCAAAAATAAACTACATAGGTCGATATTAAATATTCTGACCCATTTTTCAATATTTGCCATGTTTTCAAAATATACTCTTTGATTACCCCTTTACATAATTCAAAAGGAGTTATCTGCTACTAAATAAGTTATTATAAAATTGATTTTTTCACAAATTTTAACTTTGATAACCCATAACAAAGCTATTTTTCAACTTTGACAAAAAATAACAAAAATCTATATTTTTCTAAATTTGTCATATTTTCAAAATATATTCTCTGATTATTCCTTCACATAATTCAAAAGGTTTTGTCTGCCTCTAGGCGCCACTTTGGCTTCTAGAGGTAAAAAAGACATGGTTCCAGAAATTTTAAAAAATAAATTTAAGAAAAAAACAATATCTAAAATGTAGAAAAAAATATTTTTTTAGTTACCATAAAATTGATTTTTCCACAAATTTTAACATTGATAACCCATAAGTATGCACCTACAAGGCGTAGCACCGTTTCCAAATACTCATTTCATAGGCTGAACAATTGAAGCATAATCGCGAATAACATTGTAAGCGCCATTAAGGCCATGTGAACAAAAATAATTTGTAATTAATTAAACACATAACATTTATAAGATTTTTTTTTTATAAAATAGATTTTTAATGCAGCTATGTCTATAATGAGTGAAAAAAAGTGAAAGTGTCTGCTACTTTTAAAACGTTTGTTACGCATTTTTGACCATTTTACTTTTGTTATTCGCGATTATGCTTCAATTATCTATCATATGCCATTTAAATTCAAAAGTTCAAAAGATATGCTTTTTTGCAACGAAAAAACTCAAATGGCGCTACTGTGCGGCGTTTTGTTTTTATACCCTCACTTTAGTGATACGAGGGCACACAGAATACAGTTTGGTTGCCTCAACCGAATTATTTGCCAACCGACCTTCGGTTGTATTTCCCAAAATACATTTAATTATTCTAAATTTGGGAAATTATTGGGACAACCAAAAAACGATTATTTATTAATATTTTTTCTGTAGTAGTAATCAATTATTCGTTGCAATAATAATCTTTGGTCTATTGATACAATTTCTGTATCAATAGACCAAAGATTATTGGTTGTCACAACCAAAAATCGATAATATGGTACTATAATGAAAATTTAAAAGTAGTTACCACAACTAACTGAGTGTCAATGACATAAACAATCTTAAATTGATTGATACAACCATCGATTTAGTCGCAAACATTTTCATTTGATCGTATCCATGTTATTATTGTTGTTTCAACTATTATATATAAATACAAACGACACACGGTGAGGCAATATACTTTTTGTTGCCAGTACTATTGTTTTATTCTTACAATCTAATTCAAACCAATTATTTTCAGGGTGGGTATATATCATTTGCTACGGACCAAAAGTGTAACACATCGAAGGAGTGCTCTAAGACCCTATGTATGTTCGGCGGATATTCGTTTTGGGTAATTTTAAGTCGGATGAGAAATGTCCGTCCGCCCGACCGTCTGTCTGCTGGCTACTGTGCACGATAACTCTCGAAGTGAAAAACCGATTGACTTCAAATTTGGTATACGGTAATATTTTTTTCTATCTCCGGCTAAGTTCGAAGATGGGCCATATTGGTTCACTCCTTCTGGTACCTCCCACACAAATGGACCATTTTGCATCAAAATTTAATACAAGTGTATAAAAATACTTGAAATTTTGTACAGCATAATCTTATTGTAGCGCCTATTGTACATGATACATTTGATTTATACCAAAAGTTTACGGCTTATAACTTTAATATCAGTGCATACAAAGACTTGAAATGTTGTACAGCGTAATGCTGTTATAGTGCTACAGTCCTGTGAAAAGTGGGCATTATCACCACGCCCCTTTTTGTACCTTACACACAAAATGACCATATCATACCAAAATTTAATAGCTCGTAGCGTTAATATACTTCACTTCAAATTATGTTTAATTCAATCGAATTGAATACATTGAATTATTAAATACGTTCACATATTCGCAAATACACATTAAAATGACTTTGATTGCAATTAATAAAGGTTCGCAATGTCAACAGCTTTAAAATTTTATAAAATTTCTTAGACTTAGACATTCTAATCCCATGACAATGTCTATACATAAATAAGAAAGTGATTTGATCCACATGAATTGTAAAGTATTTCGGAAATTTCCACTTAAACTGTAATTAAAACTACCAATTTACGACAATGTCCATTGAGTGGAAGACATTGCATATGGACTATATGTTTGCATGTATGTGTGTGTCTCTGTATGTAAGTACATTCGTAATTGAAGTCATACATTTCAAAGGAGATTTTATGCCTTAGCGAACATCTACAAATCTGCACATTACTTACTTATCAGTTGTTGTCGGCTTCGTCAGAAGAAGGCAAAGAAGAGAAGCTGTTCATACACGACTTCATACGTCCGTCTGACTGTCTATCATCGGTTATACATATACACTATCTCCTCTGATAAATCACAGTTTGGTTAAAGCAAATGCAATCACTTCATGATTTATCCGATAAAATGTCATCTTAATTGTCTTTTGCCAAGACGTCATTGACAATGGACTTGGTCCATTGTCGCTGCTCTACACCAATGCCATATTTCTATGTAAGGGGTACATATTTATGACAAACATACTTAATAATAAAATCCTTTCCATTGTTGTCAGGACACAAAATCGAACTCGAACCCTTACGAATTTAAATGCAATTTCGGTCATGTAATTCAATTCAATTAGTACTCCCAAACAAGCATAACGCTTCTGTTGTCAGTCGGTCTTTCAGTCAGTCTGCACAGAGAGAAATGTTTAGTAAGATAAAAAGAAATTGGTCTTAAGTCAAGGGAAGGGACAAAGATTTCGAGGCACAGGCAATAATCAACACAATTCGTTTGTAATCAATTAAAAAAAATAAATAATTTAATTAAATAAAACCTAGAAAAATAGAATTTATTATTTTTATGAATTTTTTGATTTAACATTTAAAATAAATCAATTTTTATTATTGAGGAAATGATTGAAATTTCCCTGCAATTAAGGAAATATTGAAAACTAGCTGGACCCGGTCCACTTCGTTGCCCCATATTTCCGATCCCGTCCATTTTAGGACCACTGACGTAGACTACCAGCAGAACTGTAGTGGAACAAACACACAAACAGACAGAGAAACAAACGATTTGCCACGCCTACATTTTCCCCGCCCACTATTTGCAAATTATTTTTTCCAAAACCATCTCAGACCAAATGGCTTTCAAACAAAAGAAAAAATTTTAAAATCGGTCCAGTGGTTTAAGCGTCTATAAAACACATACATATATACATACATACATACATACATACATACATACATACATACATACATACATACAAACATTTTTCCATATTTATATATATAGATATTCTGAATATAAAAAAAATCGAGAAACATTTTAACAATTAAATAAGACGAATAAGAATAAGAATTAGGTATGTAACGAATATTCGCATTCGCATATGCGAACGCGAATTATTCGCATCATTTTGACATTCGCTTTCCCAAAAACCAACTATGGATTATTCGCTTTCGCAAAAATATATTTCAGTATTCGCTTCCATTTGTTAAAAGTGTTATATCTTCTTATTTGCTTCACACATTTTCAAGATATTGATACCAATGAACACCTCTTCCAATTCTCTTCAATGTAGTTGAAAATATGCTTTTCCTTATTGTAACAGGAGGTAAATATATGAAAAACATTCTTAATACTTGAATATCCGGGAAAAGTATCAATTTTGTTCCTTAATTTTCTTGGTACTAAAGGGTCAAACTATTATTCGCTTTCGCAAAAATCCATAGTTCTCTATTCGCTTGCGCATTCGCAAGAAATATATTTCAATATTCGCTTTCGCTAAAGTCACTTTCGTTACATCCTTAATAAGAATAACAAATTAATTAAACTGAACCAACAGGACTTAATATTGAAACCCATCTATGATTTATGTGCTCTTATAATACTCGTATTTACTATAAATTTTTTTTCAGTGTTCCGCCTGTCTTTCTGTTGTTCGTAGACACTCTGAAGTAAGAGTATCACTCTTCGTGTTGTCATTGTTATCGAACAATAGCTGAAATTGGATGTTTTCTAATTGATTTGTTGTCACCTTTATGTCGAACACAATACCCAAAATGATAGTGTAATCGAATGTATATGACTGTGTATGTATTTTTGGAATTACATACGCATTTTCATCAGAAAGACCATATGATGCAAAAGTCTATTCATAAGATTTCCAAATTATATCGTAGTATTGATATTCCAGAGCATTTTCAAAAATTGTTATGTAGAGAAACTTAATCGGAATGCATGTGGTTTTATTGTGTAAAAAGGAGATTTTGCAAGAAAATGAATCATTCTGTTCATTGATATTATGGATAGATTTTCCATGACAAATAAATCAAATGAGTGTCTACTGGATGATTCCTCAAAAAATCAGATTATACCTGAAATCTGACAATTTAAGGTAAATAAGTGATATGTGAATTAATTGTATTAAAGAAAATTATAATTGGATTTTCAAAAATCAAATCTTTTGACGATGTAGTTATTTTCGTACATGACATTGTTAATGTGCTTATCAAAACAATTCAAGAAAAACTACAGTTTCCTCGATCACAAGTTTTTTGTTTCCGAGACCTAAATTTTTTTTGAAATGTTGGTAAGTACCGTAAAACTTTTCGGAAAAAAATTTAAAAAAAAATATCCAAATTTTTAAATTAACTTGTTTATACTCTCCGATTTTCCCGAATTTTATATTTTAAACTTTTATTAATTCTCTAACATAAAAGCTCTGGATGGAAGTGGGCCTAAAATTACTTATATATTTTTTTATTTTTTTTTTTAAATTTAAAAAAAAAATATATTAAAAAACCAGTTGAATTGCCATAAAAGTGTATTGTGGGCACCTACAGTGATTTTTTACAAGGAATCTTTTTGTCAAATACATCACGAAAGAAATCCATCGATTTCTACTACTCTTGATATATAGTTATATTTGCAGGGAGATTATCATTGGGAAGGGAATCATCGGGAGTGGCGGTTCTTTTGGAAGAAATACTTCCTGACGTGTCTCCTTTATTTTGTTCTTTGACGGGGAACATCTATTTCGAAGACTTCAAGCCACAAACACAGTGGCTTGCAGCGAATTTTTCTGAAAATTTTTTAAAAAATTAAAAAATCCAAAGCTGTTATGTTAGAGATTTAATAGACGTTTAAAATAAAAAAAAATCGCGAAAATCGGAGAGTACAAATAATTTAAAAAATTACATTTAAATTTCAAAACATAAAAATCACACACAAAAAAATAATATTTTTTTATATTTCTTTCTGTAAAGTACCAACATTTCAAGAAAAAAAATGTTCAAATCGGACCATAACATAAGAAGTTATGACCAAAACCCTGATACACAGAGTGGTATCTTAACGATTTTTTAAATATATAACACTTCTGAACGAGTTGTCGGAAAATCTTAAAAAAGTCCACAAAGCGTTTCTTCGGGTGTACGAAAAAATATAAAAAAAATGGGAAACATCAAAACAGATTTTTTTTTATTTGTTGTGGAATTCCCCATATATACTCATGATCGTCGTGCAATTCTAAGACGATTTTGCCATGTCCGTCTGTCTGTCTGTTGAAAACACGCTACAGTCTGTAATAATAGAGCTAGGTTGATCAAATTTGGAAGAAATACTTCTTATAGTTGCAGGTCGTTTGGGATTGCAAATGGGCTATATCGGTCAATGTTTTGATATAGCTTCCCTATAGAGGTCGCTCCAAAATACGGGATTTGAGCCATAGATTCCACATTTGTAAAGCAATTTTGCTGAAACTTTGCAGTTTGTAATCTATTTTGACTAGAATTCATCACAGTAAAAATTTTGCAAATCGGATCATATTTTGTTATAGTCACTTATAGAGGTCGCTCCAAAATAGGCTTATTGAAATCATAAATACCACATTTTCTAAGCATTTTAAGTGAAGCTTTGCAGTTTGTGTTTTATTTAGACAAGAATTCATCACAGTAAACATTTTTTATATCAGTTCATATTTTGTTGTAGTCTAGCCGCTCCCAAAATGGCTTTTTTAAACACCACACCATCTACGCAATTTTGCTGAAACATTGCAGCTTGTATTCTATTGTGGCAAGAATTCATCTCCAAAAATTTAGTCAGTTTATATATTTTTGTAGTCCCCGTAAGCCATAAATACCATATTTCAGATGAAGAGTTTGGATAAAGAATTTCGGGTCTAAAATTTGGCTAAAAATTGCAGCGTTTATTTTTGTTTAATATTTACTTCAACAAATAGGATGGGATGGTTTGAAGATTTGCTCCATATCCAAAGATTTTTCCAGTAATAGAATTGAATGCAATCCATGGTGGAGGGTATATAAGATTCGGCATAGCCGAACTTAACGTTTTTTACTTGTTTTTTTAAGTATGAACCTAAAATCTTAGTATCATTTAAATTAAAGAAACTTATAAAGGCTTCAAATGCTGGGAATATCACTTTCACGTAGAGACAGTGGTTTAGTAGCTGTCGGTAAAACAATTAAAAACCAGTAAGGAAAGGCAGAAAGTCGGGCGGGGCCGACTTAATAACCTACACCTCCCTAATAGTGCGATAAGGGTCATTGCGATAATAATTTGGAATAATTGGTAAATGGGTAGGAACATATTATCTAATTCTGAACCGATAATCGCTAAATTAAGCAATATTCGTTCCTAAATTGAGAAACATATTTCTGGAATATTTTAATGATCATAAGTACAACTTCTATAGCGCTTTGATACCAAATCAGGAGGAACATATATACGGATTTTATATATAAATCTGAACCGATTTTCCCTGAAAGACATGTTTCTGTCGAATTTCGTACTGATCGGATATAAAATACAATCTCTACAGCGCTTACATGTCGAATCGGGGGTAACATATATATGGGGCTATATCTAAATCTGAATCGATTTTCTCCGAATTTGGCAGTATTTCTTCATGTAGAAGGAAACCTCTTTTTGCCGAAGTTCGCACTGATCGGATATAAAATAACATTTTTACAGCGCTTACATGTGAAATCGGGGGTAACGTTTATATGGGGGCTATATCTAAATCTGAACCGATTTCTTCCAAATTTAACAGTGTTTATTAAAATAATAGGAAACCTCTTTCTGCCGAATTTCATACTGATCGGATATAAAATACAGTTTTTACAGTGCTTACATGTCAAATCGGGGGTAACGTATATATGGGGGCTATATTTAAATCTTAACCGATTTCTTCCAAATTTAACAGTGTTCATTCATATTATAAGAAACCTCTTTCTGCCGAATTTCATACTGATCGGATATAAAATAACATCTTTACAGCGCTTACACTTCAAATCGGGGGTAACGTTTATATGGGGCTATATCTAAATCTGAACCGATTTATTCCAAATTTAACAGTGTTCAATTATATGATAAGAAACCTCTTTCTGCCGAATTTCAGACTGATCGGATATAAAATAAAGTTTTTACAGCGCTTACATGTCAAATCTGGGGTAACATATATATGGGGGCTACATCTAAATCTGAACCGATTTTAACCAAATTCAATAGGGATCGTCCTTGGGCCGAAGAAAACATATGTGTAAAGTTTCGTCGATATCGGACCATAATTGCGACCTGTACTTTGATTACAAGAATACATGCACAGACAGACGGACAGACAGACAGACGGACAGACGGACATAGCTAAATCAACTCAGAAAGTAATTCTAAGTCGATCGGTATAATAAACGATGGGTCTATTTCTTCTCCTTTTGGGTGTTACAAACAAATGCACAAAGTTATAATACCCTGTACCACAGTGTGGTGTAGGGTATAAAAATTGCAAGTGATTGTATGCGCAGGAATCGAAGTTATAAGCATTTACATTTTTGGAACAAAATGGTCAATTTATATAGGAGGGACCAAAAGGGGCGTTTCGTTAACGCCCATTTTTTACGAGACTGTAGGTAATATTAAAGCTGCAAAAAATTTCAAGTATTTGTATGGATTGGAATCAACGTCAAAGCCGTTAACTTTTTGTGCAAAATGCTCCATTTGAATACGAGGGGCCTAGCACAGGACCAACAAGGGTTGGAGTGCACTACGAACGTTGCTAGCTTGTTGACTGAGAGATCCAGAATAAGATGGGTTAATAACAGCTTTGAGCCCATAAAATCACCTGGACCAGACGGCATCACTTCAGCAGAAATGCAAAATATGTCAAAGTATATTATCCCCAGGCTTTCATACATCCCAAATCGATGGAGGGATATCAAAGTGGTATTCATACCCAAAGCGAGAAAGATATCACACACTAGGCCAAAAGACTTCAGACGCTTACAGCATGTCTTAGGTCCAAAATTCTAACAAGCTTTGTAAACAGAGGGTCCCCACAAGGAGGAGTAGTGTCTCCACTAGACTAGAACCTAGCCGTGAATGAAATCCTGCTAGATGTAGAACTTTATGGCTGCAAGATCATAACATATGCGGACGATGTGGCTAGATGTGCCAGAACCAGCGGTTTGGGCGTTAACCCAAACAAGACAAAATTGGTTCTCTTTACTTGGTTGAATAATGTCCCAAATGTGGACATTATTTGGCACTTCTAAAAGTGCCAAATTTTTAGAAATAATTCTAGATAGGAAACTGTTATTCAAACTTAACGCACTGGAACGTGTAACGTCACCTTATATTCCTGCAGGAAGGAATATAAGGTGACGTTGTCAATCCTTCAAGCAATTTATTATTATACAAGATTTCAATTATAAAGAAATTTTACAAACATTAACAATTTCTAAAAATTAACTTCTAATTGCTAAAAACAATTAAAGTATCGATATATTTTCATGCAAATAAATCTTTGTTTGCGAAATAATATATCAAAATAAAAAATATTGGAATGTAAAAATTGGCTTTGTTTTCTTCGCTAGGATGATAGCTTTTAAGAAATGGATCGAAGAATTTTTTTAGCCCTCGTAATTTCCTTTTATTTAATGGATATCCCCGCTTTATTGAGCTAATACAAAAAGTATGGTCCAAATATTAAAGGCACCATACAAGGAAATCGGAATTTAAAAAAAAATTACCAAAAACATTTTTTATATATTTTTTCGTGTTGAGGACAAAAAAAATCCCAGAAAATGTTATGCACAGCTCTTCACAGAAATATTATTAAAAAAAATACATTTTAAATAAAATATTAAATTAAAAACAATACTATGTAGTATAAAATAGCTTTAATGAAAACATTTTTTAATGTTAATGCATAGTGAGAGATTGATTTCCATTTTGATTTGACCCACAGAGCCACCTTAACTTACATTATCGATTTCTGCGAAAAAGTCGTAATTTTTGGCACTTTTGATTCATTAAAAAAACATGTTCTCTCTTTACTGGTGACGTGTGCTAAAATAGCAAACAAGAAAAAACATTGATATATGTAGGTATGTATGTAAAAATCTGCGTATACGAGTATGTACTACAACACTCTAAACGAAATTCCTTTGACATTTACAATTAACATGATTACTGACATAACTTTGATTTGATTTAAGAGTTCTCTGGAATAATGTTACACATTTTGCCACCTTTTTGGAAACGTGTTATCATTCAATTTTGGCATAATACACCCATGTAATCTGACGCTATTTCGGATGTTGCTATGAATTTGTGAAAAACCGCGAGAGGAGAGCTCTAACGAGCGTTTTGTTGGGGTACCGGGAGATGTATACGCAACATAACAGTTAATATTCCACATGCGCAATAGATGAACAGAGAGCAAGATAGAAGAAGTGTGTTAACTGTTAATAACATTTACTGTGAGAGCAGAGCGAAATAACAGAGCAACTGTTAATAAAGAAATAAACTAACAGTTATGTACTCTCTGTATTTCTCCCTCTCTCGTTGCTGTTATTGCCACTACACCACAACATTTCCCTATTTCTCAAGTATGGCAAAACGAGTAGCACTTACCCCACCGCCAACAACAACAAACACAATTGTTATTATGAAACAGTTGATAAAGTGTAAACAAACTCAAACCACATAATTAACATTTTGTGGTGGCAGTCGATAAAAACAAAACAAGGACGACGACGTGCAAAATCCCACAAAATGTATAGCAAAACAAAAACTGCAATAACACGACACACCGACAAAAACAAAGAGATGAAGCGGGAGAGGGATGTATAGATATAGTGTGTGGGGCGACGAGTGTTAGAGAATATGCCATTTATTTTAATCGTTGTGATGACACAAGTTTTGCTTTTCAATTCGTATGTATTTTACTTTTGTTGATATTTGTATTTATGCTGATGATGGTTTCGCCCGTACAGAGAAATGCGCAATTTTTTCGCAAATGACCGTGTTTTTTGAATGTGATTTTTTTTTATATTACTAAATTAAGGGAATGTTTGTAGTGTAATTTTAAAATATATTGAAATACGATATCTTAGAATGTTTATACCCTCACTTTAACGAAGTGAGGACCAAATGTGGAACACCTCGAATGAGTGAATTAAGACGCCTTATGTGTTGTGTGGGGAAAGGTGGACAAATGTTGATCATTCTTTGCAAGGCTGAATTGATTGGAAAATTGGTAAAAAAAAAATAAAGGAAAACTCAGTTAAGTTTTACCTTGCAAATATTACATTACCCTCCATCATAAATCATGTTCCACGTATAATCACAAAAATTGGAAATTTTACAAAATATTCATGTAAGGAATGCATTTCTAAATATAACATCCATAAGAGAGGAATTTGGGACGAGAAGTGCAATAAAACGTGAACCAAGAGAAACACTTTTATTGGTAAATGAATTTGGTGGTAAAGACCAAACAGCTGCCAGTTTAGAGATAGGTAATTGTATATACTGGATGATCTCCAGTTACTTGCCACATAAAGATGAGTTGGTACCGACAGTTTTCTTCAGGGTAGTAGTAGTAGAAGCATCATCTGATAAGTGCGAGCTGATAACAATGTACAACAGTGAAAAAATACACAGACTTGACAGTATAGGTTCGATTCTGCAACCAAAGGGTAGTATAACCCTTTGTTCGGTTTGGCGAAATTGGTGACCAATTTTTTATCAAAAGTTTCTGAGAACCCTTGAAAAATATGTCATTAGCTTTTGCCAAACAACTAATTCTAATTTGGTGATACCGCTTAACTATATTTGGCAATAATGTACTACAATGTTTGCTAACATTTTATGCGAAAAAAATATTTTCCCTCAATTTTTTTTTTTTTGAAAAATGAAGGAAAAAAGTTTTTTTTCAGCATTACTTATATCGTAAAAAACACCCCTAAAATGGAAAGGCCAGGATGAAATGTTCTACAATAACGATATTTACTGGTATCGTTATTGCTTCGACCACTAGGTCGTATGAATAACATTGCTGCACGAAGAGGTCAAAGAGGGAATTTGACATTTGCTTGGGGCTTGTGTTAAGTTTTGGGCTTTGGTGTGTTCTGACACACATATTACAATTTTATGGCCAACATTTTTGTAGAACATTTCATCGCCTCCCTCTCCATTTGTAGGGGTGTTTTTTACGATTTGTTAAAATAGGGCCAAAAATTACACTTATGTGGGGGAGCTAAAGGTTTAATATGTTCCACAAAAATATTGGCCTTACTATTTTCTACAAAGTTGCTGAACATACTCTGCACCAACAAAAAAATATTTTTGTTTTAGAGTTACAAAATGTGGAATACTGAATTTTTTGATGTACAAGTGGTCTTTTTGAGCTATTTAGGGTGGCTAGATACGTGCAAATTGTATCGATAAGTTCACAAACCTATGCTGTCAAGTCAGTGTATATTTCAAAAAGTGTTCATTTGTTGCATAGTGTTATTGGCGCAGACAGGAATGCTCATCATCCTATCTGGGTAGCACGGATACAAAGAGTAGAGACGAGCCAATTCTTGACATTATTCTAACTACCAACATAACTAATGGGTTTTCCAACAGGAGGTGTTATTTTGAATCAACCGGTATTTCGTTAGATGTCACTTTTGAAGCTTTTATTCTTTGACATTTGACAAGTAGAAACTACGCCATTATTAAAAATTGAACGATACACGATTCAACAACGCATTGAAATTATTGCAACTCGATAAATCGAAAATCATCGAAAAATCATCTTGACTGATGAGGCCCGTTTCCACCTCGGTGGCTACGTCAACAAGCAAAATTGTCGCATCTGGGGCTCGGAAAACCGTTGCTCTGTTACGGGAAGAGTGTTATCTCTCGAAGAGGTGATCACAATTGCCCACCGAGATCTTGTGAAATCAAATGACCCAAAACCAATTTCCGCCGAACATACTTGGGGTCTTAGGTCACTCCTTCCATGTGTTACACCTTTTGTCCGTAGCAAATGATATATACCCTCGTCACACTAAAGTGAGGGTATAAAACGTATTACAAGGTAAACTGCAAAAATAATTTAAGCCCGGCTGTTAGTATAGTATAATAAGGGGGCAAAAGTAGGAAATTCAGTTTTTGGGAATTTTCGAATTATTTTGGGAATTGTGGCAATTATAATGATGTTAGAATTACTCTCGATTTGAATTATCATTGAAATATATTAATTAAGTATGTTTGTTGGATATCCGTTTTAGGATAGTTTAGGTCATTTGAGACATGACCGTTCGTCCATCTGTCTGTCTGGTTGGTGCTCACGATAACTCTCGAAAAAGTAACCAATTGACTTCAAATTTTGTATGAGGTAATATTTTTTTCTTTCTCAGGCTAAGTTTGAATATGGGTCATATTGGTCGACATCTTCGAGTACCTTCCTCACAAAGGGTTACTATTTAGGGAAATATCGATTATGTAATAACTTCTACGAGTATACAATCTTCCTAAATCCTCTGTAATTCCACTCATAGTGATATTGTATCTGTTGTTATCAGCTTGACAGTACGGTACAAACTCGCCAAATCATACCAAAGTTGAATGGCTCATAACGTTAATACCAGGGCACATACTCGTAAAAGCCTACAATTCGGTACATTTCAATGTCTGTGAAGTATCTACGGTTCAGCGAAAATAGGCGTACTCGTACAGCCATTTCTGGAACCCCCATACAAATTGACATATTCATTGAAACACAACATGTTCATAACTTCTGTAGCTGCTAAGATTTTGGGAATTTTGGAATTTATTTTAGGAATTGTGGGATTTACCTCTGAAAGTATGATGATGTTAGAATTACTCTTGATTTAAAATATCATTGAAATAAATGCATTTTTTTAAATATTTAATGGAGTTATTATGTTTTCCCATTCCTTTTCGAAACAGGCGAGGAGATAAACAAGCTACAGTTTACACACCCGATGTGGCACACTTTGAGGCCCTGTAGCTACACCCCCGTATAAGGGTCGATATTTCAAACATTATTTCCCTAATACTTAGCATGTCATGTCTCGTCGCAGTCAGTTGTCTGGTAAAACGCAGAATTATTTACGAGTACCTTTCATTTTTAATTCCCCCGTCGCGGACAGACTCGATGCTATTATCCACGCTAAAGGTGGTAACGTCAAACAAATACCTTTTTTTTCTGAACATTTTAAATGCTTTTATGATATACTGAAGTTTTTAAATAAAGAGCCAAAATTGGCAAAATTACTTCGCTTTTTTACCAGTAAATAGGGTCGAGTGCCGACCCCTGTCTTATAATATTATTTAGCCCTATAATATGAAATATACTCTCTTAGCTAATTCTTTACCTTACAAGAATTCAAAATGTTTAACCTAGCCCAGTATCTGCGAATAATATTCCTGCGTTAATTTATAAAACAAACTGAGAAATTTGCAAAGTTTTTGCAAAATATTGCGATTGAAACAATATTTAAGTTATTATTTCTCGCCAAAAAGTTGACTTTAATTAACAAAGGCATATGCCGCCTAAAGGTATGCTATGAAAATGGGGGAAATTTCTTTTATCTCTCTCTTGTACTCGTACAATACAACGCAGTTCCTTTGGCTTTGAAATGTCTTCCTTTTCCAATATTTCAACGAAACGCAAAAAAGTTTTATTTTTATTTAATTTAAATGAGTGAGCGAGTGACCTTATCTTGTTAATTTCCCCCCATTTTTTTGTTGGAAAATGTACAAAGGGCGTCAAAAATTAACAAAACTCATTTCATTAATTCAAGCATGTAAATAACTTGAAAGCATCACTTCCAACACGACGACAATGACGACGACACCACAACATGGTTGGTTGGTTGCCACGAGCTGTAATGTCATTCATCCATGAGCTTTCAGCTCTCAGCTTTAGCATCGTCATCATCATCGCCAGAGCCATCACCATCACCATCACCTTAGCATCAGCAGCGGCAGCGGCACCACTTTGATTATTGCCTGGCTATTTTTGGTCTGATAGCCAGGCCAGCCATGTCCGTCGTCCTGTGCCGTCCCATCCCTTCCCGACCAGTCCAGTACATCCATTCATCCATCCATTCATCTGAATTAAATGTGAGTGAATGAATGAATGAAATCTACAAAGCAGCTGCGTTATCTTATGAAAAGGTCCTTCCGCTCTCCCTCTGTGTGTGTTTTCTATTCATTCGCATTATGGCGATACGTACCTTTCGAGTGGTGTCCTTTTGTGGTAATGGTGACTACGCGCCTGGAATGGTGAATACGAATTTTTGTTGGCATTCATATTTGTGAACTTTGGACAACTGCAAGTAAATCGGAGAAAGAGAGCATAACAACCAAAAACATTGCTAATCTTGTCCAAACTTGTTTGGGGCACATGTTCTAATGAATTGATTTGATATCTGAAAGATACAAAAAAATTATGCGATTACACAATTATATTTAACTTTAAAATGGAATACGGTCTGAATATTTCGTCGGTGACAACAACAACAGCAACAGTGAAAAGTAAAGTAGATAACGAATACAAAAAGAAATAATCAGCTTAAAACTTAAATTAAATTCGATTTAGGAAAAAATCAGATTTTTTGACTACAGATTTAAAATGAACAAATTTAGTTATTAAAGGAAAATTACTTAAATTACGCTATGGATCATATCTCTTAATATCGACCTTTGATATACAAACATTTATAACAACTAAATTACTACAAACTAAAGATGTTTGTATTTTTTCGGTAATGTATTTGTAAAGAAAAATTTTCTGCAAAAATTCAATTTCGAATAAATTTTAACGAAAAATATAAAAATTTAATTTTGACACAATTTAATAGAAAAAACTAAATTTTATTTTTAAGAAAAACTTAATTTAGTATTTATTTTTATAGAAAAATTAAATTTTCGGCGAAATTACATATTTAGCAAAATTAAAATTTCGAAACGAAATTGTTGAGAAAAATTAAATTTTTTTAAAAATACCAATTTTGACAAAATTTTCTACACAAAATCGATTTCTTAACTATTACATTAAATTAATTATTATATTTTGACGAATTTTTCGAGAAAAATACAATTTTTAAGAAGAGATTTTTTCAATAAAATTTGAAATTTTCAATAAAATTGATATTTTCAATAAAATTGAAATTTCTATGAAATTTTCAATAAAATTTAAATTTTCAATAAAATTTAAATGTCTATGAAATTTTCAATAAAATTGAAATTTCTATAAAATTTTCAATAAAATTGAATTTTCTATAAAATTTTCAATAAAATTGAAATTTTTGTGAAATCTGCAATAAAATTGAAATTTCTGTGAAGTTTGCAATAAAATTGAAATTTCTACTAAATTTTTAATAAAATAGAAATTTCTATGAAATTTTCAATAAAATTGAAATTTCTGTGAAATTTGCAATAAAATTGAAATTTCTGTGAAGTTTGCAATAAAATTGAAATTTCTGTGAAGTTTGCAATAAAATTGCAATTTCTACGAAATTTTTAATAAAATTGAAATTTTTAATACAATTGAAATTTTCAATAAAATTGAAATTTTTATGAAATTTTCAATTAAATTGAAATTTCTATGAAATTTTCAATAAAATTGAAATATCTATGAAATTTTCAATAAAATTTAAATTTCTATGAAATTTTCGATAAAATTTAAATTTTCAAAAAAAATTAAATTTCTATGAAATTTTCAATAAAATTTCCATAAAATTTAAATTTCTATGAAATTTTCAATAAAATTGAAATTTCTATGAAATTTTCAATAAAAATTAAATTTCTATGAAATTTTCAATAAAATTTAAATTTCTATGAAATTTTCAATAAAATTTAAATTTCTATAAAATTTTCAATAAAATTTAAATTTCTTTGAAATTTTCAATAAAATTGAAATTTTCAATAAATTTGAAATTTCTATGAAATTTTCAATAAAATTAAAATTTCTATGAAATTTTCAATAAAATTGAAATTTCTATGAAATTTTCAATAAAATTTAAATTTCTCTGAAATTTTCAATAAAATTTAAATTTCTATGAAACTTTCAATAAAATTGAAATTTATATGAAATTTTCAATAGAATTGAAATTTCTATGAAATTTTCAATAAAATTGAAATTTCTATGTAATATGGATTTGAATCGATTTAGCTAAAACCCTACTATTCGTCCGTTCGCTTGTGTATCCATGTATCTCGTAATACTATGTAATGAAACAATTTGTTTGTCTACAAGGATTAATAACTTTTTTTATATTAAGGGATACAACTCCATTAAATCAAAACTAAACATTTTTTATTGTAAAGTTTTTTATTGGTGATGTATAAGCCTGACAGAGCCGGCTTACGCGTTAAATGTAAAAGTGAGGCATACAAATGTTGGAAATATATTTTGTTAACAGTCGTTAAAAAATTAGAAAAACTTTAGACTTAAAAATAAGTTTTTTGCTGCGCGAAATTAAGTCGATTTTTCAATAGCACTACAAAAATGTTTTTTTTTTAATTTTATGATGCCCTTTGAATTAAAAAAAATTGTGAGGTCTACAAATGCTTAGTAAGTTTTGTTAAAAAAATTGATTTTTTTCTAAAAATAGTTTTTGCTGCACGGGGAAATATCGTCTTTTTTGAAATGTTTGAATCGAAAGAAAATTATTTGGAAAAATTTTTTTTAAATTATATATATTTGTGAGCAAATAAATGTTGTTTGAAAATCAAAAAATTATATTTGCAAACTAATTTTCTCAAATAAAATATGTATTAATATAGATTTTTCGAATTTTATTTTTCATTAATTTCGAGTTATATTTTTAATTTTTATCTATTCCAAGTCATCATTTGTTGTCAACCCATCTGGCAAAAGTGTAAATATGAAAGATTATACGATTTCAACTATAAAGGAAGTTTACGAACATTTAAAATTTCCAAAAAAAAATACCGTTGAATTGCTGAAAAGCATTAAACTTTTATTAAACGTAAGGTATTGATATATTTTCTGAATTTTTAAATGCAAATAAATATTTATTTCGTAAATAACAGTCCCAAATAAAAACCAGTAGGGAAAGTTAGAATGTTGGGCGGGGCCGACTATATAATTCCCTACACCTCCCTAACAATGTGAAGAGGGGCAATACGATAATAATTTGGAATAATTGGTTTCGATCAGTTAACAAAGTACTTAGCTCCACCTGCTCATCAAGAACTATTACAAGGAGAAGTTGAAGATGTTGATCATAATAAACTAGATCTGAAATGATAACCTTGAATTGCACAAGTTTCTTTCATAGATCAAGAATCGGAAGGAACAACAGATTCGCGGCCCCCATCCTCTTTCTTCCAAAATTACATGATTATTACATATGGTGCAAAATTAAGTAGATTTGATTACTTTCATACGATAAAATACGAACCCCCTTTCATTTCTTGTTTATGTTCCAAGAGTTACCCTGCCGCCATGGTACAATATTTGCTGGCTGGTGCGCACGATAACTCTCGAAAGGAGTAACCGATTGACTTCAAATTTGGCATGTGGTCATATGGGCTAGGTCGAAGATGGGCCATATTGGCCCACTCCTTCTAGTACCTTCCCCACAAAGGGTTAAAATGTGGTGAAATATTGATTCTTTGTTAACTTCTATACTACTTATTCGAATCTTCTGAAAATCTACACATAGTATTAGTTTATTGGTCGCTATCACCTTGAGAAAAATGGGTGAAGTTGCGTCGCCCCTTTTGGTACCTCCCACACAAATTGACCATTTTGCACATACAGTTAACGGCTTATAAATTTAATACCAGTTATTAGTGCAATTTAAATTGATAGTAATTTTATTAAAACAAAAATAAATAAATTTACGAATATTTTTTGGACAGAAGGTGAGAGGATTCGTAAGTCGGTTTTCACGACTGAATTTAACAGTTTGACATCTCTCACACAAACTAATAAATTCCATATTATATTTCTCTGAAGTTAAAAGCATAATTCAGTCGATTAACAGGATTTTTTTCTTTTTTATACTCGTATATTCACATTTTGTGTAATCAAATTCCAAATTAACATATTCCGTAAAAATTCTTTCACTGGAACTCAGTAGAAAATCAGTTCCTTGTTTTGTTTAACCAAATATGCGTACCCCTACCATTAGAATTTGGGGACCGGGAAGCGTGTAGTACATATAATTAAAAAGCTTTTAGAGACCACTTCCGCCGAGAAAATTGCTTAATTATACAAATTTTTCAGTCATCAAAATTCCAGCGAAAATGAAGAGAATTCCCTTCGGTTATCGATGAGTTGTGCACATTTTCATCAAATTAACAAAACACCGCACGTATTGAATTTGCAAAACATTTATAAAACATTATTCTCGTTTGCCGGAGTCAGCAGGACTAGGGATGCGCAAAACCCCAAAAAATACGTAAACTCGTATAAATACCGAAGAAAAGGGCCAACAAAAAACATTGCAAAAATACAACCAACACTTGAAATGGACGAGAGATGTAAAGAGGATTTTATTTAAAATACCCAAAACAAAAAATTCAATATCTATCACTGAGTGCGTGCCAAATTACAGCTTCACTGTTCGTTCGTTCGTTCGTACGTACGTTCAAACATCAATATCGGAGAAAAATGTTCACATATATTTCTATATATATGTACATGTACGAATGTTTTAGGGTTGTCGTAACATGAGGAATTATTTCCGGAAAATCGCATATATTAATATATTACAACAAAATATATGTGCAAACTAATTTTTTTAAATAAAATATGTGTTTATATACAAATAAAATTATTGTTTAGTAATTGTCCAGGATTTTGTAGCCAACCTGCATGTATAAAACTAGTTTTTCTGCGAAAAACAAAATCGAAGTCGTTTTATTCACTAAATCATATTCAAACAGGCGACTTTCTTTATCACATAGAGTAATAACTTACAAGTACAAAATTCGTTGCCAAAAACAAGTTTTGACATCTTAAAAACGCTGACTCTTTTGTATCAATGTTTAATACAATTCTATTTTTTCATTTTCTACAAAGAATTAATTTCCGAATTATAATGCGCTGTGCGTCCCGCGGGAGTATTTTAAGCAGAACTGCTTTCAAAATAATGTTTAGGTCGGTTATTCTTGATTTTTTTATTTTCTAAAATATATTGATATTCATTAACTCCATTTGAGAAATATACTTATGCCTTTTATACCAGAACCTATCAAAACCTTGTAACAATGGCTGCTTTAAAATGACCTTATGGACATTCACCGTTCTCTTAATGATTGCCACCATACCATCTATTTATTTTTTTCAATTTATACCGAAATTTCGGCTTTTTATTATTTAATTTCATACTTGAAACAAAATTAATTAATAGACAATATTTTTAAATCAAATAAATATTATTTACCGACAAATCTTAGAATGCAAATTCTAGCGTAAATATTGCAATGATAAGAAACATTTTGATTTACTTTATACTATATGACCTTGACCTAACTTTCACAAAAGATGATATAAGCATATCTACATAAAATGTATTAAATTTAACTTTTTGTATATTTTCCGTATCGGGTGTGACAAACAACACACTCCAAGATAGAAAACCGTTTGCAGGCACTGAATATTTTCCAAAAGTTACGAGGTTTACACTAAACTACACTTTAGGTTGTGTAATTTCTTGTAGTCAAATGACAAATTCCTATGTTAATTTTTTGGCAAAAATCTGATTTATTTATTTATGCGTGATGGGGTCCGTTTACGTGGAATCACCCATACGTAGCATTAACTTCTGTTTTAAGGGACTCATTTTAAGTTTCTGAGCATTTGTTTTCAATCCTTCAAATTTATTGTTATCTAAGATTATACGATTTCAATTATGAAGTTTTTTCAAAAACATTAAAATTTTCTAAAAAGTTCAAGTTTTTTCCCCAAGTTAATTTGACATTTCTTTGTTCAAATCAAAATGCATTTCGTGCACTTCATGATTTTTTGAACAATCCTACAATCGGGAGAAATTTGCGCTAATTTCAACAAACCGGGTCTGTAGGAGATGTGAAAACACCTGTGTATGCTTCGTTCTGCGGAAAACATTGATGCTGTACGCGATAGTGTGGCAGAAGAGGCGTCAACCTCGACTCGTCGTCCTGCTCAACAATTGAACATCTCACGAACATCACTGATGCTAATTTTGAATGAAGATTTGAATTTACGCGCTTACAAGGTTCAATTGACTTAAAAGCTGAAGCTTACTGATCATTTCAAGCATCGTCTATACGCCGAATAGTTGGTGGAACAGACAGATGTGAATGATGACTTCACAAATAAAATCATCTTCAGCGACGAGGCACACTTTCACCTAAGTGGATTCGTATATATATATATATGTCCTTTATTTACAACTGAGTTAAATTACATAAAACAATTGTAAATGGTTCAAAGTGAACATAGGGCATCAAGTGGATTCGTAAACAAGCAGAATTGCCGAATTTGGGTAAATGAGAATCCTCGAGTGGTTTTTGAATAGCCGATTGATTCATCCAGAAAGAGTGACTGTTTGGTGCGGTTTATGGGCTGGTTGCTTCATCGGGCCGTACTTCTTCGAAAATGAGGTCGGCAAGCAGTTAACGTGAGTAGCGTTATCTATCGCGAGATGATAACAGACTTCTTGTGGCCAGAAATTGAGGATATGGATCTGGACGATATGTGGTTCGAACAGGATGGTGCCATTGCCACACAGCCAACGAAACAATGGCTCTTTTGGGCGAAAAATTCAATGGTCGTGTTATTTCACGTCGTGGCGATCATGTGATTTAACACCGTTGCACTTCTTTCTTTGGGGATATTTAAAAGAAAAGTACACGTCAATAAGCCAAGATCAAATCAAGAGCTAAGGACTGCGCAAGAAAAAAATTATGCATGATTTTAGCCTTATAACTTTCCTCCTATTCCGTTTTTAAAGGCAATTTTTCGTTTATACGTCAATGTCATCAAAAAACCACGTAGGTAAAATTAACTCATTGTACTAGATATACGAATATATTTAAATATGGATAGACAATAAAAAGAACGTGAACGGATCATCAAACATTTCTAAGAACATTAATATTTTCCACAAAAAAACAATTGCTAGGAAGGCAGTAATGTCCCGCATTAGGTTTATAGAGTCACAAGAAGACTTAAGGAGCTCTTAACAATAAATAGGAAACCTGTCAGCGGCAGAAAAAAAGGGGGGTTTTCAGACCCACGAAAGATAAGGAAAATAATAGAAATTTTAAAAAAGATGCCTAACGTTTCGGAAAGAAATAATGCAGACATGACAAATTGCTCGAAGACTTTTGTAAAAAAAAAATTGAAAAAGAAACTTATAAGAGTTTGAAAATTGCAATGGAATTTTCTGTCAAAGTATGGTTGATGAATCATAGGTGATGAGATTTACGTGTTATCTGACTTTTTCCAAATGCAGTGGCAGGAGTTTTAAAATTCTAATAGTGGGGCGGAATATTATAGAAGAGTTCCGTGTACAAAAGAAGTCAACGATTTCTCCAAAAGTTTTTAGTATAGCTAGCTATTTGCACATGTGGAGAAACAAACAGCATAGTCCTAGCCATGGGAGCCATAAATACTGAATGGTATCTCAAAGAATGCCTACGAAAGGGGTTACTTTCATTGATAAGATAATACAACGTCTTTAAATTTTCCTGGCCCGATCTCGCGTCTTGTATATACAGCAAAAGGGCAATTGAGTGGTACTAGCCGAATAACATTTTAGTACGAATAATGGCTAATCAAACTAACTGCTCGGAAGTACATCCAGAAGAAAAATATTCGGCCTTAGTTGAAAGGAAGTTAAGGGCCTCTGAAATAAAAGCAAATTATATCACTTGGTTCAAAAGAATGTGTGCCACATGCTCCAATAAAGTACCAAACACAACTATTAAAGTCTGATGAAAGGGATTTCAGCAATACTCAAAATTTTCTGTAAAAAATAGTTAAGTTACATTTAAACTCAAAATTTTTAATAACAAGTAAGAAAGTTCAGTCGGGTAAACCGAATTATGAATCACCTACCTTGAGTCCCAAAAAATATTCGTAAATTTATTTATTTTTTGTTTTAGTCATATTATTATCAATTTAAATTACATTTAATAACTTTAGAGTAGGTATTAAAGTTATAAGCTCTTAAGTTTTGGTACAAAATAGTCAATTTGTGTGGAAGATACTAAACGGGGCATGCCAATAACGCCCACTTTTCTCTGGACTCCAAGTACTATAGATGCATTAAACTGTACAAAATTAGTAGTATTATTAGTATTTGTATGAACTGTAGTATTAGTATTTGTATGAACTGATATTAAAGTTTTTAGCAGTTAACTTTTGGTTCAATATGGTCCATTTGTGTGAGAGGTTCCAAAAGGGGCATGCCAACAACGCCCATTTTTCTCCAGATTCTATGTACTATAAATGCATTACATTGTACAAAATTTCAAGTACTTCTATGCACTGGTATTAAAGTTATTAGCTGTTTACTTTTGGTGCAAAATGGTCCATTTGTGTGGGAGGTACCAAAAGGGGCATGGCAACTTCGCCCATTTTTTTTTGAGCTGTTAGCGAGTAATAAACTAATACTATGTGTGGAATTTCAGAAGATTCAAGTAAGTAGTATAGAAGTTATTAAAGAACCAATATTTCCCTAAATATTAATCCTTTGTGGGGGAGGTACTAGAACGAGTGGACCACTATGGCCCATCTTCTAACTTAGTCGGAGAGGGGGAAAAATATCAATCAGTTAATCCTTCGAGAGTTATCGTGCGCACCAGCCAGCAGACAGACAGACTGACGGACAATGCTCATTCGACTTCAAATCAGGGATGTAACGAATATTCGCATTCGCATAAGCGAACGCGAATTATTCGCATAATTTTAACTTTCGCATTCGCAAAAACCATCTTCAGATTATTCGCTTTCGCAAAAATATATTGCAGTATTCGCTTCCATTTGTTAAAAGTGTTAAAACTCTTATTCCCTTCACACAATTTGAAGAAATTAATACCAATGAAAACCTCTGCCACTTCTCTTCAAAACAGTTGAAAAAATATGGTTGTCCTTTTAGTAACAGGAGGTAAAAATATGGAAAACATTCTTAATACTTGAATATTCTTGAAAAGTATCAATTCAGCTCCCAAAATTTGTTGGTACTAAAGGGCCAAACTATTATTCGCATTTGCTTTCGCAAAAATGCCTATTTTACTATTCGCATTCTCATTCGCTTTCCCTAAAGTCACTTTCGTTACATCCCTTCTTAAAATGACCCAAATCGGATATCCGCCGAATATACTTAGGGTCTTAGGTCACTCCTTCGATGTGTTACACTTTTGGCTCGTAGCAAATGATATACTTGTATACCCTCCTCTCAAAGGTGAGGGGACAATGAATAAAGTCCATATATTTTGGGGACTCTCGTACCAAAACAATAAAAATATAAAATTGAAAATCGAATGTAGGAAAAGTTACCATATTTTACAGATATGTAATTATATTTTATATGTACTTTAATATAGAGTAGTCTCTTAATCCAAGAATGAACCTTGTGAGCATTAAGGGTTTAAAATAAAGTTGTACTCTCCGCCCAACTTTAGACTGTCATTTTTTGATTTTTATCCCCTCACTTTAGAGAGGAGGGTATATATCAGTTGCTATGAGCCAAAAGTGTAACACATCGAAGGAGTGACCTAAGACCCTAAGTATGTTTGGTGGAAATCCGTTTTGGGTCATTTTAAGTCATTTGAGCAATGTCCGTCCGTCTGTCTGTCTGCTGGCTGGTGCGCACGACAACTCTCGAAAGAAGTAACCAATTGACTTCAAATTTGGTATGCGGTAATATTTTTCTCTATCCCCGGCTAAGTTCGATGATGTGCCATATTGGTCCACTCATTCTAGTACCTCCCCCACAAAGTGTTAACTTTTAGTGAAGTATTGATTCTTTAATATCTTCTATACTACTTACTCGAATCTTCTGAAATTTCACACATAGTATTAGTTTGCTAATAGCTAACACGTCAAGAAAAATTAGCGAATTGGCCACTCCGCTTTTGGTACCCCCCACACGAATGGACCATTTTGCACCAAAAGTTAACTGCTTATGGCTTTATTATCAGTTCACACAAGTTTTGTACAGTGTAATGCTTTTATAGTGCCTAGAGTCTAGAGAAAAATGGGCGTTATCGGCACGCCCCTTTTGGTACCTCCCACACAAATGGACCTTTTTGCACCAAAAGTTAACAGCTTTGAAATTTAATACCAGTGCATACAAGTACTAGAAATTCCATACAGTTTAGTGCTTTCATAGTACCTAGAGTCCAGAGAAAATAGCCGTTATTGGCACGCCCCTTTTGGTACCTCCCACACAAATGGACCATTTTGTACCAAAAGTAAACAGCTTTTAACTTTAATACCAGTACATACTTTAAAGTTATTAACTGTGATTTAAATTGATAATAATTTAATTAAAACAAAGAAATATATAAATTTGAGAAATTTTTTTGTGGCTCAAGGTGAGGTGATTCATAAGTCGGTTTACCCGACTGAACTTTCTTAATTGTTTTTATCTAATTTGGCATTCCTAACATATGTAGACGCAGACGTATTCCTATTTGAGCATTACAATGACACGAGCCAAACTAGACAAAAATATACACAGACATACATATGTACGTCATATATGCAATAGGTACGGGCATTCAAATACGTTGATACGAGTAGAACGAATATATAAATATATAAGTGTATGTCATCTGAATGTGTTGTCACTTAGTTACGCCAGCACATACATATGCGCACATACATACATAAATATTTGGTTGTTTGCTGGGGAAATCAGTTGCCCAAAGCCGAACGAATGAATTTATGCGACAGTACCTTTGGAGAGAAATTTAAAAATTGAATTTCCATATTGCTACAGCTCATAAATTGTTGTGCTTTCGTATCTGTCTTTTTTTCTTTTTTTAATTCACAAATCCTCACATGTGGAAGACACATGAGTTGTCTGCGTATTGACATCCTTTTGGAATTTTAATGTGCAGTCATAGTTCCTTTTTAAGGTCATAGATGAAGAAATCTTAAAGGATTAGTGAATTCCAGAAAAAATACATTAAAATACAATAAAATGTCAAGAGTCACAGAAACAGTAAACTTCAGTGTTTGGGCATTTTAATTATTATTGGTGTTAGATCAAGAAATCTTAAAGGATTAGTGAATCCCAGAAAAAATACAATAAAATGAGCATTATGATTTTAATTATTATTAATTTTGTAATTCACCACAACGATATTAATAAGCATAAAATCTTTAAATTATTCTTTTCTATCACACCTCTTTCCCCCGCTCCTCCCATCAATCCGCCAACCACAAATCATATCGGCAAAAATTATCACGATTTCAATAACTTATTCAAAACTTAAACGCTTCTGTTTAAGTTACCGTTTGCTTAGAGGAATTTCTTATGGCATCCGCTTCGTCTTAGAAAACTTTATCTATCGTTCTCTATCACCAACACACACACACAGAAAAAAACAGGAAAATACCGAAACTATCAGTATTCAAAGTTTTCCATAATATTATTAATGACAGCTTAAATACTTTTCAAAAGTAATGAAAAACCCGACTATAAACGGGGAAAATCTATGGCTTCGGTATTGGTGTCTGTCCTGAGTGTGCCTCTGTGTGTGTTTGTACACCTAGAGAAAAGTGTCAAAATCAGACAGTTTTTCTCTGCGGCCACTGCCTCTGCCACTGCTACTGCTTTGCTTTGGCTCCAACACATAATGGAGATGAAGAAAAGAAATCATTTTTCACGAATATATCTAACGTATTGACGGTAAACTGGTTACAAACGCTTAGGTTTTGCCGCAATCCACTAACATAAGGCAAGATAATGTATTTCTTACTGCTTGTAATATTTCTCAAAGAAGCAATAACTGTTAACACTCAAAGAAAAATATCTGTAATCGCTTAATATGTATATTATTTATAAATGGGGGCAAGTGGTTTGTAAGAGCATCATGGAAAAACTACACACAGATAAAGTCATATTCTCAGAGCTTTCTATAAGGAACAGTACAATCAATTATTACGGTTATCATGATTAATAAGTACTAAAGTTAGTACTGTTTTTAATAACCTCACCCAGAAAAAATATTTCCCGCTAATTATTGTAGTTGTCACCACCAGTGTCGCCAGAAATGACGATTAATCGTTTTTTGGCAATTTTTAAATGTCAAAAATTGGAAATGACATTTTGGCGACTTTTGTCTTGAAATTACGATGTGCTTGACATTTCCATTCATCTCTTGAGCATGAAAACTAGACACTATGCAACAAAATTTTTGTTGAAGGGCTGTACATAACATTTGTTGGTGTAATATGGAAAATTTTATGGAACTTTTTTTTTAATTTTTCTTTAAAATTCCCATATTCTTGGAGGGTGTATTTAGTATTTGTACCATATTTAATGAAGTGTATGATAGATAAAGCCGAGATACACATTAAATTAAAGGAAATTATGAGGACTACTAATGTTAACAATGACTTTCACGTGGAAACAGAAGTTACGTAACTGTCGTTAAACAATTAGAAAAAAAAGGCATTTTTTTAAATCGTTTTTTGCTGGAACGATATAGTATTAATGTTTTGGTCGCTATCATCTTGAGAAAAATGAACGAAGTTGCCACGCCCCCTTTGGTACCGCCCATATAACTTATAACGGCTTATAACTTTGATTCCAGTCCACACAAATAATTAAAATTTTGTGGAGCGCAATGCCTTTACAGTACCTAAAGTCTTGTGCAAAATGGGCGTTATTGCCACGGCCATTTTGGTACCTCTCATACAAATGTACCATTTTTATTTTGATTTGAAAAAGATAGCTCTTAACGAGGGCTAAAATATTGCTCATGGGTGTCAAGGTCGTAGGTCGACTGAAAAGTGTTTTTTTTTTGGATTTTAAAAAATGGAAAGTTGCAATTGAAGAACGATTATTTTGATAATAAAACTAAATAATTTGTAAACGTTGTTCTTGCGTATATCTCTCCATAATGAAATTGTAAACACTACTGAATACAATGAAAAACAAATGACAGATCATGACATATTACAAATGGCCGAAACGTCACTTCAAAATCAGATCATCCCTATTGGATCATATCATCCCGTTACTTAGGGTCTTAGGTCACCCCTTCGATGTGTTACAATTTTGAATTTAATTTTTGCCTATAAATTTTATAAAAAAAGATGCTAAATGGTAAAATAAGATATCGCTTAAAAAAAATATTTAAAAAATATAATAAAATTGAAAAAAATTCATTTGGCGTTTAACGAAACCTTTAATTGCTCTTGAACGCCTGCACCGATTTTTAAAAAGTTTCCTTTGAAAGAGAATGTAACGGGACATTTTTTAAATTGTTTTTTATACCCTACACCACACTGTGGTACAGGGTATTATGACTTTGTGCATTTGTTTGTAACACCCAAAAGGAGAAGAGATAGACCCATTGTTTATTATACCGATCGACTTGTAATCACTTTCTGAGTCGATTTAGCTATGTCCGTCTGTCTGTCCGTCTGTCTGTAGACGTATTCTTGTAATCAAGTGCAGGTCGCAATTATGGTCCGATCTCAACGAAACTTTGCACATATCTTTTTTTAGGCCCAAGGACGATCCCTATTGAATTTGGTTAAAATCGGTTCAGATTTACATATAGCTCCCATATATATGTACCTCCGATTTGGCATATATGCACTGTATAAGCAACATTTTGTAACCGATTTGTACAAAAATTGACAGAGAGTAGTCTCGTGATACACTTAGATACAATACAAAATTTGGGGGAAATCGGTTCAGATTTATATATAGCCCCCGTATATATGTTGCACCCGATTTGACATGTAAGCGCTGTAGAAACTGTATTTTATATCCAATCAGTACGAAATTCGGTAGAAAGAGGTTTCTTATTACATGAAGGAATACTGCCAAATTCGGAGAAAATCGGTTCAGATTTAGATATAGCCCCCATATATATGTTAGCACCGATTTGACATTCAATCGCTGTAGAGACTGTATTTTATATCCGATCAGTACGAAATTCGACAGAAAGAGGTTTCTATTTTACATGAATGAGTATTCAGGGAAAATCGATTCAGATTTATATATAAGCTCCATATATATGTTCCTCCTGATTTGGTTACAAAGCGCTATAGAAGTTGTACTTTACTTCCGATCATTACAAAATTCTCCAGAAAGATGTTTCTCAATTTAGGAACGAATATTGCTTAATTTAGCTATTATCGGTTCAGAATTAGATATATCTGCATATATATGTTCTTACCCATTTACCAATTATTCCAAATTATTATCGCAGTAACCCTTATCGCATTGTTAGGGAGGTGTAGGGTATTATATAGTCGGCCCCGTCCGACTTTCTGCCTTTCCTTTCTGGTTTTATCTTTAATTTTATAAATTGCTCACCCTTTAGATTTTTTAAAATTTACTCCGAATATGCACCAGAATCTCCAAAATCCAAAACAGTAATTGGATTTTTGAGTAATCAATATTTGTAAAAGTTATGGACGAAATACTAAGATAGGTCTGGCAATTTTAGATATCTTTCTTCTTTAAAAAAAAATCCTTAAAAAATGGCCCTTTATGTCCTCTTCAAGCGACGTAAATTGTTTTAAAAATCGGTTCAACCGTTCAGTAGAATTTAAAAATGTCGTAAAATATAAAAATGAACTTTTCTCAGTTTTTTTTAAATCTCAAATACACATAAAATTTAAAAAAAAAATAAAAAAATTACTGCGATATCTTATTTTCTATTTAGCAAGTTTTTATTAACTTTTTAGGCAAAAATAAAATTCATAGATTAATATTAAAAATTCTGACCCAATCCTAGGAATATCATATGTATAAGGAACATATATTTGCCCTAATTTTGAGCTACCTAGCATTATTGTTGTGGTTCAAGAATATTAATATTTCATAGCGCAAATGGCCCAAAATATTTTATTTTTACAAACACTCTGAGAAACTACACCAAATACATACGATATTGACAATTTGACGCAATTTTTGTGGCCTCATTTTAACGATATTGATTCAAATTCGTCTGGCAAAACTGGTCACCATTATCTTATTTGCAGGAGTAATTTACAATTGATATGTAGAACTGTAAAATGATTACCGCAATCATTTTTCTGTTGTATGAATCAACTGATAGTAAAATCTATTAATACAATGCTTCTGTTAGAAACAAAAATGTGATTGCTATAATCATTTTAATGTTGTGCCGATCAAATAATGATCAATGCAATTAAAATGATGGTTTTGTCATCTACAAAAATACGGTTGTAGAAAATATTAGTTATCACAACAAAAGCTATTTTTCTGTGTGTGAGTCAGGGACGTATCCAGGGGGGAGGGCACGGGTGCCCGCCCCCCCCCCCCCCCCCCGAAATGTTTTAAACATAGGCATAAACTATTTAAAATTTTCAAAATCACTCAAAAAAAATAAAACACGACAAATATTTGGAAAGCAGTTCAAAAAAAAACAATATAAAAGCGTTAAAAATGTTAAAAGTAAAATATGAAAAGTGCGTGTTTCATGATTTGTTGTACAATTTATTTTACTCTGGCTCTCTCTCTTGTCGTCACTGTTTTGATGATTCACTGGACTGAACAAACAGCCACACATTTCTGCTGAGAGTGAAATAATTGACATATTTCTTTCAAAAATTCGAAGATTACATTTTTAACTCTTACGTATTTTATTATAAAAAGTTTTAATGATCACGTACTAAAGTACATATTTATATTTAGGAATAAAATTCGCATAAAAAACTAAGGAACTTAACTTCCCTTACCTACACAATAAACGCAACTTTATAATTGTTTATTTTTGTTATGAAAAAAAGGTTGGGCCCCTCCCGAATCAAAGTCCGGGATACGTCCCTGGTGTGAGTAACAGCGACTATAACTCGGCCAATATTATTGTGGTGAATTAACTGCGGTTCATTCACCTGACCGATTTAAAAACAATTTCATCTAATTGAAATCGTCTTGGTAGCAGGTGATTTGCAAAAAAAAACTAATACAATAAGTGAGCGTTACAAACAATTTCCCAATGTCACAGTAAACCCTCGTATGACCACTTAGAATCATTTCAAAAACACATTTTTTCATTCATTATATTTCTAAGGCTGGTACATGGTGGTCAGATCTGTTATCACCTCTATCAAAGTGTTGCTAATGTACTGACAATAACAGATTGTTAGCGAAAGGTAAATTGTCAGTTCAAAAGATTGCAAGTAACAATTCCATATTTTTACAATATACTCGTATTTTGTAAATATCGGGTGTTTTTTTTTAGGGGTATAGAACTTCGAATTGAAATAAAACACAAGAAAATCGTTTTAAGGTCCATCAATTTGGCTTTGTTGGAAGGATAATTTTATGCCATTAATGTTTAAATATGATTTCGGGCATGTGGCCGCCGTGGCTGGCTCGAATAAAGCCAATTCTACAGGTCCAATTTTCAACCACTTTTTCGAGCATATGGGGCCGTATGTCGGCAATAACGCCACGAATGTTGGCTTCCAATTCCCCTAACGTTTCTGGTTTGTTGGCGTAGACGAGCGACTTCACATATCCCCAAAGAAAATAATCCAATGGTGTCAAATCACACGATCTTGGTGGCCAATTGACAGGTCCATTCCGCGAAATTATGCACTCATCGAATGTTTCCTTCAATAAATCGATTGTGACGTGCGCTGTGTGGCATGTAGCGCCGTCTTGTTGGAACCACAACTCATCCACATTCATGCCATCCAATTCGGGAACAAAATAGTCGGTTATCATGGCTCTATACCGGTCTCCATTAGCTCTCCACAGCTCCAATTGCTGTGCACGGTGGCGAATCGATTCATTCGGGTCCTCTTCAACACTTTGCTCTACAGCGGCAATTGTTTCTTCGGTGCGCACTGTTCGACGTCTCTGCGGATGCGTATTATCACATAGAGTAAACGTAGTGCGAAAACGATCCATGGTTAACCGAATTAATTGCTCTGATGGACGATTATGTCGACCATAAAATGGACGGAGCTTGCTTGGTAAACTTCGCGAACTGAACCATTATTTTCGAAATAAATTTGCACGATTTGCAAGCGTTGTTCTTTTGTCAACCTGTTCATGATGAAATGGCAAACCAAACTGAACATAAATGACATTAGAGTTTCCAGATTTGACCACAAAATGCCAGTTTTATCTCTATTCGAAAACAAAGCTGTAAAAAAAACACCCGGTATTTATAGGAAGGGTTGCCAATAAAAATATTTTATAGAATGTGCTAATAATAAAATTTTTCTCTGACAATGACGCCACTGTCACATACATAGACTTCGCAAATATTACAATGTACTGACAATGACTTTTCTTACAACGTTGCAAGACAAAAATTTTATAATCACACGGTTGCATTTTTTGACATTTTGCTGACAACATGTAAGATCTGAACACCGAGTATACCAGCTTTTAGATCGAAGCTAATATTCTGAATCTAAAGTCATTCAAACTCAATCCATGTCCTTCTGTCTATCCATTCCAATATTTTTATGATCCAAATGCAGACAGAATCTTTCCCTGGATTATGGTCGATCTTTATTGTAAAAAGACTTGGCACGACAATAGGCGTATACGTTATTTAAATTTCAAAATTAATATAGAATTGACCATACGCATCGATGTCCAATACAGATCACTTGCCTTTTGAAAGTACTGATGTTTCTTGTGAACTGTTAATACAGCATTATCACGAAATTTTGCACTTTTGAGCCTGAGGTCTTTCTAAGATGATTATGAAAATGTAGGTCCATTGTAGTTGTGAGGACTTGTCGGTGGCCCATCAAAGTTCGCCACCTTAGGTATATAAAATATTACTACTGCTGCTAAGCTGCAAATTTGCCCCGATTGTAAAGTTTTTTTCAATATAAATACGGGCATATATTATAACATCTACAAAAAAACTTCGTGTCTGGACTATCTCCTTTAGTTTATGTGATATTTGAATTAAATTTTTTTCTCTTTTTGGCAAATTTTTTTTATGTGCTTCGATCATTGCAAACTTTAGTAATGACATTTAAATGACATTGGTGACTAGAGGAGAACATTTCTAAATAAAACAGAATAATATTGAGTGCAAATAATAGGTTCCAATCAAAAGATATATGGCATTAAAATTAATATTTGGAAAAACGCAATTTTTACGTGTTTTCAAAACAGACCTTATTATTTTGGTTACAAAATTATGTTTTGAAAAGGGGATTTTGGTTATAAAATTATGTTTTGAAAAGGGGATGTCATTCTTTTTATTTGGCCCAATGCTCCACACTGGAACAAAAGGAATAAATATTTATGCATATGTCATTTTCTTTATTCAAAAAAAAATCAAGAACAAATATTTTTTAAAAATTGTTCAAATTTGTTTAATATTTCTTTGTTAATGTTTGTATGTGTACCTATAACTCACAAAAAAGTCTTTATCATTCAATAAGGAAAGGGGTTAGAACATTATAGAGAAATAATACAACTTATGGAACATTTTCTCCCTGACATAGACATTTCGGTATTTGAGTCTAAAATTTGGTAATATTTACATCAGTATTTTTAACATATTTCCGAAAATTTGGGTATATATAATGTTGTAACATAAATACTGTTACAACTTTGAACACACTATAGCGTCTGTTTGTAACGTGAATTTAAAATTGTTTCAGTTTTTACCATGGAGTGGTCTGACACTGAGAACCGCATCGCTGTTATAGCGCTTTTTAAGTGTGGAATAAATAAAAGCGACATTTTCAAAACGCTCCGCCCGCAGAGGATTAGTCGTATGTTCGTCTACCGGAACGAGAAGACTGGAGATGTCAAAGACCGCCACCGGTCGGGACGGCCTCGTACTG
This sequence comes from Eudasyphora cyanicolor, assembly GCA_963930755.1. Classification (NCBI taxonomy): domain Eukaryota; kingdom Metazoa; phylum Arthropoda; class Insecta; order Diptera; family Muscidae; genus Eudasyphora; species Eudasyphora cyanicolor. Next base: position 19,797,096 of record OZ005734.1, read on the forward strand.
TTCGAACGCCGCAGTCAATCGAAGCCGTCAAGTCAAGAATTTTGCGAAATCCGCCACGAAAACAGAAAATCATGGCCCATGAGATGAATATTACGCAAAAATCCATGAGTCGAATTATCAAAAACGACTTGCAACTTGGGGCTTTCAAACTGCAGCTTTAAAAAAATGGGAAAGAAAAATGTAAACGTCTTTTGGTGAAGCACGCTGATAACTTACATAGAAAAATCTTTTTCACTGATGGAAAAATTCTTACCGTGTAAAAAAAATACACAGTGCAACAGTCAAAAAACCAAAAACCGCGATACTATTTTTCTTGTAGGTCTTGGCGAATAGAACAACGTTTGTTCTATGAAATTTACCGGACACCCCCAAAATCCGGATTTAAGGGAAAAAACCGATTTTCTTGCTTTTTAATGAAACTCAATTGCAAACGGATTTTTAAGAGACTTGTTCCATTTTTGTACTTATAATATATACTATATACGTAAATTAATTGATAGTACGGTTATCTCACAATATAATTGGTAAAAACATTGCCTAAACTAGAAAATGCCGGACAAAAATGGAAAAAATTTGTTTGTAGGACAAATAAACCTATATTACTACAACTTCAAATAAACAAAATATACATCCTTCGAAAAGTCTAATTCTCTTCTTTCCAAATTATTTTAGAGATTGATAATCGGTTAATAATTAACAATGTTATAGGCGTTCAAGTGAAAAAAGGCAAGAGGTTTTTTACCCTTAAATCCGGATTTTGGGGGTGTCCGGGAAATTCCAAAAAAAGATTCGTGTTTTACTCGACAAGACCTACAGGAAAACGAGGTAAAAACCAGTAAGGAAAGGCTAAAGTCGGGCGGGGCCGACTATATAATACCCTACACCACTCTCGTAATATTGAATAACTCTGAAATATAAATTTTGTAATTCATATATAAATTGTTTATTCTAAATTTCAAAACGATTGGATGTATAGAACTAAAGGGCCAAATCGGACGAAACATATATATGGGAGCTATAGCTAAATCTTAACCGATTTTCTTCAAATTCGGCAATGTTGGTTCATGGATCAAGAAACTCTACCATTCTAAATTTCAAAACGATTGGATGTAAAATACAGCTTCTATAAGACAAAAGGGCCAAATCGGACGAAACATATACATGGGAGCTATAGCTAAATCTTAACCGATTTTCTTCAAATTCAGTAGTGTTGGTTCATGGATCAAGAAATTCGACCATTCTAACTTTCAAAACGATTGGATGTAAAATACAGCTTCTATGTATAGAACTAAAGGGCCAAATCGGACAAAACATATATATGGGAGCTATAGCTAAATCTTAACCGATTTTCTTCAAATTCGGCAATGTTGGTTCATGGATCAAGAAACTCTACCATTCTAAATTTCAAAACGATTGGATGTAAAATACAGCTTCTATAGGACTAAAGGGCCAAATCGGACGAACGATATATATGGGAGATATATCTAAATCTGAACCGATTTCAACCGGGATCAATAGGGATATTTACGGCTGCGAAATACTCTAAACTGCAAAATTTCAGAACGATCGGAGTGAAATTGCGACCTGTAGTCGACGAACAACTTTACATGGACAGACAGACGGACGGACGGACTCGACTCAGCTAGTGATTCTGAGTATATCGGTATACTTTAAGGTGGGTCTAGCTGTGTTGTTTTCAGGTGTTACAAACATCTGCCGTGAAACAAACTTATAATACCCTGTACCACAGTGTGGTGTAGGGTACAAATAGTATCGCGTCATTTGCTTCTCAACATGAGTTTATTTTGTCGCACTGTGTTATGAAACAAAATGTGTATGAACGGTCATGTATGGAAGCATCTGAACTGATTCCACGGGTCAAAAAGGCCATCATCCAGCTTCAGTCATGGTTTGGTGGGGTGTCTCTTACGATGGGGTCACTGACTTGCATTTCTGTGAACAAGGGGTCAAAACATCGGCCAAAATTGACCAAGAAACCGTTTTAGAAGCTGTAGTGAAGCCACTTAACCCTTCTATATTCCAAAACCAGGCATGTACTGCGCCGGCCCATAAGGCTGAAACGACCCATACATGGCTTCGAAACAATCTACCTTCTTTCATTCTACTTTCATTTCATCTGAAGAATGGCCCTCTGGAAGCCCTGATTTAAACCCTAATTGTGGACACTTTTCGAGGACATGGTCTGCCACAAAAGATTCCCCAGCATCAATTCTCTTAAGACTGCTTTGATTCGTGCTGTGGACACTTTCCCAATGGACGAGATGCGTGCGGCTATTGATGATTGATTGGCCAGTGCGACTTAAGGCATGTGTGAAGGCCAAATGTGGACATTTCGAATGAATGCTTGCTTTTTGTTTACAATATATATCAATAAATATGTACAACAAATTGGTCCAAAAGCATTCGTTAATTTTAATGTTATCGCATAAAATGTTTGTAACAGTATTTATGTCCCTACTAAGTATATTATTTAGTTTTCATCGTTAATTAAATAAGGAATCCATTAAAAAAATAAAATTATTAATTTGACTGCTAAATTTGTTTACAATAAAAACTAGTACTATAGTTGGCAGTCTTCTCCTCTATGCAATCCCAATAAATACTAATTTTTGTATATATGATATTCTATTTTGCATTGGTGTAAAATGTAGTTATTGTTTCCTCTATAGAATGATTCACATACTAAGTTTGACGTTTAGTTTGCACAGTCTTCAAATAAAACAAGTAGATGTTTGTTTTCCCTCTAAAAACAAATTAAAGACCATCCAGAAATAGACCAGACCGCTGTTATGTTGATTACACTGTGCTACAAAAAAAATATATTTCACAAACTTCCATACTTTACATTACTGTATTTTTGGGTCATGTCACGGATTTTAGTGAAACTTGTTAAAATGGTTATATAAAAAGTTATCAATGTCAGTTGTAAATTATTCAAAAAAATAATAAAAAACAAGCGTATTAAAATTTTAAAATGCTAAAAATTTTGGATTTGAGAAAAACGGGGTTTATTTAAAATTATATATTGTTATCGGTAAAAGCTATCCATATGGGACTTCGTGCTAAATGTTATAAATATTTTCACTCTTAATGAAAAAAAAATAAAAAAAAAATTTAAGAAGAATTGTTTTCCAATATTAAAAAAATGGGGTCAACATTTTTAATATTGACCCCAGTCTGTAGTTTATTTTTGGCTAAAATGTTTATAAGCAGTTACAAATAGGTAAAAAAAGATCTAGTTATAATTTTTTCTTAAAACTATTTTTTTTTGAAAAAAATTTGTGGGCATTTTAATTTTTGAAAAAAATAAAAAAAATAGTTTTTGTGTTTTATGAAATTTGTAATTGCTCTCTACAAGGGGCAAAATTGCCTTTTTTGATATGTTTGAATCGAAAGAAAATATATTTGGAACACAAACGTTGAAATATTATATATTTCTGCGCAAATACATTTTATTTGAAAATTAATAAAATGTATTTGGAACTCATATATTAATATATTAGAACCAAATATGTATATTTGCGAACTAATTTTCTCAAACAAAATATTTGTTTAAATACAAATAAAATTATTGTTTATGATATCTCCAAATATATTTTATTTAAAAATAGATATTCAAAACTTTGCTTAATTTTTCGAACTTTTGTTTTAATTCTTACCTCGTTGTGGTAATACACATTTCAGTTAAAATGGCATACACAGTATTATATTAGGTTTTAAAGCACTTATATTTAATTTCTAACTATTCCAAATCATCATTTGTTGTCAATCCTTCAAGTAATTTATTGTTATAAAAGACTTTAATTATAAAGAAATTTTACAAATATTTAAAATTTCTAAATATTAACTTTTTACTGCTGCAAATTTAAAACAATTAAAGTATCGATGTATTTTTATGCAAATAAATCTTTGTTTGAGCAATAATATATCGAAATAAAAAATATTAGGATGTAAACATAGTTTTGTTTAGGACAGCATTCTCCTAAACATATAATATTTGTGTGTGTCAAATATTATATATTGTTATATATTGGATTGTACCCTAAATATATATACAGGGTTGCCCATATTCGACGGACCCACGGACTCGTTGGGCCCATTCCAATCGACGAGGCTTGTCCGCAGGCAACAATCTTTGCGTCAATTGAATTTTGTACGGGAACAAATTCAAATCAACGCGAATAATCCGTTGTAAAGTGGACCGAGCCATGCCCAACTGCTGAGAACGGCGTTTTTGGGATGTTCTTGGGGACCTCTCAACACTGGCTCGTACGGCAGCGATATTCTCGGCCGATCGCCTTGGTCGACTTTTATTTGGCCTCTTCGGATTAGAAAGAGCCTCACCAGTCGAAAATTTTTCGTATAAACGCTTAATGGTGTTCTTAGAAGGCGCACTTCTCACATTTTGTAATATTTTAAAAGCACGTTGACTTGACTTCTTCTGTTGAATGTAAATTTCAACTATTTCAGAGCGCTCGCGTGGCGTGTATTGTTCCATGGTAAAAATCTGCTTGGACTGACGCTTCAAACGCGGTATGTCATTAAGCGATCTGACATCTCTGTCAAAAGTTATGGCGTTGCCAGATGGGTCCGTCGAATATGGGAGACCCTGTATATGTTTCAAGCAGAATATGTTTGGAACAATATACTATAGAAGCCATTTTTTTCAGCGTGTAGGTTGATGAAATTTGCTACAAATACTTGTTATAGTCGCAGGACTTTTGGGATTGCAAATGAACCATTTCGGTCAATGTTTTAATATAACTCCCCCCTAGAGGTAGCTCTCACATATGCAATTTAGACGAAACTTTGCTGCTTGCATTCTATTATGACAAGAATTCATCACAGTTAATACTTTACAAATGAATTTAGCTAAAATATTGCAGCACAGTAAAATTATTTAATATTCATATTTTGTTATAGTCCCTCTATAGATGTCGCTCCCAAATACGTTGGTTTGGCCCATAAACACTACATTTTCTAAGAACTTATGCTGACACTTTGCACAAGGATTAGGCATGGTGGTCACAATGCATGTGATATGCGAATGGATCAGAGAAGACCACCTAATTAAACGAATATCTGATATAAATGTAGCATCTATGAGAATATCAAAATTCTACGCTCAGTGGTATAAGGTATACAGAAGTCGACCTTGCCGCAAATAGTTGACTTTACCATGAGTTTTTTTCAAGCACTAAAGAAGGCTGCTGAAGAAAAATGAAGACTAAAGATATCAGCGGTAAAACCACAAATCTGTAAAAAAGTACAAACTTTTAAATTACGATGAAAATTTGCTGTTGCCCGCAAACATTGTAGAAACGGTAAAGTTTTCAGCTACTTCCGCTGACGCTGTTGGTGGTACGAGAATATATCGGTTGGTCGGATGTTTCGTTTGGTTGCTTGTTGGGTGGAAGGTTGGTTGGTGGGTTGGATGTTCGGATGTTTGGTAGCGACAATTCCCTTTTTCGCCAATTTCGCTTTACCCCGTTTTCTTCTTTGCAGAACTTCTGCTATTTATTATAAGAGTTTTTGCGAGAACAAATTGCGACAGCGGAATAAGAAGGCGAAAAGATTGTTTAAAGCCGTTTTTTCCATTCCATAACACAAAGTTTAATTTTTCAAAAGGCGCATAAATGCCGTGGCGAAAATGTAAATACAGCCGCTAACAACAATGGCAGCGTCCCCTGCCCCCACAGAGGAATTTCCACCTCTCGAATGCCACCCAATTCAAAATCCAACAAAGACTAAGAAGCAAGAAAAAGGACAAGCAATCTTAATATGTATATTCAGTGTACAATGTATGAACAGTCATGGGCATAAGTATGGGTACATAAGCAAAGAAAGGTTGTCTCCGACAACTTTTCTTTTAGAAAAGGTGGTCTCCGACAACTTTTCCTTAAGAAAAGGTGGTTTCCGATAACTTTTCCTTAAGAAAAGCTGGTCTCCCACAACTTTTCGTTAAGAAAAGGTGGTCACCGACAACTTTTCCTTAAAAAAAAAGGTGGTCTCCGACAACTGTTCCGTAAGTAAAGGCGGTCTCAGCAATTTTTCCTTAAAAAAGGAGGCCTCTGACAACTTTTCGTTAAGAAAAGGTGGTCTTTGGCAACTTTTCGTTAAGAAAAGGTGGTCTCTGACAACTTTTCCTTAAGAAAAGGTGGTCTCTGACAACTTTTCCTTAAGAAAAGGTGGTCTCTGACAACTTTTCTTAAGTAAAGCTGGTCTCTAACAACTTTTCATTAAGAAAGGTGGTCTTCAGCAACTTTTCCTTTGAGACAACTTTTCGTTAAGAAAAGGTGGTCTCTGACAACTTTTCCTTAAGACAAGGTGGCCACTGACAACATTTCCTTAAGTAAAGGTGGTCTCTAACAAATTTTCATTAAGAAAGGTGGTCTTCAGCAACTTTTCCTTAAGAAAAGGAGACCTCCGACAACTTTTCGTTAAGAAAAGGCTGTCTCTGACAACTTTTCCTTAAGAAAAGGCTGTCTCTGACAACTTTTCCTTAAGAAAAGGCTGTCTCTGACAACTTTTCCTTAAGAAAAGGCTGTCTTTGACAACTTTTCCTTAAGAAAAGGTGGTCTCTGACAACTTTGCCTTAAGTAAAGGTGGTCTCTTTCATTAAGAAAAGGAGGCCTCTGAGAAGGTGGCCTCTGACAACATTTCCTTAAGTAAAGGTGGTCTCTAAGAAATTTTCATTAATAAAGGTGGTCTTCAGCGTCTCTGACAACTTTTCCTTAAGAAAAGGCTGTCTATGACAACTTTTCCTTAAGAAAAGGTGGTCTCTGGCATTTTTTCCTTAAGAAAAGGTGGTCTCTGACAACTTTTCCTTAAGAAAAGGTGGTATCCGACAACTTTTCCTTAAGAAAAGGTGGTCTCCGACAACTTTTCCTTAAAAGTGGTCTTCGGCAACTTTTCCTTAAGAAAAGGCGGTATTCTGCAATTTTCCTTAAGAAAAGGTGGTCTTCGACAACTTTTCCTTACGAAAAGGTGGTCTCCGATACTTTTCCTTACGAAAAGGTGGTCTCCGACAACTTTTCCTAACGAAAAGGTGGTCTCCGACAACTTTTCCTAACGAAAAGGTGGTCTCCGACAACTTTTCCTAACGAAAAGGTGGTCTCCGACAACTTTTCATAACGAAAAGGTGGTCTCCGACAACTTTTCCTAACGAAAAGGTGGTCTCCGACAACTTTTCCTAACGAAAAGGTGGTCTCCGACAACTTTCCTTTACAAAAAGGTGGTCTCCGGCAACGTTTCCTTAAGAAAAGGTGGTCTCCGACAACTTTTCCTTAAGAAAAGGTGGTCTCCGACAACTTTTCCTTAAGAAAAGGTGGTCTCCGACAACTTTTCCTTAAGAAAAGGTGGTCTCCGACAACTTTTCCTTAAGAAAAGGTGGTCTCCGACAACTTTTCCTTAAGAAAAGGTGGTCTCCGACAACTTTTCCTTAAGAAAAGGTGGTCTCCGACAACTTTTCCTTAAGAAAAGGTGGTCTCCGACAACATTTACTTACGAAAAGCTAGTCTCTGACAACTTTTCCTTAAGAAAAGGTGGTCTCCGACTTTATATAAATTTTTAAACTGCATTTTAGCTTACTGTACAAGTACTTATGTGCACGACTGTTGACATGGATGTGTCGCTGAAGTTGATGCGAATGCAAATGCTTTGGAAAAACTATTCCCCATTTGCATACAGATCGCGCAGTATCCTCCTGCGCTGTCTCCTTCCTCCATATACATCCCGGCGTTGCACACGCCACATGCCGAGCAAAAGAACGACATACAAATTGAAGTGAATTTTCTTTTAGATTTCGATTTTAATAATATTCATATATCAGTCGTTTTGCAAGAACATGAAGACGAACGAACGAAGAAGAAGGCAAAGGAGAATATTTCAAAAGTATTTCATTCTTGCAAATGCGAACAGATTTCACCTCCATCTGTTAATCCCTGAAGTGACATAAGGTCTCCGACAACTTTTCCTTACGAAAAGATGGTCTCCGACAACTTTTCCTTACGAAAAGGTGGTCTCCGACAACATTTCCTTATGAAAAGCTAGTCTCTGACAACTTTTCCTTAAGAAAAGGTGGTCCCTGACAACTTTTTCTTAAGAAAAGATGGTCTCTGACAGCTTTTCAATAAGAAAAGATGGTCTCTGACAAGTTTGCCTTAGGAAAAGATGGTCTCCGACAACTTTTCCTTAAGAAAAGGTGGTATCCGACAACTTTTCCTTAAGAAAAGGTGGTCTCCGACAACTTTTCCTTAAAAGTGGTCTTCGGCAACTTTTCCTTAAGAAAAGGCGGTCTTCTGCTATTTTCCTTAAGAAAAGGTGGTCTCCGACAACTTTTCCTAACGAAAAGGTGGTCTCCGACAACTTTTCCTAACGAAAAGGTGGTCTCCGACAACTTTTCCTAACGAAAAGGTGGTCTCCGACAACTTTTCCTAACGAAAAGGTGGTCTCCGACAACTTTTCCTAACGAAAAGGTGGTCTCCGACAACTTTTCCTAACGAAAAGGTGGTCTCCGACAACTTTTCCTAACGAAAAGGTGGTCTCCGACAACTTTTCCTAACGAAAAGGTGGTCTCCGACAACTTTTCCTAACGAAAAGGTGGTCTCCGACAACTTTTCCTAACGAAAAGGTGGTATCCGACAACTTTTCCTAACGAAAAGGTGGTCTCCGACAACTTTTCTTTACAAAAAGGTGGTCTCCGACAACTTTTCCTTAAGAAAAGGTGGTCTCCGACAACGTTTCCTTAAGAAAAGGTGGTCTCCGACAACGTTTCCTTAAGAAAAGGTGGTCTCCGACAACTTTTCCTTAAGAAAAGGTGGTCTCCGACAACTTTTCCTTAAGAAAAGGTGGTCTCCGACAACTTTTCCTTAAGAAAAGGTGGTCTCCGACAACTTTTCCTTAAGAAAAGGTGGTCTCCGACAACTTTTCCTTAAGAAAAGGTGGTCTCCGACAACTTTTCCTTAAGAAAAGGTGGTCTCCGACAACTTTTCCTTAAGAAAAGGTGATCTCCGACAACTTTTCCTTAAGAAAAGGTGGTCGCCGACAACTTTTCCTTAAGAAAAGGTGGTCTCCGATAACTTTTCCTTAAGAAAAGGTGGTCGCCGACAACTTTTCCTTAAGAAAAGGTGGTCGCCGACAACTTTTCCTTAAGAAAAGGTGGTCTCCGACAACTTTTCCTTAAGAAAAGGTGGTCTCCGACAACTTTTCCTTACGAAAAGGTGGTATACGACAACCTTTCCTTGCGAAAAATTTGTCTCTGACAACTTTTCTCTTTAGAAAAGGAAACTTTCGTTTTGCAAACTTTATATAAACTCTTAAACTGCATTTTAGCTTACTGTACAAGTACTTATGTGCACGACTGTTGACATGGATGTGTCGCTGAAGTTGATGCGAATGCAAATGCTTTGGAAAAACTATTCCCCATTTGCATACAGATCGCGCAGTATCCTCCTGCGCTGTCTCCTTCCTCCATATACATCCCGGCGTTGCACACGCCACATGCCGAGCAAAAGAACGACATACAAATTGAAGTGAATTTTCTTTTAGATTTCGATTTTAATAATATTCATATATCAGTCGTTTTGCAAGAACATGAAGACGAACGAACGAAGAAGAAGGCAAAGGAGAATATTTCAAAAGTATTTCATTCATGCAAATGCGAACAGATTTCACCTCCATCTGTGAATCCCTGAAGTGACATAATATCACCTCGTCGAGGTAAATGATAATTAATTTTCTTTTGACTTCATAAAGTGCTCAAGCGAGCGAACAAACTAGAGAGAGAGAGGCCAAAAAACACTTCAAACTGAACAGAAAGCGTTTTTCACTTGTTTACTAAGCGTTCGTGCGTTCCATCGCTCCGCACATCGTACTGCAGCAGACAGATGACTAAGGAAACTGGCAAATGGTCTCCGCGACTCCTTGTCAGGGACGCGCCCCTTAATGGCACAACATCTTGTGAATATCTACTTCACTACTCATTACGGGTAGAGATACTACTTCGCTGCGGAATACTTCAGAGGTGAACCAACTGAGATAAATGTGGGATGTCAGTGGGATAATGGCAAATAAGCTAATAAGCAAGTGAAGAAAAGCTAAATACTATATGATGTCCTATTAATTTTTCTGAAAAAGAAAATATATATTTGCCTAAAATTTTAACCGATTGTTTTCCAATTCGTTTGCGTTGGGTCTCATTTCTTCGGATCAGGGATTGAAATTTCTCAAGAGACTCAAATTTAGCTTGGAAAAATTTGTTTACCTAATACACAATTTAGTCATCTTGCCGTGCCCAAGTTGGTGCGCCACTGCTAATGCATAACTTAAAATGTCTGGTATGTCATTCTAATTAAGAAAACGTCTTTGTACCCACATTTTGTCACATTCCATATACATACTCGTATATTTTCCTTTTGGATGCTTTCCACAACTGAGAAATGAATAAATGTAAATTAGAAAATTCGCTCATTTGCAACAATTTTATTCCCCGCCAACTTCCAATTAGTTTTTCACGCCGAAAGAAAACCAAGATGAAAAATATGCTGTCACCTAGATTAACTGATATTTGAAATAAATTTTTGGTGTATGAAATATATGTTAACAAGATCGCTGGCAGTACTTACCTACAAATGTGGTTACTCTGCTAAGTATTTTCATTTGTAATTAGAGAATAACTAATTCATTTTAATAAGTGAAAACTCAACACATTAAATTACAAAAAAAATAGAAAAATAACTCTGGAATTAAAAATTCATATTATTTGTTATAACCTCAAGTAGCAATAACTTGGCGTGCTTCCCAGACCTTATCCTTCATTAAATTGAAGTTGACATATTTTTAATTAAAATACATGAAGTTGTCTTGGACACATATCGATTTACGTATCCTTTCCAAAGTACGTTAATTTGCAACTTATAGTTTTTCAGAAGAGGTGATCAAAGTTTTGAGAAATTTTTAAAATTGTATGGAATTCCGAATAATCTGTACTCTTTTTATACCCTCCCTTTAGTGAAGGACTGTATATATCATTTACTACGGACCAAAAGTATATCATAGTACATAAGTGACGAGACCCCTTATGTTTGTCTAGTGGGAATCCGTTTTAGGATATTTCAAATCATTTGAGCAATGTCGGTCTGTCTGTATGGCTAGTGCGCATTATAACTCTCGAAAGGAGTAAACGATCGACTCCAAGCTTTTCTATATGGTAATATTACCTCAGGCTAAATTCGAAGATGGACCTAATGGTCCACTCCTTCTAGTATCTCCCCCACAAAGGATTCAATATTTACTCGACTGACTTTTTTAACTTTTTTCAATATCTTTTGATTGTGTTGACGGATAAACGCCAAATTTTGACTAAATATAATTTGGAATATTTATAAATAAGAATATTAATAAATTAGCCAACCTATCAAAGAAAGCACAAAAAGTTTTGGAACAACTTTCTTTATTTCTCAACATAATTTCTTTTTAACTCGATACACTTTTTCCAGCGATTTTCAGTAGCTTCGATTCCCCTGACATCAATCACAACCTCCACCTCTTCATTGCTGGCAAATCTTTGAATGTGAACCACACCTAAACGTCAAGTATTTTTCTGCATTTCATTTGACATTTCTCAATTTCAGACTAACTCAATTTGAACCATGGAAAGATACACAATCGAGCAACGCGTTAAAGTTTTTTAAGCCTTTTACGAAAATGGGCGTTCAAATCAAAATGCATTTCGTGCACTTCTTGATGTTTTTTTGATCAGCATAATCGACCAAGTGCGTCCACAATCGGGAGAATTGTGCGCAAATTTCAGCAAAGCGAGTCTGTAGGAGATGTGAAAACATCTGTGCATCCTCGCCCAGTTCGTTTGGTGCGGCTTATGGGCTGCGACGTCATCGGGCCATACTTCTTCGAAATGAGGCCGGTCAGGCAGTAACTGTGAATGGTGTTCGCTATCGTGAGATGATAACGAACTTTTTATGGCCCGAATTGAAAGATATGGTTGTGGACAATATGTGGTTTCAACAGGACGGTGCCACTTGCCACACAGCTAACGAAACAATGACTCTTTTGCGCAACAAATTCAATGGCCGTGTTATCTCACGTTGTGGCGCTGTCAATTGGCCGCCAAGATCATGTGATTTGACACCGTTGGACTTCTTTCTTTTGGGTTATTTGAAAGAAAAGCTGTACGTCGATAAGCCAGCAACAATTCAAGAGCTAAAGGATGAGATAATTAGGCACATTAAGAGCACAGAACCTCAATTATGCCTCAGCGTCATCGGAAATTTGGACCATCGGATGGAGGTGTGGCCGATATTTTGTTCCATACATAATTGAACCATACCAATATTATCATAATAAAAAGAAATGACAATAATTTCCTAAATAATTTGTGTTTTATTCAAAATCAACATCGGCCCTTAAAATGTAACCACCCTTTATACGGGGACTATATCTAAATCTGAACCGATTTTCATTTATTTAATAAAACAACTCTCTCTGCCAAATTTCGTACTGATGATATAAAATACAGTTTTTAGCGTTCTGAAGCAATTCGAACTTTAATTCATTGATTTTTGCCATCGCAATAGTGGATGTGTGAACTGGTGCATTGTCTTGAGCAAACGCGGCACCCATTTTGCGCACAACTTTCTCATCATCACATTTTCGGTCAATATACGATGTACGAGCAGCGTTACCGTTGTGCGACTAAAGTGGCATTTTTACCCTTTTTTGAAGCCATGCCACTATTGCTGCCCCCTTTTCGGAAATCCCCTTTTTTGCCCCTTTTTGGAATTTTTTCTACTTTCCTCAAACGGAAAAGTCTGTATGCCTTTTAAAATATACTATTCTTATTTTTTTAGGTTTAGGAACGTCAAATATTTGTTTAAGAGCGCCCCAGTAGGCGAGTTGGTAGCGTACTCGCCTATGAGTTTGGGGGTCGTGGGTTCGATTCCCACCAGAGGCTCTGGTCTGTCGCTGCAAAATTCAGCCATATTAGCCGATTTAGCCACGTCCGTCTGTCTGCCCATATGATCTTCTGATAAAAGTGGAAGTCGCAAATATTAACCGATCTTTATGAACATTTTAAAAAGGTCAAATTTTGGACCAGGGACTATCCCTATTTAAAAATTCGGCATATTGGTCCATTGTTTAATATAGCTCCCATATAAAGATACATCTGATTAGACTTCTTGGCGACATACGACATACCAAAAAATGGACTGATATTCTCCATTGTTACTAGGGACGATTAGGTCCAATATCAAGTAACATTTTCTGGGAATTTGAGAAAGATCTAATTTTTGGTCTGGGATGCTTAAGAAAGAACTACCCTTATTTATGTGCCTTGTAATGATTTTAATGGGTGTTTTAACGAACTGCGTTTTTTGTTATTTTTTATTCCATTTAATGAGTTTAAATGAAATTGAATTGTTCTTGTAATGTGTATTTTAATGAACTGAGTGTTTTCCGTTGTTTTTGGTTACTTTTTTATTCAATTGAACTGTTTTGTTTAAATAAAATAAACTTATGAAAAGTTTGCGACTATTTTTTTAAAAATAACCTTTTTGTGCTACTTTTTTTAAACACATTTTGAAATTTCTCAACGGAAACGCTGTGTACGAGTATAGCATTTTTTGAAATGCATATGACTTTAGCTAACTCACAAACCTTCAACCTTCCAATACCATTTTTTTACCATTTCTGGTGTGGACACCTCACTTGGTACTTCACTACGGTGTTCGTTCTGGCAATTATGAGGATTATAAATGCTAATAATGATATTTTCACGTGGAAACAGAAGTTTAGTAACTGTCTTTAAAACAATTAGAACAAGTAAAAGCGTTAAGTTCGGCCATGCCGAATCTTATATACCCTCCATCTTGGATTGCATACAATTTAATTACTGGAAACGTCTTTGGATATGGAGCAAATCATGAAACGATCCTTTTTGTTTAAGTAAATTATTAAAAAAACGAACGCTGCAATTTTTAGGGCGCAAATTTTTTAGTCCAACTCTTCTCCTAAAAAGTGTGGTATTTAAAATATACATCTACACGGGGACTATAACAAAATAAATATTTATTTGTATACATTTTATTGAGATGATTTCTTGCCAAAATAGAATATAAACTGCAAAGTTTCAGCTGAATTTCTTAGAAAATGTCGTGTTTAGGGCTTAAATAAGACTTTTTGGGAGGGACATCTATAGGTGGACTATAACAAAATATGAACTGATTTAAAAATTTTTTACTGTGATGAATTCTTGTCTTAATTAAATACAAACTGCAAAGATTCAATTAAAATGCTTAGAAAATATGGTATTTATGGTTTAAATACCATAAACCATAAATACCTCTGTAGGGTGACTATAACAAAATATGAACCGATTTGTACAATTTTTGCTGTAAAGAATTCTTGCCAAATAGAATACAAACTGCAAAGTTTCAGCTAAATTGCTTTAGAAACCGTATTTTGGAATGACCTCTATAGGGGAGCTATATCAAAACCGATATGGCCCATTTGCAATCCCAAACAAAAATCCTATACGAAAATCGATTTTTTCACAAAGAATAGTTTTTTGTTAGCACGAAAAAACCATAAAAAAATATCCAAAAATTTGTTTGTTCCAGTTTTTGAAAGCTAACATCTTAACAAAGAAAGCAACGCCTATTTGAAGTTTGATAGCAATAAGAGAATTTCAACATATTCCAGTTTTTAACAGTTTTTTTCAACATTTTCCCGTTGCTGCGGGACAAAAGTGTAACACATCGAAGGATTGACCTAAGAGACCCCAAATATATTTGTCGGAAATCCGTTTTGGTCCATTTTATGCCACTTGGGCAATGTCGGTCAGCATGTCCGTCTGGCTGGATCGCACGATAGCTTTCGACAGAAGTACTGACCATTTGGTATGTGTTAATATTTGTCCTAATCTCAGGCTAAGGTCAAAAATGGACTACGTTGGTACCCTTCTTCGAGTACCAACAACTTCTATACTACTACTCAAAATCTTTGACAATTCCACACATAGTTATAGTTCCTTCCCTCTTGGTACCTCCCACAAAAATGGACCATTTTGCACAAAAAGTTAACTGCTTATAATACTGTCCAACAAATTAAGACTTCTTGATTGGAACAGAATAGCGACCCTATAATTCTGAAAGGGCACATTGAGTAGATCATTTTTGTAGAATAAACTTATGGTCCAGCTGGTCTGAGTTTTTTTACAGTGGTTCAAACTTTTCAATTTTTGGTCGAAGTATAATAAATGGAAAAAAATGCTATAAGTCAATGTCTGAGAGATTTCTTATTGCCAGATTTATACAGTGGAATTTTATAAGGATCGTTTTGTGGACGATCTTAACCCTCTAGCTCCCATCCTAATGGGTCAATTTGGCCCTTTTTCGAAAAAATCAGAAAAAGTCCTTTCAAAAAGGACATTTAAGGATTAAAATAATCTACGAAAATTTTTGCCGGAAAATTTCAGTGGGGGTGCCAAAGAAATACAGATCTTTACGCTAAATTAGCAATATACACCATTATTTTTTATTGCATTATAAGAATCTACTTAATCGATTCTATAGCTGGTAAAAATTTGGTGGAATTCTACTGCCACAAAATGGGTCAAAAGTTAAATTGAAAAAATTTTCGCTCACTTACTTCAAGACTGTTCTAACTCAAAATTTAAAATTGTCGGGATGTGTAGCTTTAAGTCCGTATAAAAACATAAATAAGATGAAATAGGAAGTTTAAAAAAGGTGGAATAATCCGAAATATGATTGTTTACATATAAACTAAATTTCGTTGAGATCAATTTATGCAGTTTTACAAAATTCGCATTTATGTAAGACAAACACAAAAATTTTAAATTTTGAGTTAAGTCACTCTTAAAGAAGTGAGTGAGCGATATTTAGTATAGTACTTTGATCCCATTTATACACAATTAACGCACTTTTAGACTAACAGAATATTATGTGCCTGACTATATCACTACATATTAAAATGAAAGGAAATTGAAGACAGCAATTCTCTTCTAAAATATACATACAGCCATGGTAATAAATATACTACCACAAGTCAATGTTGCTCTAAAAAGTCGCCTATGCGCAAAAATGCAACATTGTTTGTTAATATTTCTTTATTTACCTACAAGATAAATTCCATCGGTTACATTGAACTTTTGAATGATATCCTTATCTCCTTTTTGGACGATATTTATGAGTCGTCGATTATTTTTCAACAAGATTAAGCCCGAATACATAAAGCTAAAAGTGTGACGGACTGGTTTAACACCAAAAATATACCACTGCTGCGATGACCTGCGTTAAGTATTGATCTAAATCCGATCGAAAACGTCCTGGGGAATATGGCAAATCAAATTTATGGCAATTGGCGGCAATTCTCCAATCTAGGAGACCTCCGAGCAGCGATAAATAAAACTTGGAGTGGAATACCAACATCACTGCTTAAAAACTTAATTTATTGCATATCATAATGACTTAAAGTAGTAATTATGGTGTCTGGCACTAATACTCATTATAAGACAAATTATGTTTTCTAAAAAAATGTATTGTTTCAAAATTGTTTAGTCTAAATTAATTTGGAAGTATATATTTTACCAATGAAGTACTTTTCATTTTTCTTTTAAAATTCGGATACTTTTAATAAATTGAAATGTCAACACATGTTTTGGTTAACAAATCATTTAAGAACAATCTTCCAATAAAAAGTTTTTCCAAAATATAAAAACACAATTGCATCGTCCTTTTTTTATGTGGAAGTATAATTATTACCATGGGTGTATTTATCTTCCAAGAAGTCTAATTTCACAAAATCTTCCCAATGGGATTTTCTCAAAACTACAAAAAAATATACACTATTCTTTTATTGAGGGTATATACATATATTAGGGCTCTATCTATTTTTACTCGAAATGTGCAAATGTACGATCCTTCATTATCCTAACTCTAATAGTATACTTTTACGCCTTTTTCGTCTTTTAACCCCCTCAAAAGTACGAATGTCGAAAAATCTCTTATTGTCCATAGTCTACGCCTCAAGTGCTACCCATACACCAAAATGTACCCCTCAATAGTACGAATTTGGTGAGCGCACAAAATTTAAAGATTATACCTCTAGTCATTTCTTGAAATTTGTCGTCCCTTTATTATTACTGCTCAAGTGCCACTCTCACACCAAGTTGCACGTTTCTAACTCTTCTATTAGGATTTTGTAATAGTACAATATTTATACTATTTTCCCAATATGATGATCATTTGCCCCATTTACACCTAAACATTTCGAATCGATTGGCGGTGGTACAATATTTACCCATTTTTGTCCCATTATTTATGAAATGTACTTATTTTAATGATGAGGCGTCTTTGGGGCAAAATCTTTAAATTTAAATTTGTTGTCAGTGCAACAACTTCTCGCATACCATAAATTTATTTTTTAAGCATCAGTCTTTTGTATATATATCAGTCAGTCAGCCAACAACTTCTCGCATACCATAAATTAATTTTTCAAACATCAGCCGTTTGTATATTAGTCAGTCAGCCAATCACGCTACAAATAGACATATGTATATGTAGATTTAAATAAACCCCCAACGATTACTCCAATCCAATAATTTTGTGTATAAAAATGTTTTATAAATACAACTCCTTTGTTACTTCACGAATGTTTTGTGAGAAGCTTTTTTGTTATTTTAGTGTACAGTTCCCTAACAAAGTGCACATCATCTACACCAAAATTTCTTTACTCATATCCTCAATTGGGGTATTTCGCTTCCAAGGCTATTACATTACACAGTGCCGCGCGGTGGAGTTCTTCCAAAATTGTAATGGGAGGATATCTTGTGCCTTGTGGCACTTTAACTTGGAAATCTGTACAAATAACTAACTCGCGTTTATTGCTGTGCAAATAATTGTTTACTCTAAGGTACCATTTATAGGTATTTTTGTTAACCTATGAAAGAAATATTTCACCATTTTTAGCCTTTGTCTTAACCACACCAATTAGGTTAACTACATGTGAGAATAACGAAAAGCCTTTACATCCATTCGACAATGTACACGGTGTTTGTCTTCGTACTATAATTCGCCCATAAAACGAGGGGATTAGGCATATTTTCGTTTAGAGTTTGGGATGTATGAGATGAGGTGAACAGTGTGTAGTAGTATTTTAAACCGAAAATGCTGGGCACTTTTCCTAGTGTTGGAGCACTGATGTAATGAAATGTTGTCATTATTATACAGAGTTCTTAAAGCAAAAAAGAACTCATCCAGACACATTTCTTTACAAATACTTAGATATTTGAATGCCCAAGACAAAAGGGAATCTATAAATTAATATCTTGAAGACAATTAACTTTTATGAGTAACTTGACTCATTTTTGCCAAGCCATAGAGATTGCAATGTTAATCTGAAGAAGAAAGAAAGTTTGTACGAAATATAAGGGAGATATTCCGTATGCGGGAAATAAAAGAGAAAAAGATTTAAAATACCAACAAAGTTTCACTGAAGAGTAGGTACATCAAACATTTTGCACTATATCTTAAACAATGTGGTACAGAGTACGGTGTGTGTTCATATATTCATGTGATCAATGTCCGCCTAGTAAGTATGAACTGATCTTAACAACATTTTGCAGACCCTTTTTTGGGTCAAGAACGAACTCCATTGAAAATAGACCAATTTGGTCAAATACTTGACTTCCTTCTGTTCTGGAAGGCATATTTAAATAACATAAAATTTACGAGAGTTGCTATATATATTTCTGGCAACTTCTAAGAGATGCCTGGTGCCATCTGACATTTCCGTTGGAAATTTGTTTAGCATAAACGTACTCAGAATGTTTTGACGTACGACCATCATTTGTGTTGTTTACAGTGACTTGAAAAAATCAATTTGGCAAATAAATGGAATTAACTCGTGAACATTTTCGTGTGATCATTTTTCACAACTTTCGACGTGGATTATCACGACAAGAGTGCATCGAAGAGCTTTGTATGGCGAAGAAGCACCATCCTATACCACTGTGAAAAACTGGCTTAATGTATTCAATCGTAGCCGACGCTCGCTCAAAGACGAATGTCGTCCAAAAACGGCTGTTGTGCCAGAGAACATTGATGCCGTTCGTGAACTGATAATGCTAGATCGTCATGTGACATACCGTGAGATAGAGGCATCCTTGGGCATTTCTTCCACCAGCATACATTCGATATTGCATGAACACCTGACCGTAAAAAAGGTTTGTTCTCGTTGGATCCGCTCAAAAAAAGGCTCGTGTCGAGTGGTGCAAAGAAATTTTAAAAAAATACGATCGCGGTGCTTCAAACGACGGTTATAAGATCGTCACAGGTGACAAATCTTGGATCTATGCGTATGAGCCCGAAAAAAAACAGCAATCGACCATGTGGGTCTTCAAAGACGAGCCAAATCCAACGAAAGTTGGAAGAAGCACTTTGAAGCAAATGGTCGCATGTTTGTTCGGCAAAATTGGTCATGTGGCGACTGTTCCGCTCGAGCAACGCAGGAAGGTCAATTCTGAGGGGTACACCACAATTTGTTTCGAAAAACGAACAAGAGAAGACAAATCATTGTGCACCATGACAATGCGAGCTCTCACACATCGGCTCACACCAGCGCCTTTTTGACCGGCCAAAAGGTCGAATTGATGGGTCATCCGCCGTACAGCCCTGATTTGACACCCAATCACTTCTTCTTATTCACTCGCATCAAGAAAAAACTGCTTCGTCAACGTTTTTCGACGCCTGAAGCAGCTGTTGAAGCTTTCAAAAATCATGTTTTGGAAGTGAATTTTCAACACACTGTAACCAAAACAATTCGCTCTCAAATGACAAAACGGCCTGAGTGAAGTTATGCTAAAAAATGTCATACTTTCCAATGGAAGTTCCAGTTTTCATCTGGCAACACCAGAGTTTCCAGGACCGAAATATATTGCAACATACTTTCTTGGTTTTACTGACACTAACTTAAGAGGAAAATCTGTAATGGAATTTATACTCAAGAATGGTTTGATCCTTAACAACAGAGGTTCAGACACTATGTTTAAGACAAGAAATAGGAAAAAAGTTCTAGACCATACAATTAGCAATGTTTATAATTATACAGTTGTCGATTGGAAAGTGTCCAGCGAAGTTAGTTTCTCGAGTCACAAGTACATTGAATTTTGTATTAGGAACTTTAGGGTACAAAAACAACAAAGCAAAAAGCGGTAGTACAAAATCCGGGGAGGTATATAATAGGCACCATCGCATATACAAGAAGGAAGTTAGGAAATCAAAAAGAGAAGATTTTTGTAATCTTATTGGGAATTGTTTAGTATCAAGAACACCTTTATAATTAAAAAACTCATAGCATCCTCGATGAATCAGGTGTTTGGATTTTATGCCCTAATGATACGCTGATGTAAAGGGTTTTCCAACAAGAGGTGCTATTTTGGTATTCAAAGAAAAATGTAATTTTTTAAGATAAATGATCGTATGTTTATTTCATAATAAAGAGGAAGGCATTCTGTTAATAATGGAAAAACAACATCAGCCAAATAACCACCACGACCACGCTAACAGGACAACATCCTTTTCATGAAATTTTCCATAACCAAATCGCAAAGTGGCTGCCCTATGTCCTCGATAGCCTCACGAATTCCATCTTTGAGGTCTTGAATCGACGCTGGGCTGTTGGCGTAGACCTTATCTGTCACGTGGCCCCAAAGAAAGAAGTCGCAAGGTGTTAAATCACAAGATCTCGGTGGCCAATTGTGATCACCTCTTCGAAAGATAACACGGTCCGGAAACTTTTCCCGTAACAGAGCAATGGTTTCGTTGCTTGTGTGGCACGTAGCGCCGTCTTGTTGAAAGTAAACGTTGTCCAGATCAATACCATCCAACTCCGACCACAAAAAATCATTAATCATCTCTCGATAGCGCAATCCATTCACCGTAACTGTTGATCCAACCTCATTTTCGAAAAAGTAAGGTCCAATGACCCCGCCGGACCAAAAACCGCACCAAACAGTCACACGTTGAGGATGGAGAGGCTTCTCAACAATAACTGTTGAGTTTTCCGAGCTCCAGATGCGACAATTTAGCTTGTTGACATAACCACCGAGGTGGAAATGGGCCTCATCAGTCAAGATGATTTTTCAATGGAATTCCGGATCATTTTCATGCATTTCAAGGACCCAATCAGCAAAGACACGACGTTGTTGATGATTGGCCGGCTTGAGTTCTTGTGTTAACTGAACTTTTTAAGCCTTAAGATCCAAGTCTTTATACAAGATACGGTGTAATGACTTTTGTGGAATGCCCAATTCCAAAGAACGACGAGGAATGGACAAACCTGGGCTTTCTTCAACACTTTGGGCTACAGCAGAAATATTCTCAGTTGTTCTTCACATCACTAACTTGTCCCAACAGCTCGAATTTTTCCACCAATTTCTGTATTGCGGTCCCACAAGGTGCTTCACGACGACCCAAAAATGCTTTAGTTTTGCGAACTGTGACTGCAAGATTTTCACCATTTTTTTAGTGAATTTTAATAATTTCAATGCGTTGTTGAATCGTGTCTCGTTCCATTTTTAGTAATGGCGTAGTTTCTACTTGTCAAAGATTAAAAGCTTCAAAAGTGACAGCTACCGAAATTCCGGGTGATTTAAAATAACACCTCTTGTTGGAAAACCCTGTATATACTGAGTGTACTTTCCAGGATGTGACTCAGAACAGGATACCCATAGCCACCAGTTCAATGGAGATGTCATTAATTGTTCCTTTTATGTTACAGGAATCCTTTGAGGTAATTCCAGTCTATCTAGTCATTTTATTCAGGACTTGTTTGAGAATAACATAGGTTTCCCCATCAAGGAGGAGGGTAAAGATTGTTTTTATAGCAGATAGTAGATAGATTAAATTATAGCTCTATGAAAGATTTCAGGCCGATAAGTCTCTCATCATTATTTGTTAAGACACTGGAGAGAATTTTAGGGGAATATATCAGAAGAAATCTTGGAACAGACTTATTCTCATGTAGTCAACATGCCTTGGTCAATATGTAAATCGGTAGACGCAGCTCTAAACTGTGTGGTCTATCATACTGAGCGGGTCTTGGATTTCATGGAGTTCACGCTTGCATCGTTCCTTAATACAGAAAGTGTCTTTAACAATGTCCTCCCCTCGGCCATTGAGGCCGTTTTTATTTATTCATAAAAGAGTCTGCGGAACTTACAATGACTCGTCTATAACCGGATGGGGGATCTATCGTCATTAGTCACTACCTAGTTTAAAAATGGGTTATCATTAATATCCCTACCTTGACATAATGACATAATGGAAATGTAAGGTTATACGTTATTAATGTGTTTACAGATGGCACCGAAAATGGAAGACGGTACTGGCAGTGGTATAATCGGCTGGACTCATACCGTTAATGTCAATATATAGAAGCGATATTTGTTTTTTTTTATCGATATTTAGGATACTTTAAAGGCTCTATTAACGCTATCGCAGAGAACTTAAGATTCTCAATGAACATCACAAATGCAACCCAGTGCTGGGTAACTGGAAGCAGCTGATAAACTCAGGGCAGGGGCTATTTCCTCGAGCAATGTTAAGGAGGATGTCTACCAACCCCTTTCTATAGTCTACTTTGACATAAAATCTGATTTGACTTCTTTCTGTCATGAATACCACCGATTCTCCGGACACACTACGGTCCACATTTTTAAGCTGAACTGGCAGAAATTAGAAAAAAAATATATATTATATATTACCGGCTTAATTCCTAGTAGAAATATATCATGACGGTCCACATCTTATACCAACAGCCCCATAAATGATATCTTCAGATTCGACGACTTCTTGGCGTTCTACAGGTCAAATTTATAAGCCGAACTGGCTGAAATTTACAAATATACTTTTAATTTTAGCGAACGCTACTTCTGGCAAAAATAGTGTACGTCGGTCTATGTTTTGATATAGCCCTCATGTAAAGATCTACTCCAATTTGACTTCCTAACGCCTTAGAGACCACATTCATATATTTATATATATTACAATACAAAGTAAATTTATATTCTAACTTTACCGTCTAGAAAAAAGCCGGGTTACAAAGACCAGCTACAGATCAGAGCCTTTGGTGGGAATCGAACCCACGACCTCCAAACTCAAAGATCATGTGGCTGGATTTTGCAGCGACAGACCAGAGCCTTTGGAGGGAATCGAACTCACGACCTCTAAAATAAAGGTGAGCACGCTACAAACTCACCTACATTTATGGCCGATCTGGATGAAATTTGGGAATATATGTATATGTTGTTATAGCCTCCACCGTTGAAATAGGGTATATTCATTTTGTCATTCCGTTTATAACACATCGAAATGTTGATCGGGGACCCCTTAAAGTAGCGGGGTTTCCAATAAGGATGATATGATTTTGAAGTGACGTTTCGACCATTTGTAATATGTCATGATCTGTCATTTGTTTTCATTGTATTCAGTAGTTTTTACAATTTTATCATGGACGCAAGAACAACGTTTACAAACAATTCAGTTTTATTATCAAAATAATCGTTCTCCAATTGCAACTTTCCGTGCGCTCCATTTTTTTTAAAATCAATAAAGCAATATTTTAGCTCTTATTAAGAGCTATGCCTTTGCCATTGACCGATTACCGATCCGACGTACCGTTAAGGAGCAAGAGCAAAAATAAACTTTCCGTTAACATTTGAAAATGATGCTAAGTGCATTTTTTTTAATCAAAAAAACATTTTCCAGTCGACTTATGACCTTGACACCCATGAGCAATATTTTTGCTCTCATTATGAGCTATCTTTTTGCCATTGACCGATTGTGGCTACGTGTCACACAGCAAATGAAACAATTGATTTGGTGCGAGAAATTTTTGGAGATTCGATTAATTCAAGAAATTGTGATATTGAATGGCCTCCAAGAAGTTGTGATTTAACACCATTAGACTATTTCTTGTGGGGTTATTTGAAGTCATTGGTCTTTCGAAATAAACCAGACTCTCTTCAAGCTTTACAAGCCAATATTGAACGTGCCATTCATGACATACGACTTTATTTAGTGGGAAAAGTGCTCGAAAATTGGGTTCATCCTTCATTCGTTCCTGCAGAAGAATTCGTGGAGGCCATTTGAATGACGTTTTATTTGGATCGGTTGTACTTCACATTAAATAAAAAACTTTTGAACTTCCTTAACAATAAGTGTGTTTTTTTTTCAAAGAAATCATATCACTCTTATTGGAAAACCCTGTATATTCAATTTTTATCGTCGTTAAATTCTAAGACGACTTACCTATTCCCGTTCGTTCGTATGTCCGTCTATTATAATCACGCTACAATCAACTAATTGAGCTCAAATATGTACAGATAGTTGGGATTTAAAATGGGCAAAATCGGTCCATTTCTTGATATAGCCCCCTTGTGTATAATCTTTCCGATTTCAGTTCTTGATGTCATAGACACCAAAACTTATAGGGCTGAAAATTGGTAACTTAGGTACATTTATGCCCAGAAATATTCACACGAACAACGATCATCATAGGTATGGACCTATTTTGATATAGCTCACATTTAAAGCACCTTTCCGATTTGACTTCTTAATGCCATAGAGACCACAATTTGTATCTGATCGGGCTAAACATTGGTACTTTGTGTTTACCGAGAACGAACTACGGTTGATATAGGTAAATACAAAGGTACTTCCCAATTTGGCTTCATAAAGCCAGAAACTGTCCCAAGGTCTTCGCAAATTGTGTTGAGAGGATCCGATACTGCAGTCAGATGGAGGCCTATTTAACCTCATGAAGCCATTTTATCCCTTGGTAGGGAAGTTCAAAATTTAAAAAAAAGTTACACCAAAATTTCGCCCTTTTTGCATTAGGAACTTGTTTAACGAGATATAGCCATTTTGAGATTTGGTAAAGAAATTCAATATTTTGGACAAAAAAATAGGCGATACCAAAATTTGATCCTTTTTGCTCTAGGAGGCTTAATTAACGAGATATAACCATCTAAAGTTTTGGTAAGGAAATTCAACATTTTGATCCAAATATAAGTGATACTAAAGTTTCGTTCACCCTACTGCAAAGCCATCCCAGGCAGTCACGTGAATGAATTTTTTCAGTCGACCGTCAAACTTCTTCTAAACCCCTCGTACAGCGCAGACTTTTGGCTTTTCTATAGTCACAACATAGTTTTTGTTCGCATATAAACGTTTTTATAAAGGGAGGAGAGTAAATATTAAATTGTACCATACAATAAATAAAAGAACAATCTTTTGAAATGGTGTTTCTTTAACTTTCCATTCCACTCTCAGCGAAACGAACTTGTTTATGCGAATTTTATGTAAAGACTTTTTTATTGTATTCCACATCCTTTTTATAACCACGACCCTTTTGAAAGTCAGCCAGCGAAATAACCAACACTGGAGGCCCTCCAAAAGAAAATCTGTTAAAGGTGGCCATAAAATGGTTACCCCGAGTCCATGAAACGAGAGAATGCGTCCTAGTGTAAAAGTGTATGTATCCGTGTGTGTGTGTGTGTGTAGCGGTGTGAGAGAGTAGGCTTGCATCTCGCATGGCATGTGTGTTCGTACACCTCTGGTACGTACGAGGAATATAAAAACGAATCCTTCTGAAAAGAGGATACGTTGAGATACAATGCATGGTTGGCCATTAATGGCCAATGTTTGGTTACATGATGGCTGAAAGTGGAGGGGGGAGAGTTCGGGTGTCTGGGTGATTTCTTCACCGGTTAGTCGGCTTGGACAACTTAACATGGTCCTTATCTTTTGTTTGCGCCATAAACTATGCACAAGGATTTCACAGACGCGAACATGCAATCATTCACGCCTGCCAACCAGTCAACACACATCCAAATATAAGCTCCGTTCTCACACACTCACACCCATAGATGAATAACATAAACTATGAAGTGCTCTGATAAATACCTGCTCACATAGGCACAAATTGAGCTGTCTGTAATTCTCATAGATATATAATTTTAAGATTATTATTTAAATCATCATGAATAGTTTATAATTGCTTAATCAATTAATCCTAAGTCCTTTTCGCTCAAGGAAACGTACTTATAAAGACATTGTTATCATAAAGTAAACGAATACAGGATGTCGCCATTTTAGTTCAAGGACGATTACTCAAGAAATTACAGGGTTTTCCAATAAGAGTGATATGATTTCTTTGAAAAAAGCGCACTTATTGCTAAGGAAATTCAAAAGTTTTTTTTAATGTGAAGTACAATCGATACAATTAAGTTCTAAATAAAACGTCATTCAAATGGCCTCCACGACTTCTTCTGCAGGGACGAATTCGATGAACCCAATTTTCCAGCACTTTTTCCACTAAATCAAGTCGTATGTCATGAATGACACGTTCAATATTGACTTGTAAAGCTTGAGTAGAGTCTGGTTTATTTTGAAAGTCCAATAACTTCAAATAACCCCACAAGAAATAGTCTAATGGTGTTAAATCACAACTTCTTGGAGGCCATTCAATATAACATTTTCTTGAAATAATCTAATCTCCAAACTTTTATCGCAACAATTCAATTGTTTCATTTGCTGTGTGGCACGTAGCCACAATCGGTCAATGGTAAAAAGATAGCTCTTAACGCGAGCTAAAATATTGCTCATGGGTGTCAAGGTCGCAAGTCGACTGGAAATTGTTTTTTTTCTGGATTTAAAAAAAATGGACTTGGCATCATTTTCAAATGTGAACGGAAAGTTGATTTTTGCTCTAGCTCTAGCTCTAACGGTACGTCGGATCGTGAATCGGTCAATGGCAAAAAGATGGCTCTTAACGAGAGCTTAAATCAAGGTCAAGGTCGTAGGTCGACTGGAAAGTGTTTTTTTTTTTTTGGATTTAAAAAAATGGACTTAGCGCACGAAAAGTTGCAATTGGAGAACGATTATTTTGATAACAAAACTGAATAATTTGTAAACGTTGTTCTTGCGTATATCTCTTAATGATGAAATTGTAAACACTACTGAATACAATGAAAAATAAATGACAGATGACTTTTGCTAAGGAAATTTAAAATTGTTGACTCAAAAATATATGATACCAAAAATTCGCCCTTTTCGCTATGGAAACTTATTTAACGAGATATAACCATTTTAATTTTTAGGTAAGGAAATTCAAAATCTTAAATTTGGTCTTTTTCGCTTTAGGTGGCTTATTTAACGAAATATAACCATTTTAAGTTTTTGTAAAGAAATTGAATATTTTGACCAAAAAATAAGTGATACCAAAATTTGGTCCTTTTTTCTTTGGGAGGTCTTTTTTGACGAGATATAACCATTTTTAAATTTTGGTAAAGTAATTCTATATTTTGAACAAAGAGTAAGTGATACCAAAATGTCGTCCTTTTTGCTTTTGGAGGCTTATTTAACGAGATACAACCATTTTATTTTTGGTAAGGAAATTAAGAAAACAAGTAAGAAAGTTTCAGTCGGGTAAACCGACTAACGTATACCCTCACTTTGTGAGTAATGTAATATATAACATTACACTAATTAATCTGTCAATTTGTACCAGAAGGGGTTTAACAAATTAGGTGTACTTCTTAAACCCCTTCTTTTTCGGAAAACAGCATTTTCTTTAAATACATTGCACTGTTTCGAACTATAAGCGTTTATGTGTACTGGTATATTAACGTTGCGAGCTATTCAATTTTGGTATGATTTGGTAATTTTGTGAGGGAGGTACAAAAAGGGGCGTGGTGATAACGCCCACTTTTCACAGGACTGTAGGCACTATAACAGCATTACACTGTACAACATTTCAGATATTTGTATGCACTGGTATTAAAGTTTTAAGCCGTTAATTTTTGGTATAAAACGGTCTGTAGAATAATGTCACTTTTTTACCGGACTATATGCGCTACAATAACATTAAACTGTTCAAAGTATTTTTATGCACTTGTATTAAAGTTATACGCAGTTCCATTTTGATGCAAAATGGTCCATTTGTGTGTGAGGTACCAAAAGGGGCGTGGCACCTTCGCCCATTTTTCTCGAGGTGATAGCGACTAATAAATTATACAATGTGTGAAATTTCAGAAGATTCTAATAAGAAGTACAGATGTTATTAAAGAAAC
This sequence comes from Eudasyphora cyanicolor, assembly GCA_963930755.1. Classification (NCBI taxonomy): domain Eukaryota; kingdom Metazoa; phylum Arthropoda; class Insecta; order Diptera; family Muscidae; genus Eudasyphora; species Eudasyphora cyanicolor. Next base: position 19,825,288 of record OZ005734.1, read on the forward strand.
AATATTTCACTAAAAGTTAACCCGTTGTGTGGGAGGTACCAGAAGGAGGGGACCAATATGGCCCATCTTCGAACTTAGCCGGAGATAGAAAAAAAATATAAGCGTATACCAAATTTGAAGTCAATCGGTTACTCCTTTCGAGAGTTATCGTGCGCACCAGCCAGCTGACAGACAGACAGCCAGACAGACGGACGGGCGGACATTTCTCATTCGACTTAAACCCAGCAAAATCTTGGTAAGTACCTGTCATTATTCCCTGCATTACCAAATAATGAGATCTCATTATTCGCTGCATTACTTTCGGCTTATTAATAATGGCTTACCAATAATAACAGAAATAAGTCATTTTTTGTTATTAAAATCATTTTGGCAAATTTTAATATATGTAATGCAATTTTGGCAATATGTGGGTTATTGTACAAGATTTATTTATTTTTTAACATAAATATTTACGTATATCGTATGATGTTAAACCATTGACGAATTTTTCACATGGGGGTTCGGTTTCGAAAATTCGAATTTGGCATGCGGAAATTGTTTATTTCGAGAAATATGAGCGACAATATGCAAAAAATCACTTTAAATGGCAATTTCTACATATCTACTACTTATTTTAAAACTTATTGGTAATGCATTATTCAAGTACTTCAAATCGTGAAAATATAAGTACATATTTATGTGGTATGCCTATGCTACAAATAAGTACATATTATGCTACTTTATTGTATGCTTTTGGGAAGTACTTTCCTCCACTGACAACCCCATGTTAAAATAATGAGAAAAGTGGCTAAATAATAAGTACTTACCATTATCGAACTTTGCTTACTCGTCGGATTATTTGGTAATGAGAAATTTTGCTGGGAAATGGCCCAAAACGAATATCAGCCGAACATACTCGTACTTAGGATCTTAGATCACTCCTTCTATGTGTTACACTTTTGGCCCGTAGCAAATGATATATACCATCGTATCACTAAAGTGAGGGTATAATAAGTGATACCAAACTTCCATCCTTTTCGCGTCAGGAGGCTTACTTACGAGATACAACAAATTTAAGTTTTAATAAGGAAGCCCAACCTTTTCACTAAAAATATGCTCCAACCTGACACTGACCATTACATATATTGTTAAAGTTATTACTAAACATGTGATATATATAAGTAGTCATACCCTAATGTCTCGGTGGAAAGTTGTATCATGTTTAAAGGACACATCCTTTAAAACAGGTTGGGTATACATATATCATTAGCTACGGGCCAAAAGTGTAACCTTGAAATATTTGACAAATGAGCTGTAATGATAAGCAAATACGTTAGATATTTATCCTATTATTATGTTATAGTCAATTAATGTAAAAGTACAAAGTTAATATTTAGTATTACATATTTATATTTCAATATCCTCATCGTACTAGGAAACATCGAATGAGTTACATAAGCTCTTGTATGTTTGGAAGATATCCGTTTCATAAAATTCTAATATGTTGTTATTTATATTTTGATAATTGGAATTTAGCTCTAAATATGTTCGGTAATATCACATGAATATAATACAATTCAATTCAGTAATTTTCCAAAAAAAATTAATTAAATTCTCTCAAATTTATTTTCTTTCCTGAATATTTTCCTCCGTTTACTCTAATATACAATATTTGTATTTACAATGTCACTGTGTTGCATACATGTCAAGCTACTCATTTCAGCGACATGACTTCTTCCTCCAGGTAAGTATATTCATTCTGCATTTTGCAAGGACTTAACTTCATTTAATATTCAACGTCAGCCTCACGCCGGTGACAGGGCCACAGTAGCTGTCGTTTGGAGGTATAAAGCTATGTGCAACGGCGATGAAAATCCAGGAAACCATTCGCAAAGCATCATTGTCTTATATGAGAAAGACCATTTAAAGTACTGTCAGAAAACCGCATTTTCGACAACTATTCCATTTTGTTAAGATACAGTTATGGTGATTTCGATTCTGAAAAAAATGTTGCCCCGTCGACTCGAAATTCTGAAAAATATTTGCCCTTTTTGGGTAGAATAAAACTCCAGATTTCGGGAAAGGGCAATGGAAATTTTGTATTTTTTTGCAGAAAATAAATCGCCATTAAATGTGTGAAATTACATCTCCGAACATATCCTCAGATAGTATAAAATATTATCAGACAGAAATGTTAAGCAAATCGGTGACTTCTTTCGAGAGTTAACGTGGGCAGCAGCAAGACAGACATAGCTCAAATGACATACAATGCCGTAAAACGCATTTCTAACAGACATATGTCGAGAGACATCGATGTGTTACACTTTTTCATAGCAATTTAATATGACAAAGAACATAAAAGTCGGGATTGTAGTATAGAAACTAAGAGGGATTAAATATTTCACTGAACGTTAACCATTTGTGGGAGAAGTACCAGCAGAAGTTAACCAATATGACCCATCATCGAACATGGAATAAAATATTTAATTTACAAAATTTTAAGTCCATCGGTCATTCATTTCGAGAGTTATCATGCGCCCCAACCAGACAGGCGGACCAATGTAAGGGTTAACTTAAATTTCTTAAAATGTCCTGAAACGGATTTATGCCAAACAAATATATAGACTAAGGTCACTCCTTCGAAGTGCTACACTCCCTACACTCTGCTACACACTTCATCAACGTTAAGGTGAGGTTTCATTCAGCTTTCGAAACCTCTCCTTAACGTTGATGAAGTGCATGGAATCACTCATATACAACGAGGACGATACATACGTGAAGTAAATTCCTACTTAACTTGTGATATGAGTACTTTATGAGAAAACTGTTTACGATGACATGTGGATGAAAACGATGCAAATGATGATTACGACAACCATGATGAGGCTGATGATGACGAAGAGGAGGATGACGACGATGACAACGGCGGAAAGTGAAATACTCATTCGAAAAGTGGTTGTTAACTGGATGAAATATTTCTTGACAATCATGTCAATGTACACTTTTGTGGTGGTATCATTTGTGTATATTTAAATTGTTTTAAGGAGATTTTCCGATTGTGTAATTTACCTCATTCACCCGAGAGATAGAGATTATCATCGAAAGTTAAGCCACATAAGGACTTAGGATGTGTGTCAGTAATTATGGCAGCCATTGGGGCATAGCAGAGAGTGGAGTTAAACTACTTTGATGTCTTTAATTTAGTGTGTTTGATATTTATGTTGTGATACCGGGTGTCAAAGTAAACCACTTTTGTTATGACGAACATTTGTTTTCTTGATAATCTCCCAGGAAAGGCAAATAAAAAGTACGGAAACTTCTGGGTTCTACACTACTGCTAAGATGTTCTGTGTTAAAACATAATAATTTTATGATTTTCTCACTGTGGAGTTGACTGAAGATCAAAGAATTCCTTCTGCGAGTAGGTATTTTTAATGGTAAAGTGAAAAAGGAAACGACCTTGAAATCCAACACCATATTTGAAACTAGGATAACGATATGTATGCAAAGTGTTTCAAAAACGATATGGAAAATACGATTTCATGAATGATATTTCAATCTTCAGCAAGGTTTAGCTGTAATCATCCGGTTTAAAACTCAACTCTTTGAGTCATAGCTTCTCTCGGACGAACATAAATCATTTTTAGGTGCATGTTTAGGTTAGGGTGGCAGCCAGATTTGCCAGCTCACGTAGACCAATGTAGGTACGTAGTACGTAGTAGTAGGTACCACGGCCTCAGATACCCCTCATCGCAACCAACATGTTTAATAAACAAAGTTATCAATAGTAAGAATATCGGTATCGGAAATATCTGTCAGATATCCTGGAAAGGCCGATCATAGTCTATCCAGACGTCGTTTACTTAATGAGGGACATTAGGGGCCTGTTTCTGTAACTTATTTTCGTTCGTCTACGGCGAACGATCAAAATTCTCTCAGCTATTACTTGAATTCTATAAAACGCAGGTTAGAAATATTTTAGGAACAAGTTTTTTACATGATTTTCTACAGACACAACGAATTATAAACTTCTGTGATTTATAGATTTCTCGGAATAATTGAGTGATTTTTGATCGTTCGCAGTAGACGAACGAAAAAAAGTTACAGAAACAGGCCCTAGGTATTCTGGATTTATGTGATTTCCTGCCATTAGGCTTAACCCCACCGTGCTCCAAATACCTGGGTGAATAGATGCATCGACCAACGCCCCCATGCACATTGTCCATGAGTACAAAACAATTCCGTGTTTTTGGACACTTTTGCCCTCCTTCTTGGTTAGGAGCAGAGCCCATCTAAAACCCCTTGCCATTCTATGGGTCATGGCACCGGGTTGGTTTACAATTCCAAATCCGTGAATATTCTCTCCCAGCGATTTTGGTTTCAAACACAGCCACCACGTTGCTCTCAATAGGGTCCTTATGTATTCATAAGGTCAATCAGGCCGGAACCTGCGTTCCGAGGGCTTTCCTGTCTCCATTGGTACCAGATTAAGTGCTCTGGTCAGACTGCGTAGCCGAAGATACTACCAGTTAGACTCCAGAAAATCTAGGACTGGTGACCAGTCTGAGATCAGCGTCCAGTTCCCATCCTGGGTATGGATGGGAACTAAAGGATTCGTAGATCCCCCTTTAATGAGCGACAGTACCAAACTGGTGTTCAATGCTTTGCACTTCCTCCTCATCACCACAGTTCCTGCACTCAATAAATATCAGGCATTGTCTCGTCAGAACTGACACTAACGTAGACAGTCTTTTTAATTCTAGTGCGAGAAGACTTCTGTTTTCGTTTCTTGTCTGATTTACCTACCTACCCTACAGGTGCCGATTTCCGTCCATCTTTCTTTGGACTGCCTGATTGCCTAAGCTAAAGCTTGCATGTGGACAGTGACGCACCAATATCTGCAAATTCTTCGAGAATGTAGAATGTAGTCCATTTCCTAGTATGTTCCTAAGCTTTGTAATTCCCCGGGATATCCATATGCGGTATATGTTAAACTGCTCGGTCATAAAGGGTTTTCCAACAAGAGGTGTTATTTTGGTATTCAAAGAAAAATTCCATTTTTTGAGATAAATGATCGGATGTTTATTTCATAATAAAGAGGAAGGTATGCCGTTAATAATGAAAAACAACATCAGCCAAATGGCCACCAAGACCACGCTTACAGGACCATATCCTTTTTTAATGAAATTTTCCATAACCAAATCGCAAAGTGGCTGCCCTATGTCCTCGATAGCCTCACGAATTCTATCTTTGAGATCTTGAATCGACGCTGGGCTGTTGGCGTAGACCCAATCTTTCACGTGGCCCCAAAGGAAGAAGTCGCAAGGTGTTAAATCACAAGATCTCGGTGGCCAATTGTGATCACCTCTTCGAGAGATAACACGGTCCGGAAACTTTTCCCGTAGCAGAGCAATGGTTTCGTTGCTTGTGTGGCACGTATCGCAGTCTTGTTGAAAGTAAACGTTGTCCAGATCAATACCATCCAACTCCGACCATAAAAAATCATTAATCATCTCTCGATAGCACAATCCATTCACCGTAACTGTTGATCCAAAATCATTTTCGAAAAAGTAAGGTCCAATGACCCCACCGGACCATAAACCGCACCAAACAGTCACACGTTGAGGATGGAGAGGCTTCTCAACAATAACTCTTGGGTTTTCCGAACCCCAGATGCGGCAATTTTGCTTGTTGACGTAGCCACCGAGGTGGAAATCAGTCAAGATGATTTTTCGATGATTTTAGATTTTTCGAATTTTAATAATTTCAATGCGTTGTTGAATCGTGTATCGTTCCATTTTTAGTAATGGCGTAGTTTCTACTTGTCAAATGTCAAAGAATAAAACCTTCAAAAGTGACAGCTACCGAAATACCGAGTGATTCAAAATAACACCTCTTGTTGGAAAACCCTGTATTTACTTCCGTTAACCCAATCCTCTGTGGCAGGTATCTTTGTGGCAAAGTCCCTCTCGAAGGTGTACACAGTTGTTACATAGTCCACCCGGTCGGTGACCATAACGCTACAGTGTGATATCCTTACGTGGCCGTAGATTTCGTACTCCATAGTGATAGACAGTTTAATCTTAATGCCGCTCTTGTTGCAACTTCTCTAGCCATAATATAAATCAGCAGTAGATGGAGTAGAACTTGTAGAGACTCTGTCTCTGTAGACTTTAAAGCCCCGCTTATGCTTATGCCTGATGATCATACTACAATGCCATACAGTAGTATTGACAACTGCTATACGAGTATATATGCAATGGACGATTTTAGGAGAAAAGCCCTAACGCAATCCTACAACTTTGCTGCAGGAATATAAAGCGACGTTGGCCATCTTTACCCGTTCCAATGCATTAAGTGTGAAGAACAATTTCACATCTAATCTGCTATCTGAATGATAAATTGCTATCTAAAAATGTACCTAGAAATTTTGCACGTTCAGAAAAGACTAACTCAGTTCCTTTTAGCCGAGGAGAGTCCACGTGTAGCACCTAATTCTGCCTGGTAAGGAGAACCAAGTCTGTCTTGTTTGGGTTAACGCTCAAACCAGAGCATCTGGGCTCCTTTTGCCAATTTGTTCAGAGGACATGGCGAATTTACCGGTTACTGCGATTGCAACGTCATCCGCATATACCATGACTTTGCTCCTCTGTTCACAAATGTCGCTAGAGTTGTGGCCCAGAGACTTGCTGCTATGCGTTTTCTGATGTACAAGGTTGAATTATCAAAAATGAAAACATAGTTCAGCCTTAGATGCGCCGCAGTTACCACATCTGAGTAAATGTTTTTAAAAGCCCCTTCAAAAACCATAATGAATTCCTTGAAATGTAGGGACGATTTGAAGGTGCTCACCCGTTCATGCAGGGCCGATTCTGTAGGCTTGCCCTTGTTGTATATCATTTTTGGTGTAAATGGTAGATTAAGACATGAATTCTCAAATTTGAAGTTGAGTTTTTGTGGTTTCTGTACAGAGAAGTAATCAAATATGTAGGTAGAGGCCATTCTACGGGAAATATACAAATCATGGATCAATATGGTCACATTACAATTCCAATAATCTCACATGTATAGTATTTTTTTCTTAGCTGCCGCACTTACTTTTGAAAGGCATTTTGCGCATCTGAGTGAAAAATTCACTTAGCCGCACAAACAATTTTAAATTGTTTTCTATTGTTCTAAAGCTTTCTAAAAAAAAATTGGCAGGGCAATAGGGCGGGCGTCGTATTATTTAAAATTCGAATATTTCAGAAAGTGTTGATCGCAGAAGAACGAAATTTGGAAGACAAATTGGTAGAGTTATTATGTAATACTTCAACAAAAATGGGCGGGATCAGATTAGTGCGTGTGAAAAAAGTGGCGACAGCATTAATTAAAAAAGTATTATCTCAGAATCTATTGACCGTAGAAGAAATTTGGATTGTGTTTTGTTGTAGTAAATATTATTAATTTCTCCAAAAGTGGGCGGGATAGAATAAGTGGGCGTGGCATTATTTAAAATTCAAATATCTCAGAAAGTGTTGATCGTAGAAGAACGAAATTTGGAAGACACGTTTTTGAAGTTATTGTCTAAAACTTCAATAACAATTTGCAGGATCGGATTAGTGGATGTGGCAAAAGTGGCTGGGCGTAGCATTGGATAAACACGTATTATCTCTGATGGTATGGTATGGTAACTGTCCGTACAACAAAAATTTTCACTCTTTAACCAGCAAAGGCAATGACTTCTGCACGAACTATGGAGATGAGGAAGAAGTGTCCCTCATTAGGTAAACGAGGTCTAAAAATACACAAGTCGGCCTTTCTAGGAAGTCTGACAGATCTTCCCGCAACCGATATTCGTGCTATTGATAACTTTGTTTATGAACGAGGTTGGTTTCGATGAGTGGTATATAACCCTATACTCGGTTTGGCGAAATTGGTGACCAATTTTTTTTTTGGGCCAAAAAGTTCTGAAGATCAGTTGCCCCCTCTAAAAATGTGCCATCAGCTTTTGTCCATGAAATAATTCGGATTTGGTAATACCGCGTAACTATATTTGGCAAAAACGTAGCTATGAATATGCTGAACAAAGTTTGTTAACATTTTGTGGGAAAAAAATTTTGCCCGTATTTATACCCTACACCACACTGTGGTACAGGGTATTATAACTTTGTGCATTTGTTTGGAACACCCAAAAGGAGACGAAATAGACCCATCTTTTATTATACCGATCGACTTAAAATCACTTTCTGAGTTGATTTAGCTATGTCCGTCTGTCCGTCTGTCCGTCTGTGCATGTATTCTTGTAATCAAAGTACAGGTCGCAATTATGGTCCGATCTCGACGAAACTTAACACATATCTTTTTTGGCCCAATGACGATCTCTATTGAATTTGGTTAAAATCGGTTCAGATTTAGATATAGCCCCCATATATATGTTAGCCCCGATTTGACATGTAAGCGCTGTAAAAACTTTATTTTATATCCGATCAGTATGAAATTCGGCAGAAAGAGGTTTCTTATTATATGGATGAACACTATTAAATTTGGAAGAAATCGGTTCAGATTTAGATATAGCCCCCATATATACGTTACCCCCGATTTGACATGTAAGCGCTGTAAAAACTTTATTTTATATCCGATCAGTATGAAATTCGGCAGAAAGAGGTTTCTTATTATATGGATGAACACTATTAAATTTGGAAGAAATCGGTTCAGATTTAGATATAGCCCCCATATATACGTTACCCCCGATTTGACATGTAAGCGCTGTAAAAACTGTATTTTATATCCGATCAGTGCGAAATTCGGCAGAAAGAGGTTTCTTATTACATGAAGGAATACTGCCAAATTTGGAAAAAATCGGTTCAGATTTAGATATAGCTCCCATATATATGTTACCCCCGATTTGACATGTAAGCGCTGTAGAGACCGTATTTTATATCCGATCAGTACGAAATTCGACAGAAGGAGGTCTTTTTACATGAATAAGTATTCAGGGAAGATCGGTTCAGATTTACATTAAAGCTCCATATATATGTTCCTCCTGATTTGGTATCAAACCGCTTTAGAAGTTGTATTTTACTTCCGATCATTAAAATTTTCCAGAAAGATGTTTCTCACTTTAGGAACGAATATTGCTTAATTTAGCGATTATCGTTTCAGAATTAGATAATACGTTTCTACCATTTACCAATTATTCCAAATTATTATGGCAATGACCCTTATCGCATTGTTAGGGAGGTGTAGGGTATTATATAGTCGGCCCCGCCCGACTTTCTGCCTTTCCTTACTGGTTTTTTTTTAAATGAAGGAAAGGAAAGTAAATCTGAATAACTTTTGTAAACATATCAATACAATCTGATCGTGTCTAAGTGCCCTAAATAGCTCGAAAAGACCACATTGTACCTCAAAATTTTGGTATTTCACTTTTTTGTAACAAAAATATTTTATTAGGGTATATTCAGGAACTTTATAGAAAATATTAGGGTCAATATTTGTGGAACATATTATCCCTCTAGCTCCCCCCAGAACTGTCATTTTTGGCCCTTTTTTACCAAATCGTAAACAACACCCCTAAAATGGGGAGGGCGGGGATGATATGTTCTACAAAAAAATAAAATTTGACTATATATAGTCACACATATATGTGTCAGACCCAAAGAACCGTAAAATTCCAACGCTCTTTACTGGTATCTTTATCGCTTTCACCACTAGGTCTTATGACTAACATTGCTGCACGAACAGGCCAAAGGGGGTTATTGACTGGAATTTGACATTTTTTGGCGTTTGCGTTATGTATTGGGCTTTGGTGTGTTCTGACACATATAGTAGAATGCTATGGTCAACATTTGTGTAGAAAAATTCATCTCCGCCCTCTCTTTTTTTAGGGGAGTATTTACGATTTTTACGATGTTATATGGGGGAGCTAGATGTTTAATATGTTCCAGAAAAATATTGGCCTTACTATTTTCTACAAAGCTGCTGAACAACCCTACACCGAAAAAAACAAATTTTGTTTTAGAGTTACAAAGTAGTAAAACACTAACAATGCGGTTGTTGAGCTATTAAGGGTGTGTAGACATGTCTACACGTTCACATTGTACTGATATGTTCACAAAAGTTGTTCAAATTCATCGTGGCTACAATTTTCTCAAATATTGTTAGTAAAAAATTACGAGTCCCTGTAAGTTATGCTGAAAACAGCGAAACAAATATTTTTCCAATAAATTTTTCAAAAAAAAAGTGGGAAACAAATTTTGCGCACAAAATTTTAACAAACTTTGTTCAGCATATTCTTAGCTACATTATTGCCAAATATAGTTAAGCGGTATCACCAAATCGGAATAAATTTTTGGACAAAAGCTGATGACACCTTTTTTGAGAGGCCCACTGATTTTTTAGAAACTATTAAGGCCCATAAAATAAATTGGTCGCCAATTTCCATAAACCGAGTATAGGATTATACTACACTGTGATAGTAGAATCGAACCTATATTTTAAGTCCGTGTACTTATTTTCACTGTTGCACAGTTTTATGAGACCATCAATGAATTAAATTCCATCAGGTAACATCCGCATAGCGTGTGGCAGAGTTGAGGCTATTATCTGCGCTAAACAGCTTTAGTTGAAGCGAACAATAAGATATTTTAGCATAGTTTTTAAATTGAAAAAACTAAAGAACTTTTAATTAAACAACACTTCGAGCTCCGACTTTGGTATAAGAGTATGTTCCTTATGATTTGCATCCAAGTATTGTAAATGCTATTTTTACATCCGATCACATTTGGCAGAAAGGAGTTTCCTGGAACGTAAACAGCCAATTTTGTAGAAAATCGATTCTGATTGTTATTACGCCGAAAAAGAGAAGTTACGAGTATATATATATCCTTTGTTTATTGTACCGATCGAATTAGAATAACTTCCTGAGTCGATTTAACCTTATGTTGTTGATGTTGTAGCAGTATATGTGTTTGTTATCCATTAGTTGTTTTCATTCGCCTTGTATAGTGGGTTCTGCTGTATTGGTTTCCACGCCGAGGAAGATGGCTGCTTCCACTGGTTGGGTCCAAAGAGACCTGGGAACAAGTTGAGTAGGTTTGGCTGGGCAGTTAAAGAGGTGTAGCGTGTCGTGTGGTCCCTGGTTACAGGCGGGACATATGTTCGACGTGGTGCCATCAATCCTTGCCCAGTATGAATTGAGGCGGCTACACCAGCAAGATCTTAATTGGGCCAAAAGTACTCTTGTCTGTCGTGGTAATTCCTCTTCCTCTGAGGCCACTGATGGAGGGTGGTCTCCTAGTACGACATTGACTCTGTAATTATTCACGGCTTCAGCGACTGCGTCAGAGTGTATGTCAGCCAGACCTGCCTTGAAAGCTCTTTGATCTAAGGTTCTCTCTTGTAGCGTTGGACCTCGCGCTCTAGATCATGAAGGTATTTCCTGATCTGCCTGGGAGGTGGGCGCCTATCCACTAGATGGTGATTGGGATGGCTGGGACGGTAGCAACCAAGCAGATACTGCTTCGACAGCAAAAAATTGTGTCGTCGCACGGTTATGATCTTCGTCTCCTCATGTAAGTGGTCCACAGAAGACATGAGGAGGCACCCTGTCGCAGTTCTCAGGGCGGCATTTTGGCAGGTCTGTATATTCTTCCACTGCGTCTCGCTCGCATTCGGTGACCACACTGGTGCTGCATAGTTTACCACAGACCGACCTATCGCTTTGTAAGAGGTCAACAAGGTTTCTTTATCGGTGCCCCAAGTGCTGCCGGCTAGCGACTTGAGGACCTTGTTCCTACTTCTCATCTTATTGCAGATAGCTGTGACATGCGCGTTAGACCTGAAGAGGCTATCAAATGTGACATCAAGAACCTTAGGGTAGTTGGTGGTCGGAATTCTTGTGCCATCGACTATCACATTGAGTTGCTCCTTCACTTGCGCTGTCCATGCAGTAAACAGTGTGGCCGATGATTTGGTAGCGGATATTTTTAAATTCCTCGCAGCGAAGAAATTGGCAATCTCAGCGAGGTAGATGTTCACCTTATCACCCGTCCTTCCGTACGTCTGCAGATGTATTCTAGCAACAACAACAAATTGTGCCCGAGACCTAAAAACTTTTTTTGTGTAGATTGGGGCATAATATTCCATAAAATCAAAATATAAAAAAAAAACATTTTTTAATAGTAAAGTTATTTTTTTTTTAATTTCAATTTTCATGGACGTTACCTTTAGTATTATTACTATATTTTTTAAAGTATAAGGCCGATAGAGCTGCAATACTATATCTACAAATGTTGCAAATATATCTTCACTTAGAAATAGTGTTTTAGTAACAAATAGGAGAAAGTTGATTTAAAAGAACGTTTTTGCTGGCACAAAAAAAAACATAAAAAATAGAAAAAAGTAGCAAACAAATATTTTAATCCATTTCTTAACATCCAGCATCCCACTGAGCGATGACTGTTGGAATTTATATCAGTGGTATTACGACTATTGAGATATTACAGAATGTTACAATGTAGCCACAAAGTTTTACAAAGGTTATATTTCATCTCTTACACATTAAGAAATATTTCCATTTGTTCCGCTGTGAATTTAATGCTTATGTTCAACATTTTAACCCCTATAAATGTTAAATTTACCTTAAAACTGTTTCGTTTGTTTATTTATTCAAATGAAATAAACTTTTCCAAGATTTCGAAAACTTCTTAAAATACTTATTGCAAAAGGTTCCCAGGGAAAAGGGTTAAGTTTTAAGTTCTAATGTATCTTAAGAATACAATAGCTTAAATAATATATTGCACCTTAGATTACCGCTGGAAAAGCAAACGATGAAACAACGAAATGAAAAATCAAATTTCCCCAGAGTACTGTAGAAAGAACCGGTGCTGAACTCTTTTATAATACAAAAAGCAAAAATATTACGAGTATTATTGGCCCTGATTGTCAGAAGCGTATATAATGTAAACTAAATAGAAATACCAAATATTTTTGTACATTTGAAAATCTAAGAAAATATGAATAATTTAAATTCCAGAGTTTTGGAATTTTTTTGCCACTCGGACTCCCAAAGCGAAAACCTTTACCGAATAATAAAGAAACCTCATTTGAACTCAAACCCATACCGCAAATTAGTTTACAATTCATAAACACACATACACACATAACAAAAATGTGAACAAATACAAATGGATATCCTTGGGGTTGTCTGAATGGGGGGTGGTGAAATATTTTATTTTAATTTTTCGGACATTTCACACTTTTGTTATTGTTAGTCTTTTGTGCAAATCCTGTGTGGCCACATCAGAGTACAGGTCCTTCCTCTTTTTGGTTCCCCTCACAGGCAGGCAGGTTAGCTAAATGTGAATTTGCTTTCATTTTTTCCCTATACCTAATTCTCTGGATGATATAGGCTAGATTATGGTAATTTGCTTCTTGCTGAAAAAATCCCTATATCCTCTTGGACAAAAAGGTAGAACAACCCCTAGGCCGTTAACTGTCATTTGCATAAAACCACTGAAGAGATGTAGGTCCTTACCGGCCATGGTGACATGCTACCAACACGACAACGTCATGGTGTCTCTTGAATTAATATTAAGTGTAAGGTATTAGGTTACGCCGAAAACAATGAATATCAGTTCATGTGAACGGTGTATACTGTTGTTAATTACATACACTATCTAACAAAATGGAAAAATAGGAATCCAATATGAATAATAGTTTATATGCTTCTCCAAAGAATGCGAGATTACTACGTTGCTCGGGGAACAAATATACGAGTATCTACATACGCATATACCCAGTTAAAAATAATATCTTCAGAAGAAGTAGAAGCACCCAAAAACCCAGAACTTGGTAAGCACAAGTCATTACCAAGTAACGACATTCCGTTACCCTCCGCATAGCCAAAAGAAGAATGGCATAAATAATTAAGTAATTTATTACACTGTGCTCAAAACGGACGCTTAATCTGCCGCATTAACATTTTTTAGGGCTAAGGTCGAGTAAAACACGGTTTCCAAGGGTTATTTTTATTTAGTTTTTTGCACTGGAATGGGTTCTAAATATACGTCGACTTTCGACCAATCGATTAATCGACTTTTTGGTACAAAAAAGTCGAAATCGCAAGGCTAAATTGATGTGATGAACACAAATTACAAGTTTAGTGGACAATTAAAAAAATATATCTCAAAATACCTTCGCAATTTATTCATATTTTGTTGCTAAAAGTATGTATTTAAATATTGTAATATCAGCTGCAGCTGACTGCAACTACGGTTTGTATCCCCTCACCTTACATAGGGGGTACATATAATTTGTTACGAGCCAAAATTCCAACACATCGAAGGAGAGGCCTAAGACGCCAAGTATGTTTGGTGGAAATTGGAGTTGGGTCATTTTGAGTCATTTGAGCAATGTCCGTTCGCCGGTCTGTTTGTCCGGCTGTATGTATGTCTGCCCGCTAGCTGGTGAGCAAAATATTACCGCAAATTTGGTATGCGGTAATATTTTTCTCCATCTCAGGCAAATTTCAAATATGGGCCATATTGGTCCACTTCTTCTAGTACATCTCCCACAAAGGGTTAACATTTTGTGAAATATTGATTCTTTAATAACTTATGTACTACTTATTCGAATCTTCTGAAATTTCACACTTAATATTAGTTTATTAGTGGCCATCACCTCGAGAAAAATGGGCGAATTTGCCACGCCCCTTTAAAACAAGTGCATACTTTAAATTTATTAAATGTAATTCAAATTGATAATAAATTATTAAAACAAAAAAAATACATTTATGTTTTATTTATATGAAGGTGAGGAGATTCGTATGTCGTTTAACCTGGTTTCAGGATATAAGGCCGTTGGACATACATATACTTTGAAGTAATTTTCTGAAATTCTGCAGAACTATTTACTATATACAGTACACAAATCGTGCCAATTTTGGTTCAAATCGGACAATAATTTCAAAAATAATGCAAAAACATAATTTGACTTGTTTCGGGTTTTTTGTTAAGTTTGGGGTTTGGCGTATTCTGACAAATATAGTAAAATTTCATGACCAACATTTTTGTAGCACATTTCATGCCCGCCCTCTCCACTTTATGGGGTCCGTAATCAATCAGACGAAGCGGCAAAATGATGAATACCACCCATCCTATGCTGTAGGATATACAAATTTTACTATGAATTACAGTTTTGAATGCACAAACTTGGAAATTATAAACGTATTTGTACCAAATTTCAGACACCTAGCTCAATTATTGTAGATTGTAGATATATTACAACAGACGGACGGACATTGCTAAATCGTCTTAGAATATTACGATAATTAAGAATAGAATAGGGTGGTTAAATTGCAAGGACCGATGTTGAATGTGAACCACACATAAACGTCGTTTTTTTCTGCATTTCATTTGACATTTCTCAATTTCAGACTAACTGAATTTGAACCATGGAAAGATACACAATCGAGCAACGCTTTAAAGTTTTTTAAGCCTTTACGGAAAGGGGCGTTCAAATCAAAATGCATTTAGTGCACTTCGTGATGTTTTTTTGATCAGCATAATCGACCAAATGTGTCCACAATCGGGAGAATTGTGCGCAAATTTCAGCAAACCGGGTCTGTAGGAGATGTGAAAACACCAGTGCATGCTCGCCCAGTTCGTTTGGTGCGGCTTATGGGCTGGCGAATGGCCCGAATGGCCCGAATTGGACGATATGGATGTGGACAATATGTGGTTTCAACAGGATGGTGTCACTTGCCACACAGCTATCGAAACAATGGCTCTTTTGCGCAACAAATTCAATGGCCGTGTTATTTCACGTCGTGGTGATGTCAATTGCCGCCAAGATCATGTGATTTGACACCGATGGACTTCTTTTTTTTTGGGTTTTTTTGAAGGAAAAGGTGTACGTCGATATGCCAGCAACAATTCAAGACCTAAAGGATGAGATAATTCGGCACATTAACGGCATATAACCTCAACTATGCCTCAGCGTCATCGAAAATTTGGACCATCGGATGGAGGTGTGCCGCCGAAGTCGCGGCGGCCATTTGGCCGATATTTTGTTCCATACATAATTGAACCATACCAATATTATTATAATACATAAAAAGAAATGACAATAATTTCCTAAATAATTTGTGTTTTATTCAAAATCAACATCGGCCCTTAAAATGTAACCAATCTTTACTTTATGGTGTCTCCGATCAATATTTTGGGGTGTTACAAACAAGACGAATATAACCCCATCCTATGGCAGAGTGTATGAATATACCACTTCTATAGCGCATATATATCAACTCAAAAGGAATATATGTATGGGAGCTATATCTAAATCGGATGCAAATCGTTTATTCTAGGGTTAATAACTCCTTTGTGTCAAATTTAATCAGATGCAAAATATGTCTTTTATAGCGCTTAGATCCCCAATCGTGGATATATGTATCTAAATAAGAACCGATTTTCGCCAAGAGATGGTCTTTCGCGCTCATGAGAGATTCGCTGCAAGTTTCGTTATTGTCCAGCTAATATTGCGACATGCACATGGGCAGACGGACAGTCATCATATGTTAAACGATTCAGAATTTGATTCATAGTCTATCGTTATAACGAACTACGGGTCTACTCTTCTCCGGACCATAATACCCTGTACCATAGTATAGAGTAGAATATATACCAGAAGATTGGGAAATTATTGGTACATTTTCAGGGTTAAATAGGACACACACAAGGCAAAAAGGGATAAATATGATACCACTGTAAAATCAAAATGGCTAGATCTAGTATCATGCAACACTATTTAACTCGCTATAAAATAAAATTTTAAAAATTAGCTTTTTATAAAAGTACTACCTCATTTAAAGCTTTTTTTGTCCCATTGTGCACCAAAAATAACAATCATACTCTACAAATATCTAGAACATTGCAAATCAATCTAGCGCAAAGTTTAGAATTTCAGACAATATTACCAAGATCGGATCCTTATATGTTTTGAAAACTACTCTTTGATATGCATACGCACTAGGGCGGGTCGATTTAAAAATCGCCCATTGCTCAAATCGTATTCTAGGGATCAAAATAAGAAACTTTGCCGAAGGAACCATACCTCTTAAACGAATTCTGATGTCCCGGAAAAAATCCCACTTTGACCCATTTAGATTGCTCCAATCGAGTCCAAATGTATGACCGACCCCCACTCAGTGAAGTGCTCAGTGAAAATCGTATTCTAGGGATCAAAATAAGAAACTTTGCCGAAGGAACCATACCTCTAAAACGAATTCTGATGTCCCGGAAAAAATCCCACTTTGACCCATTTAGAGTGCTCCAATCGAGTCCAAATGTATGGAACCCCCAGGGGGTTCCAGGGGTGTGCCACTGGCATGGGTGGGTCGGGCCTCCAAAGTTAGTGGGGGTCGGTCATACATTTGGACTTGATTGGAGCACTCTAAATGGGTCAAAGTGGGATTTTTCAAAATTTGCCCCTACCCAAAAGTTCGACCCAAATTCCGGGACATCAGAATTCGTTTTAGAGGTATAGTTCCTTCGGCAAAGTTTCTTATTTTGATCCCTAGAATACGATTTTCACTGAGCAATGGCGACTTTTTTTGCCTCCCCACAAATCGACCCGGCCTAATACGCACAGTATTTAATTCCTGCAAGACAAAATATTTTTCGTTGCACCCTAATGTGTACTCATAATATACCTTATGCACACGACATCTGTATACAATTTGTATAATCATAATGTTAAAATTCACAAATTGCATGCCACCTGCGAAACTGGCATTCACTAAACCTCGCGATTACTACGTCTAGAGTCTAGACATAGACCTATTAAGATTTCACATCGTATGTGTAGTTTATGTAAAAACCTCTAGACCATTTGCCAAATAGTAGGGTATATTATACAATGATAGCTCCTAACCGAGAGTACGAGTTGTTTCAGTTGTGGACTATGATAGGGGATTGGACAATGGAATTGCTAACAAGAGCAGCATCCGTGTGTGCTTGTAGATGAAAATTGAGTTTCATTTAACAATTGGAAAAGCTATGCAAATTATATTTTTATCGGCATTTTAGTAATAACAAACAATATTGAAATCAAAGAAAAAGGAAAATTGAAAATATTTCTTTAAGTTGAATTTTTAAAAGATTTTCATTTGGTATTATTGTCTGGGCAGCAATCACAATATTTAAATTATATGTATAAGAAGTCTTTGAAGTAGAATGACCAAAAAATATATTCATCTGAAGACAAAGAATAAAAGTAGCAAAAAGTATTTAAAAAGCCTAAAAATTACAAAATAGAAAATTTTGTAATCTTACTTTGTAGAGGGAGGATATTAGCGATATTAAATACTACAATAAAAGGTAACACCACGAGGTAGTATACTACTAATCAAATATAATTTCTTGATATTTTATATCATTTTAACAATGTCCGTGCGTATGTCTCGTGTGTAAGACAACTCTCGATAATAATTATCGAATGCCTTCAAATTTTACATTTGAACATACGAGTATTTTTTCGAAACTTATAGCTTTCATACCTCTCTCAACAATATATTAAAGTTTTGTGAAATATTTAATTCCTAAAAAGAATATATTTATTATTAATTCCAATCTTCTGTAAATTTACAAATTGCACTAGTTTTCAAAATTTTTATCGAAGGCTAGGCAACAGGAAAAAATATTTAAAAATAATTATGGAAATTTTTTTTAATTCATTTTAATTCCGATTTTTGTTGTTGTTTATTGTTGGTCTGTATTTTTTTGATATTCAGTCAGAATTGATTTTTGTTTGTAATTGCAAAAATGTAATAGAAAGAAATACACAAAATTGTAGCGAGTTTCAATTGCTTAGTAGAATTGACTGCAGTTTCGATAGTATGTTTCTAACTTAAATCATCTTGAATTACTTATGGCAGTAGTAAATTGAAATCAGCAAGGGCTAAAGGGTGGACCATTTAAAATATTGATCTACAATAATTGAGTTAGATGTCAGAGATTTGGTCTAGATACTTCTTATAGCTGCATGCAACTTTGGGATTGAAAATGGGAAATATCGGTCAATTTTTTGGTATAACTCCCATATATAGCATTTTCCCGATTTGACTTCTTAAGGCAAAGGGACCGCAAATGTCACCTGTTCGGCCTTTAAATTGGTATTTTGGATGCATTTATATCCAAAACCCTACATAAGAACAAAGGTCGCCACAGGTCCATGTTTTGATATATCACCCATACAAAGATCGCCCCAGATTCTAATTCTTAAGAGGGAGGTTAGGTTTGTAAACTTTTTTAGAATTTTTTTTATTTTAGTTTTTGAATGGAGAACCTCTTAAATATATTGTGTGAAAATTTGAGATGAATCGGAGCAAAACTAACGAAAATACAGCGCCTCATACATGACTCTGTACTTATATAAAACATGAGAAAACGCGCTTTCCCCACAACAGGTGTCCATCATAACTTCGCGTTTTTCGCTTCAATGAGTTTCCAAAAATTGAAAAATATAAATTTTAAATATTTTCTAATTTAAGTACTTTACCAATTCACAACCTTAGTGTTTACTTTTGCAAACAATTTACGATTTTACTATTCAGTTATTTTCTAACTTAATATTTTACTACTTTGCCTTTTTTTGCTTATATATTTTATTATACGGGTTTTCCAATAAGAGTGATATGATTTCTTTGAAAAAAAACACACATATTGTTAAGGAAATTCAAAAGTTTTTTATTTACTGTAAAGTACAATCGATACAACTAAGTAATATATAAGCGTCATTCAAATGACCTACACGACTTCTTCTGCAGGAACGAATTCGATGAACCCAATTTTCGAGCACTTGTTCCACTAAATCAAGACGTATGTCATGAATGGCACGTTCAATATTGACTTGTAATGCTTGAAGAGAGTCTGGTTTATTTCGAAAGACCAATGACTTCAAATAACCCCAAAAGAAATAGTCTAATGGTGTTAAATTACAACTTCTTAGAGGCCATTCAATATCACAATATCTTGAAAAAAATTAATCTCCAAACTTTCTCGCAACAATTCAATTGTTTCATTAGCTTCGTGGCACGTAGCCACAATCTGTCAATGGCAAAAAGATAGCTCTTAACAAGAACTAAAATATTGCTCATGGGTGTCAAGGTCGTAGGTCGACTGGAATGTGTTTTTTTTTTTGGATTAAAAAAATGGACTTAGCATCATTTTCAAATGAGAACGGAAAGTTTATTTTTGCTCTAGCTCCTTAACGGTACGTCGGATCGGGAATCGGTCAATGGCAAAAAGATAGCTCTTAAGGTCGTAGGTCGTCGTTTAAAAAAATGGAATTGGCGCACGAAAAGTTGCAATTGGAGAACGATTATTTTGATAATAAAACTGAATAATTTGTAAACGTTGTTCTTGCGTATATCTCTCCATGATGAAATTGTAAACGCTACTGAATACAATGAAAAACAAATGACAGATCATGACATATTACAAATCACCGAAACGTCGCTTCAAAATCCTATCAACCCTTTTGGAAAACCCGTTACAACACATTTATTATTCCACATTGTTCACAGTGACGCAGAAATCATCCTCAGGTGTGCTTTGTAATATCTTCCCTTGTCTTATTGAATTATTGTATTATTGGTATTGATTTGCATTCATGTCTATTAATTAATAATAGTTTACACTACAGACATTTTGGCTACAGACTGACAAATGTTACCTGCAGTCCATTAACTAATTGCGTCTGGTATAAGACATCGGTTCAGGGACACACAATTAAAGCTTTATTTTAAAAATGTATGATATCATAATTGAAATCATTTGAGACAGCAAATATCCTGTGTATGCAAATAACACTTTCTAAGGAAAATCATGAAATTTCCAAAGGTATTGTTTTTCTAATGCACTTGATATTGGGAAAGAATTCAATACTAACTAAAACCTAATATGTTTATGTTTAAATAGGACCTAATATTTATATATATGTGAATTTTTTTTGTATGTAAATAGACATATTTTTATTTTAATTTTAATAATAAATTCCATTATATATGATTTTTCCAATTCGTTTCCTTTTTCGTTTAAGGACAACTTTATTCGTATTTTTATACGTAGTATGTGTATTTACACACTTTTTTTAAAATAATCTACATACAAGAGAAAAATAAGAGGATACAAATTGGAATATGCATGCTATCATAAGGTGGAGCAAAAAAGTGAATTCTTCGGTTTAATAGAAGCACTGTAGATAATGGTTTTATTTCTATTTGAAATAAAGATGCTGTGATAATTTACATTGTGAAAATCAAGAAAGAAATATGCATTTGATTAACCTAATGGCAGATTCGTTTCTGGAAAAAATGTAGCCCCGTCGATGCGAAATACTAGAAAATATTTGCACCTTTTAAGTCGATATGAGGTAATCCCTCGAATTGAACTTAAATCGAATTTTCAAATTTCAAAAGAGATTTAGAAAAAGGTACAGAAAATGTTGCACTTCTTCCGGAAACGAAATTTTATTTAGAGGTTCAGATTTTTATAAAAAAATATTTTAAAATTGATTAAATATAAATCTAAATTAGGAAATGTGTCGGCCCTTCTTCCAATATAATATTCTAGCTCTCTTGACATTTTATTATTTCTTACAAACACCTTTTTGCCCTTCCCTCCCTCCACCTTAAGAAACATCATTGTACATTGGCATAAATAACCATACGTACATTCAATATTTACAAATGTACATAAAGAATACAATATACAATGGGTATTGTTGTTGACTGAGACTGTATTTTGAGATTTCATCTCACGTATTATTGACAAATCATTATGGGTATTATTGTTGTACGACAGGATGCAGGAAGTACGTCAACAATACCAATATCAGCAGCTATCAGGATACACTAGGACAACTCTCCCCCAAACTATGCAGAAAACGTAGAGGTAGAGGAAGGAGACGGTGTAGCAAATATACTGCCATTTATTATTCATTTTATATATTTTTTTTATTTTCAAAAAGTTTCTATCGGCATGAAATCTATAGTCAGAATCACTGTCTATTTGTTGAACTTTGAATTTATGCAAATAGGCAGGAGGCAGGATACAACATCGTCATCACTCTAAATTGAATATCTGGATTTGTTATCCCAAGGAATTATTATAGATATTAATAATTTATTTCGTGAGTGAAGAGCTAAACTCAGCAAAAGACCTTTGGGAATATTCAAAAAGTGTTTTTATATTCTCAACGCTTCTGCGTTGGCCATATTGGGCAATTGTGTTAACGGAAGTGTAAATATTAAAATTTGTTAATTTGATTGTTAATACCGATAGCGAGCGACAGTCTGCCAATGTTGGGGAAAATCAGCTGAATGTCATTAAACAAACACGTAGAGCAAATATTTGTTTCGTAAATCGTCCACAATTTAGATAGAAATAATAATTTCAATACGAAGCCCTTCAACGATATTCATGTCATTTTGATTTATTGTTTAGTCTGGAAAAAAACATGAAAACGAAATAGACAAATTGTCGAAATCAATTATGAAAAGATGGTGGGATAAAGGTCTGTACCCCAGCTGGGATTCGCAAATGTATCCAAAGCAGTATAAACTGCCATTCGGTCCGAAAGCTGTGACCAATATTTCTATATTTCCTTTAAAACTGGGAAAAATATTGTGGTAAACATTTTGGATACCGAAATTTATTTGTAAGTATTTTAAATTTATTCAATAGCTCCAACATTTATTAGAACGATCGACTTAGAATCAATTTGTGAGTCGATTTACAGCTCCCATATATGAACCGGTACATTTCACAAGCTACAGTAACTACACCATTTACAAATGTAATTCAGAAAAAATCCATTTAAATTCAGAATTCGTCAATTGAAATTCAGAAATTCCATTTGAAATTCGGAAATCGTCACTTGAAATTCAGAAATTACATATGAAATTCAGAAATTTTCACATGAAATTGAGATTTTCCATTTAAAATTCAGAACTCGTCAATTGAAATTCAGAAATTCCATTTGAAATTCAGAAGTCGTCATTTGAAATTCAGATTTTACATTTGAAATTCAGATTTTACATTTGAAATTCAGAACTCCTCAATTGAAATACAAAATATACATTTGTAATTCAGTATTCGTCAGTTGAAATTCGGAACTCGTCAGTTGAAATTAAGAACTCGACAGTTGAAAGACAGAACTCGACATTTGAAAGACAGAACTCGACATTTGAAATTCAGAACTTTTCATTTGAAATTCAGAAACTATTAATTGAAATTCAGAATTTCTATTTGAAAACAAGAAAATATTGTTTTTTTATTTCATGGTTTTCTCACTGTGAAGTTGAGCTGAAGTTCAAAGAGTTCCTTTTAAGTCAAGCAAGGTATTTTGAATAGTCAAGCGAAAAAGAAAACGTCTTTGAAATCCAACACCGACTAATGCATGACAGAGGTGGTTAGTCAACTCCTCGGATGCAGTAGCGTTGTTTTTTTTGGCACAATAACTTGTATTATTATCAAAGTTATTTAAAATTTACATATGTGAAATACTTTGAATTAAGAACCATCTCCAGCCAATCGTATGACGCTGTAGTTATTATTTAGGTATAGAAACATTTTGCAATGGATTTGACTGAAGTGAATAACGATTTTTAAATTGAATCTGACTCGAAAAAGAGCTCATCTAATCATCCGCTTTCATATGAACCATTTCCAAAGACTTTTCTAATTCTGAAAATTCACTGCACTCTTTTTATTATTACGAATGCCCATTTGTTCCTTCAAAATTATGTTTGGCCACATAGAAGCTGGTTTTACTTGCACCACTTAAATCCCAATCCATGACCAGCCATGCTTTTTCTGGCTGAAGATGTATGTACAGGGTGGGCCTAAAGAAACCAAGGGGTGTAAAAGTTTAATAGCTTTTTCGTTTATTAATTTTTTTTTATTTTTTCTTTCAGATTATATAGACAACACTTGGAGAATTTATAATGGAGAGGTTCATAATTGAACAGAGAACCAGAACAATAGAACTTTATTATTTAAACCAGAGATCAATTATTTTAACGCAAAGAGCATATCGTCGACATTTTAACGTTAGAATTTCGCCCTCTGAAGCAATGATTCGTTGCTTAGTTGATCGTCATCACCAACATGGCAGCGTAAGAGATTTGCCTCGAACCGATAGACCACGTGTAAGTCGCACTGCGGAAAATATTGAACGAGTACATCAAAGTGTTAACGAAGCACCAGAAACATCTGTCAGAAGACGTTCTGCTCAGCTAGAAATGTCTTGTACGTCACTACGGCGCATTTAAAAAAAATATTTACAGTTATACCCATATAAGGTCCAATTGGTGCAAGAATTAAAACCCCCAGATCATCGGCAACGTCTAAATTTTGCAGTTAAATTTCAAGAGTTGGCCAGAAATGAAATCAACTGTATTAAAAATTTGTCATTGGGCCTTACTTCTTCGAGAATGAAGATGGAAGTGCTGTAACCGTAAATGGAGAGCGGTATCGGCTTATGATAGACAATTTTTTACGTCCTGCTCTTGAAAACAGACCTGGTATGTGGTTTCAGCAGGACGGAGCCACTGCCCATACTGCCCGAGACACAATGGCACTTTTAAGTCAAATTTTTGGAGAGCGAATAATTTCCAGAAATTCGGAAATTATTTGGCCAGCGCGATCGCCAGATTTGACAGCACCCGACTATTTTCTTTGGGGTTATTTGAAGGAGCGAGTGTATGTGAACAAGCCAGAGACAATCATTGAACTCAAGGCAAACATTGTTGCAGAAATTCGAACGCTACAGCCACATGTTTTGAAAGGTGTTATGGAAAATGCTCTAAAAAGAGCCCATCAGTGCGAAGCTGAAAACGGTGGTCATTGCCTTTTGTATATTATATAATCTGGAAGAAAAAACAAAAAAAATTAATAAACGAAAAAGTTATTAAACTTTTACACCTGTATAAGTATATGACTTCAAGCCTACATACTTAATTTCACATTATAATGTTCTGAAAATCTAATTTCTGATTTTTAAATGAAGATTTCCGAAATTCAAATGACGAGTGCTGAATTTCAAATCAAAAATTCTGAATTTCAAATGTCGAATTCTGAATTTTAACTGGAAATTCTGAATTTTAATTGACGAATTCTGAATGTTAGATGCAAAATCTGAATTTCAATTGACGAGTTCTGAATTTCAAATGGAAATTCTAATTTTAAATTGACAAATTCTGAATTAAATGGAAAATCTGAATTTCAAGTGACGAGTTCTGAATTTCAAATGGAATTTCTGAATTTCTGGTGTAGTAACTAGGTATTTTTATACCCTAAACCACACTGTGGTACAGGGTATTATAACTTTGTGCATTTGTTTGTAACACCCAAAAGGAGAAGAAATAGACCCATCTTTTATTATACCGATCGACTTAGAATCACTTTCTGAGTTGATTTAGCTATGTCCGTCTGTCCGTCTGTCCGTCTGTGCATGTATTCTTGTAATCAAAGTACAGGTCGCAATTATGGTCCGATCTCGACGAAACTTTACACATATCTTTTCTTTGGCCCAAGGACGATCCCTATTGAATTTGGTTAAAATCGGTTAAGATTTAGATATAGCCCCCATATATATGTTAGCCCCGATTTGATATGTAAGTGCTGTAAAAACTTTATTTTATATCCGATCAGTATGAAATTCGGCAGAAAGAGGTTTCTTATTATATGAATGAACACTGTTAAATTTCAGATTTCAGATTTAGATATAGCCCCCATATATACGTTACCCCCGATTTGACATGTAAGCGCTGTAAAAATTTTATTTTATATCCGATCAGTGCGAAATTCGGCAAAGAGAGGTTTCCTATTACATGAAGGAATACTGCTAAATTCGGAGAAAATCGGTTCAGATTTAGATATAGCCCCCATATATATGTTAACCCCGATTTGACATGTAAGCGCTGTAAAAACTGTATTTTATATCCGATCAGTGCAAAATTTGGCAGAAAGAGGTTTCTTATTACATGAAGGAATACTGCCAAATTCGGAGAAAATCGGTTCGGATTTAGATATAGCCCCCATATATTTGTTTCCCCCGATTTCACATGTAAGCGCTGTAAAAACTGTATTTTATATCCGATCAGTATGAAATTCGTGAGAAAGAGGTTTCCTATTATATGAATGAAGACTTTTAAA
This sequence comes from Eudasyphora cyanicolor, assembly GCA_963930755.1. Taxonomy (NCBI): domain Eukaryota; kingdom Metazoa; phylum Arthropoda; class Insecta; order Diptera; family Muscidae; genus Eudasyphora; species Eudasyphora cyanicolor. Next base: position 19,851,468 of record OZ005734.1, read on the forward strand.
TTTGGAAGAAATCGGTTCAGATTTAGATATAGCCCCCATATATACGTTACCCCCGATTTGACCTGTAAGCGCTGTAAAAACTGTATTTTATATCCGATCAGTGCGAAATTCGGCAGAAAGAGGTTTCTTATTACATGAAGGAATACTGCCAAATTCGGAGAAAATCGGTTCAGATTTAGATATAGCTCCCATATATATGTTACCCCCGATTTGACATGTAAGCGCTCTAAAAACTGTATTTTATATCCGATCAGTATGAAATTCGTCAGAAAGAGGTTTCCTATTATATGAATGAACACTTTTAAATTTGGAAGAAATCGGTTCAGATTTAGATATAGCCCCCACATATACGTTACCCCCGATTTGACATGTGAGCGCTGTAAAAATGTTATTTTATATCCGATCAGTGCGAAAGTCGGCAAAAAGAGGTTTCTTTCTACATGAAGGAATACTGCCAAATTCGGAGAAACTTTAGATTTAGATATAACACCGATATATACATATGTTACCCCCGATTTGACCTGTAAGCGATGTAAAAACTGTATTTTATATCCGATCAGTGCGACATTCGGCAGAAAGAGGTTTCTTATTACATGAAGGAATACTGCCAAATTCGGAGAAAATCGGTTCAGATTTAGATATAGCTCCCATATATATGTTACCCCCGATTTGACATGTAAGCGCTGTAGAGACTGTATTTTATATCCGATCAGTACGAAATTCGACAGAAGGAGGTCTTTTTACATGAATAAGTATTCAGGGAAGATCGGTTCAGATTTATATTAAAGCTCCATATATATGTTCCTCCTGATTTGGTATCAAACCGCTATAGACGTTGTATTTTACTTCCGATCATTAAAATTTTCCAGAAAGATGTTTCTCAATTTGCTTAATTTAGCGATTATCATTTCAGAATTAGATAATATGTTTCTACCCATTTACCAATTATTCCAAATTATTATGGCAATGACCCTTATCGCATTGTTAGGGAGGTGTAGGGTATTATATAGTCGGCCCCGCCCGACTTTCTGCTTTTCCTTACTGGTTTGATTTTATTATTTTAACTGAAAAACCCGGCAGGGAGGAAATTTGAAAAATACTCTTGCAGATAACACTGATGCAGTAACTAAAGATGAACCTCCCTCTTCGCAGAGCTGCATCTCGCGGGAACTTGCGTTTCACCCTGAATGCGTGGGGAAGAGAAATAATTCGGCCGTTTCTTAACCAGACATCCGATTATGTGAAAACTTGACAGAAAAGGTATTAGAGAAGTTAAGTTTTAAATTTGGCCCCTACGGTAAACAGGGGCGGAGCTACAGGGCCTCAAAGTTGGTCACCTCGATTGAATTAAATATTAAGAGCATGTAACTTTCGTCTTTCTCATCTGATTCATAATTTTTTTTGTGTGCATTCTCCTGACCTAGGTATATAAAGACTTTTTACACCTAAGAGTTATCTCGTACAGTTACCGAGATATCTGCAATGGAAAATTATTTTTTTCCCCTACCGTGTCCTAGTATTTTGTGAATATCGGAGCAGAATATGCACTGATTTCTTTCACATTACCTTTTCTGAATTGGCAACAAAATTTTCTATATGATGAAAAAAGTCGATCCGATCTATCGGGTCCGTGAATAAGAGCGCTACAAAAGTATTTTTAAATAAAACAAAAACGGTTTTGGATATCAATGAAATTCTTTATTCCTGTGAAAGTACGTTCGATGCTATTATGTATGGAACTCGATTTCTTTTGCATGGCCACCACGGGCACGCTTGCAGAAGTCCAGACGCTGAACCCACTTTTCGACGGTTTTCAAGGGATAGTTGGTGCACATTTATGTATATGTTCCTGCCTATTTAGTAATTAAGCGCTATTAAAGCTTTTTTTACGTCGGATCTTTATAAAATTTGACAGAAATTAGGCTTTAGATTATGTGCATATAGTTCCTTCTATCCTTTTCAATTATTGATCTATGCAAGAAAACTGGGCATTTTAAGGTTATCTTTTCAGATCTAGTTTATTATGATCAATCTCCAATCCTCCTTGGAATAAACCTTAATGAGGAGGTGGGCCTAAGTAGTTTTTTAACAAAACGAAATCAATTATTATTATCGTAATGCCACTTATCGCATTGTTAGGCCCGACTTCCTGTCTTTCCTTACTAGTTTTATATGTGGTAAGGTGTTGTACGTTGAACTGCAAAGGGAATTTGGAGACCGGTAGATATAGAGGAACATCCAAAAAATCGCATTTTTGGGGATTATGTTGGAATTTGTGGGATTGAATTTTACAAATATTTTGATTGGAGAATTACTAACGTCAAGACCTATAAACTACAAAATATTTAATTGAAAATTTAATTGTTTTTCCTGTACCTGTTTTAGCAGTGCAGAATATAAACCGATTTCACTCACATCAACTTCTGAATTGAAAACTACAACAAATCTATATATATAACAAGTAAGAAAGATTCAGTCGGGTAAACCGACTAAGGTATACCCTCACTTTGTGAGTAATGTAATATTGAATATTACACAAATTATTCTGTCAATTTTTGTGGGAGGTACCAGAAGGGGTTTAAGAAATACACCTTTATTTTGCTGAACAGTAGATACTTTAAATACATTGCACTGTGCCGAATTGTAACCGTTTATATGGACTGGTATATTAACTGTGGTATAATATATAAATTGTGGTATAATTTGGCCATTTTGTGTGGGAGGCACAAAAAGGGGCGTGGTGATACCGCTCATTTTTCACTGGACTATAGACATTATTAAAGCATTACACTGTACAAAATTTCAAGTAATTGTATACACTGATATTAATGTTATAAACTGTTAACTTTTGGTGCAAAATGGTGCATTTGTGTGGGAGGTACCAAAAGGGGCGCGGCAATAACGCCCATTTTTCACTGGACTGTAGGCACTATAAAAGCATTACACTGTACAAAATTTCAAGTATTTCTAAACACTGGTATTAATGTTATAAGCTTTTAACTTTTAGTGCAAAATGGTGCATTTGTGTGGGAGGTACCAAAAGGGGCGTGGCAATTTCGCCCATTTTTCTCGAGTTGATAGCGACTAACAAACTAATAATATGTGTGGAATTTCAGAAGATTCGAATACGTATAATAGCAGTTATTAAAGAATCAATATTTCACAACATTTTAACCCTTTGTGGGGGAGGTACCAGAAGGAGTAGACCAATATGGCCCATCTTCGAACTTAGCCGGAGATAGAAAAAAATATTACCGCATACGAAATTTGAAGTCAATCGGTTACTCCTTTCGAGAGTTATCGTGCGCACCAGCCAGCAGACAGACAGACAGGCAGACAGACAGACAGACAGACAGACGGACGGACATTGCTCATTCGACTTAAAATGACCCAAAACGGATTTCCGCCGAACATACTTGGGGTCTTAGGTCACTCCTTCGATGTGTTACACTTTTTTCCGTAGCAAATGATATATACCCTCGTCACACTAAAGTGAGGGTATAAAAATGGTGTGAAAAATGTATAGTAATTCATCAATTGAGAACGGCTGGACCGATTTGGCTCAATTTTTTTTTCAGTTGTTCGTATTTGCCAGGAGAAGGTTGTTACGAAAGAAAATTTTGGGAAAACCCTCCGGAAAAGTCGGAAAATTGGGAAAATCGAAAAATGCTATTTCTTGCGAGATTCCTACTGTTCCTATCTTCTGCTCTCTTTTTCAATCCAAATTTTTTTATTAATTTTCTATTAAACAAAAAAGTTTTCTATTAAACATATGTACGAGTATGTGCTATTTTTCTTGCTGCAATTCATTCGAGTTTTGCGTATTGTTACACTGATTTCGCGTATCACATCGGCAAACGGTACAAGCATTACGATCAATTAAAATTCAACGCGATATTTATCAATTCGAACATTTTTTCAGATAATAAGATTGAGTATAAGAGGTAAGGTTATCTTATTGGATTGCGGGCATTGCAAAATCATAATTTGGGATGAATGCACGATGGCGCATAAACGAGCTCTGGAGGCAGTTGACCGAACGATGAAGGATTTACGACGTGATTTGAGACAATTTGGTGAGTCTATGATATTGCTGCCCGGAGATTTTCGTCAAACGCTTCCCGTCATCCCGAAATCTACTGCCGATGAAATTAATGCATGCCTGAAATCGTGGTCTTTGTGGCAAGAAGTTGAAATTGACAACGAACATGAGAGTCGCGTTGCAGAACGACTCATCGGCTCTTGAATTCTCGAAACAACTGTTGGCGCTTGGCAATGGCCAAATTACTGTTGATGTTTCCACTGGATTGATATTGATCCCGGCAAATTTTTACGAGTTCACATCGTCGAAGGAGGAACTCATCACAAAAGTGTTTCCAAATCTCGATTAGATTAGTGAACGGGCAATATTAGCAGCGAAGAATAAGGACGTCGATAGCATGAATTTTATTATTCAAAGTAAAATCGACGTCGCTTGATGTGCCAGGAGCTCCGCCGCATAATTTACAGCTGATGGTGGAATCGATCATAATCATATTGAGGAATCTGAATCATCCGAAATTGTGAATAGTTCGCGGTTGTCCATTATGAAACTGATGGACAATGTGATTCAGGCGACGATCATCAAGGGAAAATTCAAGAGAAAGTCCTTATCCCACGAATTCCGATTATTCCAACTGATCTTTCATTCCAATTCAAGCGGATTCAGTTCCCTGTACGATTGGCTTTTGCGATGACAATCAATAAATCTCAAAACCAATCGTAGGAAGTCTGTGGAATTAATCTCGAATTTCCCTGTTTTTCGCACGGTCATCTGTACGTTGCGTGTCTTCCGTCTTCGTTGTTTGTTGTTTATCACATCGCTCTCTACTGATTTCGATTCCTTTTAAACAAATCGCATTAAAATTTTAACTATCTGTGTTTTATTATCACTCTGGAGTTTATCTGAAGGCGTTAAATTGGGGCGAGTCGAAGTTCGCCGGGTCCGCCAGTTTGTTATAAGATGTAAAGAACTTCGGTCGAATATACCAACTAAGACAAAAGTTGTGGCCATATCAATTTATATTTTTTTTTTTTTAAATATGTCATTTCGAATTTTGGAGATGTAGAGAAAATTATAAAACAAGTACGAAAGTTGCAGTCGGGTAAAGCGACTAAGGTATAATAACCTCACTTTGTGAGTACTGTAATATGAAATATTACACGAATTAATCTGTCAATTTGTATGGGAGGTACCAGAGGGGGTTTAACAAATACTCCTAATTTTCGTTAAACAGTATATACTTGAAATATATTGCACTGTATCGAATTGTAAGCATGTATGTGCACTGGTATATTAAAGTTATGATCTATTCATTTTGTGTATGATTTGGCCATTATTTGTGGTATTTACCAAAAGGAGCGTGTTGATAACGCTAATTTCTCATAGGGCCATATGTACTTTAAACTATTACACTGTGCAAAATTTTGTTGTATTTTTGTGCATTGGTACACACGCTATAAGCTCATAACTTTTTGTATTAAATGGTACATTTGTGTAGGAGGTACCAAAAGGGCGTGGCAATAACCCACGTTTTTCACTGGATTGTAGGCACTATAATAGCATTACGCTGTACAGAATTTCAAGTATTTTTATGCATTGGTATTAAAGTTATAAGCTGTTAAATTTTGGTGCAAAATGGTCCATTTGTGTGGGTGGTATCAAAACGAGTGTGGCAACTTCGCCCATTTTTTACTGGATTGTAGGTACTATAAAACCATTACACTGTATAAAATTCCAAGTCTTTGTATGCACAGGTATTCAAGTTATAAGCTGTTAACTTTTGGTGCAAAATAGTACATTTGTGTGGGAGGTACCAAAAGGGGCATTTCAATTACGCCCACTTTTCACTGGACTATATGTATTATAAAAGCATTATACTGTACAAAATTTCAAGTATTTTCATTAAGTGATATTATTGTTATAAGCACTTAACTTTTGGTGCAAAAAGGTCCATTTGTGTGGGATGTACCAAAAGGGGCGCGGCAACTACGCCCATTTTTCTTGAGGTGATAGTGCCTAATAAACTAATAGTATGTGTACAATTTCAGAGGATTCGAATAAGTAGTATAGACGTTATTTAATACTCAATAATCCACTAAATAATAACCCTTTGTGGGGGAGGTACTAGAAGCAGTGGACCAATATGACCCATCTTCGAACATAGCCGGAGACAGAAAATAATATTACCACATACCAATTTTGAAGTCATTCGGTTACTCCTTTCGAGAGTTATAGTTCGCACCAGCCAGCAGACAGACGGACGTACATTTCTCATTCGACTTAAAACGACCTAAAACGGATATCTGCCGAACATACTTATGTCCCCCCTTCGATGTGTTACACTTTTGTCCCGTAGCAAATGATATATACCCTCGTAACATTAAAGTGAGGGTATAAAGAACTATAACATATTAATATTCCTGGAGAATATTTTCGAGAAAAGAAATGTTTGTTAATAGCGTTGTCATGCTTCTCCAAATATTACCATTTTTTACGAAAATGTAAAAACTTGGCCACATGTTCGTCAGCTAGAATGTGAAAACCTTTACCATTTTTAAATATAGTAATGTATTACAAGGTAAACTACAAAAGGACTTTTGAGCCCGGCTTTTAGTATATTAAATTTTGGAAGAAAAAAAACATTTTTGAGGATTTTCGAATTTATTTTGGGAATTGTGCGACTTTCCTTTACAAATATAATAATAATATTAGAATTAGTCTTGATTTCTGGTGTAAAGTAGTATAAATTAAAAAAACACTAATTAATATATATCAATTTTTATACCTTCCACCATAGGATGGGGGGTCTATTCATTTTGTCACTCCGGTTGTAACACCTTTAAAATATAAGACGATTTCGGCATGTCCGTCCGTCTGTCTGTTGTAATCACGCTACAGTCCGTAATAATAGAGCTAGGTTGATCAAATTTGGTAGAAATATTTCTTATAGTTGCAGGTAGTTTAAATTGCAAATAGGCCATATCGGTCAATGTTTTGATATACATAGTTCCCCTATAGAAGTCGCTCCAAAATACGGTTTTTGAGCCATAGATACCACATTTTTGAAGCAATTTAGCAGACACTTTGCAGTTTGTATTCTTTTCTGACTAGAATTCATCACAGCAAAAATGTTACCAATCGGTTCATATTTTGTTATAGTCACCCTATAGAGGTCGCTCCAAAATATACGTATTTAAGCCATAAAGACAACATTTTCTAAGCATTTTGACTGAGTCTTTGCAGTTTGTATTTAATTAGGACAAGAATTCATTGCAGTAAACATTTGTTAAATCAGTTCATATTTTGTTATAGTCCACCTATAGATGTCGCTACCAAAAATACTTATTTAAGCCATAAACACCACATTTTCTAAGAAATTTAGCAGAAGCTTTGCAGTTTATTTTGACAAGAATTCATCACAGCAAAAATGTTACAAATCGGTTCATATTTTTTATAGTCACCCTGTCGCTCCAAAAAACCGCTTATTACGCTTATTTTATAGATGTCGCTCTCAAAAAGCATATTTGAGCCATAAGCACCACATTTTCAATTTAGCTGAAACTTTGTACATAGTTTGTGATCTATTTTGACAGGAATTCATCTCAATAAAATTTATACAAATCTGTTTACATTTTGTTGTAGTCCCCCCATAGAGGTAGCTCTCAAATATTCAAATTCATAAATACCACATTTTTCAGATGAAGAGTTTGGCTAAAGAATTTGAGCCCTAACATTTTTCTAAAAATGCACGGTAGGTTTTTTAAAAATATGCTTAAATAAAAATGATCGTTCCATGATTTGGCCCATATCCAAAGATTTTCCAAGTAATAGAATTGAAGGTAATCCATGGTAGAAGGTATGTAAGATTCGGCATGGCCGAACTTAACGCTTTTACCAAATACAAGGACAGGGTCGGAAAAAATTAAAAATGTAATTTTCAGTGGCAGAAATCTCGGTAACTACAGGGTTGCCCATATTCGACGGACCCATGTTTTTTTCGATGACTCGTTGGGCCCATTCCAATCGACGAGGCTTGTCCGCAGGCAACAATCTTTGCGTCAATTGAATTTTGTACGGGAACAAATGCAAATCAACGCGAATAATCCGTTGTAAAGTGGACCGAGCCATGCCCAACTGCTGAGAACGGCGTTTTTGGGATGTTCTTTGGGACCTCTCAACACTGGCTCGTACGGCAGCGATATTCTCGGCCGATCGCCTTGGTCGACTTTTATTTGGCCTCTTCGGATTAGAAAGAGCCTCACCAGTCGAAAATTTTTCGTATAAACGCTTAATGGTGTTCTTAGAAGGCCACATTTTTTAATATTTTAAAAGCACTTTGAGTTTTCACAATTGACTTCTTCTGTTGAATGTAAATTTCAACTATTTCAGAGCGCTCGCGTGGCGTGTATTGTTCCATGGTAAAAATTGGACTTGGACTGACGCTTCAAACGCGGTATGTCATTAAGCGATCTGACATTTCTGTCAAAAGTTATGGCGTTGCCAGATGGGTCCGTCGAATATGGGCAACCCTGTATATGAGATAATTCATGGGTGTAAAAAGTCTTTTGAATCAGAATCAGGTGAAAGTTACATGCACATAAACATTCTCTTCAACAAAGGTGACCAACTTTGAGACCCTGAAGCTCCTCCCCATGTAATATCTCTGTAATATCTCGTCCCTCTAATATCTCTTCTACCAGCAAGCCAAGTTTTGTCGCAATTGGATGTCTGCTTAAGAAACGGTACTTTCTAACCATCTTTCATGTTTTCTTCTAATTTTGGAAGTATCGATACTGCTGTGCGAATATGTTTCATTTCAGTAAAATAAAATTTCAAATGTATAAAATTTACTGTACGATAAGTGCATTTTATTATTAAATTTCATATTTGTATATGATTTAAATAACACAATTACAAACAAAATTGTTGATCATATTTAATTTCTCAGAAAATGTTCAAGTTTATTCCCTCCAAATGCGCATTTAAATGTCATTACTTTAACAGCAATTTCTGAAGGTTTTCGTATAACTCCCCTATGCCCCTCTCTCCAAACATGTGATAACTTGCTATGTGTAAATATTTAATTACCCTCGCCGGAAGCATACAATTGTAATTCTACGAAATGAAAATAAAATCAATGGACGAAAATTACTTCCACGAAAATGAAAATAAGAAGAATCAGTGGCACCCATATATATAGTATTCGTATATAGTGGTTTATGTCAGTATATATACTCGTACATATATACATATATATATATGAATAGATTGTGGAAGAATGCCGCAATAATGATTCATTCCGGGGAAACCATTAAAATCAAACCAAAACCCGTTATAGTCATTTTGTGCGGTTTGCAAATGTTTGAAAGAAATATAAACATTCATAATAGTAATTTGATTATAATACATATTTATAACAAACCGCGAACCATATGAAAAGGAACATTTTCTAAGAATTTAAAATCCGTACTATGTTGTTTAAGGCCCAAAGCAATTAATGAAGTCTGATAATAGAAATTTTAACTCCTGCCAACTGCAGATTGTTGAACACAATATGGGCCGAGTTAGTTAACACGTTCAGAAAAAGTCCAAAGGGTGGCAATTATTGATTAATAAATGAATTCAAAGTTATTTTACAAAATTTGTTCCCCAGCCAAACAGAAAAATTAGTTTAAGTTAAATTAAAAACAAGTAAGAAAATTTCAATCGGATAAACCGACTAAGGTGTACGTACATTAGGGCGGGTTGATGTTTTTCTTTTTAATCGTATAGCAAAAACGTAAACTACAACAAATTCTAAGAAAATTCTCCGAAGAAACCATGTATCTAAAACAAAATCCTAATCCGCGCCTCTCTACTTGAAAATTGATATGCCCGCCTTTGGCAAAAAATAAATATTAGAAAAAATAGATTTTTCCAAAAAGAAATAAAATTTCTGAATAAAATAGTTTAGTAAGGTAGTTTATTTGCACTTTTATATCTTTTCTACTCTCAAAATTTTTTTCATTAAAAAAAATATTCACCCAAATAAAAAAGTTTGTAAACAATTTCAAGTCGAGAGGCGCGGATTAGGTTTTGATTTTAGACCCATAGTTTCTTCGGACAATTTTCTTAGAATTTAACGTAGATTACGTTGATGCTATACGATTTTTAATTTTTTTTCATCCATACAAATCAACCCGCCCTAACGTACATACATCCTCACTTTGTGAGTAATGTACGAGTAGTATGGTAATTCGGGTGGGAGAGGCCAGAATGTTGAACAAATGCATCACTCATTGTCAGTCTATAGTCATTGTAAATATTGTCTAAAATAAAAAATAGGAAAACATTTAGATGATGATGATTATGTTGTGTTTGAATGAATCTGCCAATTTGTGTGGGGAGTATCAGAAGTGGCTTACACTGTGCAGAGCTTAGATTGGATATAGCTCACAGATACCTGCAGTGTCTATCAAGCCGAAATAATGGCAATATGGGAAGTAGCCAAGTGGCTGAGTCGGAAACATAGTAACCAACACTGGCGTTGTAATTTACTCGAATAGCCAGGCTGCCATCAATTCTCCGGAGGCAACATCCCTAAATTCACAAACAGCCCTCGACTGCCGCAGATCTCTTAACGAGATGGCTGAGCAGTTTAATATACACCTCATATGGGTGCCTGGGCATAGAGATATCCCGGGGAACTGCAAAGCCGATGAACTTGCTAGGAAAGGGACGACATTACAAATTCTCGAAGAATTTGCATATATTGGTGCGCCACTATCCACGTGCAAGCTTTGGCTTAGGCAAGAGGCAATCAGGCAGTCCAACGAAAGATGGACAGAAATCGGCACCTGCAGAGTAGCTAGACAAATCTGGCCCAAGGTATGACCTGAGAAGATCAAAATATCTCCTCGCACTAGAGAGGCAAAGATTGTCTACGTTAGTATCAGTTCTGACGGGACACTGCTTGATCGTCGAACACGCCAAAAAATTGGGTATTGACTCTAATGACTTCTGCAGAAGCTGTGGAGATGAAAAATAAGTGGAGCATTGAGCACTTGCTATGCGACTGCCCCGCTCTGAGAAAACGACGACTGAACATACTGGGGTCGGCTTTTCTAGGCAGCCTAACAGATTTTTCCAGTACCTATATTCGTACTATCGACAAATTTGTATATCAAATAGGTTGGTTTCGATGAGGGGCATTTCAGCCCGTGGTAACACTAGGGACCTAAACTGGTCTATGTGAGCTTGTATAAAAAATACGGCCGTTAAGTTTTGGTATGATTTGGCCATTGGCGTAGCGTCATATCGCCCAAAACCATGTATGTCATATCGCCCAAAAAGCGACATATCGCCTAAGTTAGTTACCTGAAAATGTCATATCGCCAAACGTAATGTCATAAAGCCCAAAGTTTTTGTTTTGGGCGATATGACATTTCAATAAATATAAAATGTTGCAAAGCATAGCGTAACAAAAGAACTGTAATAATCCCTTCATCATGTAGCGGCAACATACAGATTTGCCTCATCAAAGACGGCTACGCAGACCAAAGTGTATTTGTGTTGACGGCCTTCGGCCGGGATTAAAGATTTTCTCCTCTGGGGTTTTCAAAAGACAGCTACGCGGACCGAACAGTACATGCGGGTCCAGCCTTCAGCCGGGCTTAAAGATTTTCTTCTCTGGGGTATGTCCAAAGACGGCTGTTTCACTAAATGTTAACACTTTGTGAGTAAGGTACTATAAGGGATGGAACAATATGACTCATCATGGAACATAGGCAGAGCGAGAAACAAATATTATCACATACAAAATTTGAAGTCAATACGTTACTCCTTTCGAGAGTAACGGCTTCAGCCAGACAGATAGGACATTGCCCTAATGACTTAAAATGTCCTGAAACGGATTCCCACTGAACATACATAGTTTTTGCACGTAGCAAATGATATATACCCCCCTCCACGAAAGTGAGGGTATAAATAGAAGAAAAGAAATGCTAAAGTCAGCCGAAGCAGACTATATAATACTCTACCCTATTAGAACCAAATCTCATGGTGATCAATAAGAAATTATGGGTCATAAACCTGAAAAATCTGCATTTCTGCTGTTTCTCTGTATATATTCTATATATATGATGGAAAATCAAAGTGACCACAATCGATAACCGCCTAAGTCGATTTAAGAAGGATTTGAGTTATGTACGTTATCATATACAATACTTTATACATATCGCCCACTCACTTCAAGAGTGACATAACTCAAAATTGAAAATTGCCAAGATGGGTAACTTTAAGGTCGTATAAAAAGATAAGTAACATAAAATAAGATGTTTAAATATGCTTGAATAATCCGAAATATGGTTGTTTACTTATAGACCAAATTTCGCAGAGATTAATTTATGGACATTTGCAAAATTCGGATTTTTGTAAGGCAACCTCAAAAATTGTAAATTTTGAGTTATGTCACTCTTGAAGTGAGTGAGCGATATGTATTATAAAGGGTGGTTACATTTTAAGGGCCGATGTTGATTTTGAATAAAACACAAATTATTTAGGAAATTATTGTCATTTCTTTTTATTATGATAACATTGGTATGGTTCAATTATGTATGGAACAAAATATCGGCCAAATAGCCGCCGCGACCTCGGCGGCACACCTCCATCCGATGGTCCAAATTTTCGATGAAGCTGAGGCATAATTGAGGTTCTATGCCGTTAATGTGCCGAATTATCTCATCCTTTAGCTCTTGAATTGTTGCTGGCTTATCGACGTACACCTTTTCTTTCAAAGTCCAACGGTGTCAACTCTTGGCGGCCAATTGACATCGCCATGACGTGAGATAACACGGCCATTGAATTTGCTGCGCAAAAGAGCCATTGTTTCGTTAGCTGTGTGGCAAGTGGCACCGTCCTGTTGAAACCACATATTGTCCACATTCGTTATCATCTCACGATAGCGAACCCCATTCACAGTAACTGCCTGACCGTCCTCATTTCGAAGAAGTATGGCCCGAGGACGTCGCCAGTCCATAATCCTCACCAAACGAACTAGGCGAGCATGCACAGGTTTTTTCACATCTCCTACAGACCAGATTTGCTGAAATTTGCGCACAATTCCCCCGATTGTGGACACATTTGGTCGATTATGCTGATCAAAAAAACATCACGAAGTGCACGAAATGTATTTTGATTTGAACGCCCATTTTTGTAAAAGGCTTAAAAAACTTTAACGAGTTGCTCGATTGTGTATCTTTCCATGGTTCAAATTGAGTTAGTCTGAAATTGAGAAATGTCAAATGAAATGCAGAAACAAACTCGACGTTTAGGCGTGGCTCACATTTAACATCGGCCCTTATAATTTAACCACCCTTTATAACTTCAAGTGGTCTTAACTATTTGGTTATATCGAACCAATTCGTTTTTTCGTCATATAGGAAATTATTTTTTTCAACAAAAAATGTTTTGTGTCCGAGAACTAAAAACTGTTTTTGTATAGTTTGAGGCATACTATTTTATGAAACCAAAACAAAAAAATTTTATGGTAAATTTGGTTTTTATTTTTGTTTTTTAATTCTAATTTTCATTGAAGATACCTTTAGTATTTCGACCATATTTACTCGATAGAACCGTGATACCCTGTAAATTAAAGAAAATGATGAGGGCTACAAATATTGGAAGCATCACTTTTATGTAGAGACCGTAGTTTAGTTACTGTCTTTAAAACATTCAAAAAACATCATTTTTTGTTGTCATGCCAAAAAACTATAAAAAAATGCAAACATAATCTTGTTCCATTTTTGAAAGCTAGCACCCTAAGGGAGAAAGCAATGCTTATGCGAAAAAATCTATGGATAAATGTATAATTTGCACGATCGACACGATTTCTGCATCTAACATATAAGAGTCCAGTTTTGTTTCTTTTTTCTGACTAATAAAGGAAAAAATACTTTTTTTTATCAAAGTTTGTTTTTGTAGAAATAAGAGCAAATTTTTTAATTTCAAGAATAGTGACGGTTTTGCTCGTTACAACTTTTTAAATGATGCATCGATTTTCTTCGGAATGGTTATATTTAACCAATCGACTTAACAATAAAATTATAAAACAAGTAAGAAAGTTCTGTCGGGTAAACCGACTCATGAATCCCCTCACCTTGAGTCCCAAGAAAATATTAGTAATTATACCCTCCACCATAGGATGGGGGGTATATTAATTTTGTCACTCCGTTTGTAACACCTCTAAATATTAATCGTCGTAAAATTCTAAGACGATTTAGCCATGTCCGTCCGTCCGTCCGTCTGTGGTAATCACGCTACAGTCCGCAATAATAGAGCTAGGTTGATCATATTTGGTACAAATACTTCTTATTGTTGCAGGTTGTTTGGGATTGCAAATGGGCCATATCGGTCCATATTTAGATATAGCTCCCATATATAGCATCTAACTTGTTGTGATTCCTACTGTTCTCATCTACTATATTTTTGTGCTTTCGGTGTTATTTACTTTAGGTTTGAGTTATTTTGTGAGGTCACTTGCTATCCATGGTGGACGGTATATAAGATTCGGCATGGCCGAACTTAACGCTTTTACTTGTTTATGTTGGCACACTTGTGTCGAGACATTTGTGAGAGACATAACAGTTAAAGGTGTTTTGCTTGTTTCCTGCATTTGTAGCGATCATAATTACCTTCAATTTAACGCGTATCCCAGTTCTATCAGGCTTACACTTAAAAAATATAGTCAAAATACCTTCCACAAAAATTTGGAATTGAAAATAAAAAAATAAAATAAAAAAAAATAAAAAGAAAAACAAAATAAAAAAACCAGTAAGGAAAGGCTAAAGTCGGGCGGGGCCGACTATATAATACCCTACACCACTCTCGTAATATTGAATAACTCTGAAATATAAATTTTGTAATTCATGTATAATTGTTTACATAAATTTACTTTTGAGTAATTTTATACTTAAATAATACCCTGTACCACAGTGTGGTGTAGGGTATAAAAACGATTGGATGTAAAATACAGCTTCTACAGGACTAAAGAGCCAAATCGGATGAAACATATATATGGGTGCTATAGCTAAATCTTAAACGATTTTCTTCAAATTCGGCAATGTTGGTTCGTGGATCAAGAAACTCTACCATTCTAAATTTCAAAACGATTGGATGTAAAATACAGCTTTTATAGGACTAAAGGGCCAAATCGGACGAAACATACATATGGGAGTTATAGCTAATTCCTAACCGATTTTCTTCAAATTTGGTAGTGTTGGTTCATGGATCAATAAACTCTACCATTCTAAATTTCAAAAGGATTGGATGTAAAATACATCTTCTATAGAACTAAAGGGCCAAATCGGACGAAACATATATATGGGAGCTATAGCTAAATCTTAACCGATTTTCTTCAAATTCGGTAGTGTTGGTTCATGGATCAAGAAACTCTACCATTCTAAATTTCAAAGTGATTGGATGTAAAATACAGCTTTTATAGGACTAAATGGCCAAATCGGACGAAACATATATATGGGAGCTATATCTAAATCTTAACCGATTTTCTTCAAATTCGGCAATGTTGGTTCATGGATCAAGAAACTCTACCATTCTAAATTTCAAAACGATTGGATGTAAAATACAGCTTTTATAGGACTAAATGGCCAAATCGGACGAAACATATATATGGGAGCTATAGCTAAATCTTAACCGATTTTCTTCAAATTCGGCAATGTTGGTTCATGGACCAGGAAACTCTACCATTTTAAATTTCAAAATGATTGGATGTAAAATACAGCTTCTACAGGACTAAAGAGCCAAATCGGATGAAACATATATATGGGAGCTATAGCTAAATCTTAACCGATTTTCTTCAAATTCGGCAATGTTGGTTCGTGGATCAAGAAACTCTACCATTCTAAATTTCAAAACGATTGGATGTAAAATACAGCTTTTATAGGACTAAAGGGCCAAATCGGACGAAACATACATATGGGAGCTATAGCTAATTCCTAACCGATTTTCTTCAAATTCGGTAGTGTTGGTTCATGGATCAATAAACTCTACAATTCTAAATTTCAAAACGATTGGATGTAAAATACAGCTTTTATAGGACTAAAGGCCCACATCGGACGAAACAGACATATGGGAGCTATAGCTAATTCCTAACCGATTTTCTTCAAATTCGGTAGTGTTGGTTCATGGATCAATAAACTCTACCATTCTAAATTTCAAAAGGGTTGGATGTAAAATACATCTTCTATAGAACTAAAGGGCCAAATCGGACGAAACATATATATGGGAGCTATAGCTAAATCTTAACCGATTTTCTTCAAATTCGGTAGTGTTGGTTCATGGATCAAGAAACTCTACCATTCTAAATTTCAAAGTGATTGGATGTAAAATACAGCTTTTATAGGACTAAATGGCCAAATCGGACGAAACATATATATGGGAGCTATAGCTAAATCTTAACCGATTTTCTTCAAATTCGGCAATGTTGGTTCATGGATCAAGAAACTCTACCATTCTAAATTTCAAAACGATTGGATGTAAAATACAGCTTTTATAGGACTAAATGGCCAAATCGGACGAAACATATATATGGGAGCTATAGCTAAATCTTAACCGATTTTCTTCAAATTCGGCAATGTTGGTTCATGGATCAGGAAACTCTGCCATTTTAAATTTCAAAATGATTGGATGTAAAATACAGCTTCTACAGGACTAAAGAGCAAAATCGGACCAAACATATATATGGGAGCTATAGCTAAATCTTAACAGATTTTCTTCAAATTCGGCAATGTTGGTTCATGGATCAAGAAACTCTACCATTCTAAATTTCAAAACGATCGGATGTAAAATACAGCTTCTATAGGACTAAAGGGCCAAATCGGACGAAACATATATATGGGAGCTATAGCTAAATCTTAACCGATTTTCTTCAAATTCGGCAATGTTGGTTCATGGATCAAGAAACTCTACCATTCTAAATTTCAAAACAATCGGATGTAAAATACAGCTTCTATAGGACTAAAGGGCCAAATCGGACGATAGATATATATGGGAGCTATATCTAAATCTGAACCGATTTCAACCAAATTCAATAGCGATCTTAATAGCCGCGAAATACTCTAAACTGCAAAATTTCAGAACGATCGGAGTGAAATTGCGACCTGTAGTCGACGAACAACTTTACATGGACAGACGGACGGACGGACGGACCGACGGACAGACATCGTTAAATCGACTCAGCTAGTGATTCTGAGTCGATCGGTATACTTTAAGGTGGGTCTAGCTGTGTTATTTTCAGGTGTTACAAACATCTGCCGTGAAACAAACTTATAATACCCTGTACCACAGTGTGGTGTAGGGTATAATTAATAAAAAAATGTAATAAATAAAAAAATTACCAAAAAAAATTTTTGGTTTTGATGTTATACAGGGTGGCGCAGAATGGTTTCAATTCTTTATAACTTTTATAATTATTATTCTTTCTTTGTTTTTTTCAGCATTTTGTGAAGGAGACTTGGAGAATTAATTATGAATCGAACAACGTAAAAAATAATTGAATTTTTGCGAAATTTTTCGTTCGTTTCATATCCCCCACTTCTTTAAAAAGTTACAGTACAGGGTGTCGCAGAATGGCATATATGGTTTGAATTCTTTATAACTATTTTAATTGTTATTCTTTCTTTGTTTTTTTCAGCATTTTGTGCATTTGCACATTCTTGGGGAATTAATTATGAATCGAACAAAGTACACAAATATTTGAATTTTTCCGAAATTTAGCGAAAAGTTATGAAAAATATGTTAAAAAGAGCACGCATGTGCGAAGCAGAAAATTAAAATCCCTTACAGGATATGATTTTTCAACTTTTTACTGTATTTAAAAAAATTATAATAATCGCATAAGTAAAAAAAGTTATAAACCATTGAACTATATAGCTCATTCTCCGCCACCCTAATCTACAACAAAAAACAATTTCATCCCGATCGGAAGACATAGGTTTTAACTTACTTGACATGAAATCCCCCATATATAATTCGATACCTCCATTCTAAACTAAGCTAAGTGCAAAAACGTTGTTTTTCAGGAGAGGCGATCAATGTTTGATTATTTTTTTAAATCTGTGTGGAATTCCTTTCTAATGCAAATCGAATGACCTGTACTGTTTTGTGAATAACTTTTGATTGGGTTGACGGATAAACACCAAATTTTGACTGAATAAAATTTGGAATATTTAGAAATCAAAAATGCAATCTGACTAAAACATGCTAACCCGACATAGCATGTTTTAGAATCGATGTATAATATTTTTTTCGCAATATCTTGGAAACCCTTGATGGGATAAAAAAAAATATATTAGGAGGGGGGGGCAACGTTTATAAACTTTTTTGCATTTTTTATTTTTTTTTTCTGAATATAAAACCTTTCAAGAATATTGTGTGAAAATTTGAGGTGAATCGGAGCAAAACTACCGAAGATAGAGCAGTCTAAGCAACCGCGCCTCATATGTGACTCAGTACATCAGAAAAACTTTAAAGCGTTTTTCCCACGACCCATGTTTTCAAAGACGGTGCCCTCATAATTCAAAAACTACTGAACCGATCCTTTTTAAATTAAATTAACACTATTTCTTTACATAATTTTCGAAGTAACGCTATTGAGTTTTTTATAAATTTGTTAATTTTTTTATTTAACAATACCAATTAGTCGATTTTTCGCATTTTCCACTTCAGTGTTCCCAAAAATTTAAAAATTTAAATTCGAAAAAAGCTCGACAGCTTTACCTAGAAAGTTATACTTTAATGCACCAAATTTTAACCGTTTCGTCAAAAAAAGTCATAAAAATGTGTTTTTTTTACACGAATTGACGTACTCGCCTTAATGATATCGTGTAAATCGAGGTTTTTATTATACCCTCACTTTAGTGATAAGAGGGTATATATCATTTGCTACGGTCCAAAAGTGTAACACATCGAAGACCCTAAGTATGTACTAAGACCCTAAGTATGTTCGGCGGATATTCGTTTTAGGTCATTTTAAGTCGAATGAGAAATGTCCTTCCGTCTGTCTGTCGATAACTCTTTTAATAATAATAATAATTTTTACTATCTCCGGCTAAGTTCGAAGATGGGCCATATTGGTCCACTCCTTCGGGTACCTCCCAAACAAAGAGTTAACATTTAGTGAAATATTGATTCTTTAATAACTTCTATACTACTTATTAGAATCTTCTGAAATTCTACATATTGTGTTATTTTATTAGTCGCTATAACCTCGAGAAAAATGAACGAAGTTGCCACACCCCTTTTGGTAGGTACCTCCCACACAAATGGACCATTTTGCGTCAAAATTTAACTGCTTATAACATTAATACAAGTGCATAAAAATACTTGAAATTATGTACAGTATAATGTTTTTGTTGCACCTATAGTCCAGTAAAAAACGGGCATTATTGTAAAAACCCTGTGTTACACCCCATTCTGGTACTTTCCACTCAAATTGGCAGATTAATTAGTGTAATGTTATATATTACATTACTCACAAAGTGAGGGTATACCTTAGTCGGTTTGCGGGACTGAAACTTTCTAAATATTGTAAAAAAAAAGTAACGTGTGAATCGAGGGATAGGTTTTAAAAGAATGTAACCTTTTTTGCCTCACTGAACCATATTTTACACTTCCTGACCTAATTTAAACACTCCTGTACCACATTTAGCCCTTTTTACCACGTTTAACCCTGATTTCGACCCTTGGTGTCCGTAAAACGTTTTTATACCCTCCACCATAGGATGGGGGGTATATTCATTTTGTCACTCCGTTTGTAACACCTCTAAATATTGATCGGAGACCCCATAAAGTATATATATTCTTAATCGTCGTAAAATTCTAATACGATTTAGCCATGTCCGTCCGTCTGTGGTAATCACGCTGCAGTCCGCAATAATAGAGCTAGGTTGATCAAATTTGGTACAAATACTTCTTATAGTTGCAGGTTGTTTGGGATTGCAAATGGGCCATATCGGTCCATATTTAGATATAGCTCCCATAAATAGCATCTAACTTGTTGTGATTTCTACTGTTCTCATCTACTATATTTTTAGTGTTTTCGGTGTTATTTTCTTTAGAGTTATTTTGTGAGGTCGCATGCTATCCATGGTGGAGGGTATATAAGATTCGGCATGGCCGAACTTACCGTTTTTACTTGTTAATGCCTAGACTTTGTTCCAAGAGCTGCCCCTGCACTCTGAGACAACATTAAACGAACTTGTTTTAACGTATTATATTTATCCCCCATTTTTACCTCTCTGTATCGTATTTAATCACTTTTTGTCCCACTGTGTCTCTAACAGTTTTCATTCTTAAAAATACTTCTGATCTTTAGGTTATGTTACAATAGCTACCATCTTTACCCCAACTGTTTTACTCCAATATACCACATTTAACATGTTATTATTCGATCACCTTAGAGGGGAGGGCATGTATCATTTGCTACATTGATACATGTGCCCACAACTAGTTGAAATTTTGTACAGTGTAATGCTTTTGTAGTAACTACAGTACAGAGAAAAGTGGGCGTTATTGACATTGGCCCATAACATTAATACCTGTACATACTTCAAAGTTATTAAATGCAATTTAAATCGATAATAATTTAATTAAAACAAAAAAAATAAATTTACGAATATTTTTTTGGTGACTGAAGGTGAGGGGTTTCTTAAGTCGGTTTACCCGACTGAACTTTCTTACTTGTTTTATGGTACCCTAAGAATTTCGAAAAAACGCTCTAGTTTATGTTTATGTTTATGTTGCAAAGCTACCTCGCACCATGGTACCATATTTATCCCTTTTTATCACACTGTGCCTCTAAAAGTACGAATTTCGTCTTATTTGGAATATACGATCCATGACTAATATCCCCTCACATTTGATGATTCTAGCTTCAGTCGTTTGAGCTGACGGTGCTTAGTTAGACACGCAACAATTTGATATACATGTAGAAGATTGACTATGTCACATCATTAAAAAAAAACACAATTGCTCAATACACATATGCGCAATATCATTATTATATTTTTAATGCAATTCAATTATTTATTTATTTAAATACATTTTGAAAATTAATTTGGAAAAGTAAATATCTATGCCTGTCTGTTTCGGGACATCACATTACTTGTCAGGATTTATTGGCGGCGGCTATTAAAAGTTAGAATAAAAAAAAACATTTTTTACGGTTTTGACAAAGGGGACAAATGATTTAGTACTTACATCTTGGGCAAAAGCTGAACCTAGCATAGCTGCAACAATTACCATGACTATTGGTAAAAAATTCATTTTAGAGATTAACGATTAGACCGTTTAATATGATGGCAAACGTCAGACGGGGACTACTAATGATCTGTGAAAGTTATAGCAGTCTTTCACATTTAAATACTAAAATTAAACTGTAAAAGAATCACATTACATTGATAAAGATATGCACTTAAATGCATGTCAAATTGAGAAAAAACGTTTACTATATAACTTTTTTAATTTGTAAGGCAAAATTAACACGGATAATCATAAATAATTACAAACAACTCGTTAAAGCAACTACTAATTTTAAAATCGTTTTATTATACCACATTTTAACAGTTGTACAGAGTAACTATTACACAGTGTGACAAATGGTTGGGGCGATCGGCGGGGGTTTTGACTACCGGTAAAAGTTATATCGGTAAAAAAAATGTGTCCAGTCTAATAATGCTAACGAAGAAAATAATGCCTATTTGCCAAAAGTATATGGATAAATACTTAGTAGGGACATAAATACTGTTACACGCATTTTGTGCTATAACAATAAAAGTAATGAATCCTTTTGGATCAAATTTATTGTATATATTTATTGACATATACATATTCTATACAAAAAGCAATAACTCATTCGAAATGTCCTTTGGCCTTCACACATGCCCTTAGCCACTCTGACCAATCATCAATAGCCGCACGCACCTCGTCCCTTTGGGAAAGTGGCCACAGTGTGAATCAAAGCAGTCTTAAGAGAATCGATTTTGGGGTATATTTTGTGGCAGAACTTGTTCTCTAAAACTGTCCACAATTTGTAATCCAGTGGGTTTAAATCGGGGCTGCCAGATAGCCATTCATCAGAAGAAATGAAAGCTGGCAATTTTTTTAAAGTCATGTCTAGGTCATATTTGGCTTATGTGCCGACGCAGAATCCTACTGGAAAGTCCATGCCTGGGTTTGGAATAGGAAATGGTTAAGAGGTTTCACAACAGCTTCCAAAGCGGTTCCTTGGTAATTTTTAGCCAATGTTTTGACCCCGTGTTCACAGAAATGAAAGTCAGTGACCCCATCGTAAGAGACACCCCATCAAACCACGACTGAAGCTGTATGATGGACCTGTTCGACCCGTGGAATCACTTGAGATGCTTCCTTACACGCAAAGAAAAAATTCGTTTCTGCGAAACGAAATATTAGACAACTACAATTCTCGTTTGCCAGCACTGAAATTTCGTTTGTTGTGACGGAAACTTATTTCGCGTAAGCAATTGTTTGTTCTGACCAAAAGAATTTCAGTCGTCGTAAACGAGAATTGTAGTTGTCTAACATTTCGTTTCACAGAAACGAATTTTTTCTTTGCGTGTAGACGACCGTGCATACACCATATCACTTCGTTTGTTGAATTTTTCTTGCGGGGTAAAATTTGTTTCATATGTGAATAAGATTTTTTTGTTGAAGTTATCGGCGTGCTACACCAAATGGCGTTTGCATTTTTCTTTCCTATTTTTTTATAAAGCTGAATTCAACAAATGTCCATTGTGGCCTTTGAAAGCTCCAAGTGTCAAATCTTTTTTGAAAATTCGACTCATGGACTTTTGTCAAATATTCATCTCACGGGCCACGATTTTCTGTTTTCGGAGCGGAATTCGCAGAATTCTTGATTTGATGACCACCAGCGTTCAAACAGTACGAGTGCGTCCCGACCGGTGACGGTCTTTGACATCTCCAGTCTCCTCAAACAGTTTTACGCACCTGTAGATGAACATGAGACTAATTCCAAGCGGGCAGGGCGTTTTGAAAAATCTTGTTTTTTCATTCCATATTTAAAAATCGATATAATAGCGATACGGTTCTCATTAGGTGACCACTCCATGGCGAAAACTGAAGCAATTTTGAATTCCCGTTACAAACTAAAGCTATAGAGGTGTAAGGTTTCATAATCCACGAGGTAATGGCAGGGTATGTTCAATTCCACTATTGCAATTCCACTACTGAGTATACCCATAACCTTTCGCACAAACAACGGTCGATATAGGTCCATGTTTAGAAAGGACCATATGGCCAAGATGTCAAAATTCAACCTCCTCCAATTCAAACAATCCCTAACCTTTGAAATTGTATGTCATAACTACTATCCAATAGGACTAAACTTTGGTGCAGCTTTATCTCGTTATCACTCACTTGACTTAATCCCGAATATATGGAGAATGTAACCTTTTTTGCCTTACTGAACCATATTTAACATTTCCTGCCCACTTTAAACACTCCTGTACCATATGTAACCCTTTTTACCATGTTTAACCCTTATTTTGACACATGGGGTCCGTGAAACGTTTCTTATGCCTAGATTTTGTTGCAAGAGCTACCCTTGCACCTTATAAAGGGTTTTCCAATAAGAGTGATATGATTTCATTGAAAAAAACACACTTATTGTTAAGGAAATTCAATTAAGTTCTAAATAAAACGTCATTCAAATGGCCTCCACGTCTTCTTCTGCAGAAACGAATTCGATGAATCCAATTATCGAGCACTTTTTCCACTAAATCAAGTCGTATGTCATGAATGGCACATTCAATATTGACTTGTAAAGATGACTTCAAATAACCCCACAAGAAATAGTCTAAGTTAAATCACAACTTCTTGGAGGCCATTCAATATAACAATTTCTTGAAATAATCGAATCTCCAAACTTTTCTCGCAACAATTCAATTGTTTCATTTGCTGTGTGGCACGAAGCCACAATCGGTCAGTGGCAGAAAGATAGCTCTTAACGAGAACTAAAATATTGCTCATGGGTGTCAAGGTCGTAGGTCGACTGGAAAGTGTTTTTTTTTTGGGATTTAAAAAAATGGACTTAGCATCATTTTCAAATGTGAACGGAAAGTTTATGCTCTAGCTCCTTAATGTCGGATCGGGAATCGGTTAATAGCAAAAAGATAGCTCTTAACGAGAGCTAAAATATTGCTCATGGGTGTCAAGGTCATAGGTCAACTGGAAAGTGCTTTTTTTTATTTTAAAAAATGGACTTAGCGCACGAAAAGTTGCAATTGGAGATCGATTATTTTGATAATAAAACTGAATAATTTGTAAACGTTCTTCTTGCGTATGGTTTCTCCTTTGAAATCCCTACGTAAATCGTTGCTCGTTTAGACGGTGAGCCTTTGTTTCAGCAACCAGGGGACAAATTGTGTTTTTTATTCGTTCACTCACATGTATTTTATTGAATTTATTTTTCGTATTCAGTCATTTAAACGAGAAATGTCAATTTGTCCCTTGAATTTTTATTTCGTGAAACTTTTTCTATACTGCAAGCTTTTCTACACCATTCGACGCAAGCCTCATGTCGCAGGGACAAGTCGCACCGTGTAAATCGGGTCTATATCTCTCCATGACAAAATTGTAAACGCTACTGAATACAATGAAAAACAAATGACAGGTCATGACAAATTACATACATATATATATATATATCGCTCATTTAGAAAAGGAACGTCACATTTTGAGTTATGACATTTCACTTAAGTGTGATTTAAATAATCTACACAACAAGTAAGAAATTTCAGTTGGGTAAACCGACTAATGTATACATACTACCCTCACTTTGTGAGCAATGTAAATATGCACTGGTATATGTACTAATATTACGAGTTATATAATTTTAGTATATCTTGGCCCTTTTTGTATGGGACGTACTAAAACGGTTGAGGTCATAACCCTCATTTTTAACAGGACGGTAGGAATTTTAAAAACTGTACACTCCGGAAAAAATTTTGGGTGTATAAATGTATCAATCAATCCATTCCCGATAAAAGCTGTTAACTTTGTGTACAAAATGGTATGCTTGTGTGGGAGGCACCAAAAGGGACGCGATATTAACGCCCGTTTTTCGACAGACTGTAGGTACTATAACAACATTACCCTTTACAATATGTTAAGTATTATAAGGCACTAGTTTTAAAGTTAAAAGCTGTAAACTTTTCGAACAAAATGGTTCCTTTGTGTGATGAAATTGTAAACACTACTGAACACAATGAAAAACAAATGACAGATCATGACATATTATTGGAATACCCGTTACAACCTTATTCCAAGAGCAACTATTGCACTCTCAGACAACAGTTAACCCATTTTGTTCTAACGTTTCATATTTACCCATTTTTTGCCTCTCTTTAACCACTTTTGTCCTACTGTATTTCTAAAAGTTTTGATTCTTAAAAAGACTTCTTATCTTTAGTTTTTGTTACGTTTTAAGAGCTACCCTTGCAGCATATAGTCTTATTTAACCCTTTTCCCCCATTATACCACATTTAACACATTATTTTAATGGTACCCTAAGAATTTCGAAAAAAAAACACTTTTTATCTGCGGTTTATATTCCTCGCACCTCGGTACCATATTTATCCCTTTTTGTCACACTGTGTCCGTAAAAATACGAATTTCGTATTAATTGGAATATACGTTCCAGGGACTACTATCCCATCACATTTTATGATTCTAGTTTCAGTCGTTTGAGCTGGGCGGTGATTAGTCAGTCATGCAACAATTTTATATACTCGTACATGTATAGAAGATTGTCTATGCCACTTCATTAAGTGGTGATAAAAAGAACACACATATTCACAATATCACTATTATATTTTTATTTATTTATTTTATATTTATACATTTTGAAAAGTAATTATCTATGCCTGACTGTTTCGGGACATCACATTACTTGTCAGGATTTATTGGTGGAGGCTATTAAATGTAAAATGAAAAAATTTACGGTTCTGACAAAGGGAACAAACCATTTGGTACTTACATCTTGGGCTAAAGCTGAACCTAACATAGCTGCAACAATTACCATGACTATTGGTAAAAAATTCATTTTAGAGATTAAAGTTTAGACCGTTTAAGATGATGTTAAACGTCAGACGGGGACTACTAGTGATCTGTGAAAGTTACTGCAGTCTTTCACATTTATATACTAAGATTAAACTATAAAAGAATTGCATCACATTTTTTAAGATATGCACTTAAATGCATGACAAATTGAGAAGAAGCGTTTACTGTTTAAATTTTTCAATTTTTAAGGCAAAATTAACACGAATAATCATAAATAATTACAAACAACTCATTATCGTTAAAGCAACTAATAAATTTATTTTCGTTTTTCATATCGTACTAGTAAAAAGTAAAGTTCACTGCGACCTGTACTATGCGAATAACTTAAGACGGACAGACATTGTTAAATCAAGCTAGGTCTAGTATTAAAAAAGAAAATACATGTATTAGTTGCTTTAAGGATAATGAGTGGTTCGTAATTATTTATGATTTCAATAACCTCGCTTACAAATAAAAAAAATTTAATTAGTTAACGCTTTTTCTAAATTTGTCATGCATTTAAGTGCATATCGTTGCCAATGTGATGCGATTCTTTTATAGTTAAATTTTTGTATTTAAATGTGAAAGACTGCAGCAATTTTCACAGATCATTAGTAGTCGCCGTCTGACGTTTACCATCATATTAAACGGTCTAATCTTCAATCTCTAAAATGAATTTTTTACCAATAGCCATGGTAATTGTTGCAGCTATGTTTGGTTCTGCTTTAGCCCAAGATGTAAGTACTAAATCGTTTGTTCCCTTTGTCAGTATTGTAAAATGTTTTTTTTTTTTTCATTTTAACATTTAATAGCCGCCGCCAATTAATCCTGACAAGTAATGTGATGTCCCGAAACAGACCGACATAGATATATACTTTTCCAAATAATTTTTTAAAATGTCCCGAAACAGACCGACATAGATATTTACTTTTCCAAATAAATTTATAAAATGTATTTAAATAAATAAGTAATTGAATTGCACTAAAAATATAATAATGATATTGCGCATATGTATATTAAGCAGATATGTTGTTATGATCTCCACTAAATGAAATGATAAACATAGTCAATCATCTACATACGAGTATATATCGCTCATTTAGAAAAAGAACGTCACATTTTCAGTTATGACATTTCACTTAAGTGTGATTTAAATGATCTACAAAAATAACTATTTGGCAGAATGGGATGACATAAGTTCTGAAGTGCACCAAATATTATTGTCTTCCTAAGAAATAAGCCAAATCATGGATCAGCTTGTAGACATTGAAATGTAGGACAGTTTAGTATGACCACATCAAATCAAAATCATTTTGAGTTGTGACGTTCTTGTTCTAAATGGGCGATAAGTATCTGCTGATAAGCGACCAGCTCAAACGGCTAAAGCTATAATCATCAAATGGATGGTAGTCATTGGGACGTACATATTACTTACCAACTTAGTGCTTTTCGCACCAGATTTATTGCTTTTCAGACTACCCAATGCGCGAAAAGTGTTCAGTTAGTGCCAAATGAAAAAAAACACTAACTGTACGCTTTTCAAATTTTTCGGTAGTGCTTTTGACGTTTTATGTACATTTGTCAGATCACATCTGGTAACATAAAGAAATTAGACTATTTTGCTTCGCCATAAGTCCATATTCACACTTGCAATTTTCTTCCAGCAGAATTGCAGTGTTTGTGGGAGAGGAACACAGTCTGTAAAGGGGTAACCGGTAACCGACAGCGTCCCTCTCCCACATACACTGTAATTCTGCGAGGGGATATTGCAAGTGTGAATATGGACTATGTATGTACATCCCGATTTGGCATAATCGCGGCGTATAATAAACTCTGGCAAATTTTACGACATTTTTTGCAGGTTTAAATCTTTTGAGTCTTAGCGCCATAGAATACCCGTTTCTCATCAGGTCTACATACAATTTAGTATATAGCGGTTCCTTCAACCAGGAATGAACACTGCCAAATTTAAGGAAAATTGGTTCAGATTTAGTTATAGACTCCATAACACCTACACGGGCCAAAATCGCCTTTTTTGATATGTTTAAATCGAAAGAAAATATATTTGGAACACAAATTTTGAAATATTATATATTTCTGAGCAAATAAATTTTATTTGAAAATCAATAAAATATATTTGGAACGCATATATTAATATATTACAACAAAATGTATTTGCAAACTAAATTTCTCAAATAAAATATGTGTTTAAATACCAATAAAATTATTGTTTAGAAATTTCTCCAAATATATTTTATTTAAAAAAATTTTCAAAACATTTACTGACTTTTTCGATTTTTTCCTTGTTTTGTACCTCCCAGTTAGATACAATATTAACTTCCGTTTTAAATTAATCATTTAAATTTTCTGAGTATTCCAAGCCATCATTAGTTGTCAACCCTTCAGTAATTTATTTTGATCCAAGATTATACGATTTCAATTATTATTATTTTACGAACATTTAACATTTCTAAAAAATTAACTTTGAATTACTGAAAAATTTAATACAATTTATGTATTTTTCAAATACTTAAATGCAAATAAATATTTGTTTCGGAAATAATAGTCCCAAATAATAACCTATTGGGATGCAAACAAAGATTTGTTTAGAAGGACATCTTCCCAAATATATAATTTTTGTATGTACCAAATACTATATGTTTAGAGTGTACCCTAAACATATTTATGTTTCAAGCCGAATATGTTTGGGACAATATACTACAGAATCGATTTTTTTTCAGCGTGTATATACCGATGTTGAATGAAGGCGCTTTAAAATCGACATTGTCAACAGATCTCTATAATTTTAAACAGATATCAGATTCTTGAAGTAAATAGGAACGTTGTCAAATTTTACGAAAAAAGGTTCAGCTTCAGATACGAGTATGTCCCCCTGCACGTATCTATATCCGGATTTTGAATGTAAGCGCCATAAAATACAATTTTTGGACATACTATTTTCATTAGGAAAACAAAACTGATAACGATTTTCGAAACATTTTTTTAATTCTGTTTAAAAGGGGTCGTGTAGGGTACAATATAGTCGTCTCCGCCTGACTTAAGAAATGTTATAGTTTAGTGAATTTTACGCCCTTTTGTTTGGAATTTACGCGATTTAACGCTTTTTCAATTATTCACTACGCTTTTGCTTCGGAAGAAGTTGGCATCACTGCATATATTCCAAATAAGACGAAATTCGTATATTTATGTGCACAGTGTGGCAAAAAGGGATAAATATGGTACCACGGTGCGAAGTAGCTCTTGGACCATCAACATAAAAAAAGTTTTTTTTGGAAATTCTTAGGGCGCCGTATTCATAAATTATTAAATATGGTATGTTGGGGTAAAAAGGGTTAAATATGATACTTTCCATTGCGACGCTGCGAGGGTAGCTCTTTTACATTAGCTATAGATAAGTGTTTTTTTTTTTTTAATTTTTAGAAACACAGTGAGGCAAAAACGGTAAATATGGTACGTTAGGACAAAAAGGATGTTGTCTCAGAATACAAGGGCAGCTCTTGGAACAAAACGAGGGATAAGAAATTCGTACATTTAGAGACAAGTGGACAAAAACTGTTAATATGGTACGGTAGGGCAAAGAGGATTGAATAAGGTCCACAAGTGCAACAGCTCTTAGAACAAAAAAACAAGTAAGAATGTTTCAATGTTTCAGTCGGGTAAACCGACTAAGGTATACCCTCACTTTGTGAGTAATGTAATATATAACATTACACTAATTAATCTGTCAATTTGTGTGGGATGTACCAGAAGGGGTTTATGAAATACACTTATTTTTCGCTGAACAGTAGATACTTTAAATACATTGCACTGTGCCGAACTACGAGTATAAGCCTTTATGTGCACTAATATATTAACTTTATGAGCTATTCAATTTTGGTATAAATTGACCATTTTGTGTGGGAGGTACAAAAAGGGGCGTTGCAATAACGTCCACAGGGCTATAGACACTATAAAAGCATTACACTGTATAAAATATCAAGTATTTTTATACACTGGTATTAATGTTATAAGCTGTTAACATTTGGTACAAAATGATGCCTTTGTGTGGGAGGTACCAAGAGGGGCGTGGCAATAACGCCCATTTTCACTGGACTGTAGGCACTATAAAAGCTGTACAAAATTTCAAGTATTTTTATACACTGGTATTAATGTTACACGCTTTTAACTTTTGGTGCATAATAGTGCATTTGTGTGGGAGGTACCAAAAGGGGCGTAGCAACTTCGCCCATTTTTCTCGAGTTGATAGCGACTAGTAAACTAATACTATGTGTGGAATTTCAGATGATTCGAATAAGCAGTATAGCAGTTATTAAAGATTCAATATTTCACAACATTTTAACACTTTGTGGGAGAGGTACTAGAAGTAGTGGACCAATATGGCCCATCTTCGAACTTAGCCGGGGATAGAAAAAATATTACCACGTACCAAATTTGAAGTCAATCGGATACTCCTTTTGAGAGTTATCGTGCGCACCAGCCAGCAGACAGACAAAAATACGGACGGACGGACATTGCTTATTCGACTTAAAATGGCCCAAAACGGATTTCCGCCGAACATACTTGGGGTCTTAGGTCACTCCTTCAAGGTGTTACCCTTTTTTCGTAGCAAATGATATACAGGGTGGCTGATATGTAATGCAACAAAGTAAAGCGCTATATTTTTTTATTTTTTTTTTTAATTTTATTGTTCAAAAGAAAAAAAATAATATAAAATTTTAGAAACAGTTTAGATTTGTTCGAATTGGCCACCTTTGGCACGAATTATGGCCTTCAAACGGCCGACAAAGCCATCACACGCTGCACGAAAGTGGCTCTGCGGTATTTTGGCCCATTCCCGGCGAAGCGCCGTCTTGAGATGATCGATACTTTGGTATTTTTTAGTGCGAACCTTACTCTCTAAAATGCCCCAGGCGCAAAAGTCCAACGGATTGAGATCCGGAGATCTTGGTAGCCATTGTGCGGTAGAAATGAAGCGAGGAACCTCCTTTTTAAGCCATTCTTGGTTGACGCGTGCTGAGTGCGATGGTGCTGAGTCGTGTTGGAATGTCCATGGTCTGCGACCGAAATGTTTGTCTGCCCAGGGCTTCAATACTGTCTTTAGGACATTTTCCCGATAATATTCGGCATTTATTTTGACCCCATGGTCGATGAATACGAGCGGGGAGCGACCATCGGTCTATACGGCGGCCCACACCATTACCACCGGCGGCGCTTGAGTTCTGGTGGCCAATCGAAGGTGTAAATTTTCAGCTGACCTCTTTGGCAAGTAAACCCGATCATTTTGTTTGTTCACAAACTGCTCAATTTGGAATGGCTTCTCATCGGAGAAAACCAAATTCGGTAACTGGCCACTTTTGTGCAAGCGAAGCAACTCCTTGGCTCTTTCCAGTCTAACTTTTTTCTGTGCATCGGTGAGCTCTTGCACTTTTTGGAACTTCAATGGCTTTAGTCCAAGCTCATTTTTTAATATGTGTTGTATCCGTTCTCGCGATATGTTCAGCTCACGAGCAATTTTTCTACCACTGCGGCGTGGATTTCGATCAAATCTGGCCTTCACTTTTCGGATCATTTCTGGTGTTGTTACCGTTTTTTTTGTCAAATTTTTGGACGCGATGCAACACTGCCAGTATCACGGTAACGAGCAATGGTACGAGAAACAAAAGATTTATTCACATTTAAATGTTGGAGGGCTCTAACGATAGCCACTTGTGTTTTTCCACCCAAATATAAAGCAATCACACTATCACGCTTGAATTCCATCACGAATAACTTTTTTCTGAATGCAATAGACCAAAATGCTTTTGTAAGCTTGTAAACAATAAAATGAACTGTCACTGGAATAAATCTGTCAGCTATCAGACTAGCGGTTTAGAAATGATAGCAACCTGAAGTTGGTTGCAATACATATCAGCCACCTATACCCTCCTCTCTAAGGTGAGGGGATAATTAGTGCTGTAAAACAAAAGCTAATACTGCTTATGAAATTTTTAACCAAAATTCGAAAAAGTCAGCAAAGTTTTAAAATCTTTTTTTAAATATAATATTTTTGGAAAACTTCTTGAACAATAACTCTGTTTGTTGGTAAACACATATTATATTTGTGAAAGTCAGTTCGCAAATATATATAAGCGTTCCAAACAACATTTCTTGGTTTTCAAATAAAATGTTCAGAAATATATAATATTTAAAAATGTTGTTTGAAAATATATTTTCTTTCGATACAAACATATTAAAAATGGCGATTTCCCCATGTACTATCCCATCACATTTTATGATTCTAGCTTCAGTTGTTAGAGCTGGGCGGTGATTAG
Source organism: Eudasyphora cyanicolor (assembly GCA_963930755.1). Classification (NCBI taxonomy): domain Eukaryota; kingdom Metazoa; phylum Arthropoda; class Insecta; order Diptera; family Muscidae; genus Eudasyphora; species Eudasyphora cyanicolor. Next base: position 19,883,973 of record OZ005734.1, read on the forward strand.
TCAGTCACGCAACTATTTTATATACTTATACATGTATAGAAGATTGACTATGCCACTTCATTAATGGTGATAAAAACAACACATTTGCTTAATACATATACGCGCAATATCATTATTATATTTTTAATGAAATTCAATTATTTATTTATTTAAATACATTTTGAAAATTAATTTGGAAAAGTAAATATCTATTCCTGTCTGTTTTGGGACATCACATTACTTGTCAGGATTTATTGGGGGCGGCTATTAAATGTTAAAATGAAAAAAAAAAATTACGGTTCTGACAAAGGGAACAAACCATATAGTACTTACATCTTGGGCTAAAGCTGATCCTAACATAGCTGCAACAATTACCATGACTATTGGTAAAAAATTCATTTTAGTGATTGAAGATTAGACCGTTTAAGATGATGTTAAACGTCAGACGGGGACTACTAACGATCTGTGAAAGTTACTGCAGTCTTTCACATTTAAATACTAAGATTAAACTGTAAAAGAATCACATTACATTGTTAAAGATATGCACTTAAATGCATGACTAATTGAGAAAAAACGTTTACTATATAAATTTTTTAATTTGTAAGGCAAAATTAACACGATTACAAACAACTGTAATGATCGTTAAAGCAACTAATAAATTTATTTTCGTTTTTAATATCGTACTAGTAAAAAGTAAAGTTCACTGCGACCTGTACTAAGCGAATAACTTAAGACGGACAGACATTGTTAAATCAAGCTAGGTCTAATATTAAAAAAGAAAATACATGTATTAGTTGCTTTAAGGATAATGAGTGGTTTGTAATTATTTATGATTTCAATAACCTCGCTTACAAATAAAAAAAATTTAATTAGTGAACGCTGTTTCTAAATTTGTCATGCATTTAAGTGCATATCTTTGCCAATGTGATGCGATTCTTTTATAGTTAAATTTTTGTATTTAAATGTGAAAGACTGCAACAATTTTCACAGATCATTAGTAGTCGCCGTCTGACGTTTACCATCATATTAAACGGTCTAATCTTCAGTCTCTAAAATGAATTTTTTACCAATAGCCATGGTAATTGTTGCAGCTATGTTTGGTTCTGCTTTAGCCCAAGATGTAAGTACTAAATCGTTTGTTACCTTTGTCAGTATTGTAAAATGTTTTTTTTTTCATTTTAACATTTAATAGCCGCCGCCAATAAATCCTGACAAGTAATGTGATGTCCCGAAACAGACCGACATAGATATTTACTTTTCCAAATAAATTTATAAAATGTATTTAAATAAATAAGTAATTGAATTGCACTAAAAATATAATAATGATATTGCGCATATGTATATTAAGCAGATATGTTGTTATGATCTCCACTAAATGAAATGATAAACATAGTCAATCACCTACATACGAGTATATATCGCTCATTTAGAAAAAGAACGTCACATTTTCAGTTATGACATTTCACTTATGTGTGATTTAAATGATCTATTCAAAAATAACTATTTGGCAGAATGGGATGACATAACTTCTAAAGTGCACCAAATATTATTGTCTTCCTCAGGAATCAGCCAAAAAATGGATCAACTTGTAGATGTTGAAATAAAGGACATTTAAGTATGACCACCTCAAAACAATTATTTTGAGTTGTGAAGTTCTTTTTTTTTAAATGAGCGATATTTATCTACTGTATAGCCTTAACTTAATTTCCGAAAAATGTTTAGTTCCGTCAATTGGTCATCAAAGCGACGATATTGTCCAAATAATACGAAATTCGTACATTTAGGGACACAGTGTGGCAAAAAGACATAAATATGGTACCAAGGTGCAAAGTAGCGCTTGAAACATAAACACAAAAAATTTTTTTTTGATAATTCATAGGGTACCTTAAACATAAATTGTTAGAGATGGTATTGGACTATAAAGGGTTAAATATTATCCTTGCCCTTGCGACGGTGCAAGGGTAGCTCTTTTAACATAAACTAGTGATAAGTGTTTTTAAGAATCAAAACTTTTAAAGACACAGGAGGCAAAAAGGAGTTAATATGGTACGTTAGGACAAACAGGATGTTGTCTCAGAATTTAAGGGTAGCTCTTGGAACAAAACGAGAGATAATTCGTACATTTAGGGACAAGTGGACAAAAATAGTTAATAGGGTACGGTAGGACAAAGAGGGTTGAATAAGGTCCACAAGTGTAACAATATCTAGGATTTAGAAACTTTTTACGGATAACGTGCATTACAATGAGGGTTAAATATGGTACAGGATTGTTTAAATGTGGACAGGAAGTGTTAAATATGTTTCAGTGATGCAATAAAGGTTACAAGTAAATTTATATTCTAATTTTACGGTCCACGGAAAAGCCGGGTAACAAAACCATGTGGCTAGATTTTGCAGCGACATAGCAGAGCCTCTGGTGGGAATCAAACCCACGACCCCTAAACTCATAGGAGAGCACGCTACCAACTCACCTACTGGGCCGCTCTTACATACTGTATATTAGAGTGGCGCCAAAAAAAATATCGCGTTGATCAAAGCATATATGAAAATTTGGTTTGATTTAAGTGAAGGGTCCGCCATCTAACGTTTTTTTTCAACTAGTGCTTATTTCGTGAATGGTAACACTTAGCTCATATCTGATTTGACAGATAATTAGTTTTATCCTTCCGCTGAACGAATATGGTTGTGTATACGCTTGAACAACGCTGGAAAATATTGCGACATTACTTTGAAAATCATGGTAATGTTGCAGTTTGCAGATCGCAATATCAGCCGCAGAGCTGATGTCGTTTGGCCACCTCGGAGCGGCGATTTGACACCGTTGGACTATTATTTGTGGGGTGCCCTCAAAGATAAGTGTTACGCCGACAAGCCAGAGACAATTGACGCTTTAAAGGACAATATTAGTGAAGCCATTGGTGAAATACAGCTGCATGGCAGGAAATGTCTACTGCATGGCCAGCCGAGGCAGCCATTTGAATGAAATTATTTTCCATTATTAACCGGAAGGATAGTGCTTTCAAATAAAAAAAGAAATTTGAGAAAATATTCAGTAGTTTTTTTTATATAGAGAAGACGAATCATTGTGCACCATGACAATGCGAGCCCTCACACATCGACTCAAACCAGCGCTTTTTTGACAGGCCAAAACGTCGAATTGATGGGTCATCCGCCGTACAGCCCTGATTTGACACCCAATGACTTCTTCTTATTCACTCACATCAAGAAAAAACTGCTTGGTCAACGTTTTCGACGCCTGAAGCAGCTGTTGAAGCGTTCAAAAACCATGTTTTGGAGGTGAACTTTCAACACTCTGTAACCAAAACAATTCGCGCTCAAATGACAAAACGGTCTGAGTGAATTTATGCTAAAAAATGTCACACTTTCCAATGGAAGTTCCAGTTTTCATCTGGCAACACCAGCATTGCCAGGACCGAAATATAAATAGCAACCCTCGTATTTTTATTAACTTTGCCTTACTAACGAAAAATTAGTAAATACTCGTTGTTAGTGCTCTCCCAAATTTGTCATGCAGTCAATTGCATTTTTTAAACAATTTACTGCGATTTGTCTGTAGTAGAATTTTTGTATTTAAATATGAAAGACTATAGCATTCACAGGCCATTAGCAGTCATCGTCTTACGTCTTACCATTATCTAAAACGGCCTAATCTTAAATCTCTAAAATGAAATTTATACCAATATTCGTGTTAATTGTTGCGGCTATGTTTAGTTCAGCTTTAGCCAGACTAGATGTAAGTAATAAATCATTCGTTTCGCTGTCAGAACCGTTCGTAATTTATTTTTCACTTTAACGTTTAATAGCCGCCGCCAATAAATCCTGACAAGTAAAGTGATGTCGCAAAACAGACAGACATAGATATTTACTTCTCCGAATTCATTTTCGAAATATATTAGATAAATTAATAATTGAAATGCATTAAAAATATAATAATGAATGTGTTGATGTGTTGTTTTGATCTCCAGCCACTTCATGTCACTTCATTACATAGTCAATCATCTATATATCGAAACATCTATTCCAAAACATTTTAAGTCAAAACAGGTCGTTTTTCAGGAGAGGCGATCAATTTATGAAATTTTTAAATTTGTATGGAATTCCTTTATAATTCACATCAACCTTATTGTTTGCGCATAAATTTTGATTGAATTGACAAACAATGTGAGTCATTTGCTTTTAAACTCATCATCGCCAGGTAATTCCAAACCAAAAATTTAAATTTTATCCTAAACATGAAAATAAAAATAACAATCATCATTCAAAATTTATCTGAAGAATTGAAAAAATCGTATTACCTTAAATTGTATTCACTGAACTGTATTTATTTTTATTGCTGTCATGTAATTTTATAAATAGTAGCAAGCTAGTTGCAGATATCCTCTAAGGATTAATTTGTCTGTTGGAATTTGATCATTTACTTGTAAACACACAATGCATTGTTGTGATGTGGTTGAACACATTGTTTTGCAATAAATTTCTGCACACATCACATCCACAAAAAAGAACAAAATGTTCTTAAAACGTTTCAGATATAGATGAAGTTAATATAAAACAAATAATATAGTATATTGAGGTGATAGCATTCATCCGTCATTGCTTGTTTGTTTATCAGTTACTAAGGAATTAAAAAAATGAAATAACTCTGCCGTTCCTTTACCAGACACAGACGATTACGACAAAAATTGGCATGTTTGTAAAAGAGGTAATAGAGATGTTACGTATTAAATTTGGGTATACAGGGGCGGAGCTACAGGTCCTCAAAGTTGGCCACCTCGGGTGAACAAAATGTTTAAGCGCGTGTAATTTTCGCTTTTTTCGCTGATTCATAAAATTTGCTATTTTTTTTGTTTTCATTCTACTAACCGATGTCTACAAAAGACTTTGTACACATAACTGTTATCTCATACAGTTCCCTAGATATTTGCATTTGAAAATTTGTTTTTTTATTTTTCCAACCCTGTCCAAAGTTTTTTTAAAGGCTTACTTATTCCAAATTCTATTTAAACGAGAGTACTTCGTTTGACACAAAGAAAAAAATTTTTTTTACAATAGGAGGTATTCGAGAAAAATACATCTAAAACAGTAAAATAAATTATAAATAAAATGCCTTTCCATTCGACTAATATTTCTCTTTTTGCAATAGGTGGTATTCAAGACAAAAATATTATTGCGAATTTATTAAAATTAATATATTTACATTCTATAATTTCGAACAAAAAACATTTAAGTTAAGAATTATTTAACTATATAATGCTATTTGATGCGAACGGTCAGTTCTAGGAAAAAGTGGTCAAAGAAAGTTTGGGAGATGTTAAAAACGACTACAACTCTTTCTTTAACAAAAACAATTATAATAATTTGGTAGGGATTTACAATGTGGCAAATCAAAATATGCCTCATATAAAGGGAAAAGCATACAAAAGTTTTAACACACTGTAAATCCTTGCCAAATTACTATAAATTGAGTTTGTTAAGGAAAGAGTTGTAGGCCTTTCGCTTTTCTCCCAAACTTCCTTTGACTACTTTTCCCTAGAACTGTTCATTCGCGAGATAATAGCATTATATAGTAAAATAATTCCGAACACATTTTTTTTTTTGTACAAAATTTATTCGTCGAGTTGTATTTTTTGCGAAAATGCTCATATTAATCTATTCCTAAGAGATTATAGAATGCAAATATATTAATCTTATTAAATTCGGTATAATATTTTTGGAAACATTTGGCGGTGTAAGTCGATTTTATCGAATACACAAAATTCGCAATATAAAAACAAGGCAAATGTCGCGGGCATTACAAAGCGTCTTACAAATAATCATATTTAAAGGAAATTGTGTTACAGTTTTAAATTTCAGCGTTTTCTTTACAAATCAAAGCTATTAAGTTTGTTTTGAGTAAAAGTACTGTTTTCGCGATAACTCGCGAATGGAAGCAGATCCAATTTTGATCTATTCATTGTCGAATATAGGGGATGATTCTGAACAAAACCCCATTAGCCGTTTTTCGGCATGAATCTAAGCCAACCTTCTATACCTTGGGACAGGCTGTGCCTACAACACATAGGAGTTTTTGTCGGAGCATTGCTATAGAGGGATACACATATGAGTTTTTGATAACTTCCGAACCGGTGAAGATAGCGCAAAATGCGTAGGTGGGTAGTCGTTTGACCGCTAGGACGTTCTAATTCGACAATAAAAAACAATTCGAAAAATTACACATAGGAGTTTTTGTCGGCGCACCGACGATATGTATGTAAAAACCATCATTGACAGAATCAACTGTTTACACCTCATTTAGTTTAAAACTTACAACGTCAATCTGATGATTTGCTGGGATAACAATTGTTCATCCCCGGAGGCAGCAACAACTTATACGATCTATCATATCAAAATGTTATGTGTCATAAATATTATTTGTACTCAGCCACAAAAATAAAGTTTCTTTCAAATATTCCCCGAAAAGTTTTGTTTTTTTCTCTTTCTCCGAATTGGCGGGGAAACAAAGTTTGTTGCCATTGCTGAGGTTTCGTTCATTTTATTTTTAAATCACCGCCAAAACTTGCCAACAGCGGCACACGGATGAATGAATGGCATTCAACAAGATTTGTGATGTTTTTCCACCACATACCCGTACTCGCACATAAATGTTACTTGTACTCTTTGCAATGTATACGAAAAGTTCCAAAGGTGTTTTCCCAAAGAACAGATAAACAAACAGCCAAGGGAGAAGAAGCAGAAAAAGAAAAAGACTACTTAACAGAAGCATAAAAAACTATGGAGATTACAGGAAAAAGTTGCCGCATAACAGTTGTCGCCTGTCTGACATTAACTAAGACTAATATGGGTGTACGTGTACACTAGGATGTAACGAATAACAATTGCTTTGGAATATCAAGAGAGAGTGGGGTACCGACATTACTCCTGTCATTGATTACTCCTATTCGTATCAACAGCTTCTGCAAGGCTTTTCTCAATCAAACTTTCAATCTCTGCGCGTGCGGTCTCGATAACTACAACAGTGCATTGGCTCGTTTGGAGTTGAGGCGTTAGTCTAGCATGTGCTCAGTTCCTGATTAGTGACCACCTGGCATTTGTTGCCGTAAGGGAACTATCTTTTAAGAAGAAGATGGAGGTCGCTGGGGGCATGCCCACATATTCCAGTCTTCCAAGTTCATATGATTCTCTGCTACTCGTACCTCTCTAACAGCTACGATTTCTGCCTGGTAAAATCTACAGTGATCCGGCAGTCTTTTTGCAATGGATATATCAAGTTCCTTAAAAAATTCATCAAAGTCCGTTTGGAACTGTCTGTATAGAAGTCAACGATTCTCCTATGGCACTGGAATACCACCATTACATAAACCTGATCAATCAGGTATATGCTTGTCAATAAGTGGTTCAGACATAATGTAATCCCAGAACGTCTGGCATTGTGTCTAGGATGGCAATATGTGCGTAGTCATTTCCTGACCAGAGTAACAATTCCCTACGCAGAGCCGTCAGTCAGACTACCACGCCCTACAGCATTATCGGTGTGACTACTGCCGTATACAACCAGTAAGCAATAGTGATTATAGGAAGGACCTACTGTAGATATATCCCTAAGAATACCTGGAAATTGCGTTTGAAGCAAAGTCTTCCTCTATACTAGAGTCGACCTCTGAGGTCTTCCTCTATACTAGAGTCGACCTCTGAGGTCTTCCTCTATACTAGAGTCGACCTCTGAGGTCGTCCTCTATACTAGAGTCGACATCTGAGGTCCTCCTCTATACTAGAGTCGACCACTGAGGTCCTCCTCTACACTAAATTTGACCTCTGTGGTCTTCCTCTACACTAGATTTTACATATGAGGTCTACCTCTGACTAGAGTTGACCTTTGAGGCTCTCCTATATACTAGAGTGGACCTTTGGGGTCCTCCTCCATACTAGAGTCGACCTCTGAGGTCTTCTTCTATACTAGAGTTGACCTCTGAGGTCTTCCTCTATACTAGAGTCGAGTCAATAAACCCGAAAGCACTTTTTAATACGTAACAATCACGCAAACATTTTGTTCGCCTATAAAAAAACTCCACATCTACATATGTAAATGGTGGTTTTTTCTATACAGTACACCCCAATATCTATGAATATAGTCATATACAAAAGTACAAAACAATGCACACATGTGATTCGCATCCACAACCACACCACACCGACTGTTGGAAATCTGTTAAGCGAACGAACGTGTTCAAAAAGATGTTGCATTGTAGAGACACGCATATGTGAATGTGCACTCATACAGACACGTTGATTTTTGTCGCCAACTTCCGTTTCCTTAATGCAATTTTTATGACACTTTCACACTCGTACCTCCCCAACAATGACAAAAACAACAATACATTGCATTGTATTGCTAAAGATAAATATTCTGTTGTTATTTTTCACAAAATGTTACCGAAAATTACTGCGAAAAGTTGTCGTTAGTGTTGTTGCCACTGCTGTTGTGGTATAAATGAAAACCCCCGCCGGGGATACAGCAAATTGTTCGCGAAACACCTTTTGTGTGTGATGCCATTTGTGGATGTGTACGTGTGTATGTGCGAGTTGGGGAAATTCCACAATGTGTGAATAAAAAGTTCATAGAGTGCCAAAAAAATTTTAATTTTTTGGAAACGGATTGAAACGGACGAATTGGGCGGAAGATGGCATTTTCTTAGCTTCGTACAAGGTTTACACCGACACTTTTTTAGAAATTTTCGAAGTAGAATTTTTATATATTATGTCGCATTTGCATTTTCTAGATAAATTTGTTAATATTTTATTTTATTGAAAACTTCGCTGATGTAGGATTTTTATAGAAAAATTATCGAAGTTCCTTTTTTCTAGAAAATTTTGTCAAAATGAGAATATTTCGTTGTTTTTAAGAGGTTTTAGTTAAAAACAATTCAAAAAATTAGATTTTTCCGATATCTTGTAAGATATGATTGAAACCGCCGATGGGATGAAGAAATGATATTAGAAGACGATGAATGCTATTTAATTGGGTATTCTTTAAAGCTTTCCTGAACCAATTAGGATAAATGGTTCCCAAGTTATGCTAAAATATGTCGATACCTCCATTCTAAAACATGCTAAGTCGACTTAGCATAGTTTTAGGGAGATTACATTTTTAATTTCTAAATATTCCAGATTATATTCAGTCAAAATTTGGTGTTTATCCGTTAACCCAATCAAAAGTTATTCACAAAACAGTACAGGTCATGCCATAGAGGAATTCCACACAAATTTAAAAAATTCATCAAACTTTGATCACCTCTCCTGAAAAACTACATTTTTGCACTTAGCATAGTTTAGAATGGAGGTATCGATGTGGTTCAACTTCTATTATATTCGGACGTTATCCTTACTTAGATATATAAACAAGCAAAAATAAAGATATTGTTTTAAAAAAAAAACAATGTAGCAACAAATTCTAATTTAGCACAAAAAAAATGTTAAAAAATCACAAAAAATATTTTTGCGTTTTTTTTAAGTTTTTTTTTAAAATAGATTGAAAACGGGGCTATCGAGAATACTTTGGGCAAAATTTTGTAAATCCAATAGGTAAGTAGTTGTATCGATGGGAAAAATGGCAGTTTGGCCAAAATTTCAAAATTCAACATTGCATAGGACTAAATTTCTTGCAAATTTCATCCCGATCAGAAGACATCGTTTTTAAAATTTCTCTTACCTGACACAAAATCCCCCATATATATTTAATAAAATTTCTTTTTGTAGAAAATGATTTTGAAATGCATTTAGAAATTACCCAATATGTAATTTTATAAAATTTTCCTCCAAGTTGCAATTAACTTGAAAATTTTGTCAATATTCTTCCAAATTTCAATTTTCTACAAAATTTTATCACAATTGCATTTAAATGAAATGTCTATATTATATTTTACTAGAAAATTTCGTTTTATTGACAATTTTGTCAAATTCCCGAAATTTTGCCGAATTTACATTTTTTGAAAATTTTGTCAAAAAAAATTTTTTTTAGATATGTAATTGTGTCGAAATTTCATTTTAGTAAATTATTTCAAAATTGCACTTTTTAGGAAATTGTATTATAAAAACTAAATTTTATAGAAAATATTTTCGAAATTCCAATGTATTGAAATAGCTTAGAATATTTGGAAAATCATACCAAATTAAATTTTTATACAAAAATCTTCCAATTTCAATTATTTTGAAATTTTAAAATTTTTGTAAAAAATGCATTTTTATAGAAAAATTCATCAAAAATAAATGTTTTATATATATATTTTTTTATTTTATAGAAATTGGCGAAATTTCGGCAAAATATTTTTTTTTCGGTAAATGTCGCCACACTTTATTTCTGGAAAATTTAGTCAATGTTTCTTTTTCAAGAAATTTTTTTGTTTATAAAAAAATCATCGAAGTTTCGATTTTCTAGAAAATGTTGCCAAAATTAAAATGTATAGAAAATATTGTCAACATTTGCAATTTTATTGAAAACTTCTCAGAAATTGCTTTAAAAAAATTACATTTTTATAAAAATAAATAAATAATTTTTGAATATGTTTTCTAAATAATCGACCTTTTATTCTTTATTATTTTTGTAATTAAATGACAAGCTCGAGGTCAGGTGTTGTTATTGTTTATTTATTGCTATTCAATATTTCGTTCTTCTTTGAAGAACATCTTCAGGGATATGAGTATAAAAACGAAATAACACAAAACATGAAGCGACATACATCTTGCTTTGCCGTTGTAAGAAAACAGACAATGGCAAAGCAAGACGTATGTCGGAAAAAATTTTATTTTTCTTTCTGTTGCGACAAAATTGCACTATTTTAGATAATTGCTTCAACGTTTAACCTTTTCCCGTCAAAATTGAATTTTTCTAAAAAATTTCGTCAAAAATTAATATTCAAGAAAAAAATTATAAAAAAAATAATGTTTTTCTAGAAAATGTTGTCAAAATTTATATATTTAGAAAAAGTTGTGAACATTTGCAATTTTATTGAAAATTGCGCAGAAATTGATTTAAAAAAATGTATCAAAAAACTTTGCATTCTATAATACATAATAGAGGCAGATGGTCTATAGCCAGGAGAATATCCTAGTGGAAAATCAATAACAATTTATAGACCGAAATAAAAACAAACAAAAATCAATAAATAAATAAATATGTTTTAAAAATTACAATTTAAAGAAAATGTTATCGAATATACATTTTTAAGAATTTTTATAAAAACTTAGTTCAAGTTGCAATTATCGAGAAAATGTTGTCAATATTCTTTCAATTTGAAATTTTTACAAAAAATTTTAGATGATTGAATTTGACATGATTTTTTAATAAAAATGAAATTCTTCATTTTTATTGTAAAATTTAAAATTTTTTAAAAAAGTGAAATTTTGAAATATTTTACTAAAAAGTGCAATTTCGACTCAATTTTTACAAAAAATGTTAGATGATTGAATTTGACATGATTTTTTAAAAAAATTTAAATTCCTCATTTTTATAATAAAATTTTAAATTTTCTAACAAAGTGAAATTTTGAAATAATTTACTAAAAAGTGCAATTCCTCATTTTTATAATAAAATTTCAAATTTTCTAAAAAAGTAAAATTTTGAAGTAATTTACTAAAAAGTGCAATTTCGACCAATTGTCTAGAAAAATTAAATTTTGCCCAAATTCTCAAAAAAATTCAAATTCGGCTAAATTTCGATAATTTGACAATATTTTCAATAAAATGTAATTTTGGCGAAATTTTCTTGAAAAATGTAATATTGACCAAATTTCTAAATGATTCAACTGTCACGAAATTTTGTAGAAAATTGCAAATTGAAAGAATATTGACAACATTTTCTCGATAATTGCAACTTGAACTAAGTTTTTATAAAAATTCTTAAAAATGTATATTCGATAATTTTTTGACAAAATGTTCTACAAGATTCAAATATGGCGAAATTTTTTAGAAAAATGCAATTTGAAAGAATATTGACAACATTTTCTAGATAATTGCACGTTTGACAACATTTTTATAAAAAAATATACTGGGTAATTTCCAAATGCAATTCCGAGAAAATTTTCATTAAATTGTAATTTAAAAAACATTTACATAATTGTCGGTTGCCCGTTAAAATTATTATATATATTATATATAATTATTTATTTATTTTTATAAAAATGTGATTTTGTTTAATTTTTTTAAAGCAATTTCTGAGAAGATTTCAATAATGTTGACAATATTTTCTATACATTTTAATTTTGGCAACATTTTTTAGAAAATCGAAACTTCGTTGTTTTTTTTATAAACAAAAAAATTTCTTGAAAAAGAAACTTTGACTAAATTTTCCAGAAATAAAGTGTGGCGACATTTACAGAAAAAAAAATTTTGCCGAAATTTCGTCAATTTCTTTAAATTAAAAAAATGTATATATAAAACATTTATTTTTGACGAATTTTTCTATAAAAATGGTTTTTCAAATAATTGAAATTGGAAGATTTTTGTATAAAATTTAATTTGCTATGATTTTCCAAATATTCTAAGCTATTTCTATACATTGGAATTTCGAAAATATTTTCTACAAAATTTAGTTTTTATAATACAATTTCCTAAAAAGTGCAATTTTGAAATAATTTACTAAAATGAAATTTCGACACAAGTATCTAAAAAAAAATTAATTTTGACAAAATTTTCAAAAAATGTAAATTCGGCAAAATTTCGAGAATTTGATATAATTAATATAGACAAAATTTTCATGGAAATGCAATTGTGATAACATTTTGTAGAAAATTGAAATTTGGAAGAATATTGACAAAATTTTCAAGTTAATTGCAACTTGGAGGAAAATTTTATAAAATTTCATATTGGATGATTTCTAAATGCAATTTCGAAAACATTTTCTACAAAAAGACATTTTTTAAATATATATGACGGATTTTATGTCAAGTAAGAGAAATTTTAAAAGCGATGTCTTGTGATCGGGATGAAATTTGCAAGAAATTTAGTCCTATCCAATGTTGAATTTTTAAATTTTGGTCAAACTGCCATTTTTCCCATCCATACAACTACTTACCTATTGGATTTAAAAAATTTTGCCCAAAGTATTCTCGACAGCCTTTTCTTCAATCTATTTTAAAATTTGCTAAATTAGAATTTTTGCTACATTGTTTTTTTTAAACCAATATCTTTATTTTTGCTTGTTTATATATCTAAGTAAGGATAACGTCCAAATATAATATAAGAATAGAAAATAATTTCAAAATTTAACTTTTTTAAAAAATTTTAAATTTAATTTTTATTAAAAATTCATGTCAAATTCAATCATCTAAAATTGTTTGTAAAAACTGTATTTTTATAGAAATATTCGTCAACATTTATTTCTTCTAGACAATTGCGAAGAAATTGCATTATTTTACTAAATTGCTTCGAAATTGAACTATTCCAGAAATTTTCGTCAAAATTCATTAAATATTTTTGTAAAAATTCTATTTGTAGCTTCAAAAATAAATGTATATAGAAAATATTGTCAAATTGTCGATATTTCGATGCAAATTTTTTTCAGAAAATTTCGTCAAAATTTTATTTTCTAGAAACCTTTCGTCGAAATTGCGACGAAGTTGCACTATTTTAGTAAGTTGCTTCGAAATTGAACTATTCCAGAAATTTCCCTCAAAATACAATTATTTAAATATTTTTGTAAAAATTCCATTTTGGCAATTGAAATTGCATTGTTTTTACCAAACTTTGGATTTTTCTTTATTTTTTTCTTAAACTTGGAAGGTGCAATACTGCCGCACGCCTTAGAGCAAAAAACCAAGAAAATTTATTTTTAATAAACATTTTAAGTTGTTTTTCTTTAAACATTAACCCCCAATGTCACCAGTTCTGGTTAGACTTAACCAAGAGTTAAAACTTTTAAATTCCACACGATTTTAGAGCTACTTTATAGCTGTAGGTTGTTCTAACTGAAGGATAACCGGAGATAGTGAAAGTGACCGTAGTGTTAAAATATATATTAGGTTTTTAGAGAAAAAGGACGAACAGTTTTTTTCTCAAAACTTTAAACATCAATAAATTATTAAATAAGTGTAATAGAGCAAAATTCAAATTTTTAAATTTTTTGTAGAACTTTAAATGGCCGTAACTCCTAAAATAAAGTCCCCTGGACCATCAAGCTGAAATCATTTTTTAATCAGCCTTAATAATAAGAGGCAAAAACTTTAAATATTCATATATCCATTAATAAGCCTCATTTATTGTGGTTGATGCCCTATGCTCTCAATAGGAGTTAAAGTAACATATGGGTTTCCACCGAAAATTACCCCTTACAGCTCAAAAATTAAATTATTATTTTTCATTTATTTTTCCGCTAATATTACACAGAACAAATGTATCTGTCATTTTCCGAAAGATTAACTTTAATTATGTTTATACCAATTAAAATATGATACTTTGAATTTAATACACCGTGCGCGTTTTTCCCCGGAATTGCACGTCACCTTTAAAGCCCTTTGGAAACACTGACGTTGGTTTACGAACAAAACAAAAGCAAGCTGAAAGCTGGAACTTTTCTTCATGCTTAGCAACAATTTTAAAGGCGACAAGTTAAAATTTAATTTTTTTAAGAGTTCAAAAACAACCTCACCGACGGTAACGACCGTTACCCCAAAAGCACAAAAGTTTGTTTTTTTCGTAATTCCTTCAAACGATAATTTTAATTTTATAGTAGCGGAAAATAAGAAGATGAACAATTTTGTAAGGCCACATAAGCATCAAAAGCATATTTGGATTTTTTAAACATTTTTTAAAGATGTAACGACCGTTACCTTTTTCTTTTGGCATTTTGATTTTAGCTGAAAAATCATGAAGCAACTTATCAAGATGCAAAAATACAGAAAAAAACGAAAAGAAGACGAAGGATAGCATGAGGCTTCTTGGCAAAAGAGAGAGAGCGCTCAAAAAAACGAAGACTAGATCAAAAAAAGGTGATGACGGACGAACACCAAAGTCAGGCACGAAATAACAAACGCGAACGCGTAAGAAAATTTCGTGAAAAAAAACTAAAACGTTTAACTTTTTATAATGTAACCGTTACTTTTTAAAAAATATTTTTTTTTGGTAACTAATTTTCTTTGGTTTAAAAATAAACTAAAACTAAACGACCGTTACTTTTTTAATGGTCAAAAAAAATATTGAAATTACAATTTTTATGAATTCTTTCGGTTGCTACCGATGCATGAACTTTTGTAAGTCCAAAATTAAGCAATCCTCGTGGCATATTTGCCACGGTCGTTACCGAAAATCGGTAACGACCGTTACTTTGGAAACACCCATATATATATATTATTGTATGGAAACCCTCAATTAGTAAGAAAGTCTTATTAATTATATTTAGTGGAAGTGGGTATATACTATTTGCTATGAAACAAAGTGTAACAAATTGAAGAAGTGACCTATGTTCGGTGAAAATTTCAATTCAGAACACCTTAAATTCTTTGAACTGTGTTTATCCGTCGTCTAGCTGGAGCGACTTCAAATTTTGTATGTGGTATCCAAGAAAAATATACTTTCATCTAAAATGTATCTCGAGTGACCGTAGCTTACAAAATAGTTAGGGCAGCCTATGATATTTATTTAAGAAGTTAGTACGAGTATAATAATTCCAAATATGTTACAACATATTGCATGCCTAAGAAAATAGTTCAAATTCCCCTGTGAAATCCAAATTCAAAAAGAAATAAATTCTTTGTTGTTTTGCAATGCTGTTTCTGCCGACAGACAAACTTAACACTATTTTTTCACTTCTTTTCTTCTACGTTCGCATATTGTTACAAAAATCCCCAAGTTTTGATTGACTTACCAAACTGGAGGTATTAAGCTTCGTTGATGTGCACTTTGGTCTTAACGATAAACCACTTGTCGTATATTCGCATAATAAATGTCCGGGCCATAATAAATTTTGGAGAGAGAAAGAGTTGATATCAGTGGTGTACATTAGAGTGCGTCGTTCACAAAATTTCTGAAAAGAGAATTTAAATAAAAATATTATATATGCGACATATTAAACAATATATAAATATGCATTTAAATTACATCCAACTTTCTATAACAACATAACAACGGAAGGGAAAATCAAAAATTAATACAGAACGATTTGTTGAACATATATAGAGCTCTCTTTACTGCAAGAACTATCCTCCCTCTCCCGTGAAAGTGTTATTTGTTGTATTCTTTTAAAAAATTACTTTTAGTTTTCTAAATACTTAAATTTTATTTTCTGAAGGCACTCTAGTGTAAAAACCATACCTAGTGGCAAGCTACATAAATCTTTATGTATAAACTGACATAACAGACACACCCTATTTATTGACGTAGAGTATGGTGTAATATACTCTTACCTCAACTCTAACATATACACGTACATAGATACATACATGCACACATAGTTATTGTACTGCATGAGAACTGCTGCAGTTGTTAAACCTTAGCTAACATCCTCCAAAGACATCCTGACCGGAAACCGGAAGCAAACATGACATACATACTATATAAGTAAACACACATACACACACTGTGGAAAAACTGCTAAGTGTATTTTTGAAGACCTTTGGGTTGACATTATAATGCATGATATTGCATTAAGTGACCATTAGAAGGCGGATGATGAGCAGGAGGAGAAGTTGAAGGCGAATAAAACTTATCTATGGTTGACGGCGAGCATTCAAGGTTCAAGAAGATAATGGAGAATTAAATAAAGATGTAATACAAGTACATAAAAGACAACAATTTTGGGATAAGGATAATTATACTCATAGTGTTATTAAAAAAAATAACACTATATTTTCTTTTATCCATTAAGGAATTTCCAAACTTTTTTGGAGGTGAAATTGTCTCCAAATTGGCCAGCAGCTATTTCTTAGATGAAAAGAGATTAGTATCTTAATTTAGGGATTTTCATTTTTGGGAAATCTTCTCTGCCATCGTTTACCATATAACCACATTTTTAATATATTTTCACTATCAATAAATACCAGTGTCATCCAGAGTTAGTAGTAATCCCCAAACCCCAAAATGCAAATCTATAGTAAAGAAAAAAAATCACAAAAACGTTGCAAAATTTCCCTTTGGAATAATATCGCTGGTATACCAACGAAGTGGATGAAATCAGGAAGAATGAAAACGAGTCACTCACTGTAAAATACAATTAAACACATACGAGTACAAACCCCATGTTCAGTTAATGTTCAGTCAACGACACTGGTTGAATCTTTCTAACAGACTGCCAGATTCACTGAAAGTCCCCGGTCCCCAGTCACCAGTGCTGCTCTGGAGTGGTGGAACTTTCAGGATAATTGACATTCAATTTAAATGAAAAACGAATCCGACAAGGCTACACGGCAAAGTCAAAAGGAGAGCTAAAGACATATTTGAATGCATATCATTGAAGTCGAATAAATTGTTTGTAACATTCACAAGGTGCTGTTGGAATTAATTGAATTGCAACGTGTTTAACAAGAACATTTTCACAAAGACCCGTTTGTTTCAAGAGATAACAACTTGCTCCACAGCCAAAAAAAATAGGGGAACATTCAATGGGAGTGATTGACTTATTTCAATCATTGAGAGTGATTGAACACATCGAAGGATTCAGGACATTGTAAGTCATTTGACCTATGACTGTCCGTCTGTCAGGCGGGAGGGCAGGACAACATTTGAAAAGAGATAACCGATTGACTTTAAAGTGTGTTCTCAGCATATGTTTGAAGGTGGACCATGCTGGTTTACGCATTCTGATACCTCCCACAAAACGTTTAACATTTAGTGAACTCCTTTATAACTTCCATACTACTTGGCCGAATCTTCCATAATTTAATATATAGAAAAAGCTGTTCATTCGATACCAACTCGAGAAAGATTGACGAAATTACCACAATGTTTTAGTAACTCGTACAAATTAAAAAATTAAATTTTGCGGTTTACTCGCCTAACATTTTCTTACTTGTTTTAATTCTTAAAAATCTAAATTAAAATATTTTTCAACGATGTTAACTTTTCCACATAAAGTCTTTCATAGCACGAAACAAATAAACATTTTTGTTTTCCCATCCATAAAATTAGTCACACCAAAACTGTAATCCCTTTCTAGGACAAACAAGAGATTTGCAACTAAAAATAAAACTAGAAAAACGAATTTGATTTACACTGTGTCACTATAGAAGATTGATTACAATTGTGTTCGTTGTCTTTCTCTTAAGAGGAGGAAAGGAATTTTACTTTTGTTACAAATGTGTGTTTTTAATATGTGCGTAAGATGTAGTCGAGATACTTCTTGGCACTATTATCAATACCAAAAATTAATATTAATGAATCTATAGATATAAATCGAGACAAATTTATGATAGAGCCATACAAAATCAAAATTAAAAAGTGCATAAATATGGGAGAATTAACAAAAACGGCCGAGGAGTAAAAAAAATTATAGTATGGGGCTATAATAATCATAGATAACACATAGACAATATAGATATTTATTTTGAATATTTTAATGCATTTAACCTCAAACGCATCCATCTTCTTTCCTCCACAAATGCGTAAAATTACATTTAAATTAACTTTGAAATATTAAATCGTAGTCTATATCAATATGCAAAAAATGGGTCATGTGTTTTCTACTTTCCACACAAATTGTTGAAATCCCAGAGCACATGAAGTTGAATCTTAATTCACAGCATCCCAATTCAAACAAACGGATCCTATGCAACAAACTGAGGCAAAAATTTGCTTCTAATAATATTCATATTTTTCTGGTACACTTCGACTATGTATAATATTGCATTATAAATGCGTGATAGGTCTATGAGGCACAGGGAGCAGTCCTATTTATATGAAACAATCGGTAATTATCTTTATCAATGGAGGTTGTGAATTGCCACCTTCTGACATATCCAAAGAATACCTACAATACAATTCAATGTCAGGCAGCATGTCACATTTGAAACCAATTAAAGGTTTACTATTTAATCGATCTCTACTAAGGAAGAGATAAACCAACTAGTCGTCTACTAAGTATACATTATCCAATTTGTCGTCAACGAAGTAAAGGGTTTTTCAACAAGAGGTGTTATTTTGGTATTCAAAGAAAAATGCCAATTTTTGAGATAAATGATCGGATGTTTCATCGGATGATTTCATAATAAAGAGGAAGGTATGCCGTTACTAATGAAAAACCACATCAGCCAAATGGCCACCGCGACCACGCTTACAGGGCCATATCCTTTTCATGAAATTTTCCATAACCAAATCTCAAAGTCCTCGATAGCCTCACGAATTCTATCTTTGAGGTCTTGAATCGACGCTGGGCTGTTGGCGTAGACCTTATCTTTCACGTGGCCCCAAAGGAAGAAGTCGCAAGGTGTTAAATCACAAGATCTCGGTGGCCAATTGTGATCACATCTTTGAGAGATAACACGGTCCGGAAACTTTTCCCGTAACAGAGCAATGGTTTCGTTGCTTGTGTGGCACGTAGCGCCGACTTGTTGAAAGTAAACGTTGTCCAGATCAATACCATCCAACTCCGACCATAAAAAATCATTAATCATCTCTCGATAGCCCAATCCATTCACCGTAACTGTTGATCCAACCTCATTTTCGAAAAAGTAAGGTCCAATGACCCCGCCGGACCATAAACCGCACCAAACAGTCACACGTTGAGGACAATAACTCTTGGGTTTTCCGAGCCCCAGACGCGATAATTTTGCTTGTTGGCGTAGCCACCGATGTGGAAATGGGCCTCATCAGTCAAGATGATGTTTCGACGGAATTCCGGATCATTTTCATGCATTTCAAGGAACCAATCAGCAAAGACACGACGTTGTCGATGATCGGCCGGCTTGAGTTCTTGTGTATACTTTATAAGCCTTAAGACCCAAGTCTTTATGCAAGATACGGTGTAATGACGTTTGTGGAATGCCCAATTCCAAAGAACGAGGAGGAATGGACAAACCTGGATTTTCTTGAATGACGTGCACAGGTTTTATTCTTCACATCACTAACTTGTCCCAAAACTCGAATTTTTCCACCAATTTCTGTATTGCGGTCCGAAAAGGTGCTTCACGACGACCCAAAAATGCTTTAGTTTTGCGAACTGTGACTGCAAGATTTTCACCATTTTTGTAGTGAATTTTAATAATTACAATGCGTTGTTGAATCGTGTATCGTTCCATTTTTCGTAATGGCGTAGTTTCTACTTGTCAAATGTCAAAGAATAAAAGCTGCAGTGACAGCTACCGAAATACCGGGTGATTCAAAATAACACCTCTTGTTGGAAAACCCTGTAGTATATAACGCAGTTGGCCCTTTACTACGCAGTAGATAACCCAGCTCGTCGTTTACTACAAAGTAGATAACCCAATTTGTCGACAACCAATGAGTCGAAAAATCAACTGGTCGTCTGCTAACAAATAGATAACAGAAACTAGTCATATACTACGAAGTAGATAACCAAATTGGTCGTTCAGTAAGACGTAGAAAACCCCATCTGCACAACTGTCTCATCTCGTCGTTTACTGAGGAGTAGGTAACACAACTGGCCCTATACTAATGAGCATATACCCCAATTAGTTGCCTACGAAGTAGTATATAACACAACTGGTCCTTTACTACGCAGTAGATAACCCAGCTCGTCGTTTAATAAGGAGTAGATAACCCAATTTGTCCACAACCAGGAAGTAGTAAAACAACTAGTCGTCTACTAAAAAAGAGATAACAAAAACTAGTTATCTAGTAGATAAACCAACTTGTCGTGTACTAAGAAGTCGTCAACTAAGGCGTATATGAACCAACTGGCCCTCAACTACGTAGTAGATAACCTAACTCGCCGTTTACTAAGCAGTAGATATTTCATACATAGTAATAGCATTCAACTAAGGCGTATATAAACCAACTGGCCCTCAACTACGGAGTAGATAATCTAACTCGCCGTTTACTAAGCAGTAGATAACCCAATTTGTCGACAACCAAGGAGTAGATAAACCACCTACGCGCCTACTAAGAAGTAAATAACAGAAACTAGTCGTGTAGTAAGAAGTAGATAACCCTATTGGCCCTTTACTACTGACTAGATAACCCAAATCTGTCGTTTACTAAGGCGTAGATAACCCAACTTGTCGATTACTAAGGAATATATAACCCAACTGGCCCTCTACTAAGGATTAGATAACGCAATTTGTCGTCAACTAAGGAGTAAATAACCCGATTTGTCGTCAACTAAGGAGTATATAACCTAACTAGCTCTCTACTAAGAATTATATAACGCAATTTGTCGTCAACTAAGGAGTATATAATCCAAGTGGCCCTCTACTAGCTAACTAGCTACTAATCCTATTTGTCGACTACTAAGAAGTAAATATCCTAACTCGTCGTTTACTAAGAAGTAGATAACCCAACTGCCCCTTTTACTAAGAAGTAAGTAACCCAATTTGTTGACAACCAAGGAGTAGAAAACTCAACTAGCGGCCTACCAAAGAGTAAATAACACAACGGGCCCATTACTAAAGGGGTAGATAATCCAACTTTTCGTATACTAAGGAGTAAATAACACAACTAACTGGTCGCATATTTAGGAGTGAATAACACAACTGGACATCTACTAAGCCGTAGGTAAACCACCTGGCATTTTACTAAATAGTAGAAAACCCAACTGGCCTCGACGTAGGAGTATATAACCGAACTTGTCCTCTACTAGAAATTAGACAACTCAGCTTGTCGTATACTAAAGAGTAAACAACCTAACTAGTCGTTATCTAAGCAGTATATGACCCAATTATTAATAAGGAGTAGATAAGTCAGCTTGTCATATACTAAAGAGTAGATAACCCAACCGTATCTCTACTAAGGAGATAACCCAATTTGTCGACAACTATGAAGAAGATAATAAACCAACTGGCCCTCTACTAATCATATATCGTATACCTAGGAGTAGACATCCCAACTTTCCCACTGCTAAGGAATACATAACCCAAATGGACATCTACTAAGGAGTAGATAAACCAAGTGACATTTTACTAGATAGTAGATAATCCAACTGGTCTTCTACTTAGAAGTATATAACCGAACTCTATTAGGAAGTATATAATTCATCTTGTCGTAGATAACCTAATAAACCTAAATTAATTGTATACCAATATAATACCAATTATCACCTATGCGATTCTAATTTTACCACTACTGGGATCAGTATATTCAGGTTACTCGCATTCAGGTTAATGGCACCTTACAGACTATACACCAATTTTCCTAAAAACCAAAATGTACAATGTGGATTCTGGAACACGATGAATTCAAATCAGAAGTTATCATTATAGGGACACTATACCAATTTGGATCGATATGTGTGTGGACATACATATAGATGGACATTAGGCCGGGTCGATTTGTGGGGAGGCAAAAAAGTCGCCATTGCTCAGTGAAAATCGTATTCTAGGGATCAAAATAAGAAACTTTGCCGAAGGAACCACACCTCTAAAACGAGTTCTGATGTCCCGGAATTTGGGTCGAACTTTTGGGTAGGGCAAATTTTGAAAAATCCCACTTTGACCCATTTAGAGTGCTCCAATCGAGTCCAAATATATGACCGACCCCCACTAACTTTGGAGGCCCGACCCACCCATGCCAGTGACACACCCCCTGGAACCCCCTGGGGGTTCCATACATTTGGACTCGATTGGAGCACTCTAAATGGGTCAAAGTGAGATTTTTTCCGGGACATCAGAATTCTTTTTAGAGGTATGGTTCCTTCGGCAAAGTTTCTTATTTTGATCCCTAGAATACGATTTTCGCTGAGCACTTCACTGAGTGGGGGTCGGTCATACATTTGGACTCGATTGGAGCACTCTAAATGGGACAAAGTGGGATTTTTTCCGGTACATCAGAATTCGTTTTAGAGGTATGGTTCCTTCGGCAAAGTTTCTTATTTTGATCCCTAGAATACGATTTTCACTGAGCAATGGGCGATTTTTATATCGACCCGCCCTAATGGACATGGTTACATTGGCCCACAAATTGTTTATTATTTCGACTGATATAATAGATTATCTCTTCTTAAAAACCAATGCTTATCCACAGCTTTTGCAGAAGTCATTGAAATCAATTTCCAATCTACTGACGTGTTCGTCAATCAGGCAGTGCCCCTTCAGAACTGACACTAAAGTAGGCAGTTTTTTACTCTCTAGTGCGAGGAGATATTTTGACTTGTCTAGCTACCCCACCGTTGTGGATTTTTTTTATCTCTCATTGGACAGCCTGACTGCCTCTTGGCTAAGCCCAAGCTTGCATGTGGATAGTGGAGCACCAATATATGTAAATTCTTGGAGAATTTGGAATATCAACCCTCTTCTAGTAAGTTCATCAGCTTTGATGTTCCGCGGGATCGCTATACCCAGGGATTCCCGCATATATACCTCGTATGGGTGTGAATGTTAAACTGCTCAGTGGTTGCAACTTCTTCAGTTGCCTGGTGATGTATCACTTAAAAGTCACCGTCCAGCATACTAAGTATATCTTGTTGATTTTAGAGGCGAGCCTCCAACATGCCCCTACAGCTTTGTATGAGAACGGGACTTCCTTACCTGTTCCACTATATTAAGTTTGAAGCAAAAATTCTATCTAGGATTATAACTAGGGTATTTCAATTTCTTTTGGTCGAGGAAGATCTTATACTTCCTAGTAAAGAGGACGAAATCGGTTTTGTCACATGAAGTGACAACTTTAACATGTTTAGAATTCTAATTGGCATATTTATGTTATTTTAAATTGAAAACAAGAAAATCGACACGAAAATAAATAAAATCATTACATCTTCTCCACAAGGCAAGCGAATAAGAATACCCCAACTACTATGCCGTAAAGTGTCACTACAATATTGACCCTCATCTCCGAAAGAGTTGTATGCTTTCTAAACACAGCATTTTTATTTCATTACCATTAAGCTGAACTCAACTTGCTTATTTTCTGCTAGAGCAAGCAAATTCCAAAACTTTTGTCATTTATATCAATTTCAAACATTTTCAGTTTCAAACAAACTTCAATTACGCGCAGTTTTACGACAATAGCCCCTCTGTCGTTTAATAAACATTCAACTTTTGAAGTATTAAATACCCTTATAATACTTTTACATATACCTACTCTTACTCGTTGTCATAGTCGTACTACTAACTAACAACTATCATTTCACATTGTTCGCAGCATTTTGTAACTGTGAGTGCTAATTATATTTCGCCATCATCATCACCGTCCCCATCACCACACTGCCCTGCATCCTGCCCAGCATTAGCCGGTGTGAAAAGGACTCATGACACGGTGCATTATGCATCAGAAACGACAAACGACGGCACAAAAAAGAGCAAACGCAATATGCATATTCGCGCGTTTTGCATGAACTACGAACTGCATAGAAATTGCACAATTTTCACCTCCGCTAAACGTGGACTACTAATTACACTAACACCGGCCCTAGCACCAGGAACACCACCAGCAGCAGCAGCACCATCCAACCAGCAGATTCCATATTCACCCATTTAAACATGACAACGGCCAACCTTATGCACAAACAAACCACCTTGCAACGTGCAAATAGCGTTATGATGATCAGCGACAACCCATATACACAGCACAGTGGATAGAAACCGAAAAGTTGTGTAATACATAATAAAACAAACAATTTGATTCGACCAGTTGGGATGTGCTTTAAACATGAGATATATAAGATAGCACCACGATGGGGAACAATTAGCTAACCTTAAAATAAAATTGGATATTCCTAAATAAAAATTTTTTGGAACCAAAAAGAGATACAAAGAGCTACTTATTATTCGCTACCGGAAATTTAACCGCAGGAATACTATACGCGTGATAGGTCCATTAACAGGGATTGCACGCAGAACACAGCTTTTCTATGAACACAGCCGGCGACTTTAAAATGTTCTTGTCATTTGAGATGATGAATTGCCACCTTGTGACATATCCAATTACTGGCTTAAAAGAACACCCGCAGTAACTTACCCTTCAATGTCATACAGCTTAAGTCACATTTGAAACAATTTAAATCTTTACTATTTAATTGTTGAACTACGAAAACCGCAACTATGGTTCTACTAAGAAGTAGGTTATCGAACTAGTCGTCTACTACGGAGCATATAACCCAGCTGGGCGACTACTAAGGATCCGATAACCCAACTATATATCTACTAAGAAGTAGCTAACCCAACTTGTTGTCAACTAAGGAGTACATAATCCAACTCATCGTAATATCCGGTGTAAATTAGCCAACTAATCGTCATCTAAGTAGTAGATAATCCATCTGATTGTCATCTCAGGAGTAGACAATCCGATCCTTTACTGAGTTGTAGATAACCCAACTTTATCTCTACTAAGGAGTAGCTAAGCAAACTGGTCGCCATCTAGAGAGTATATAACACAATATTATTTCTACTAATTGGTTGTCATCTCAGGAGTAGATAACTCAACGCCATTTCAGGAGCAGAAAACCCAACTAGTCATTTACTGAGAAATAGATAACCCAACTTGTCGTATATTAAGGAGTATATAAGCCGAATCTCCGTCTACTAAGGAGTAGATAATCAAACTTGTCGTCTACTAAGAAGCAGATAACCCAACCGGCCGCCTTCTGACGTGTATTTATCCCAACTTTATCTCAACTAAGAAGTAGCTAAACAGTTTGGTCGTATTCTAAGGAATAGATAACACAACAGTATTTCTACTAAATTGTAGATGACATTACTGGTTGTCATTTCAGGAGCAGATACCCAGCAAAATCTTGGTAAGTACATGTCATTACCACTCGCATTACCAGGTAATGATATCCCATTATCGCCAGCATGACTATAGGTACATAAATAACGACTAACAAAATATTAAAATATTATTAAGCGGTTTGTCTATGAATCGCGAGGTAGGCCAGTGGTTGTGATGCTGAACTACGAAACCATGAGGTCGCGAGTTCAATCCCAACTCCCGGCAAATGAAATTTTTCGTCGCTCTACCCAATGCGCTTACCAATTTTACGCTCTTCTACTTTCTCACCACATTCATCCACTGATGGTGGTGAACAAGAAGTAGTAACTCGGAAATATCCACTACCACACAAACACACTCCTACTAAAATTATTTCTTTTGTCCACGCTTACTTTTACTATAATTGTAAGCATGGAGGTAAGTGGTTATTTTTCAGATGCTTGTATGCTTGAGTGGAACTTTCCTCCAATGACATGTACATGTAAAAATAATTCGAAGGGAGGCCAAATAATTTGGCCTCCCTTTGGTAATGAGAAATTTTGCTGGGTAACTCCACTGGCCGCCTACAAAGGAGTAGCTTCCCAACTGCATATATACTAAGATTAGATAACTCAACATGTCGTATACATAGACACTAGAAGTTCATGTCGCCCAAAATAGGTCGTCACGACAGTAATAGTCGATAAAATCCGAGGAAAGATATTGGCCGATCGGAGAATGAATCAGGAGTTAATTACCCAACTGATCATCGCTGGAGTAGACAACGCAGTAGATCCTTTACTGAAAAGTAGATTACCCGCCTACGAAGTCGTCATCTCAGAAGTATATAAATAAACTGGTCGCCTTGTCAGGAGCAGATAACCCAACTGGTTATTTACTGAGAAGTAGATAACCCAACTTGTCGTCTACTAAGGAGTAGATAACCCAACTGCCCGCCTACTAAGAAGTAGACAACCCAGCTTTATCTCTACTAAGGAGTACCTATCCCAACTAATTGTCTTCTCAGGAGATGATAATCCAACTCATCGTAAGTAGTAGATAACCGACTGGGTCGTCTACTAAGAAGTAGCTTTATCTGATGAAGTTGTCTAATCACATACCACATCCAGCAACATTGTTTGGTTCATTTAACCCTAAATACCTGATACCAATTAATCCCTTCGTGCTCAGATCAGTATTAGGTGCCAATTTAACCAGCACTGGGATCAGTAGAAATCGGACGACCTCTACTGTTTTGTATATAATTTCGGTTAATAGTCAAATTTTGATTGTATTTAATCTTTAATATGTATCTGTAATATGTATTTAGAATTTAAAAATAAAATGTCACTCAAAATATACTAAGTCGACTTAGCATTCTTGGGAATGTTCTGAGCAAAAATGTTCTGTTCTGTTTTATAATGTTCCGTCCAATTCTCAGAATTAAGTCCCAAATCAATGAGCTGAAAAATGTTGTACTGTGTTATCTTACAATAATTCAATTTTGTTATTTTTGGTTTGGTTCACCCTTTGGGTTATGTTAAAAAGTTACTCTCTGTTGTTCCAATATTGATCAGACGTTCAGTGAACCAGCCAATGTGTTTTTTATATTATTCTGTAATCCATTTTTAAATACAAATAAATCATTCATTACACGCTGGATTTTTAAAAAGGAATCCAAAAAATATTTCTACCAGAAAAATAGTTCCCTTCCACTGTGTCCCACCGCGTCGCTATGCATAAATGCATGTGCATAGCGGACTAGTGTTGTGTTGACAACGACAATGCGACCATCCGCTCAACGGACTCTGACTATGCTCGTACTTTTTCTGTGGCCACTTTCCACTTGTTAGCAGAGCAAACTAATTTTGTCACATTTCATTGTGCGCAAATTAACAAACCCCCCAAGAGCCAATGCCGGCTGCACTCTATGAAATGTGTCGACACCACTCACATAAAATGGACGAGCCATAGACTCTTTAATATATCCCTCCCAGGAGCCTATGGAGGAGGGCAAATGTATGCTCATATTGTATTTGAAATGGGAAAACTTTGCAACACATCACACAGAGTCAGGGGGATGGGGATAACCCTTTAAAACTGTACATAATTCTTTGGCTGAACTTTTACAAAATCATTGGGTAGCTTGAGGTAAGTGTATCGCATCGTATTGTTTATTACGTGAATATTTCCATAATACACCTCTATCCTTTATGTTTTCAAGCTAAGCTACACGAAATACAATAAACAAAATTTTCATTGCACATTTTCATATCTATTACAGCCCGAAATTGCTCATATCCGCAATGGAACATTTTCTTTGGTTTTGTTTCCAGCGGCATCTATGGTTGACTTTGTATGCATTAATTAATGAGTGGCCACTCGAAATATTTTAGCATATAATTGAGCAATGTTTACTGCACTTTGTGGTTTTGGTCGGACAATAATTTGCATATATGTACGTGCGTGCTCACACTCTCAAAATGTGGCGTAGACTCTCACTTTCGCGTAATGATGATGTCGCCCAACTAAATAAAAGCAATGAGGTCATTTAGTTTAATTTATACTTTAACCTTTAAAATTATTTGGTTGGTCACTCGTCCCTTTTCGCACTTGTCACCCGGTGTGGTATTGGTTTTATTGGAAAACTGCCAATTGCTTGTATTTAATGAAGGCATTAAACAGTCTATATAATAATTCCATCGTAACTTGTTATCCAGTAAACGATACAGTTTTTGCAGAACACCCTTATGTAGTTAATATGGGTTTTCCAAAAAGATGTGTTATTTTGGTATTCAAAGAAAAATGCCATTTTTTGAGATAAATGATCGGATGTTTATTTCATAATAAAGAGGAAGGTATGCCGTTAATAATGAAAACCAAAATCAGCCCAATGACCACCACGATCACGCTTACGGGACCATATCTTTTTCATGAAATTTTCCATAACCAAATCGCAAAGTGGCTGCCCTATGTCCTCGATAGCCTAGCCTCACGAATTCTATCTTTGAGGTCTTGAATCGACGCTGAGCTATTGGCGTAGACATGTCAAAAAATACCTCACTCATTTTTGACACAATAATAAAAAATAAAATTGGAATAATTCGAGAATGCGTGTAAATAATTTTTGAAATCCTTTCCTTTTTTGTGAAAATTGTGCTTAGAACTTAACATATACACGTGTAACATACAGTGGTGTGCCATGAAATAGAGACATCCTTATACAACAAATTTTCAAATTAAGAAAAACCGCCAAAAAATATTTTTTTTTTGAACTTTCAGTTGTTCTTATTAAATTAGGCTACAAAATTCAAATATCGGTGTGATAAAATAAAACTTAAAATAACCCAAAGAGCTACAAATATAAAAATTCCCTGGTTTTGGCTGTGAACAAAAAGTCTTGATTGGAATGCTCTTTGGGCAAATCAATTATTGTCCACAGATCATCCATTCTAGATTAGTATTGGCTACAGGCGTTTAGAAATTTACGGTACTTTTCGGGTACCTTTCGCTTTTAAATCGTTTTTATACCCTCACTTTAGTGTGACGAGGGTATATATCATTTGCTACGAAAAAAAGTGTAACACATCGAAGGAGTGATCTAAGACCCTAAGTATGTTCGGCGGATATTCGTTTTGGGTCATTTTAAGACGAATGAGCAATGTCCGTCCGTCTGTCTGTCTGTGTGTCTGTCTGGTGCGCACGATAACTCTCGAAAGGAGTAACCGATTGACCTCAAATTTGGTATGTGGTAATATTTTTTTCTATCTCCGGCTAAGTTCGAAGATGGGCCATATTGGTCCACTCCTTCTAGTACCTCCCCCACAAAGGGTTAAAATGTTGTGAAATATTGATTCTTTAATAACTGCTATACTACTTATTCGAATCTTTTGAAATTCCACACATAGTATTAGCTTATTAGTCGTTATCAACTCGAGAAAAATGGGCGAAGTCTCCACGTCCATTTTGGTACCTCCCACACAAATGCACCATTTTGCACCAAAAGTTAACAGCTTATAACATTAATAACAGTGTATAAAAATACTTGAAATTTTGTACAGTATTATTCTTTTATATTGCCTACAGTCCAGGGAAAAATGGGTGTTGTTGTCACGCCCCTTTTGGTACCTCCCACACAAAGGTACTTTTTTGCACCAAAATTTAACAGCTTATAACATTAAAACCAGTGTATAAAAATACTTGAAATTTTGTACAGTGTAATGTTTTTATAGTGTCTATAGCCCTGTGAAAAATGGGCGTTATTGCCACGCCTCTCTTTGTACCTCCCACACAAAATGCCCAAATCATACCACAATTTAATGTCTCATAACGTTTATACCAGCGCACATAAATGCTTATAAGTCGGCACAGTGCAATGAATTTAAAGTATCTAATGTTCAGCATAAAAAAGGTGTATTTGATAAACCCCTTCTGGTACCTCCCACACAAATTGACAGAATAATTCGAGTAATATTCAATATTACATTACTCACAAAGTGAGGGTATACCTTAGTCGGTTTACCCGACTGAAACTTTCTTACTTGTTAATTAACATTTTTATTATTGCAGAGGTGTCAAAGGATGTTCAAAGTATGTTCAAAAGAAATGGTGGAAAATGTTGTAACATATACCAAATTTCTAAAACCAGAAGAATTAATTTAAAAAAAATTAAAATTTCCAAACAAAAAAAATTGAGAAATGTAAGAAAGGGCCTTTCGTTACATCGTATGTCCTACGAAAGAGTTCGATATGGACTTTGACACCTCTGCAATAATAAAAACGTTAATTAAAAACTATTTTAAAGCAAAATGTACCAGAAAAGTCTAATCTAAAATGTATGATCTGTGGACGGTAATTGAAGGTGCCGGAAGAATATTCCAATCAAGACATTCCAAAATGTAATGGTTTCAACGCCATTTCGTGATTTTGCACAAAAAAAATTTTGGGCGAGTTTTCTTACTTTGAAAATGTTGAATAGGGGGTCTCATTTCATTGCACACCAGTTCGGTCGACTCTAGGGCAAAACCTCCCTGGTCGGCTAGTCTAGAGGAAGACCACAGTGGTCGACTCTAGTATAGGGCAAAACCTCCCTGGTCGGCTAGTGTAGAGGAAGACCACAGTGGTCGACTCTAGTATAGAACAAATCATCTTTTGAATATTATTCATATCATTATTGAATTTAAATTTAAATTTTTAAAACTTCTTGTGACCCATTATCTTTTGTTTTGCCTTTTGTATCTTAATGCCCCTGTTTAGATTTTTGATGCGGAAAAATATACGGCATTTGAAAAAGAATTTTCGAACATTTTCTGGAAGATCAACATGGAAACTTTTTTCAAAAAGTCGCTTCCTTAAGTTCATTCCATAGTCGATATCTCTGCCGTTATTGCTTTCAAATATGTACTTTTCCAAGCTCCTTTATGGCTCGTACGAAGTGCTGAGAAGGAAATATGGAAACCAAAAAATATTATTAGGACTACATATATACTTCGATTTATCCTACATCACTCTTGTACATTTGAAAACCAAATGTATGCCGAGTTATATTACATTGAAGTATGAATACTTACTCCGGATGGGTATGTATTTCTACTTGAGGCAATTCTGGCAAAGATTCTCTGCAAAAATGATGGAAAAATAAGTAGCTAATCTTCTGATTTGCTTCATATTTCCACTCGACAAACCCTAACGAAATATCCATTTCATATTCAAAATATGTTTCTGGAAGACATCTAAAATTAAATTAAAACATAAGGATTTATAATAGTTATTAGTAATATGTATACCAACATTGGTAATTGCACTTCGCTAGCCTCTACAACGACAAAGGGCTCGGCCTTTGGCAAAAGTGTCGACTTTTCAGGTCCTTTTACGATGTCGCTGGGCAAGAAGTGGTCACCACATATTCGGTCCCCACTCTTAGAATACATTCCACAAATTGACGCCCACTTGAGACTCCGCTAGTCGGTCAGTACGGCAAAAATGGACCCTTTGATGCACCAATAACCTTACCACATAGTCGGCACTTTTGCATTTTTCTTTTGATTTAGCAATTCTTTATATTGAAAAAGCTATATTTTTATTTAATTTTTTCAGATATGTTTCATTGTTTTTATTTAATTTTTTCAGATATGTTTCATTGTGTATTAAAATCGGATTTTTGATAGCGATATTTGTAATTTTAAACAAACAAAACGTAAACATAGCAAATGTCATCGATGTATTTGACACCTACTTGACAACCAAAAACACCCTCGAGAAAAAGCTGATTTGCTGTAGACTGCTTGATTGCTGTAGACTACCTTATGATTATACCATGGGTTCAGCCGTTCAATAGCAAACAAAAATTTCGTAAGCCACAAAAATCGATTTTTTTTCAATTTTTCAAAAAAATTCAAGTCTCCATAAGAATGTGGCATACTTCCCCTCGTTCTATTTTGGTTTTGCATGATGTGTAAATACAAATAAACATTAAATGTTTTTACTTTTTGCATTCGCCCCTTCCGCCCGCTGCAAGCAAATAAGAGAAATATAAATATTCTCACACATACAGATATACTCGTAAATAGACTATTATATACTATGTACATATATGTACATAAATAATATTACATCCATTTGATTTGATTTGATTTTCACTTTCCCTATTTCAAGAATTTCTTTCTTTTTATAGTTATTAGGGTGTCCGTCTATAAACGAATAATCGTTATTCTTCAATTTGGTGCAAAATATTAGCTAATATTCGTCTTCTGTTGGAGAATAGAATAGAATAAAGAAATAGAAGGCCTTTGGAAAAGTTTTTACAATTACAAAAACATGTGCACGTTGTAACTATATATATTTTTTATATTTGTTTTCTGTCATTGCAAAAGTAATCTAAGATAAGAAATTTTAAATCAAAAAATGGAGAAAGCTTCTTACATCACCACCTATATTTGTACCTATAAGTACGGTTTAATTTTTTTAAATTCAAATCTATTTAATTGAAAATTATTCGAATAAACTATTTATTCGATTCTACAGTCCAATGCAGTGTGACATTCGCAATGAAAATTTCTGCTTATACTTTTGTACAATTTTCCCATTATCATTGTTGTTCCCTTGCTCTTGAAAAATAATTTCTTATTTATGAAAAATACCGACAAAGACAAAGAGGAAAACAAACAAATAAAAGGGGTAATGAATGCTTACGAATTGTTTTGCCTTAATTATGCACCGAAGATTTCAGTGGTTTTCGTGAAATGGCCGTGTAGGGTTGGAATAGAAACCAAACAAAAATTATCCAAGCAATTCAAAAAATTAAACTTTATTAAAACTACATAAAAATGGGCAAAAATAAAGGAGGCAGCGGTGGCTCCGGTGTTGGTAATGTAAGGAATACTTCAGTGTTTTGCAATAAAAAAAACAAGAAATAAAACGAAAATAAATTACATTGTAATGAAAAAGTGTATGCTAAGCAAATTATATAATCGACCAATATAAATAAATTGAAATAAATAATGCAAAGTTAATATACATGGTGTGGTGAAATATGCGAATGTTCATCTATGGATTGAAATGTTCAATGTTAATTATTACTGATACGAGTATTAAATAGTTTGGCATTGTCGTTTTAAAATTAATAACACTCACACGCTCCATGGCCATGAAAAAATCATGTTTCATTCTGTTCACAGAAAATATCTTAGCCGTGCCGGCTCGATGGGATGAAGAGACAGTTGTTATGATCGTGTATATTTTTGCTATAACTAGGAATAAAAACTTAATTGGTTTCGCTTAAAGAGGATAGATCTTAGCCTTGACGAACTCTTTACATTCGGCTGTATGCATGGAGAATGCTTCCAAAAAGATGACCTTGACAAGCACTTTTAAATAAATGCAGGTCAGAATGTTTAATTGCAACCAAGAAATTTGTGGTTCAAATGCTGAGGATATAATCCTAAACCAGTTTAGCTTAGAGAGGGTAGATCTGAGCATTGCAGCACTTCTTACATTCGGAGAGCTGCAATGCGTGGAGAATAAATTCAACAAATATTGAACTAGACAAGCATTTTTTAAAAAATGCAGGGTCACAATGTTTAATATCGACCAACGTATTTATGGTCCACACAAACTTCGGCAGATCATTCCAAATAATCTTTTGTATATAATAAAAACTTAAAACAATTAAGGGCCTGTTTCTGTAACTTATTTTCGTTCGTTTGCGGAGAACGATCAAAAATCTCTCAACTATTACTTGAATTCTATAAAACGCAGGTTAAAAATATTTTAGGTACGAGCTTTTTTCGTGCTTTTCTATAGACACACCGAATTATAAACTGCTGTGACTTATAGATTTCTCGGAATAATTGAGCGATTTTTGATCGTTCGCCGTAGACGAACGAAAATCAGTTACAGAAACAGGCCCTAAGAAAATCTTAGTCGAGTAAACTGATTTAAGTATATCCCCACTTTTCTGAGGAATGGCGCCGGAACGTTAGCTCATTCGTTGTTATACAGGATTTTCCAACAAGAGGTGTTATTTTGAATCACCCGGTATTTCAGTAGCTGTCACTTTTGAAGCTTTTATTCTTTCACATTTGACAAGTAGAAACTACGCCATTACTAAAAATGGAACGATACACGATTCAACAACGCATTGAAATTATTAAAATTCACTACAAAAATGGTGAAAATCTTGCAGTCACAGTTCGCAAAACTAAAGCATTTTTGGGTCGTCGTGAAGTACCTTGTCAGACCGCAATACAGAAATTGCTGGAAAAATTCGATCTGTTGGGACAAGTTAGTGATGTGAAGAATAAAACCCGTGCACGTCGCAGAAATTGGTGGAAAAATTCAAGCTGTTGGGACAAGTTAGTGATGTGAAGAATAAAACCCGTGCACGTCGCTCAAGAACAACTGAGGATATTGCTGCTGTAGCCCAAAGTGTTGAAGAAAACCCAGGTTTGTCCATTCCTCGCCGTTCTTTAAAATTGGGCATTCCACAAACGTCATTACACCGTATCTTGCATAAAGACACAAGAACTCAAGCCGGCCGATCATCAACAATGTCGTGTCTTTGCTGATTGGGTGCTTGAAATGCGTGAAAATGATCCGGAATTCCATCGAAAAATCATCTTGACTGATGAGGCCCATTTCCACCTCGGTGGCTACGTCAACAAGCAAAATTGTCGCATCTGGGGCTCGCAAAATCCAAAGAGTTACTGTTGAGAAGCCCCTCCTCCATCCTCAACGTATGACTGTTTGGTGCGGTTTATGGTCCGGCGGGGTCAGTGGACCTTATTTTTTCGAATATGAGGTTGGATCAACAGTTACTGTGAATGGATTGCGCTATCGAGAGATGATTAATGATTTTTGACGGTCGGTCAAAGATAGAATTCGTGAGGCTATCGAGGACATAGGGCAACCACTTTGCGATTTGGTTATGGAAAATTTTATGAAAAGGATATGGTCCTGTAAGCGTGGTCGTGGTGGCCATTTGGCTGATGTTGTTTTTCATTATTAACGGCATAATGAAAAACAACATCTGAAATAAACATCCGATCATTTATCTCAAAAAATGGAATTTTTCTTTGAATACGAAAATAATACCTCTTGTTGGAAAACCCTTTATTTCACGTCGACGGAGCAATATTTTTTCAGAAACGAAATTGAAATAATAATAAATTGCAAATAGCTCAAATAGGGTTCTATAATTCGACTAATCGATTAGTCGACTTTTTGGTAAAAAAAAAGTCGAAATCGAAGGCCGACTTTTTGTTTTTGAAAAAGTCAAAAAGTCGACTTTTCCATGTCGACTTTTTTCATTTAAGAATATTACCGAATTTGTATTACATTTGGCTAAAATTAATAAAAACGCCTGTGGGTTAGAACAAAAATCTTTAATTAGTTGTATCAACACCAATATGGGACCAGTGTAACAGTTCAAAATAAGCGAGATAATATGAATACACAGTAATCGCATCTGTCATAATTATATCGTCATCTTAAATCCAAAATAACGTAACATCAAAAAATTCAAATTAATTTTATGGTTGATTATAGTCTATTACACTAAACTACACATTCCTACAAAATTTTAGAGTTCAATATCTAAAATTGACCATTTAATGAGTGAAATTCAAAAAGACGTCACAGCATTCAATGTCATTAAAAAGACGGAAAGATTCATAAAATTTTATTTTTTTATTCAAACGCCACAACTAGTTGTACTACATTTGCTATTTGATTTCGCCGTAATAGCCAGGAAATCCATAAATCTGGTCAAAAGATTAAAATTACTTTAATTTGTTTTTGGCTTCTCCTGAAAAAGTATGAATATGTGGGTTACGTTTTTTTGGATTTCAGGTGACGATATATATATCCATTTTTAAACCCTACACCAC
The DNA here is from genome assembly GCA_963930755.1 of Eudasyphora cyanicolor. NCBI lineage: Eukaryota > Metazoa > Arthropoda > Insecta > Diptera > Muscidae > Eudasyphora > Eudasyphora cyanicolor. The sequence goes on from OZ005734.1 coordinate 19,920,140, forward strand.
ATTGTGGTACAGGGTATTATGACTTTGTGCATTTGTTTGTAACACCCAAAAGGAGAAGAGATAGACCCATTGTTTATGATACCGATCGACTTGTAATCACTTTCTGAGTCGATTTAGCTATGTCCGTCTGTCTGTCCGTCTGTCTGTAGACGTATTCTTGTAATCAACGTACAGGTCGCAATTATGGTCCGATCTCAACGAATCTTTGCACATATCTTTTTTTAGGCCCAAGGACGATCCCTATTGAATTTGGTTAAAATCGGTTCAGATTTACATATAGCTCCCATATATATGTACCTCCGATTTGGCATATATGCACTGTATAAGCAACATTTTGTAACCGATTTGTACAAAAATTGACAGAGAGTAGTCTCGTGATACACTTAGATACAATACAAAATTTGGGGGAAATCGGTTCAGATTTATATATAGCCCTCATATATATGTTGCACCCGATTTGACATGTAAGCGCTGTAGAAACTGTATTTTATATCCAATCAGTACGAAATTCGGTAGAAAGAGGTTTCTTATTACATGAAGGAATACTGCCAAATTCGGAGAAAATCGGTTCAGATTTAGATATAGCCCCCATATATATGTTACCCCGATTTGAAATTCAATAGCTGTAGAAACTGTATTTTATATCCGATCACAGCGAAATTCGGCAGAAAGAGGTTTCTTATTACACGAAGATATAGCCCCCATATATATGTTAGCACCGATTTGACATTCAATCGCTGTAGAGACTGTATTTTATATCCGATCAGTACGAAATTCGACAGAAAGAGGTTTCTATTTTACATGAATGAGTATTCAGGGAAAATCGATTCAGATTTATATATAAGCTCCATATATATGTTCCTCCTGATTTGGTTACAAAGCGCTATAGAAGTTGTACTTTACTTCCGATCATTACAAAATTCTCCAGAAAGATGTTTCTCAATTTAGGAACGAATATTGCTTAATTTAGCTATTATCGGTTCAGAATTAGATATATCCGCATATATATGTTCTTACCCATTTACCAATTATTCCAAATTATTATCGCATTGTTAGGGAGGTGTAGGGTATTATATAGTCGGCCCCGCCCGACTTTCTGCCTTTCCTTACTGGTTTTTAGTTGTAAATAGTTTGGCATAATAATAAATAAAAAATTGACGGATCCAAACAATATATAGTCACGAGAATATTAAAAGTATTGGATTATGGGTTACTTTCGGCTTATCGCCACACAAACGGTTTAAATAAGTTTATTTTTTAAGACAATTGATTTGGACATGTCCCGTGAGTAAGTATGACATATTAAATGCAGTTGGACTTGAGAAAACTATTTTTTAGTATTTTGGTTTGTTCCGTTAAGGTTTTTTAGACTTTTATGGAACGACTTCTGCGAATTTCTGATCATTATCAGTTTTTTTTTATCTTTTCCTGTATTTTACTACTTAATGAAGAAAACTAAAAATACATATTAGCATTTTTATTAATAAAGTCGAAAAGTCGACTTTAACAGACATTTTTATACTAAAAAGTCGAATCCTTAATTTTTTCTTGATTTTCAAAAGTCGAAATTTTGTCGTAGCTACATATATAATTCTAAGCTCAAATATCTTAAGAGATTCTGAAACAAAGCTCTTCCAAACATATACGATACGGTTTTGTCGGAGTTGTGTTAAAATGTTCTTGTAGCAAATACAAGTATATAACCCGTAAAGTGGGAGTATACAAAATCGTCACAGCTTTAGTACAAATTTCCCGTTGCATTCTGTTATTCATGGCGTTTTTAAATATGTACCTGATTTTATTTGTCCGAAGAAACTGCTTCCACCAACACCTCACTGAAGCATTTCAATCTTCGCTATGCAGCTGTGACAATTCAGATTTTTTTTGGGAGGTTCTTGAATAATTCGAGTATAATAAACGATGGATGACTATTTACTGTGTACGCCACCTCATGGTTTATTTAGAATTTTGCTTTCCCTTCATAATCGATGTGATTGCTTACTGCGTAATTAGATTGTATAACGACTGGGGGAATTACGAATCCGTTTATTTGAGTGGATGATGTAAAACAAGGGGAAAGAGTAGTTTTATTCTTCTCAGTTTCCTCATTTTAGATATTTTGTTAATCAAAATACATCAGCCACAAGTCTATAAAAAATACACATATCCCAAGGATTGTTAGAATCTTTAATCTGAATTAGAAAAACACCGGACAAAAATCTGCCGTTTTTTATCCAGTCAAAAGATTTGTATAAAAACTTGACACATTTATATTTAATTTAATTTATAGACGGGCTAAACCACACAGGTTGGAGCTACTAGGCCACCTATAACTTTTCTATAAGTTTGTCAAGTTTTATATAGGAACTTAAGGAACCAATACACATATATATGGGTTATTTCTAACTATGATGTACATTTTGAAAACCGCACGATTTGGTCATAAGTATTTCACAAATTTTCGCCTATCTATGTGTTTTGGAACAAATTTTCTTTCGAATTTAATAAAGTTGTATTCCCTACCCTTATACCCAAAACTTCTTCCCAACAAATAGACACATTTTATCGCTTCAGATCATTCTGTGGGACCTTGACTACAGTTTCCTTGACCACATGCACTTCTATGTATGTTTTTTTCCTGTCTACAAATAATTCCAAAACAACAAAAAACAGAAGAGGGTCTTCGTTATTTAGTTAGAGTTCTGTTCTGTTCTTTTCATTTCATTTGATTTTTGTTTTTCGTTTGTTTACAAATTAAAACAGCATGTAATTAACTAATCCCCAGAGAGTAAACCCTTCAACTACATATACTTATACATACCTTGCAACACTACTCTACTCTAGTATTTATGTTGTACAAACTTAAATAAACGCGAAAAACTTTGAACTTTTCACCTCTCTAAACTAAATTATCCATAAACAAACCGTTGCCTGGCTCTTTTCTGTTCTTTTATCAGTTGCGAGTAAAGCTTCTAATGAAGAAGAAAGAAAAAAATTAAACATAAATAAGAAAAGAGGTAATTAACGTTTTCGAATTACGTATTTGCAGAAAAAAGGCGGCGGCGGTGGAGCAGCGGCGGCAGCAGCTGATAAAGGAGGCGCTAAAAATAAAACTGGCGGTGGAGGAGGTGATAAGGGTGGCGGCAAGAAAGGAGGTCAAGAACAAAAAGCAGCCGGCGGTGGTGGCGGTGGTGGCGGCGGAAAAAAAGGAGGCAAGAAGTAGCTGTCGTCGCCAATGTGGACTTTTCTCCCGTCTTTCTGTTTTCTTTATAGATTTAATGAATTTGTATTAAATCTTCCACTAATAAATGGTATTTTTTATTAAATTTATTTATGACCTGCGAAAAATCTTAAAAAACAAATAATAACTTATTTAATTCAAAGAATGTTTGATTGTTTTTCAGCCATAGAAAATTCGATTTTATTTTAAATTTATTTAGGACTTACTACAAATAAAAACTTAATAATATAGATTTTATAAATGTAAGATTATCTCAAATATGAATAATAATAATCGATTTGTATATGCTAGTTATATATATTATATATACTTTAAGGAATTTTCATTTATTGTTGAGAAAAGTTTGTGTTCATAAACATTGCACTCTTTTGGGGTGAAGGGGAGAGTGGTGGTGAGAAATAAAAAAAAATGACACTGAAATAAATAAACAAATTCATTAAATCTAAGAAACATTTTTCATAAAAGATTCTTCTTTATGTTTTTTAAACTTTCAAAATTTCATTAAAACAAAGAAGGATTATCAAGAATGTTTTATAAAATTATGGAAATAATAACACTGTGTTAGTCCAAAAATTTAACAGAAAGGGCGCCATTTGGCTAAATCCATTTCGACCATGTGGAATACATACAGTGGTGGTAGAACATTTCTAGGTTACCTCTGGTTTTCGAGATATTCGTTCAGGAAGTTTACCCGAAAATCAGAAAGGCAAGTTACATCGGAAGAGTATTTGAAGCGGAAGGCTTCGTAATACACTCTTGAAGACAGGAAGAACGAAATAAAATGGAACTTCCGAGAAATAATGAATCATTTCTTCAGATCAAAGAACTTTTTCTTTGTATTAATGCAGAAAACATTTTCAGTGCACTGAGAAAACATGAATGACTTTGGCATCGATTTGTCGTCCCAAAGAAAACAAAACATTAAATGAATGAATCCATTTTGTATTTAGTAAGATAAATATCATAGTGTTTGCTTGTCTTTGGCGCCAAATCAATGTCATTTTCTTTAATTTTAGGATACCCTTTTTCATTGTGTATGCAAATAAAAAAAGAGTTAAATGTTTAAAAAGAAAAAACACTATGGGGAGATTGAAAAGAATATTTAAGTATACATTTTAACGGGGGATTTCTGATAAGCGTGGCAAAAAAAATACAGTTTTCCCAGTTTTTTGCAAAAAAAGAAATGGAAATGATATCAGAAGACATCAAGTGGTATTTTTGCCACATTTTTGGTATCCGCTTTCCATCTTACATTAATTAGAAAAACGTTTTAGTTCCGAAATATTTCTGTATCTTGCTATAGTACAGTGAGAGTAATGTAATATGAAATATGGTACCTTGAGGCTCATGTGCCAGTGGGAAGCAGCTGCTACACGGGTGCGTCCAAGCTAGTAGAAAGGACGGTTCTTGGAGTTTTTATTGAGGAACTAGAAGTTGAACTTTACTTCTGCCTTAAAGTCTATAATACTGTATTTTAAGAAGAAGTTCTAGTAATCAGGGAGTGTGTGAACTGGGAAAGTAACACCACAAAGCCTAAATATGCCCACATCTTATCAGATAGCCAAATGGCGTTAAAAGCAATAACGTAGGAAAGGATCAAATCCACAACTGTGTTAGACTGTAAAAAAGGTATAAATGATAACTCAGTCCATGGTCAATTGCGTATACTATGGGTAACAGGACAAAGTGCAGAGAACTTCGAGTAATCAACTTAGAAAATAGGAAAACTTTCGAAGCCACGAAGGTTGGCTCACAAATTGGTATGGGATAGCGAAACAGTGGGAGATATTGTAGGGTGATCCAAATGAGTAGAAAACAAATAGTTTTCTAAAGATCGAGATTAGTAAGATGATGAGTGTTCTAACGGGACACTAAAGCTTACAAGCACATCTGCATCGCATGGAAATAGCAGTTAACGGCGAATGCAGGGAAAACATCGAAACAATTGAAGATATACTGTATAGTCTAATGGTGATTTCGTGTCTGAAACATGATGTCACCACATCATGTTGCGACATTTTAAAAATTCCCACTGCATTCTCTGCTAATTTCGCATTTTGCATGCGCACAATCGAATAAAAATCGTGCGGTGAGTAAAACCCATATCTACATTATTGCGCAGCCATTTGATAGTGCATTAACAAAGTACGCTTTCAATTAGGTTTGGCTCTGAAGTTTACTTTTTGGCGGTGCAACACCCCACACGGTGGACTGGCCTGGGTGTGGAAAATGCACCATTTTTACGAACGAACCTAAAAATGCGGTTTCAGTGTAAACTGTAGAAAAAAATTTACATTTTTTTGCACAAACGAAATCACCATAAGTGAGTCTGTTTCACAGGCTGCCACTCTTTAGCTAACCCTTTGTAGGGGAGGTACTAGAAGTGGACTAATACAGCCTATTTTTGAAGTTAGCCTGAGATATAAAAAAATATTATCACATACAAAATTTGAAGTGAATCGGTTACTCCTTTGGAGAGTTATGGTGTTCACCAGCCAGACAGACGAACTAAACGTGAAGGTATTAAAAAGGGACATAATTCTACCCTTTCTTTACCTATCAAATTATTGATATAAAATCTGGAATAGAAGAGGTATTAATGAGCTTAGATTGGACTAACTAAACATACAACAGCAAAGCTACAGATACGTTGAAATATGAACATACTTTTTTAAGTTTTGGACCTTTCTTTCGCTTATAAAATGTTATTTTCAAAAGGATGATGCAATTTTTTTATTTTTAGATTTTTTGGACAGAAAACTTATTGTAGTTTCAAGCCTTAAATGGAGTAAGCCTTAAATGGAGTTGGGTTAAAGGACCACCCAAATACTATTTGCTGAAATTAGCCGATTATCAAGAAAAAATATTTTTGTTTTTTTTTCATGAAAATATAGTCTTTGAAAAAGTTGCCTAAATACAGAATATGAAGACAATTAAATGATTACCACCGAAGATGTTGCTAAATTATTTTTGAATTAATTTGTCACATTGTGTGGGGGTTACCAAAAGGGGGTTGGCAAATACGACTAAGTCTGAAAAAGAAGAAAATACAACATTTCTAGACAATCGTCCGCTCCTTGCGCGAGTTATCGTTAGACCGACGCATGGAAAGGCATAGCTCAAAAATGTCTTTAAATGGATATCTCCCAAACATATGTATACGAGGTTTTAGGTGTTACACTTTTAGTCCGTACCAAATTATAAATACCCTCTTTCACTAAAGTGACGGTATAATTAATTTGCTTAAGAAAATTCTTTAACATTTTTTCCGGTCTTGTACTCCAATCTGGAGTATATACATAGATTTGTGATACCAATCAAAATAGAGCAATTTTAAAAATTCCACTAAAATTTCTATTCTGCAAAAATCGATGCTGTAGCATCATAATTACGACCAAGCTTATCGGAAACCCCGTTTTCTTTTATATAGGCTTATTATTTAAATACTTTCAGTATATATTTCAAATTACTACAAATAATCTATGGAGACTTAGATTTACCACTTTACTATCGGAACCACTCCTGTGACATAGCTCCGAAAAATGAAGCTGCGCCGGATTTACTCTTGGAATCGCCTTTTCGTGTAGACGACGATGATGAGGATGTAGTTGAACTAACAGCAGCTTTGCGCGTTGGAGTTGCCTATATTTGAAAATAAGAAATATATATAAAAATTAGAAAGAACTTACATATATGTTAATGTGAGTACATAATTGCTGCAATGTATTGCAAAATTTTAGTTTGGGGGTTAGCAAACCAAATGGCAAACAAACGATAATTAATAAAAAAAATTATTTAAAGCAAAAACTCACTAATATCAATACAAATTATGTTATTTGTGTGTAACACATGGCGTATGCTAGACCTATTTAACTACTCTCTAAAATCTAATAACACTAGTTTACTTTCAAATGAATGTCGCTTTTCTCGAATCTTAGGGAGATGCTGTTCAATTTAACACTAGAGAGGAGAAATCTAAAATCATTCAGGAACCCAATGAAAAACGATTGGTAGAGATGTAATAACCTAGCGCACAATCGGTAATCTATGGCAAGCAAGATTAATTCATCTGTAAAATTAGTTAAATTCCGATTAAAAAGGACTTTCATTAATTTTATATAATTTTGTTGGCCAGACCTGAATACACTATTTTGTAGATACTTGTTAAAACTATTGCTTGCAAAATTTCTGAACAATAACTTTAATAGTTCGGCTGCACTTGCTAAATGGGCCATAACTTTTTAATTTATTCTGCGATTTTCTTCGGATGTGCCTTATTTCATTCATATTCGCATACATCTTTCAGTTTTTTAAAGACCTTAAGTTGTTCGACATAACTTGTTTGTTATTTGCGAAAGCATTGAAGGGATGGAACAATGGTGTCAGCAAATTAAATATCCGTTTTTTATTTATTTAATTCGTATCTAACGAAAGTTTCTCGAGTTATGTTAAAATATACGAAGTGTAGAACTGTTTAACTCCGATTTCAATACAAAGAATTCATTGTAAAGGCTGAATAGTCCTTTATCTTATATATGGACTTGTGCCGCAGCAAAACACAATTTTTATAACATAGTGCTGTAATGTATTAACATTCGGGTCGTTTTATTCGAGTAGTACTGTTAGTTGTAGACTCTCAATCTAAGGTAATTTAAATAAATTTCTAGTCGGGTTAAAAATTGCAAATCGGCCTTTCATTTCGCCCGAAATTGTCCCCTTTCACGAAATTACATTTCCCAATTCGTTCTCCCGATGTAAAACTCGGCAAAACTCTTAATTTACCAGCTACACGAAAGTTTGGGATAACAAGAATTTTGTTCCGAGAAAAATTTATTCCCGAGCTACAAATGTTTTTTGTCGCATATATATTTCCCCATAAAAAATTGGTTAATCTAACTTTTTCGGAAAGCGATTATTTAGGCAAACAAAAAATGCTCGAAATAACGTTACTAGTATTGTTAGTCCAAAATCTGTTTAACCAAGCCATGCATTAACAATAATATTTACTGATAATTACATTACTCCCAAGTAAACCAAAATATACTTAGTGTTGGAATATATAAATAATTTATAATTCATATAACAAATCCTTAAAAAACAAAGATATAGAATATGTATTAGTCATATCAAGTAAATAGACGTGTTGGCTTACCTTTTCACTTTCTGCACTCGATACAACCTTTCTGTTTTCCGCAAATGCTCCACTAGCATTTATATTCGTAACTACGGGCAATAATGGGAACCACAGAGAGGTAGCTCCACTTGAACATAAACTCAAAACATTGGGATCTTTTTCTTGTATAACTGTGGCTCCGCTTTGATTTGTTTGACTCGTTGACGTTGTTGAGGGTGTTAAAACGCCCAATATACAATTATAACGAATAACGGCTCTTTTAACATTTGCCATTAATTGCGAGGATAATAATTCAAAATCAAAAGGATCTATAAAATCTTTATAGCCGTTCTGCACTGCAGTAAAGTGCTCCTTTTGTTCGCGACTAATGTCAAAAGAGTTTTGTAAGAATTTCAAATCAAAATACAATTGAAGAGCAATATTTTGTCCCATTGGCGTATTATTTTCATTTTCCTTTTGTATAATAAGACTTCGATAATGTTGCAAAAAGTCTTCCAATAACAATTGCTTGAATGCGATCAGCACTTTGTTGGGTAAAGTTTCAGGCACTATTTCTTTCAGGGCTCTGATCAACACATGGAAATAGGACTGCAAGGAAATACGCGGCTGTGTAGGTATACGAAATGAGGAATGGACTGGCATATCTTGTTCATCTTTTTGCTCCAAAGTTATGATTTCCCAGTGCTGAAAAATCAAAGAAATGTATGGGTTTGTAAAACGAAAATCATTTGAATTTAAATTTTTTAGTACATACCGTAAAATCTTCTAGGATTACCGTACTTGTAGCCACGCTAGCTAAATAACGATCACAGTTGAACTCCTCCAGAATACCTTTTGCCAGACATAGCCACAATTGAAATACTTCATCCTCCAATAAACCGCAAATGCGTTGCCAATACTCTTGTGAAGCTGTAGCGGAACCACCCAACAATTGACGCCAAGAGGATGACTGACAGAAGCAAATTTTCAAATATGGACAAAGTTCTACTAGAGCACAACAGCAACGTATGACAAATAGTAATGCTGTTCTTTGTGTTGCCTCCAGTTGCAGTTGTTTTACTTTAGTAATAAATTCTGTAATTTGCTGCTGTGCCGTACCTCTGAGAAATTCCACCAAAGCCTGTTTGTCTTCTAATTTTGTTGTGGGTTCTTCTAGCAATATATTCATTTCCTTTATGATTGACGAAAGATTCTTATCGAACTCGGTTACCATTTGTATTATATGTCCATCATAACCTTTCGACTTCATAAGTAATTTTTTAATTTTCATATCCTCACTCAGAGCCTGATCTAAGCTATTTGGTAAATCCGAATTGGGCAACTCTTGCCATAGTGAAGATTTAGATTTCTTGAACAATTCACCTTCTTCTCGTATAGTACTTTCAAGAGCAGCAAATGTTGCATTTATACTCTTTGTCCAGCTGTCATTAATAATGTTCCGTATACGTTGATTGATCAATGGTACATAACGCAATTCATAGAAATCAAGAGACTGTTTTAGTTTATATTGATTGGCCAAAGGTGACAAATTCAGTTGTTTCCTCAAATTATTGGCTTCTGTCTTAATCTCCTGAATGGTGTTCATATTCGAGACAAACTCAAAGAGAAGCTTTAATTGATTATCAGCTATACGTTGGGTATCTGCAAGAAATGCATCTAAAGCCATTGCCACCGATTCGTTCTTTAGACTGATCGCTTCAAATTTGGGCTTAAAATTTGTAATAATATCGGGTAGTAAATAGGCAAATTGAACATCATCACTGTCCATTCGGGCTATGGTTGGAGGAGCACTTGGATCGGTATGCTCATTTAACTTTTCGAATAAAATTCCACCATCTAAAAAAAAGAAAAATCGATTCAATTCAGTTAACATCTTGTCTCTACGCAAACTAATAGATTTTGTTGGATGTTCCGTTTAATTAGTTTTGGTATTTTCGTGTGAAAATGGACATGGCCATAACGCCCTTTTTCACTGGATTGTAGGTACTATAAAACCATTACGCTGTACACAATTTCAGGTCTTATCAGCTGTTAACTTTTGGTGCAAAATTTTCCATTGGAGTGGGAGCTACCAAAAGGAGTTAGCCTATTACGCCCACTTTTCAATGGACTCTAGATACAATAAAATAATTACATTGTGAAAATCAAGTATTTGCATGAAGTGATATTAAAACTATCAGCAGTTAACTTTTGGTGCCATTTGTGTGGGAGGTACCAAAAGGTGCGTGACAACTGCGCCCATTTTTCTCTAATAAATATTATAGCAGTCATTAAATAATCAATATTTCACTAAATTTTAACCATTTGTGGGGGAGGTACTAGAAACAAGTATTTCGCCTTACCAAATTTTAAGTCAATCGGTTACTCCTTTCGAAAGTTATCCTGCGCACCAGCCAGCAGGCAGACAGACGGACTGACGGACATTGCTCATTCGGCTTAAAATTAGCAAAAACGAATGTCCGCAGAGCATACTTAGATCTAAATGATGGAAGGAATGAGAAGGGGGAAACTTTTGCTCTAAAGAACGAATATATTGCTTTGAGGTACATCTAGACTCTTCTTCAATCTTTTATCGTCTAATAAACATTGAAGACTATTTTTTAAAGGCATTGCTAATGCAAATATTAGTTTTTTACACCTTATTTTATGACAATAAAAAAAACACAAAATTGCTTTACATACCCATAAAACATTTTGAGACCATATCCAGACTTTCATTAAGCACCCGCAAGCTAACCAAGATTCTCTCCTTCACACGTCCACCCTCTGCATTTAAACAGTTGAGAAATGCAGCTGACCGCAAATTTAGGAATATTTTTAAAGCACTTTCCAAAGAACAACGATCCAATTGCAACAAGGCCAACAGACAGTCGGCTGTTAGTTCAGAACCTAGAGTTTCCCGTTCCAAAGCCGACAAAATTTTTTGTTTAATAGTCATGTGAAATGGTTTCAAAATCTCCCATTGTTTCTTGGCCACGGGTAATTTTTGCATTAAAGGATTACTCGAATCCAATTGCAAACCGGTGCTGATGTGCCGACTAAAGATGAACAGTTCTGTGGCGGCGAAGTAGTGTTCCCGATCAATTTGGGACCAAATCATTTCGGGCAATGACGTCAACAGCTTAATTTGTATCATTGTGCTGAAGTAGTTGTTCAACTGTTTGTTTGCATTGCGTGTCTTCAATTCACCGGCACTATCGGTCTCCGTTTTGAAACCCAGCAATTGTTGTTCGTTGAGACTTTTACAATTCACATTAATAGTGTCGACCTTTTCTATTAGGGCTTTTGTCGAGTCTTGCATGGATGTTATGGTATCGGCTGCCTTAAGTAGATCACGGTAACGTTCTCTTTGAAAATATAAAACATTCAAACAATTTGTAAGCATACACATATCATCTAAATGGAACCTTTCTTTGGAATGCTTACCCAACCATTGTCCTTAGCTCCTCTCTCTTGTGTTCGACTACCTCTTGAATTTTCTTGTGCACCGCATCGATTTCACCCACACTATGTTGCTCAAAAAGTGTATCAACATTTATATTTAATAGATTTAAAGCAGCCATTGTTGATAACTTTTAAAATTAATTAATAATTATTGCTTTCTCGTATTTATTTTCGGCGAGTTCATAAAATTTGTTGTGATTTTTGACACGTACTTTTTCAAACAGCTGTTCAGTTATAAATTCACAATAGAGGGTGAAACAGAGTTGCCAATGAAGGAAATATTTTAGAGTTTGCACAATGGATTTCGATTAATCAATGTTTTAAGAAAAATTTAATGAAGGTTTGAAGAACGCTTTAACACTGCTAAAGCGTTCCTCAAACCTTCTTTAACTTTTTATGAATAAGGCCCATTAGAACAATTTGACGTGTGAGATAAGAATAGGTTAGTGTCTAACGTAACGTAATATTTCTAAACGTAACCGTAACGAATCAGCTGATTCGATCTGATATATGGAAATCAGTTTTTACGATTAGCCAATGAAAACAGACGGCTGATATCACCGGCAACAAAAACAAACTTTTTACTTGGGTTTCTGTTTCAATGCTTAGATTCTGACGCTAGCCATCAAAAACGCCAAAATATCCATTCTTAGTCCCGATTTACACTGGCTGAATGTTCAGCAGATTACACAGTGTTATCGGCGTTTTGTAGTAGAGAGAGGTAGTCAGCAAGAGGGGGGAAAACTCCCTGAACGTTTTGAGTTCTTCGTGCAAGCTCAAAAGAGAATTTGATGATAAGCTGCTGAAAAAACTTGCCTAGTTTAAATCTGAACTTAGCTTTTAAAGTTTTTTTTTTTAATTTTACGTCGATAAAAAAGCTTTGAAGTTAAAACCTTACTAAATCAGCTACAACTTTTTCAGTTACGCATCGATTTTCTTCGGGTCATTTAATTCATGACCGATCAGACTTTACGATAAAATCATAAAAATATAACTATTGTGCATTTCTAAATATTTGTATGCGGCTTTTATTTGAAAATTATTAAAATTTTCTCAAAAAATTGAATTTTTTTATGTTTTGTAAGATATCGGCAAAACCGCTGAACGGATGGACAATTGTGGTGTAAGAAGTTGAGGGCTACTTAATTTTGAATTCTTTAAAACATTCCTGAACTGTTAAAATAGAATGATAAATAAAAAAAAAATATGTTGCAATTTTTGATGTGAATGTCTGAGTCATATGGCACGTTTTTCAAGTTTTGGGTCATTGCTTCTGCGGGCAATGTCACGTCTGCGCGCTTAACAGCCCGTTTCTCTATTTCGCACGAAAGCGATACGAACGAAAAACAACTGAGTTTAGACCTACTAACTGGCAACAGCCATTATGTTTGCAGTCACTTTGTCGTTCCGATACCTTTTAGTAGGTCTAAAATCAGCTGTTTTTCGTTCGCATCGCAGCGCGCAGACGTGACATTGCCCGCAGAAGCAATTACCCAAAACTTGAAAAACGTGCCATATTACTCAGACATTCACATCAAAAATTGCAACATATTTTTTTTTATTTATTATTCTATTTTAACAGTTTCGTAAGAATGTCTTCTTTTTCGTTATTTTACTGATTTTGTTTGCAAATGCACGAACTTAAACGTACCGTTCACATCAAATACACTGGTCAACATGATTTTTGGGTCTGAATGTCAAATTTTGGTTTCATTTTTGTTACTAATAAAGGGAAAATATTTTTTTGTCAAAGTTTGTTTTTGTAAAATTAGAGCAAATTTTCGAATTTCAAGAGATGCGACAGTTTTACTCGCTACAACTTTTTAAATTATGCACCGAAATGGTCACATTTTATTCATGTCCGATCAGACTTTACGATCAAATCATAAAAATATAACAATTGTGCTTTTTTCTTGATGTTTTTATGAGGCTTTTCTATAAAAAAAAACATTAAAATGTTCTCAAATAATATGATTTTTTCGCAATATTTTGTAAGATAAATCAGTCGAAAAAATTCTGTAATAAGAAGTTAAAAGCTACTTAATTTTGAATTTTTTAAAACTTTGCTGAATCAATTCGGTGAAATGGTTCTCTAGTTATGCCATAATATGTGGTTGAATCTATTTTTTTCTTTGCCTAAAGGGTTGCTTCTTTAAATTCTCGCGATAAACCGAGATATTGAAAAAATAGAGAGGTTGAATCGCATATTTTGGTATAACTCGAGAACCATTTATCCGAATTAGTTCAGGAATGTTTTAAAGAATTCAAAATTAAGTAGCCCTCAACTTCTTACAAACACAATTGTCCATCCGTTCAGCGGTTTTGCCGATATCTTACAAAACAAAAAAAATTCTATTTTTTGAGAAAATTTGAATAATTTTCAAATAAAAGCCGCATAAAAATATCTAGAAATGCACAATAGTTATGTTTTTATGATTTTATCGTAAAGTCTGATCGGTCATGAATTAAATGACCCAAAGAAAATCGATGCGTAACTGAAAAAGTTGTACAAAACAAAAAAAATCTATTTTTTGAGAAAATTTTAATAATTTTCAAATAAAAGCCGCATAAAAATATCTAGAAATGCACAATAGTTATATTTTTATGATTTTATCATAAAGTCTGATCGGTCATGAATTAAATGACCCGAAGAAAATCGATGCGTAACTGAAAAAGATGTAGCTGATTTAGTAAGGTTTTAACTTCAAAGCTTTTTTATCGACGTAAAATTAAAAAAAAAAAACTTTAAAAGCCAAGTTCAGATTTAAACTAGGCACGTTTTTTTAGCAGCTTATCATCAAATTCTCTTTTGAACTTGCACGAAGAACTCAAAACGTTCAGGGAGTTTTCCTCCCTCTTGCTGACTACCTCTCTCTACTACAAAACGCCGATAACACTGTGTAATCTGCTGAACATTCAGCCAGTGTAAATCGGGACTAAGAATGGATATTTTGGCGTTTTTGATGGCTAGCGTCAGAATCTAAGCATTGAAACAGAAACCCAAGTAAAAAGTTTGTTTTTGTTGCCGGTGATATCAGCCGTCTGTTTTCATTGGCTAATCGTAAAAACTGATTTCCATATATCAGATCGAATCAGCTGATTCGTTACGGTTACGTTTAGAAATATTACGTTACGTTAGACACTAACCTATTCTTATCTCACACGTCAAATTGTTCTAAAAACTTGAAATTGTTCTAAAAAACAAAACATTCACCCAAAAAATATTTGGCAAAATCGATCAATGGTTGTGACTTCAGTTTGTTCAGTTTGTTGTGTTTGTTGTGTTATTGTGTTAGCTTCGCTTGCGAAAGGTGTCAAAGTAAGAACAGATAAATAAATATTATTTTTGTTTTGAGATAAGATAAAGAGCGCGATATTAAGTATGAAATATGTGTCAACTTTATGTTGCTGCTGCTGCCTAAAGTACAAACAATAATCCGTTTTACTTTGCTGTGTGTGAGTGTGTACAAATTTAACTGACGCCGCCTAAAATAAAAACAGACGGAACAACAACCAACGTCAAACAACATAAGGCGACCGGAGCATTAAAATGGATCACGAATTCCATCTGAGTGTCACGAAGGCCCTCCATCCCTCGGAGGCGCCATTAAAAATGAAACATGCCCGTTCCGTGATCATTGCGACACATCGGTATAAAGGTGCCAAATTATTTTGGGCGATAACCACACGTCAACCACTAATGGAGCATAGGTTCACAGCCTGGAAATTTTGTCATGTCCTGCACAAGGTACTTATTTTGTTTCAAGTTAATATTCTTACTTTATATTATACTAATGTTTGTTTATATTTTTCATTAATTAGGTTTTAAGGGAGGGCCATGAGAACTGTGTTCGCCATTCACAAGTACACAAAACCCTAATACTGGAAGTGGGCAAATTATGGGGACATTTGCAAGACGGCGTGGGTAAATGCATTGAAAGTTACACTCAGTTGCTGGTTAACAAACTGGATTTTCATCAAAAGAATCTGGTTATTCCGGGAGCCATAACCATGGATTTCAATGAGATACGAAAAGTTACGGGGGATGATTTGAACAACTACTTTCAGCTGTGCGTGGAGATATTCGACTACTTAGATTGTATTATTTCTCTGCAGGCGGTGATCTTCCAGGCCATCAACACATATCGTATGTCCTCAATGACTCCACAAGGCCAATGCCGTCTGGCTCCTCTGGTCACTCTTATCCAAGATTCAAATCCTTTGTATGATTTGTGTGTCCGTGTGCTCTTTCGGCTACATGATGGAATTTCTCATGATATCCTGTCGGGTCATCGCACCCGTTTCAATGACTTGTTTAACAAATTGAAATTGTTTTATGAGACCGTACGTCCGCTACAGTATTTCTCGGACATTATACAATTGCCTCATTTGCCCGATCAGGCGCCAAATTTCTCATCTGTCCATGATGTGGGAAATTATACTGCTCCCGTCATGCATGTCTATCAGGAGGAAGAGGAATTACCACCAATGGAAGAAAGTTTATTAGATTTGTCGAATACCAGCGACAACAATACTGCGGCAGCATCGCCGCCTGCGGAGGATCAAGTGGATGAAGCGCAAATTATGATTACAAATCTGCAAGAGGAGTTGAGGGTCAGACAGATGCATATCGAACAGCTGGTCAATGTTACGAGAGAAATGTCTAATCTAAGAGTACGTAATGAAGCTTTGGAGTCCGAAATGCATTTAACAAAAGAAATGCTGAAAAATACCACTTTGATAAAGGACAACCTGGAACTAAAGCTAAAAGAAATGGAGGAATTAGTAGAGGGTGAAGTCAAAGAAGGTGACGAGAAATACAAGCAAGTAGAGGAAAAATTCGATAAAATCAAAACTATGTATGGCAAACTGCGAGAGGATCACATACAACTGCTTAGATTGCGTAACGATGATTCCAAGCAATTAATGGCAGAAAGAAAGAAAGCCGAAGATTTCCAAACGGAGATAAATAATCTCAAAGCGAAAGTCGAGGACTATGAACATAAAAGCGAAGAACAAAATGTATCGTTGCAATCCAAGATCAAAGAATACGAAGATGTGGTGGCCAAAAAACAGTTTAGGGTAGAAGAATTACAGTCCGAACTACTGCAAACAAAATCCCTATTCGAGAAACATGATGTGGACAAAAATGCCATGATTAGCGAATATGAAAACCAACTGTTGGAACAAAAATTGGAGTTGAAGAAACTAAAAGAAAATTACGATCTTGAAGTTAAAACTAAACAGCATGAAATGAGTGAAATGCTTCAACTGAAATTGAACAACGAAGCCAATCTACAAGAGGTGCAACAACTTTTGGAAATAGCTGGCAAAGAAACCGATAGCTTAAGACTCAAAGTCAACGAAGTGGAACAACAATTACTATTGCAAAACCAAAACCACGAAACGGAAATCAAAGGGAAGTTGGATAAAATAGAGGAGCTAATGCTAGTTAAAGCTAATAATGAAACTTCTATTAATAAACTAGAAGTAACTTTGTCAAATAGCAAAGAAACCAATGAAAAATTAACTTTAGATATTAAAGAAATGTCGCAACAAATAAATCAATTAAATGGACAGTTGGAAACCGCAAATCGAGAGAAATTGGATAAAATAAATGAGATAATGCTACTTAAAGGTAATCATGAAACTTCTATTAAAAATTTAGAAGAAACCCTGGAAAGTAGCAAACAGGCCAATGAAAAATTAACTGTAAATGTCAACGAAATGTCACAACAAATAAATCAATTAAATGGTCAGTTGCATATCGCAAATCAAGAGATTTCAAATACAAGAAATCGTGAAATGCATACAAAGACCATGTTTGATGACCTAGTTTCCTCGTTAAGCCATGTATTATCGAGCCAAATGAATAAACAATTTAAATTTGATTATTTTGAACTAATGTCCATACCAGATGTCTCGGAAAACAATGTGCTCGAAATACAAGGTCTCTTACAAAGAACCCATAACGAATACAAAGCCTTGAAACAAGATAGCAATCATGCAAACGCCTTCATGACATCGCACATTGAGCTAACCCAAGTCCTGAAGATCTTCCATGAACACATAATGCTAATTTTCAGCAATACCACTGACATGGCTAAAGCTGAAGAACTTCGTGGAAAATGTAATGATTTACGCCAATCTGTGGTTACTCTCTATCAAATGCTAGCCGACAAACAAGATCCCTCGAACATAGACAATATTTTCCAGAATGAGATATCCCCCAAATTGAATACAATTCAAACACTGATAAGATCCTTGCAGAATTCCTTTAGTGAAAGTCTTAATGTGGGTGATATGCTACAACAAGAACTAAAGGACATGGATAGCATAATTGAAGAAGCTACCACACAAATTCTCGACCTCTTGCTAAACACCAAATCACAACACGAGGGCATTAAATTGGAAGTCAATGAGAAAATTCTCGATTCCTGCACCAATCTAATGAAGTGCATAGTTTTGTTGATACAACGTGCCCGGGAGCTACAAAACGAAATAGTAGCCTCAGAAAAGGGCTCTTTCAGTGCCAAGGAATTCTACAAACGTAACAGTCAATGGACTGAGGGCCTAATATCGGCCTCCAAGTCAATCGCTAAAGGCGCCAAATTCCTTGTCGATGCAGCCAATAAAACCATAGTCTCTGATTCTGCCGAATGTTTTGAGTTAATTGTAGCCGCACAAGATATTGCAGCAAGTACAGCTCAGTTGGTCATAGCCAGTAAAGTAAAAGCTCGAAACGATAGTCCCAAACTTGTTAATCTAACGAAAGCTTCACGAGATGTCTCCATGGCCACGGGCCAAGTCGTGGCCACAGTGAGAGATGGCAATAGTAAGCTGGAATATAAAAATGAAATTGATGTATCACAATTAACGCCATCCCAAAAGAAGACCATGGAAATGGAGATGCAAATCAAAGTCTTACAACTGGAGCACTCTCTACAAAGTGAGCAGCAAAAGCTTATGTCATTCCGCAAGGCATTTTATCAAAGTGCCGAGGACTAAATCAGTATAACTAAAATAACTCTGTTCCAATTTAATATTTATTTATACAAAACTAACTGCAAACCAAGTCCTTACTTAGCATAATGACTTGAGTGCAATTCAGCACTTTTTTTTATTAATATTACTAATATACAAAACATGACAATATTACAAACATTTTAAATGTATAATAACGAATTATTCACACTAATAATGATCTGAAAACCAAAATCTAACCCATTGAAATTATATATATATCTATATAAATATATATGAAAACAATAGCGGCTATCCGTTATACAAAGATGTTTAGAACATTTTGTTCTGTATATACATATGTACGATTTTTTTATTTTTTAATTTTTTATGTATGTAAAATGTTATCGTTAGCAAGATTTTGACAAATCTGTATTGAGACAAACAAACCAATTCGACTTATTTTTATAGTATCATAAGAAAAGAAAATAAAAACCAAAAAAAATTCAATTAGTGGTGTAAATTATATTTATGTATATGTATTTAGTTATATTGGAGACAATCATGAACAAAATTCGGAGTCATTCACATCGTTCCAGACAGATGAACAATGTGATTGGGTTTTTGGGCACAACTTTGTTCATGTTCAAAGTCCTCACTCTAACATTAACAAAATATCTAAAAGAATTTTTCAAACAATCCACTGGTTCCCAGATTCTAGACAAAGAAACCATCAATAAATTGAACTAAGGCAAGGCATAAAAATATTTTATCTCTATTTTACAATTCTTTGTGCGTTTGTTTGCAACCATGAGCTCCCATAAGAGGAAGAGCGAACGAGATAAATTTTGCAGGTTCTGTTGGAAATAACCTGCTTTATCGAATCGAATTGGAATGGACAAATTATTTGTAAAAGATACGTTTTAAGGTGTGGCATTGGACTTATATCCGATATTCATATTTATTGTGCGTTGTTTTGAAACTCAAAATGAATGATTTCTTTAAGGCAATTTCAAATCAAACACATTCCAAACGGGACGTACGAGCAAAGACTAAGACGGGAAAGTTCTCTCTTCTGCTGTTATGAAGAAGGTCTAAACATAAGGATAACATAAAGCTCCCTTTAACAGAGGAAAAAGAAATGACAATAAAAGGCAACTATGTAAATGCATAAATAAATAAAAAAAAACATTTATACATAAAGCGCTTACTACAATTTTATGATATTTAACATTTTCTTTTATTTGTTTACGCATTTAGTTGCCTTTTTTGTCATTTCTTTTTCCTCTGTTAAAGGGAGCTTTATGTTATCCCTACGGTTATACATATTTCATAACAGCTTTCCCGTCTTGGTCGTTAAATGTCTTTGCGTTCACTATATATGGTGGTCCAAATCCAAGTTTCTTTTTTACGATTCTAAAAAATTAAGAATGCAATTTTTCGGCATTTTATTGTTTTAATCAAAAGAGCAAATATTCCCATTATGTATGAAACACCATTTTATTCAGGTGGCTACTTCGCCAGGCTTCTCAGAATTCCATCCTGTAAGCCAAATTGTACAAAACGTTAGTGACGGTTTGTGACTGTATCTAAGATAAACAACTAGATGGGTCATGTAATGTTTGGGTGTTTTTGTTTGTGCTTTTTTGTTTTATTCGATCTGCATTCATAGCACATATTTTGTACATTAGTTAAGCTCAAGATCGTTTTTGTTGTTTTCGGTATATGAAAACAACTTTTTTTGAAGGAATTTCCAAAAAAAAGGTAAATTCAAGATTTTTTTTTGAAAATTTAATTTTTTTTGAAAATTTAATTTTTTTAAAAAATTTTAGATTTTTCTGCAAAAATGCAAATTTCAAGAAATTTTGTAGAAAAATACAATTTTGAAATAATTTTCTAGAAAAATATAATTTTAAAACAGAATTTATTTCCTAATCAACTTTGTCGAAATAGATTTTAACATTTCGAAAAACCAATTTTTAATTTTGACATTTTTATTTTCCCCGCCGATAAAAAACTTTCGATTTTTACCGATATAATCCAATTTTGGCCGAAATCCATATCGATACCTCCATTCTAAACAATGCTAAGTGCAAAAAGGTAGATTTTCAGGAGAGGCGATCAAAGTTTGGTGATTTTTTTAAATTTCTGATGAATTCCTTTATAATGCATATCGAATAACCTGTACTGTTTTGTGAATAACTTTTGATTGGGTTGACGGATAATATTTCGAATTAAAATATTTAGAAATTAAAAATACAATCTCCCTAAAAACAGGCTATATCGACTTAGCATGTTTTAGAATGGAGTTATCGATATATCGTCATCAGAAACGAAAAAGGGCCTAACAACAAGAAAAATGGAAAACAGTTTTTGATGGATTTCGGTATACTGCATCAAAATACACATCCTGAAAAATTTTTAGCGAGCTACTATCAAAAATGACGAAAATCAAAAGGGCCGAACAACAAATTATTTATTTTTTTTCATAGTTAGAATTTCCTATTTCACGCAATTTTCACAAACAAGTTATAAATCATGTTTGTATGAATTTATATATGTATCATTATGTTTAGGTATTATCCTGAAAACCCCGTTTTTCTAACGTGAATGTTTTTCATTTAAATTAGTTTTTTGCTTCTCCCATAAAATTTTTAAATATGATGATAGGCCATTTCTCGTTTCTGATGACGATATGTATATGTATGTATATACAACTTTTGGGAAATTGATTGATTGATCACTACCAAGCTGGAATCTTGAAATTTGGTGGGTGGATAGTGCTAAGGACGTAAACTCCTTTAGCACAGTGGGACAAAGAGGGATAACTACGGTACCACCGCCAAATACGAATGGAAAGAGTTAGAACTTTAAATTTTCAGAAATATTTAGGAGATCAGTGGTACAAAAAAGAATAAATATGGTAGAATAACCAAATTCACACGGCTAGAGTTCGAAACCCGAAATTTGATACGAGAGTAATAACTTCCTATCTCTTGATACATAAGATAGGAAGTTATTATCCAAAAATCGTCGACTAGGGGCACACGGCAGGCAAATAGGTATAAATATAGTCCAGGGCGAGCTCTTGGAACGTTAGCTGGCGGAAGGAAGCGGTTTTTCAAAATTCATACTTTTAGGGGAAAATAGGTAAATATTGTCCCACTGTGCGAGCTTGTTCTTGGAACACATAGTACAGATAGTAAGTTTTTTCGAAACTCGTTCTTTTATGAACGCAGTGGAGGGCAAAGAGGGTAAACACAGTACAGTGGGTTGGGGCACATTTGTTTAAATATGCCACCAGGGTCCGAGGGTAGGTCTTGAAACATATACATGAGATAAGAAGTGTTTTTTTTAATCATACATTTTGGGAAGGTGGTTAAATATGGTCCCACTCTGCTAGTTAGCTCTTCAAACATAACGTACACATAACACTATTTTACAAAATGTTTGTCGAAGGGATGTAGGTACTCTTCAGGGCTAAAAAAGTTAAACATGGAGCAGACCATATTTAAAGTGTTTATATTTTAATTTATACTATTAGTGTTCTTAGACATACTTATTCCTTTAGTATGGATCTAAAACTTAATTATTTGACTTTCAAACAACTAAATTTGTTCTTTTTTTACTTTGTACAGCTGATGAAACCTAATTTCTTTTACGTCTTTATTTGCTCACTATAATCCTACACAGAATGTAAAGAAATTTCCCGAAGGACAAACCCAGAATTAGGCACCTTTAGGTGAACCATGTTCATCCACTAAAGATATTTAAATTCTAAAAGAAACATATTTCTTGTTTAAACGTGGATTAGTTTTTGTTGTTTTCTAAGAAGAGGACAATGTACTTGCACATAAATTGTGCGTTTAAATAACGTCCTTTGGTTTACCTACCTAATTTCTTCCTATTCAGGTACCTGCTATTAAGAGGTAAGTATGTACATATGTATTCCGGGAGAATTATGTACTTTTCTGAAATAATCGCCTAAATACTTGGTACTTGTTGCTTGGTTAACGTGGTGGCTAATATACCGTTTTAAAAACCACACCACTCGTGTAATGTCTGTTATTCTTTCGTGTTTTTATATCCAGACCTACCTCTGTCACCTCGACGAGGTTATGCAGGAACGCTCGATTTAGAGCTTCAAGTCTTCCTCCTCTTTGTCGCAACTGCGACAATGGTGGTTGTATTGACGTTTTAATCGCCTTGCATGATTCCCAATTGGTCAGTGGCCGGTGAAGATATCCTCCCAGCGGCGTCGGACTGACGCCATTTGACGGTCGTTAGAAGAGAAACCGGCTCTAGCAAACGTAAACAAGAAGAAATTTTTTTTCACAAATTATTTACTACTTTTGATGTATGTATTAAGTAAAAAATGACATTGAATATCAGTATACGTAGAAATTTTTTATTAAATAAAAAATATATACAACAGGAGTGATCTGACCTAATCACTGTTGGTAACTCTTGGCGAACAAAAGTGGATAAATTGATAAATTAAATGGATAAATTAAACAAGAAAGAGCCAAGAGAATTGCTAAAATGTCTACTCCACATTTATTTCAGGATTTAGAAATAAAATGATTTATATAATATTTATGATGTCTAATTAGTTCATATCTGCAAGTAGAAACTACATGTAAAACACGTACATTTGGTTCTTTGTATTTTGATATCTCCAGAAGCGGTGTTTTTCTTTACCAAATTATCCTCAGTTCCTAATAATGTGCATATGTCTGCAAAAAGCATAAAAAAGCCTCCTGCTATATAGAAGCAGGTTGAAATTGAATTTAGTTGTTTTTGCATACAATAATTGGCTTTGATAGTTTTTGTTACAGCGAGATATTGTCATACAATTTTGCCACAGTACTAAAACCTGCCTCTCTCACCAACAAACTTTAACACTTGCTTGGACAAAACTGCAGAATGTGAATCAGGAATAAACGCAGTATGATTATGCTTCATTAGATCATTCTTTTCGTATAAAAAACTTAAGATCTGACTTTTGTAACCAGGAGTCCCATATTTTTTGTTTATAATTAAATTTTGGTGACATTTTTAAGCACGCGAACGAACGAAAATAGTTTTCTGCATATATAGGGTGATCCATTTCGAGGTTCCCTACTTTTTTAAAGAAAAAAAAAACAGAAAATTCAAATTGAGTGGGGAATGTTTATTAGGCGTGTTTTCGTTACACCATAAGTGCTTAATTTGTATGTGGAGCTAAGCACTTTTAGGGTATCTCTTAAATACCGGTGAATTGCGTCCGGCGTCTGTCAAAGTGTTGTTGTATGTACATAAAACAATAGGATGAAATTTGAGTTTGACAGACGCAGGACGCATTCACCGGTATTTAAGAGATATTATTTCCCGATGAAGTTTGGTGCTTGTGTTCAGCGTTACCGTTGGAAAATTTCAAAAAGGGGCATAAAAAGGGGATTTTTTTTCGAAAAAAGGGGCAACTGATCATTAAAAAAGGGGGATAAATTTTAAGGTTTTTATTTAAAGAAAACAACAATAAAAAACAAAGCTTAACATAAAAAATAAGTAGGTAACATTAAAAAAAAAACATTCATTTACATGAAAACTAAACAAAAAATACAATGTTATAGAAAACTTCTTATGATGTATACTAAATATATTTTATCACATACATTTCTTTATTTATAAAGTTTAGTTACTTTTTTGTAACTTCTTTTTTACACTTTCTAATTAGATCTGTGCTTGGGACAGATGTGTTTTGTATTGAGTTTTTTTTGATCTCACAATTATTCTGTTTAGAAAAAAATATGTACATCAACCTAATGAAAAATACTTATCCATATATTTGTTACATTTAAGAAACCACAAGCAAAAGAAATTGGATTTTTTTATAAACGCAGACTGATTCGAAAAAAAAATATGCACCATATATTGTTACATTTAAGAAATCACTCAAATTATTTGTGTTGTTGCATAGGCGCCGACCTATTCGCAGAATTTTTTACCAATAAGATGAAACGGTGGAAATAAATTCTCATATGCATACACATACAAAAGATAAATGTAAATCGTTTTAGCATATGCGTATATCCCATTAAATAACCTAATTCAGAAAGTAGCGCGTGAGCCATTTCCGTACGTTAGTACGAAAGTGTTGTTATAAGTCCGTATTCACACTTGCAATTTTTCCCCGCTGAATTGCAGTGCTTGTGGGAGAGGGACGCAGTCGGTGAGGGGGGAGAAAAAAGTCTTCCGTACTTGCAATTTTTTTGCAATGCGTTTTGTGTTTTCTTTCGCTGGGAAGTGGTGATTTTTTTTTTGACATTTCTGCATTCCTTTTTATTTAATATTCGTAGTTTTGTGCTCGGTTCAACATATGCGACATACATTTTAATGAAATTTAATAAATTTTAATCAACGACGAAAATAAAATTATCGAAACATAATACGTTGTCTGAACGCAAATGCAACTTCAAAAGAGAATTGCATAAAAAAATTGCAGAAAAAATTGAAAGTGTGAATCTGGACTAAGAGTATAAAAAGCAGATTTTTTACAATAGCCAAAAAGTGGCACAAAAAATCGAAAAGGGGCACATTTAGTATCAAAAAATAAAAGGGGCGCGAAAGTAGCACGGCTGAAAAAAAGGGCAAATATGCCACTTTAAGGCCGGGTTAGGCATACGTAACCGTAATTTATCTTTACCGTTGCCGTAACGTTGCCCGTTTGAGCGATTAGCCAACGTTGAGAAAACGAGTCATACGTTCTGCCAACAACAACACATAAGTAAACAAAAAATCCGCGATTTCTTTTTGTTTAGGTTTATTAAAAATGAAGTTAAAAAGAATGTTTATAAATTTGTGTTTTTTAAATCTGTGCGGAATTTACAATAAAAGTAATCAAGAAAATATCGTCGGATAAGAAGTTGGGGTGGACGTCCTTTAAACAATGACTGGGCGAAAGCCAAACACTAGGATGCCTATGACATTTTTTAATTTGTTATTAACATTAATAAAATATGAGTTAACTACGCCAAAGTAACGGAGTAGACCGGCAGTGAGACTAGCAATAAGACCACTGTATGTCAAATATTGCTTTATCCTATGATTCCAAGTTGGGAAATATTAACATTCTATTCTTTAAAATTGTAGATATTTGGGTCACGGTTGTTCCATACAATCGATTGCATGGAGTCACAAGCTGAGGAAAACAACAATTCGAAATATTATTTTAGAATGCATTGAAGTTTTGTGGCGCTTCTTTCGCCGATTTATTTATGTTAACAAACTACACAGCAGTACAAACACATTGCCAATGATTTCCAACGAATGTGGGATATGCCGAATTGTGTGGGAATCTGCGATGCTAAATATACATTAATATCAGTTAATGTTGGAAGTTATGGCAGCCAACACGATGGGGTATGTCCATTAAACTTCAATTCATTTATAATCTATTTTAATACAAAAAAGTTCCATTTCTTAATTTAAATTAAATACAGCTATATTCCAGTACTCTCCGTTTGGCCAATCAGTTATTTTAGGTACAGTACCTGTACCTCCGAGTAAACCATTATCGTCAGCATCCTCTGAAGCCTTTCCTCATTTTTTTATTGGCGATGCGGCGTTTTCCCTGAGGAATAGACGAGCTTAGGGACAACATCCAACGCGAAATTCCGGTCGATATGTGTCCAATAGTGGTGGAAAATTGGGTCCAAAGAATAGATCGCTGTTGACGGGCTCGTGGTGGTCATATGACCGAAATTGAATTTCATTCTTAAAATGTAACATTTACACTACACCTGGAATAAATTTGAACACTATATCTTAAATATTCTGTGTTTTATTAATATATAAAATTCTTATGTCCTTAATGGAAAACCCTTTACTTATGTCTATTTCCATTGAAGAGGGACTCAGCCAAATCCAATCCAATCTCTATCTATAAATAAGTCCACGTTTGTAGAGAGATTGGCGCAATGATTGCCTCCTACTGTCGTCAAAAGAATCCTGAAGCAGATTATAAATTTAATTTTTAATGGAGTCAGCCGCGATCTTCATAAAACTCACCTGTAACGCCCAGCTATCCTATATGCTGGATTATATTTATTGTATAAATACTCGTGCGACTGCACCAATGAAATCAAATATTCGTCTTTCATGTTTATTTGCGCTTTTAAACAACAAATAATTAATAAATTATTTTCTTTGCTTTTCTCGGTGAACATACAATTGTAATTGTAAACAATATGTAGTATCAGCTGTTGTCAAATTGTACGTAAACGGAACGTCCAATTCTGATTTCAACAGATTCAGCCGTCCGTTTGCGTTTCATTTCCGTTGGCTAATCGTTTAAACTGATTTCCATATGACAGATTGAATCAGCTGATTCGTTACGCTACGGGGGCCTTACGGTTAAGTTTGCCTAACTGGGCCTTTAGTCGCACAACGGTAACGCTGCTTGTGTTCATATCTTAAGCGCCCTGGAGACGATCAAATAATTCCATCAAATCTTTAAGTGTGTGGGTGCAATCGGCTTTCGTCGGCTACACGTACACTACACGTACGCGTTGTCGACTCTGTTTGATGAAAATCAAAAAATTTTGATTTTCTAATTTGATGGCGTTCTATTTGATGGTCTCGCGTTATGTTTGACAAAAACAAGCTCAGTTGCGTAGTGAACGCCGACATGACAAGTGCGCGGATGAAAACTAATTTAGTGAACGCCGACATGGAGAAGTGCGCGGATGAAAAAAAGTTTCCGCTGTTTATACCACTTTTTCATCCACTCTTTCTTTTTCCTTTTCATGTTCTCTTTCTTCTTTTTTAACAAAACTACTGCACAAGACAACAAAAGTAAATCATCATCCGACGACGACATAGTAACCAAACACAAAGAACTCAAAATACCAAGTGATGTTTGACGTATTTATTTGAACGTTTGCGGGCAACACACGAGCGCACCACACTAATACATACACACTGTTTGATGAAATTATTTGATCGTCTCCTGGGCGCTTTAATCGAGTATGATATTGCCAGATTGGGCACCCAATATTTACCAATATGGCATCCCATTTTTGGAGAGATTGTTACCAATTATTGTGAATTATCGGGAAAAAGAAGAACAAAAATGGGAAATTATTTTAATATTTGCAAAAAGAGTGTAAACAATTTAACAAAGAATAGTAAATATGTATATGTTTTATAAACACTTTTCACGAATTTTTTGTCTGTTTCGCACTGTTCTTTCTTCGCAACTCATGACGCCATTGCTACCAGATAGTGAAAATCCGCCACTTATTGCTTATGTGCCAGTTAGTGGAAGTCAGTTGTTTTCGTTGAAAAGTGCTAAACTAAAATTGCTAGCTTGTAACGAAAACATGCCTATTATGTCTATCAAATGTTGGCCGCGAGTACGTCTCAGATGGTCCATCCGTTGAGTCCAATTTTCGATGACTCGAGCATTTCGACTGGTAACTGGCGAATGACACGCGTAAACGTTGTTTAGGCGTAAGTCTTTCCATGATGAAATGCCAAACAATACTTAACAAATTGTTTGGCAAGACTATTGAAAAAAGTATCTCTACTTGGATCACCCTATATTAACAATGATGCAAAATCGAAAGCTTACAGCCTGTTTGTCTATTTCACACGAAAGCGATGCGAACGAAAAACAGCTGATTTTAGACCTACTAACTGGCATCAGCCATTATGTTTGCAGTCACTTTGTCGTTCTGATACCCTTTAGTAGGTCTAAAATCAGCTGTTCTTCGTTCGCATCGCTTTCGTGCGAAATAGAGAAACGGGCTGTTAATAATTAATTTTTCATAGTCAGAATACACCCAGCGAAAAACGAAGCACATACGTGCTTAATCTTTGCAAATTCGTTTATGATAATGAACCAACCCCGTATGTTACGAATTCAAGCAAAGCGTCAAAAATCAACAACGCTTCGTGGCAACATGAATACCAACTGGGGATAATTTAAATCAAGTGTTGGGGACAACTATAGAACGTGCGGGGGTCGACTAAAGCACTTGTTGAGGACTAATAAAGCACGTGCTGGGATAACTTTTCATTCTAAATCCCCCCTCCCCTCCCATTTAAAACTATTTAAACAGCATTAGCGTTTCAATACATTTATTAATGTTATAAGTAAATAAAACGTGAACACAAAAAACATATAATTGCAAATTTGCCTATTTATCACTAAGCAAATCACGTCTAAACAAAACACATTCGAATGTGCAGCAACACAGTATTACCTCTGTTTTTTCTCGGAATTCAGCTCGTAACCCTAATGGTGGCAGTCTCCTTCGTATCATTCGCCTTTATGTACTGTAAAATTTAATTCCTGTGCTCTATAAAAAACATACACACTGATTATTAGCTTTAAAATTGAAATTTTTATAAGCTTAGGTTGTTAAATATTCGTAGGCTGACACCATTTCTATTGATTCTAGAAATTTCTGCAATAGGAAGATTTCACTGGATTAATCTTATATCCTTCCTTATCCTTCTCATTCCATAGCCCAGAGAATCATCCACAATATCAAACAGGTCATTTAATTCTATTTCTTCGTCATTAATTTTCATTTTTCACGTCTTTATAAATCCTCGTGGTTTCTTCTTCTAAGAAAAGACAATAACAAATCCAATGAACAACACAAAGCCGAACGAATAATCATCAACCTTATGGCGACAATACATAACGCAACGCCGGTCAAAAAATCACCCCCGTTTCGTTGATAATTAATGAACGAATCGGTGGTGATTTTGCATGTATGTTACGTTTATAAATTGGTACTAAACGGTGTTTATTTTGCAACGTCCTTTTTCCCTCAGTGTACGATTTAAACACGACTTGCGAAATTCAACTTATCGTCTCTGTTAACAGACATCGCCTGCTGCTTCAATAGATGACGTCGACCAACGTAAAATAAAAAGGGCAGAAAACCCGCTAATAGAAATTTGTGTAACTTTTCTGGCAAAAAAGACAGATCTAGCCGGAAAATTCGGCTAGATCTGGCCATAAAAACGCCGACATTGAAATCATGATAGAATTAAATCAGGTAAAGACACTTGCTCAAAAACTTATTATATCAACTCTGGGTGACTTGTGTTGTCGTCATTAGCATTTTGCCAATTGCCAAAGTTACCCGTTATAGTTGTATGAAGGTGTTGTTGTTATATGCTCGTTGTTGTTGTAGAAAACAGCTTACAGAGTTGTATGAATTTTAATACACAAGACCCCTGCAAGAAAAAATTTTAAATCAGCTGTTAAGTAGACACTACCTTGTGTAATAGTATTATGATCGAAATAGCTATTTACTAGCTAGCTATTACTCCAACATTTACGTTTACGACTCGTTTGCGTATCGCAAAACCGGTACGTTTTCGTAGTCTTAGGGTATCTCTGAAATACCAGTGAATGCGTCCGGCGTCTGTCAAACTCAAATTTCATCCTATTATTTTCTGTGCATACAACAACACTTTGACAGACGCAGGACGCAATTCACCGGTATTTAAGAGATGCCCTTATATGAGTAAAGGACTTCGTCTGCGGTACGCTTACGTGCCGTTTTTCTTAGGGCATCTCCTAAATACCGGTGAATGCGTCCTGCGTCTGTCAAACTCGATTTCAAATATATGAAAATGTACTACAGCTACCGAAATACGCACACGGATACACCGGATAATTTCAAAAAATCCGAATTTGACAGTGCACTTACACATACAAGGAAAGAAAACAAAACAACAAGGAAAGAAAACAAAACAACAACAAAAGAAAACATAAACACAAACAGATGACAAGCAGCATTTTATTTTTTATCTTGGAACACGAAGTAGAAAAATATTAAATATTGAATTTGCTGGAAATACCAAATACAAACTGGTAAGAATTTAATCTTTTATTGTTATAATTTATATCAAAATGTGTTTTTCAGATTAACAGCGAAGAAGTGATTGAAATAGCTGGGACACTGCCCACTTATGGAATACAAAAGAGCCTCTCCACAAATTTTGTTAAAAATCAAGAAGGGCACATTGCAAGCAATTTATCTGAAGTTGTCAACACCAAGTAAGTTCCAAAACTTTAAAATATGTACCAGCATTTTTGTATTAATGTTTATTAATTCAACAGAATCGTGGGGAACCTATTCATGCTGCTTGGACGCAAGGAATCCATTTTCAAGAACACATTTTGATTCCGGTCGGATCTAATATAAGAAAATCGTTAGTCCAGGTGTTTGTTCTTCCTACAATGAAGCATGTGACACGAGCTTGTTCTGAATAGTTTTTATTTCCATAGCTTTACGATGCTGCATTTAAATTCCACGTTCAACGAGGACATTTGGAAATATCAATTAAAACTGGCCAATAAACAATTCTCTACTTTGAAGCATGATTATAAGATAGAATTTGATTTAATAGCGACACTGTCATGTGATATAAAACACAATTTAGTCCCTACATGGCAAGTGCCGACAGCTTCGATAGATTTAGTTGGCGTTTACAAAGTCAGGAGGAGAATTACAGGTCTTTACATTTTGCACAACCAATAAAGAGTTTAAGAAACATAATTTGACTTCAGTGGACAAAACCAACATCTTTAGATACTCCACGATATATTAGCAATGTTTCCGTTCTTCTCTAATGAAAAACAGCATCTTGCATAACAAACAAATTAAAACATATAACTACAATGCTGTGGAAATTTTGTAGTTAAAAAACGTTGTGTCATTGGGGTGTATACACAATAATACTTCTCGAATGCAAACTATCAAATTGCTTCAGTGCAGCTTATACAATTTTTCCTTACGAAAACTTAGTTAGAAAGTTGAGAAGACGAAGAAAAATGAATTGCTGTCTGAAAATGTTTAAAATTCGAATGCCTCCTGGTTTTGGAATATATTTCTATTCCTTCTTCTTTGTGGTTTGTCCAGAATATTTTCAAAACATATAAATCATCCATAATATCGATATTGCTCTGAATATCCACTCCAAATGTAGAAAAACAAAATTTTTCTGAAATGGGGATGATAAATCAGCTGTTTTTTGTTTACTGCGTATTTCGGTACAGCGCGCGTTAAAAATTATCCATCATGCGTTTTTTTGACAGACGCTGACGCATTCACTGGTATTTAAGAGACACCCTTAGAGGGAGGCAGCTAAATTGCAATGCAACACTGTCAGTGTTACCGTTGTGCGACTAAAGGGGCAGTTTGCCCCTTTTTTCAGCCGTGATACTTTTGAGCCCCTTTTCTTTTGGGATACTAACTGTGCCACTTTTCACCTTTTTGCTGCCACTTTTATACACTTCTGCCACTTTTGTACAAAATTATATTTTGGCACTATTTAAACAGCATTTTACGTACTAATGTACGTAAATAACGTATGAAGACAATAAATTGCCAAAAAGTAAAAAAATAAATGTAAAATATATGATATTTCATATATTTACTTAGATAGTACACATCACAAAAAAGTTTTGTGTTGCTTTTTTAAATTAGTTTTAGAGTAAAACACAGGTACTATTATCGAAATATATTGCATAACCCGATCACGTCCATTCCGATATATGGACATATCATATGCCGTTCGGAAATTCGTAGTTAAAAGCAGAAACTGTGCGATTAATTTATTTTTCAATTTATAAAATTATATATACCAGGTTCACATGAAAATTTCAGCAATAAAAATAATTTAGCGCTTTGGATTTCATTATAATAAGCTCTGTGACAAGGCCCATAAAATGTCATGTACACATACATATAGTTTTTTTTTATAAATTTCTTTACAAATTTGTGGAAAATGTGTACAAGTTTTGATTTTATTGTATTTCGCCTTATATAAGAACCTTAAAAAGCATGCCACTTTATTTTATGAACGTGTGCCCCGTTTTTCGGAAAAATCCCCTTTTTGTGCCCCTTTCTGAAATTTTCCAACGGTAACACTGAACACTGTGCACTCCTCTCAATTGTGAATGATTTCAACTATCCCATCAGATGTTTACTCAGCTTCGATTTTGTTGGTCCGGATAATTTTGGAAAAATAAGGGACCACTTCGTGGAATTTCAATAAAAGCTCAATTCGGCCAACGTCAAAATGACCCTAGTTTTAAAAGTGAATTGTCGAGCTTGCAACCGAGAATGCGGCGATTACAAACATTTGCTGGATGAGACAATAATCGACGAGGAAGCAACGACTCTGGCCGCACTCCTTAACTATTGCACCACATTGATTTGTTTTGATGAGAAGGATGAGTTCTCCTTGCCCGAACACATATGCAATAGCTGTGTGGAGCATTTACTGCAATCGTACCTGTTCAAAGAAATGGTCCTGCAAAACGATAGATCACTGCGTGAATACTTCAAACAAGAGCTAGAAGAGGCGCAATCCGTACAGGAAGTTGAGGAGTCAGAGCAAAGATTGGAAGTTCAGCATGAAGTGGAAGCGACTCCGACGCCGCCGCAACCGCATTGTAACTACGTTGAACAAGACATAGATGTCGGCGGAGCTGAGGAGGACAATCTCAAAGATTTCCTTGCCGTTAAAGAACTGGAGGGAGGTGAACAAAATCCCCAACAAAATGTGTCTGAGGAGCAACAGAATGGCAATGATAGTGATGATGATGATCATCCTGAGGAGGAGGATGAGGAGGACGAAGGTGTAGAATATGAAATGGAGGAATGGTTAGAAATTGAAGATGGAACGACAACCACAACGACAACGACGGCGGTGACTGAAACGGAAACATTACAAAAAAAGGAAGAGGAGGGCCAACAGCAGAGTTATATTAAAATTGAAGAATGTGAGGACGAGGAATTCATAATAGCAGAAGAATCATATCCCTGCGAATCCATGGAAGATTCCAAAGATTTTGAGAAAGAAAATGGAGAAGAAAAGGAAGATAAAGAAAGTGTAAAAAAGATATCAAGAAAGAAGTTCATGAAGGTTGGTTGTTTAAAATACATACGCCTGTTCTGTATTCCGAGTGTGGATTGAAATGGAATTTTCCGCCTGGAATTGATTTCCTAAAAATTAAAAATTTTATCAAACTGAAACTGAAGACAATCTTCTGTTACAGAGATAATTCAAAAGTTCTCAAATAGAAATTATGAAGAAGTTCATAAACAAAAATTTCGGATTCATTCCGCTCTCGAAATTCAGAACTGTGAGCCTTTCCTTTTTTAGATCACTTGTATAACATATCCCAATTGTTTTTTTGTAGCCCGGTGGCTTGACAGAGGAGGATCTAAAATGTCAATATTGTGGGAAACAGTTTGATAAAATGTGCCGCCTAAGAGAACACACCTACGTCCATACGGGCGAAAAGCCCCATGTCTGTGGAATATGTGGAAAACGTTCACGCACCAAGACTCATTACAACGTTCATATGTTAACTCACAGCGAACATAAGAAATATCACTGCGCTATATGTGGAAGGCATTACCGGACTTCAACAAGTTTACGGGTGCATGAACGAAAGCACTCTGATATTCGACCATATTCATGTACTCTCTGTGACAAAACGTTCCATACTTCCGAACAGAAAAAACTACACATCATGATCCATACAGGCGAACGTCCATTCCGGTGTGAGGTCTGTGGAAAGTCATATCGTGAAGGTCATTCCTTAAAGCAACATATTTTAAGTGCGCATGGAGATAAAAAGCCATATGAATGCGAGGTTTGTGGAAAAGGCCTCACACAGATGTCAGGATATAGAAGACATATGCTTCTACACACGAATGAATATCCCTACAGGTATGTACATACATACATACATATCGTCGGTGCGCCGACAAAAACTCCTATGTGTAATTTTCCGAATTTTTTTTATTGTCGAATTAGAACGTCCTAACGGTCAAACGACTACACACCAAAGCATTTTGCGCTATCTTGACCGGTTCCGAAGTTACCAAAAACTCCTATGTGTATCCCTCTATAGCAATGCTCCGACAAAAACTCTTATGTGTTGTAGGCACAGCCTGTCCCAAGGGATAGAAGGTTGGCTTAGATTCACGCCAAAAAACTGCTAATGAGGTTTTGTTCAGAATCATCTCCTCTATTCGACAATGAATAGATCAAAATTGGATCTGCTTCCATTCGCGAGTTATCGCGAAAACAACACTTTTACTCAAAACAAAATTAATAGCTTTGATTTGTAAAGAAAACCGCGGAAATTTAGAACTGTAACACAATTTCCTTTAAATATGATTATTTACAAGACGCTTTGTAACGTCCGCGACATTTGCCATTTTTTATATTGCGAATTTTGTGTAATCCATAAAATCGACTTACACCGCCAAATTTTTCCTAAAATATTAATAAGATTAACATATTTGCATTCTATAATCTCTTAGGAATAGATTAATATCAGCATTTTCGCGAAAAATGTCCCTCGACGAATAAATTTTGTAAAAAACAAATATTTCGGAATTATTTTACTATATAATGCTATTATCTCGCGAATGAACAGTTCTAGGGAAAAGTAGTCAAAGGAAGTTTGGGAGAAAAGCGAAAGGCCTACAACTCTTTCTTTAACAAACTCAATTTATAGTAATTTGGTAAGGATGTACAGTGTGTTAAAACTTTTGTATGCTTTTCCCTTTATATCAGGCATATTTTGATTTGACACATTGTAAATCCCTACTAAATTATTATAATTTTTTTTTGTTAAAGAAAGACTTGTAGTCGTTTTAAATATCTCCCAAACTTTCTTTGACCACTTTTTCCTAGGACTGACCGTTCGCGTAATAATAGCATTATATAGTTAAATAATTCTGAACTTAAATGTTTTTTGTTCGAAATGTATTCGTCGCGGGATGTTTATGGCGGAAATGCTAGTGCCAATCTATCCATCAGCAATCATAGAATGTAAATGTATTAATTTTAATAAATTCGCAATAATATTTTTGTTAAAATTTAGCGGTGTAAGTCGAATTTTAGGATTACAAAAATTTCGCTATAGAATAATATAGCAAATATCGCGGACATTACAAAGCGTCTTACAAATGTTCATATCTATAAGAAATTATGTTATAGTTTTAAATTTCCGCGATTCAATGTAATAAAGTTCGGTTTTTTGGTTAAAATTTTTTTTTATCGCGATAACTCGCGAAAGGAGACAGATCAGATTTTGATTTCTTCTTATCTGAGTAGAGAGGGGGATTCTGTACAAAACCTCATTAGCCGTTTTTAGTCACAATCTAGACCAACTTTCGTTTGCCTGAGATACGCTGTGAACATTGAAATATCAAAACTCCTATGTGTAATTTTTTTGTTTTATAAATATTTAAAATGCTCCAAACAAAACATCCTATGTGTCGATTTTCATGAAAACAATTTACCACGTCATGGGATTTTCACATATACGATTTTTGTTATGATAAAGAGCCGTAGGTCGCTATGAGGCTTGGGAGGTTTGTGACTGCCCGAGGAATTATTGCCACCGGAAGAGGGATGTCGCCCGCCCGACCCATTCGTCGTTGGGGCATTGTGACTTGCGCCGTTCTGTTGATTGTTGCCATTCGCTGGACCATTCTGACCCGATAACAGTTCGGGCAGAGCATAGGTCTCTAGACCGTCAAAAATCTGAGATATTAAAAATATAGCGATTTGACGAAATAGCAACGTTTTTTGTCTCTCCTGAAAACTAGTAAAAAAACACAGGAGTTTTCGTCGGCGCACCGACGATATGTATATAAAATTTCTGTAAAATTACGTTTTGAAACAA
The DNA here is from genome assembly GCA_963930755.1 of Eudasyphora cyanicolor. Classification (NCBI taxonomy): domain Eukaryota; kingdom Metazoa; phylum Arthropoda; class Insecta; order Diptera; family Muscidae; genus Eudasyphora; species Eudasyphora cyanicolor. The sequence continues at coordinate 19,956,647 of OZ005734.1, forward strand.
TAGCGTGCGAATTTTTTATACTTGCCCAAATTAGAACTAATTATCCCAATGATAGGTTCGCCATATATTTCGAATTTGGCCACAATGAAAAATTTTAATTTCCATTTGCTCTTGTAATGTAGTTAAGTAAAAATAAAAAAACGAGAATTTATGTTTTTTGACATTTTGTAACAAGCTTAGGCAAATTGCTTAGGGTGTATATATGTACTTTCAATCGTTTTTGGTATCTCTCAAAAAATATTTACTAATTTTGAGAGAAGCCATAGATTTTGAATTACGGACCCACATCATAATGCTTACCTATGTTTATCAAATTTAATACATATTTTCATTATTTTGGAAAAACGAAACTGAACGATTTTTTGGCGGAAGGCCGTATCTCGAAATCTGCCCACAATTTTTCAATAGGTATACCTTTTTCAAAACCCTTGCATACAGGAAAATGTTGCTAATTATCATTCTAATTTTGATAACAAAAATTAAAGGGTCAATATAAAAAAATGGGGAACCTACAAAAAAAAATGAATCTTTATAATTGCAATAAGTATGCAAACGAGAAAAATTCTTGCACATGCTCTAAGCTGAGAATGAAATTAACTTATAAATAAATATACATCAGATTAGGTTGAAATTAACCAAAAACTTTAAATTTTGAGTATTTTTGGTGCCGCCCTCTCAAAGCGTTAAAATTTAGTGAAACATTGATTCTCCAATTACTTCTATACTACTTATCCGAATCCTCTATAATTCCACACATAGAAATAGTTTATCTGTCGATATCACCTTGAGAAAAATGGGCGAAGTGAAAAATTGTTGTCACTCCCCTTTCGGTACCTCCCATGAAAAATGATAAAATCGTACCAAAATTGAATGGCCAGAGCACATAAACGCTTACAGTTACGGTACAGTGCTATATCTTTCAAGTATCTACTGCTCTGCTCAAAATAGACGTATACGTCAAGTCACTTCTGGCCTCCGCACAAATTGACATATTCATATAGTTTTGGACAACGTTTCCTACGACTCCAGACTGAAGAAAGAAAAGTTTTTTCAACATTCTGGCATCTCCCACTCGAATTACATACCACATTTCATTACTCACAAAGTGAGTAATGAAATGTTTCGGTTTACCCGACTGAAATTTTCTTAACACTTTCTGAACACCAAATAATATTCATTTTTTTCTCTCCCTCTTTATATTACAGCTGTGATATATGCGGTCGGCCGTTTAGAATCTCCAGTAATTTAGTAGCTCATAAACGTCTCCATCTGGATGTATTGCCCTATCAGTGTTCCATGTGCGAAAAAGGATTCAATAACACAACGCGTCTGAAAAGACATATGGCCCAGCATGATCAAGAACATGCCAAGGATACTTTTAAGCCTCGCAAACCCCGCCAGGAAACTATTATGGTGGATACGAAAATGGCTAAATCGAGAGTGGTGGAAATTATTTAATGTTTATTGCATTTTTACTTTGTATTCCTCTTTTTTTTACAATATTACAATGCCTATTTGTTTCTGCAATCTTTAGGGAATTTCCAATTAATTAAACAAATATCTAAAGAACTACTGTGTTTTCACTACATCAGTTTTAAATGATATGTAATAAAATATCAATTGAAATCCAAAGATTCCATATAAAATTTAAACAAAAAGTGAAATGAAATTTATAAAATTCCAGTTGAAATTCTAGAAATTATGTTTGAAAATCTATTTGAAAAAAAGCTATTTCAAATTTAAATCATTCTATTTGATTTTTAATAAATTCAATGAATTTAAATTGTCAAATTTGAAATAACAGAAAATAATTAAAACGTTTTTATCTGAAAAATTTTTACCTTGAATTTGAATTGAAATTCGTTAAATTTCAACAAAATTGCTTGAATTTCAAATGATTTTTTTAAATAAAAATTTTTGTATAAAATCTTTGGATTTCATTCAAATGGAATACATAGTTTTAATTTCAAAGATAATATTTAGAATTTCAATTAGTGTCTTTGAATTTCAATTCATGTCTTTTGAATTTTCATCAAAGTTATTTTAAATTAAATTGATGCTTACAGTTGAAAATGGTGTAATTAAGATTTTATGTTAGCTTGCATTAAATACGTTTTAACTATTCGGGCACATAAAGCAAAATCCTTTTATTATAAGAAAAGGTAGCAAATAGTATAGAGTCTAGCCCCTATTTATATATTTATTTATTTTATTTATTTATTTATTTATTTCATTCAGTAATACTAAATAAATAAATAAATAAATATATGTATTTTAATTTAGTATAAAATTCGTTTAAGCATTTTGTAATGGATAACTTATAGGAATATAAAAATGTTTTGTACATACAAAGTAATATGTTTCATTGAAATTGTTTCATACAATGTTTTTCCTTCTTTTCTGTTTTTACAAATGTTAATTTGCAACGATAAAATAATTGTGGAAACAAAGTTGTTTTATTCTATAAATTGCTTAATAATTTCAAGAGTGTAAAATTAGGACTATAATTTACAGATTATTGTTATTTAATAAGATTTTTCACCTTGACTTAATTTTCTGATATAATTTGGTCCCATTGACAAAGCATTTGTATGGGATTGTTCCTGTATCGTCTTTTCAGTAGTAGTGGTGACCTTATGGTTGGAAATGGAAAATTCAAAGACAACACAAGATCAAATTATCTACATGCCACATGAGATATTGAAATCTGGAAAAACGAATTGCGGAAGCTTGTAAAGGTGAGTTGAGTCAATGTATAATTTCATAACTACTAACAATCGTATTATTTCTAACATGGGCAACATGCAAATGTTCAGGAATATAGATAGGGCAGAAGTACTGGTGAACGTAAGTAGCAATATTGTAGAAGAATATTGATGAAGGTTACTCACAGACTTTGTATTTTAAGACCATTACAGAGTGACAGCAAAATAAAACAAGTAAGACAGTTTCAGTCGGGAAAACCTACTAAGTTTTCATCTTACTTTGTGAGTAATATAATATATACCATTAGACTAATAAATCTGTCAATTAGTGTGGGAGGTTCCAGAAGGGGCTTAACAAATACACCTATTTTTCGGTAAACAGTATTTTCTTTAAGACATTACACTGTGCCGAACTGAAGGGTGTCCCAAGAAGAACGCAATTTTTAAATCTCGCAACATTCGAAGTATCATTGTTTGACATTTGAATAATTGTTATCGTTTGTTAGTAGAAGGTACGAGGTTAGTAAAAATGGAGAAGGACAGCGAAGGGAGTTCGTTAATTGGGTATTGGAGAGACAACATGAAAATGCTGATTTTGCCGATAAAATCATCTTCAGTGACGAGGCCCATTTTCATCTTGATGGCTTCGTCAATAGGCAGAATTGTCGCATTTGGGGTGCGGAAAATCCTCGAGTGATTCACGAGAAGCAAATGCATCCTCAACGTGTCACTGTGTGGTGTGGTTTTTGGGCTGGAGGAATCATTGGACCTTTGAGGCAGGTCAAGCGCAAACAGTCAATGGTGTTCTGTATCGTGAAATGATAACCAGTTTTTTCTTGCCTAGAATTGAAGAAATGAATGTGGAGGGCATGTGGTTCCAACAAGACGGCGCCACATGTCATACAGCCAGAGAAACAATTCAATTGCTGCATCAGTAATTAAAAAATTGCGCTCTTCTTGGGACACCCTTTATAAACCTTTATGTGCACTGGTATATTAACGTTACGAGCTACTCAATTTTGGTATGATTTGGTCATTTTGTGTGGGAGGTACAAAAAGGGGCGTGGTATAAAACGGTCCATTTTTATGGGAGGTACCAAAAGGGGCTGCACAATAATGCCCATTTTTTACCGGACTATAGCGCTGCAAAATTTCAAGTATTTTTATGCACTTGCATTAAAGCTATAAGAAGATCAATTTTGATACAAAATGATCCATTTGTGTGGGTGGTACCAATGTGCCAATGACGCCCATTTTTCAATAGACTGTAGGTCCCATAAAAGCATTACACTGTAAAAAATTTAAAGTATTTGTGTGCAATGGTATTAAAATTATAAGCAATTAACATGTGGTGCAAAATGGTTTATTTATGTGGGAGGTACCAAAAGTTTCGTGCCAATAACCCCCACTTTTCACTGGACTGGATTTCAAGTTTTTTTATGCACTCGTATTTATTATATTAGCAGTTAAATTTTTGTACAAAATGGTCTATTTGTGTGAGAGGTACAATTTTTCTGAAGATTATAGCGATGGATAAACTATTACTATATGAGGAATTACAGATAATTTGGATAAGTAGTATAGTATTTATTGTAGAATCAATATAAGTGGACCAATGTGGCCCATCTTCGAACTTAGCTTTATATAGAAAAAATATTATCACATACCAAATTTGAAGTCAATCCTTTACTCCTTTCAATAGTTATCGTGCGCTCTGGCCAGACAGACGGACGGACACTGCTTAAATGACTTAAAATGTCCTAAAACGGATTTCTGCCGAACATACTTAGGGTCTTCTTAGGTCACTCATTCGATGTGTTACCTTGTGGCCCGTAGCAAATAATATATACCCACCTTCCTGTAAGATGAGGGGATACTAATATGAATATTAGAAAGTACAAAGTATAAAATCAAACGTTATGTCAACAAAATCTATGGTATGTTGATTTTCATACTGCAACAAATACATTCTCATGTTGTATAAAATTCACTAACTCACACATATTGCCGTTCCTCGTCTGAAAGGCGCTTTACGGAATCTTACGAAGTCAAAACCCTTTAATACGAATAACAAATTTTAAGTTAAACTAAATTTAACTTTTAAAGATTATATTTTTTTGCGTTTTCCAAAAAGTGGTTTCACTTTTTTTACATTTTCCCATAAACTGAACTGATCTGGAATTGCTTTCATAAAGACAATTTTCTAAAAAATATGTATGTGTTGATACATTTTCCGTCGAAGCACAATTTGAGAAGATATTAAACTTTACTTTTAAAAATTGGTTTGGCAAAAAAAACATTTATTATACCCTACACCAGTCTCTTGGGGTTTTGAGTTAGATGTTTGTAAAGCCCCCCATACACGAGTACTGCCGCAGGAACGGCAATATGTGTGTATTGGTGAATTGGACACAACATGAGAATGTATTGGTTGCAGTATGAAAATCAAAATACTTTTGATTTTCAAAATGAATACATATCAATCAGATGAATTTTGTTCATCATTATATGCCAGATTATTGGAAATTTTATTATAAGTATGTAAACAACGAAAATTTAAAATAGTTTTGCGTGAAAAGTGAAAAAAATGGATAAATTAAATTTTGATTGATATGTGTGTGTCGAAAATGTCAATCACACACGTACACAAGGGGTTCATCGGCATGAACTGCGGCAGTACTCGTGTATGGGCGCCTTAACACCTTAAAATACTGGAGCTATACCTACCTTAAAGTGAGGATCGACACAGAATCACTAGCAGATTCGATGTGATCTGACGACAATATATATAGGCCAATAGTCAGATAGGACTAAAATCAACTAAAAAATTGTAGAGAATGCGGTAGGCTTTAATATGATTGACAAAATTCAAAATACAAATTTGAAATGAAAAATTTAATTTTTGTAGCTATAACAACTTTCATTTTGAGTCCCTGGCTATTTTAAAGAACTCTTCAATATGAATTATCTTATACAACAAGGAAAAATACGATCTCAAGTAATCAATGTACCTGAGGGATTACCGGAACTACTCTCCGATATAACACGTGAAGTTTTGAGATGTCAACCGACCACCGAATGTCTCTGTCAATTTATTATTGACTATTTGCATTCGGTCATAGTGGCACGTGATAAGGCACGAAGTAAGTTTTATATAAAAGGAATAATATGTACTTATGTATGTTCTCTTACCAATTTCGTTCTATTCCAGTGGCTAAGATGGCCATCGATCGGGCCTTGCGTATCGTGGATGAAGTTATAGCCGATATTTGCATTTGTGACATACCCAAAATTAAGGCGAATAAAATGTCTGAAGCTATGGAAGAATGTTTCAAGCGGTTTTTAGCTCAACGTCGATGTGAAAAAGGCAAAGATATAGAAATTATAAAATTCAACGAAATTGATATGCTGGATGAACTTATCCTGCGATGTAAGTTTTCGGAAGAAGAGTTAAAAATTTCAAGGCCAATTATTGAAGCTGCCTATCAGAAATTTGTGGATGCCTATATGACGGCTCATGAGGTAATTCTGATGAAAATTAAAATTGTGAATTATCTCACTCACGATTATTTATAACCTACATCTTCCACGGTGATACAGGGCATTCTTTCTTAGTGCTTTTTTAACTCCTAAAAGGGAAGGATATTTAAGAAACATTGTTATTTATTCCGATCGACATTTTCTGAGTCGATATATCAATCCATGTCAGTGAGTACGTCTATTGATCTGTCCACGCATTCTGGTCATCAAAATACATCTTCAAAATAGGTAGTGAACATTACGATATTTAAGACTATTTTTTGGCCAAGAACGATCCCTTTTGAAAATGGTTCCATCGGCCCAAGCTTTGCAAAGTAAAGAGGAAGTACTCCCTATAACGGTACTCCCTCTTTAGGGGCAATATGCTCCTCATATCATTGTTGGGGAAAAATACCTGACAGTACGTTCAGATTTGACTTCTTTAAGTTCAAGAAGGCCAAATCTACAATGGATCAGGCTAAATCTCTGGAAAAAATTTACCTATCGGTCAATGTTTTGATATAGCCACCATATAACGGTACCTTCTGATTTCACTTCTTCACGTCCTATAAGTCGCAATATATAAACAATCCTACTGAAATTCTACTGTCTGTTTTTTACCTTTAATTATTCCTGAAAAAATTAACCATGTCGATCTAAAATTTAAACTTTTTATAACCGATCCCACTACATTTCAGCACTTTACATTATATTGAGCCTAAAACAATACAAGGAAAGCATGGGACATGTTTTGAAATAGTTCTCATATAACGGACACTTCTGAGCTGATTTCAACAAGTCTCAAAAACCATATTACTCACCCGATCCGTCTAAAAATGGCCCATTAAACGCGGCTGTTCTGTATTCCTAATAGGTCTTGAATTTGTATTTTCCGCTCAGAATCGAGTTTCAAATTTGTTTCTTTGAGGCCCAAATTTGTTTCGAGTATATTAAATGTGTCCAATGCGAAAAAATGCGTTTACAGAGAATCTTCAAAAGTCCTCCAATGAAAAGTTTAGAAAATTCTATGAATAAGAAATTCGGACTCAATCTTCTCTCGAAATACAGAAATATGGTGTATATTTTATTATAACCCATCACATTCGAGGGAAAAAGGTGCTCATTCCGATTTACAGCCTTTTAAAATCAACACTTTACAACGAATGCGGTTGAAATATTTTATTATTTTTTTTGGCTAGAAATAATTTTTTGAATTTTTATGCTGTATTTTCATATCTCTTTTATAGCGGGGTTTCCAACAAGAGGTGTTATCTATATATATAAAAATGGAAAAATGTTTGTATGTATGTATGTATGTAAGTGTTTTATAGACGCTTAAACCACTGGACCGATTTAAAAATTTTTTCTTTTGTTTGAAAGCTATTTGGTCTGAGATGGTTTTGGAAAAAAAAAATTGCAAATAGTGGGCGGGGAAAATCGTTTGTGTGTTTGTTCCACTGCAGTTCTGCTGGCAGTCTTGTCAGTGGTCCAAAAATGGACGGGATCGAAAATATAGGGCAACGAAGTGGACCGGGTCCAGCTAGTTTTGGTATATAAATGATCGGATGTTTATTTCATAATAAAGAGGAAGGTATGCCGTCAATGAAACCTTGTCTTTCACGTGGCCCCAAAGGAAGAAGTCGCATGGTTTTAATCCCAAGATCTCGGTGGTCAATTGTGATCACCTCTTCGAGAGATAACACGGTCCGGAAACTTTTTCCGTAACATAGCAATGGTTTCGTTGCTTGTGCGGCACGTAGCGCCACAACACCGACCATAAAAAATCATTAATCATCTCTCGATAGCGCAATCCATTCACCGTAACTGTTGATCCAACCTCATTTTCGAAAATGTAAGGTCCAATGACCCCGCCGGACCATAAACCGCACCAAACAGTCACACGTTGAGGATGGAGAGGCTTCTCAACAATAACTCTTGGGTTTTCCGAGCCCCAGATGCGACAATTTTGCTTGTTGACGTAGCCACCGAGGTGGAAATGGACCTCATCAGTCAAGATGATTTTTCGATGGAATTCCGGATTTCACCATTTCAGATTTTCACCATTTTTGTAGTGAATTTTAATAATTTTAATGCGTTGTTGAGTCGTGTATCGTTCCATTTTTAATAATGGCGTAGTTTCTACTTGTCAAATGTCAAAGAATAAAAGCTTCGAAAGTGACAGCTACCGAAATACCGGGTGATTCAAAATAACACCTCTTGTTGGAAAACCCTGTATATTAATGTTCTATATGTCTCGTAACACAAGAAGTTCGGCAGAAACTTTAAGTTTTAATTACTATTCGCAGCAATGTATGTATTGTAATATAGCGGTGTATTTATTTATTAATTTTGTGTGTTTTTTGGTCTCACAGAACTCTGAGGGTACTGAAATCTTATATCAATATTTCCGAGAGCGTGAACTTAAGCGTATGGAGGAGCAAATTAGGCAAGAAGCTGCACTTAAAATACAGGTATGAAAAATTATTTTGCAATTCGACTTTTTCACACTGGACTATTACCGCCCAAAAAACAGAGCCGTGGACTTTAATTCTGGGCACCTCTTTGGACATACTCCAGAGGAGAAAATCTTTTACACAGGCCGAAGGGCGTCCGCACAAAAATAATTTCGTCCGCGTAGCAGGCTTTATACATACCCCAGAGGACAAAAACCTTAACACCGATCGAAGGCCGGCCACGCTGCAACACTTTGGTGTTTGGCCGAAGGCCGGTCTTTTTTAAGTAATTATACTATATATGTATAATAAATTATAAAAGGACCGGCCATACAAATATGGGATTTACTTGACAAATACATGAAACGAAATAGTTTTTAATATCAATTTCAGGCAAATTTTCGAGGATTTTTAGCAAGACGTTCGTTGTTCTTGGCTAAGGAAGTTGAAAAACCCCTAGAGGTTAGAATACATTTGCGATTAAACGAACTCGCAATGATTTAAAGATACAATCGTCTAACATTTTTTAGGAAGTGCCTGCCTCCAATAATGATTTTATGGAACTGGAAGTGGCAGCCCGCAAGATTCAGCGTTTCTTTCGTGGACATATCAGTAATTTACGCAAGGATACTGTAAGTTAATTTGGTAACTTAGCATTACTTTAATTACTGTAATATTTCTTTCTTTCAATTTACTATGTGCAAAGGAAATGCCTCCAGTTAAGACCTATGAATTTCATGATATATGTACACCAGAATCGAAAATTTCTCTAACCGTTCGATCACCGGGCCTTCGTGGTTCAACACCCGAAGATAATAGCCACAATGAAGATGAAGAACTACAGAAACAAAATCAAATCCAAAATATTTTACAGGAACGACCAGTCAACGAAGCTTTTGAATTTGGACAGGATATGACAACCGCAACCATAGCTACTATACAAGTAAAAAAATCTCAAGACTCTTTAACAAAAGGTAAGGAAGAGTCAGAGTTACATGCAATGGCAGCAGCAGCAGATGAGCAACTTCCAGAAGATGTTTCAGAATAATCATCTAATATGCGTTCTTTTTTATGTTATTTAATAAAATCTCGATTTGAGTTTCTTAATTTGTTAGGTAAAATTCTTGCTAATGTTTAAAGGATTTTTTTGTTGTTGTGACGAATCGAGCAGCCTATATGCTTATGTTTTATGTTTTTTTAGTTTATTTCATGCAGGAGTCATGATTCAATTATACAAGGTTGTGTTACTAGCAGGTGGTTTATATATTTTTTTCATGCTGCTAGAAGTTGAAATGTCAAATTGAAGATTGAATTTCAAAATTTGTTTACCTTTTGTTTCTTACCAATCAAAATAGTTTCTAATTAAAATTTATTATTTATTGAAAAAGTGAAAAGCTGACTTTGTTCAAATATAAATACGCGAGATCTCTGGAACCTACAACGAAGGAAGCTAACTGCTAGCGGTAGTTTTGCAAAAAAGTGGGGTGTTCTTGGAACTTGCACAGTGTGGACAGAAGAAGTGATATGGAAAAGTCAAATGAATATTCATTAAGAATGAAAGAAGGAGTCTGAAAAGAGGAAACAATACCCGTATGCTGCTGGTAAAAGAATTTCATATGGTTTATAATGAAACATTTATAAGTATAAATGGACAAAATAAAACAAAAAACGTCGCTTTCAGTGCATAACTTATAATTTAAACAAATCTCATGTTTGATGGAGGAATGATCCACATTTTTTATTAAACTGCTTTAGGCGTTCGAAGACTTAAATTTCTTATAGGCAGGACTATGTTTATTGGATAAGTAATCTAAAATGCAGAATATGAATTTATGTGGGTGGTTCGATAGTTTTCGTGCCAACAAACAATGGCGGGAATACGTAATCTTATTTATAAAGTTCTAAAATGAGTTTCCGCAAAAATATGTATGGTCTTCATCACTCATTCGATGTGCGATGTGATACAAACGATGCTTTAAAAATTTATTGTACATATTAGCCGGATAGACAGCAGATGTATCCGTGGAGGGATCTAAAGTCAAAACTGCAGGACACTTTTATACACCAAAATTGCAAAAGATGTCACAATTTCATATTATAAATACTAATTTCTCTAAAAAATTCAATTTCGTTTGTGTTTATTTTGAAACAAACGTTAGACATTTCAGCATTTTGTTTAGATTTTTGTTTCTGGTATCGACATTTCAACTATGAATCCAAAAACAAAACTCCTTGTGGTTGTTGTTGAATTGTTGTTGTTGTGCTAGTAACACAACCTTGTATAATTGAATCATGGCAGGAGTGTTAAAAAAATTTTCAAATTCTGTATTTCAGATCCCTAGTTCTGGCAATAACTACAAAATTTCATATTGTCATCAGAAACGAAAAAGGTCCAATAAACAAACAAAAGAAATTTAAATTGAGTTTTTCACCGGTAATTGTCAATTTCTTCAAAATACAGATGTGTATTTAATGGAAAAAATCGCAATTATTTTTTGTGTCGAAATCTTGAATTTTTAGCCATTACCAATTTCATTGGCCAGTGTCCACCAGGGTCCAAAACTGTTGGGCGCAATTGAACCTCGCATTAGATTCCAACAGTTTTAGGAAAATAAACCCAATCTATATGTCGCGGATTGTTCTTAAATACATGATAATAAATTTCGTCTTCTAAATCTAAAATTGTTAGCAGTTAAATATTTTCTTGACCAGCGTCCGTCCAATCTCTGTATCAAACAACCTCAAAGTAAACTCCAATCAGTCTTATAACCGATTTTATTAAATTATTTTCACAATTCTACACTTTCCTTCCGTTTTAAAAAATTTTCACACAGCCTGACGCGAATTTTCGAAAATGGGAGTTTATTTTTATTTTAACTTGATCAATGTACTTTTCTACCGGCACAGCAGTAAACTAGTTGTTGCAAATTTTAATTTTGTTTTGATATTTTGATGAATGTCACTACTCAGTCCGTGCCTAAAAGGTACATAATGCATCCCAATCATTTTCTCTATAAAAATCGTGCATTTGTAGTCATTAAAATTTTTTGAGCAGTGTCTACCGCCGTTTTGCTGGATGGAACCTAATTTAACTGGAATGTTTCGAATTCAAGTATTCAAAATTGTGATTTAAAATTTTCTTGACCAATGTCCACATACGCCCACCACTGAATTGGCGGACCCCAAAGTGAACTTCAATCAGTCAATTTTTGAATTTTATTTTGTTTTCATTTTAAAGAATGTGTTCCCAATCTGTCTGTCGCGGATCGTCCTTAAATGCATCGCAATTATTTTCTACATCGAAAATTGGCATTTTTTGTTATTTTAAAACATCTTGACCAGTGTCCACCACTGCATTGGCGGTCCATAATCGAACTCTAATCAGTATTGAAAGAGGTATTGTCAACTTAGTTTCACAATTTTTGGGTTTTTTGCCCGTTTCCACGAATGTCCACTCACATCATTCGTCGCATCCCCGATTTCTCCCCCTATCAAAACCATAAATTTTTAGTCTTTAAGAATTTTCCCGATCAGTGTTCACTTCTAATGTCCAATGGGTCTTTTAATAGATGATATTCATATTTTGTTAACCCTTAAGAATGTCCACCTATGTGCACTTTCTCCGCCTGTCGCTTCTATTTAACTAAAATATCCATGATATACATAATCAAACTTTTTTTCTTTGAAATTTAAAAAAATTTGTAATTTTAAAATCTCTTGACCTGTGTCCACTCTGGTTCATTGTGGCCGCGGGTGATGGACAGATGTAAGTATGTAGTATAATCGTTTCCACTAGTTTAATTACTCAACAATTCAATGTTGTTTGTTTTTGTTTCTTTTATATTGTTTGCAATTTTTTGCGTAATCTATATTGTGCCTTCATCGATTATGATGGTCAGTCATACTGCGATTCCCACATTTATTTACGACGCTTTGACGATTTTTAAGAATATGCTTGAATATTCATTTATTCCCCCGTGAAGAAAAACTTTTTTCGGAAAGTTTTACTCGTCACAATATCTATTGTCGCCTTGTACCTTGTCATTCATACCTAAGAGGTTACACATGAGAATACTATTCAGTATTCATGTTGAAATCGTTTGAATAACTTCAGCAAATCGGAGTCATCAAGAAAAATTGTGAATGTAAGTAAACCAAAAAAATTCAGAAAATATTAAAATATGCAAATGACGTATGTAGTTTCGCATGTATGTTTTTTTATATACATGCGAAATTACAACATTTTCAAATACATAAATATCATACATAACATAAATACATACATACATATGTATATAGATAAATATTTTCCATATTTGACAAAATCAAAATTTTTCGATTCTTTTGTTTTTGCTGTTTTTATTTTTTTTCGTCGATACATTTTGTGTATTCCCCTGGAATAAATGGAGCAAGAAGAACAAATATCCCTAGTCGTCTTTGGGAAATTGGAATCAATTGCCCACGAGTGAAGAAAATCCCCAGATGTGTTTGGGAAGTTAATATCAATTAGCCTTGAATAAATTGAGTAAGAAGAACAAAGATCCCCAGATGTCTTTGGGAAACTAAAACCAATTACCGCGGAACAAATGGATTAAGGAGAAAATCCATAGATGTCTTTGCAAAATTAAAAACAATTCCCTGGAACATATAATGTAATTTTATTTGTTAGCCAATTGGCTTTGAAGTTAGAAATTAATAAATTAAATGAATTGGAATAAGAAAATCCCTAGATGTTTTTGGGAAACTAAAATTGAATGTTTTTACTCTTGACTTCGATCAATGAATGAGGTGTGATTGTTTATAGAAGAACAGAAGAAAAAATGATTGGGATTAAAATTCGGGGATATCTGATTCCTATAACTCGTATTAATGTGAATGGTTAGGATAGGTTATAAATATAATTGACTTATGGAAACCCGTGGATTTTTCCAGAATTGACATTTGTTATGAGAGATGTGGAGGAATAGCGACAGGCAGACATTTACAGATCATTGTTCACTTTTGTTATTGCTATTATTGGTTATGGGAGGAATTCAATGAAGGCTTGGGATTGAAGAAATTTACTACTAAACTTAAATTTAATTTTGAATCTGTATTCAACAATGAGGAAGTTTTTATATTTTTATTTTGATTGCCACCATTGGGATCATAGGATGCATTCCTGTCCGGGCCAAATAAATTTCAATTATAAAACACAAATGGAAAAGTAAAAAGCTGTGAATAATAAATAATAAATAGATGAATTAAATAAATAAATAAATGACGAAGTTAATAAATAATAATATTTAAATAAAGTAAATAATAAATAGTAAAAATCAATGAAAACATTACAACAACAGATAATACATAAAAAATTATAAATAATTGACAATAATATTAATAATAATAATAAAAATTATAATAAATACTAAGATAAATAAATATAAAAAATGGTAAATAAATAAAAGTGATAAACAAATAAATTAATAAATAAAAGATAATAAATAATAATTATTATTAATGGAAAAAAATAATAATTGTTATTTGAAAAATAAATAAAATAAAAAAATAAAAAATAAAAAAAATAAATAACAATAAAAAATAAATAATATTAAATAAGATACAATAAATAATACATATGATAAATAAAAACAAACAAATAGTAAAAATATTAGTAATAAATAACGTAAATAATAATAAAAAATATAAATATAAATAAATAATATTAACAAATCACAGACCTTAAATTATACAGATGTGCCATCAGCCAGAAACGTCAAAATCTGTCGGTTACGGACGAATAGGAATGAAATGTCACTCGCGAAAAAACACTTTTCCGCGAACATAGTTTGAACTTTCTTTGCACTAATCAACTAATATTAATTTTTTAATTGTGACAATTACAAAAAAATCGGGAAAATCGGCCCGAAATCCGCGGAAAAACTCACTCTTTGAACACCTACTCGTTGAAATTTCTATTCGTTCGTAACTGACAACTTACTCGCTCCGGGATGACATATCTTATTATTCATTATTTTTGTAACAAATAACAGTTTATTTTTACTAATTGAATCGTTTTTAATAAGTTAACAAAATTTGTAGATTGTATAATTTGTATTAATAATAGTCTATTTTTCTCTTAATTTCAGACCGAATAAGACGATTTCAAAATATACAAAAGAAAGGCTGTTTGGTGCATTCAACATTCTCCAAGCCCTTTCCTCCAATCATTTGAAGTAGTTCATCGGAAGGAAGACTACATCAGTTGCCGCAAAGTAAGTTTACAAGCATGGGTGAGGAATTATTTGAATCTCTCTTTAGGTTAGATAACTATGTAGTAGTAGGAGCTTCTGCGGCATTGTCTAGGACTCTAATGGCACCGCTAGAAAGGACAAAGATCTTACTGCAAGTGCAGAAGGTAACTTTTCCACAAATTAAGGAGTACACAGGAATGATAAATTGTTTAGAACGGATTAGAAAGGAACAGGGATTCCATTCGTATTGGCGGGGAAATTCGGCAAATTTATGCAGATATATTCCAATTCAAATGGCCAATTATATATTTAGAGATAGGTTCAAGAATATTTTTGTATCAAGAGAGCGAAATCCGCAGTCAATGCGACATATTTGCGGCAATTTCATGGCAGCTGGAGCAGCAGTGGCCTTATCCTCTATTTTTGTATACCCGTTGGATGTAGTGCGCACACATTTAGCGGTTGACATAAAGCCGAAGTGCAGTACCATTTTTGGCTGCCTGAAACAATTGTCCAGAGCGGAAGGTGTAAAGTCCCTATATCGGGGGTTAACAATATTTGTCGTACCACGTACCGTCTGCCTAGGCATTGTCGACAATATAAGAGATAATTCGTGCTATAATATGATATGTCCTGCGGGTTTCAATCAGGCAAATTTCCTATTGGCCTACAGTGCAGTTAATTTGGCTTTGCTTCCAATAGATACGGTGAGTCGTCGAATGATGTTACAAATAGGAAAAAAACCGGAGGATAAGAAATACAAAGTCGCTATCGACTGCTATAAAACAATAGCTAAAGAAGAAGGAATGATATCCTTCTTTAGAGGAGCACTGCCAAATATGTTAAGAGGTTTAGGAGGAATAGTCGCCATGATATTATGCGGCGAACTTATGAATTGTATTTAGATCAGGGAGACAGAGGAGCGGATCTATGAAAGTATCGTCAGTTGAAATTAGGAAAATGCCGGTTTTCAAAGCGACAACAGGAAATGTTTTCATCTTAGAGGATATTCATTCAATTATGAAAAAACAGAGTGCCATAGGAACATCCAAAACATCGCATCCAATAGAATCTTCAAATGCTACGAATAGAAAAAAAACGGAGGATAAGAAGAACAATGTCGCCATCGATTGCTATAAAACAATACAATAACAATAACAATGACTATAGGAAATATGGTCATCCCAGAGATAAAATGCATTCCCGAGGAAACAGAGTTAATTATTTTACATTTTTCATTATGGTTTATATTTTTATTTTTTATGAAAAAAAAATTAAAAAATATACAAAAAAAAATATTTTTTAAAAACTTAAAAAATACAAAAAAACTTCAAAAAAATACAAATTTTCTTTTTTTTAAAACTTAAAAAATACAAAAAAATATTTTATTTGTTTATTATTCTTGTAATTTAAATTCAAAACAAAAAAATACAAATATATATAAATTTTTTTATAATTTATTAATTTAAACTTTCTTTTTTTAAACTTAAAAGATATACTAAATATTTAATTTGTTTATTATTCTTGTAATTTAAATTCAAAACAGAAAAATAAAAATATATATAATTTTTTTTTAATTTATTAATTTAATTTTTGTAATTTTTATGTTTAGAAAATATTTGTTAATTTGTTAAGAAGCAATTAGCCGCCATGATCCGGGTCATGGTGTGTACGCGGTCCCTACGTTAAAGGGATGGTCGCCCCCTCGGTCGGTTGGGGCGGGTATGAGTGGCTACCGTTGGGATCGTTCGTAAAAATAATAGAAAAATCGTCACATTTTTTATCCACAGACACACCCAATGTCCATCAACACACCCAATATACAATAACACACCCAATATGCAACAACAATTATTTGTTTGTATAATTGTTTTTGCTATTTTTGTATTCTTAAAACATATACAAAGAACAAAAAAATTATTTATTTTTTTTTAAATGTTCCACCTTGGTTCGGATCATGATGTGTACGCGGTCCCTACGTAAAGGGGATGGTCGCCCCCTCGGTCGGTTGGGGCGGGTTGCGTGAGTGGTTGCGTTGGGATCGTTCGTAAAATTCTAAAAATGCATTATTTCACCTTTGGACATTTAAGAAAAGAGGAAAAACAAACAAAATTTAAAAACAAAAAATATTTTTTCAAAAATTAAAAACAAAAAATCATATTTTTTAAGAACTTTTTAAAAATTAAACTAATTCCGTTTTTCAAAAAAAATAAAATATATCCGCCAGTATTTGGATCGTGGGATGGGCGCTCTGTCGGAGGAAATATAGTATTAATACTTTATTGAAAAATACTAAAAACATATTTATAATATATATAAATTTGAAAGCGGATTGCGTTTGAGGACATCCAAAACTTGTAATAAATATCAGCATTAAAGTAACATCATAGAATTTAGTTTTGACATGCATTTGGCCAAGCAACTAAATTGGTATCATCCATATATACATATGTATGTATTTCTGCAATGTATTGTGGCCTTCAATTGCAAAAATAAGCAAAATTTTAAATCCAACAATTCCATCATCCCAGTTTTTTTTTTATTCACAGTTGTCGCCGTTATATCTAGTGGTTCAGCTAATCTCTGTACATCAGATTTCTAACCTTAGCTAATTGAATGATGCGTGAATAAACATTATTTTGCGTATTAATAATATTCGCGTACTAATATTCATCAACAAAATATGTGTAGTTTCTGGTCCTGCACTTCCACATTGGTTTCATGCTACTATTGTTAGGGATTGACTTCTTCCTTAATTTCATGTTACCTTCGAAAATACAACAAGTGTTAAGTACATTTCCATGTACTATTTAGTTCTGGTCTTCTGGAACTAGTGCAGGAAAAAGCGGCCAGAAAATCTTCGAATCAAAAAATAACATTTCATGTTTATGTATCATTCATAACATCTCATGATTATATATCATCCATATCATCTCATGATTATATATCTTTCGTTTATCCACAGCCATCCAATATCCATATATATATCAATATAACCATCCTGTGAAAAAAAATCAAATCTGCAAATTATTCCTCCAATAATCCTCAAATTCAAATGAGGTCAATTTTATTGTCTATAATATCAAATCTAAAAATATTGTTTGTCGATGGTGCTGATAAGAATTTAAGCTTGTGTCCCAATCATAGCACTGGATTTTTTGATGTAGTTGGATGAATACCCTAATTCGAATATCAATCGAACTCTGGTAAGTTAGATATTGATCATGCACTGAGAATATGAAAGATAACGTTTTTTTATATTTCTACAGACGAACACAACGTTTCCCACAACCGTCATATCAACGTGATGCAGCAACGTGTTTCGTTTCTTCGCAACTCAATAGGCAACACGGCTACACACGTAGCAACATTTGCTTCAACATGACTGTTTTGCTACAACGGTTGCATCGTGTGTAACTACCATAATGATTCGTTGTATTTGAACAACTCAACACTGAACCAGGTCCAACAGTCATGCGACTCAAAAAAGGATCTGCTCATCAATGGTGATAATCGCTCAGCTCACATAAGAAATGCATCAAAGCTTTGCCATTATTATTGGATCTAGTTTGGACTACTATGGCTTTGGTAAGTTTATGTTTACTTATGTATTGTAAGAAGCTAGAGATGGCCTATAGGAGTGAACAGTTTGAAAGTATGTACTGCACGAAAGTCTTGTCACTGGAAATGTAGGGAAATTAATTAGGGCACTGCTAAATATAAATATTAGATCCATACAACAAAAACTGTCACTTCCTTACCAGCAATGTAAGGGAGTTATTGTTACTGTCCCGCATTGAGTAACCGCTCGTAACTTCGGTTGCCATCCTAACCTAAACCTACCATCAAGGGTAAATCCGCCGAAATCGCCCTGCATGATCTAGTCAGCTTTACTGAAAGATCTCTCTCTGTTAAATAATATACTATGGTAACTATTAGGTACAGATGGGACTTTAATAAAAAATCCAGCCGCAATAGTTACGGCTTTGGCAACCAATGGCTGGTATTTGTATCTCTGGTGCATTTAGAACGAGACGGACTGAGGTCCTCAATCTTATACTACATTTAATGCCGCTAGACATAATAGCAATGTTATAAGCCGTATCTACTGCTAAAAGATTAAGGGAACTGTAGCTCTGGTCAGGAAATGCCTACGGACATAGTGTTATGCTAAGTACAATGTCTGGCCTTCTAAGAATTGTTGAATACCCTACGTCTGAATCGTTTTTTGACTAAAAGTATTTCACGCTTATATCTTGTAGATCTGAATGGAATAGTCGCATCCCAGAACATAGGACATTCGTGAACTTCCGTACAGACTGTTCCAAACTCAACAAGTAAGTGAACTTTGCAAATGGATTGCTTTAGATATTAGAGATGTATCAGAATTGCTAAGAGTTTATTATCGGCATCAATATTTTTTCAGTGTTAGCCAGGCTATAAAGTCCCTGAAAACATTTTTCAACATTTTCTCTCAACGGCATGGCTGTTGAACAGTTTAATATCCACCTGACGGGCCATATGGACGTACCAGGGAACTACAATGCAGATTAATTTGCATGACTAGGCACTATCTTACTCGCGCTAGGGAAATGGAATATGTGGGCGTACATCTAGAGACCTACAAGCCCTTTTTGAGATATAGTGCCCTTACGGCAACAAATGACAGATGGTCAATAGTTAGAAACTGCATACAATTCAGGCTGATGTGGTCCTGCCTAAACTTCAGTAAAGCCCTGATGTTGTCAAGACAGGACGTCTCACTTATCCGGTCTGTCATGACGGGACATTGCCTGTGCCCCGCTATGTCTAGAAAGCGACAGGCGACAGTCTGCAGGCCAAAATTGGCTCTCATTTATTCGGGGAGTTAGCTAAAGAGTTAGTTAAAAAATATAAATTCACATATCGATGGCTTAATATAAAAAGGGCGTATCTTGATTTTTCTCACAATTGCGTTTTTTGTTTATCCTGGTAGAAAGTTGTCAAATGCACCTTTTTTTAAATGTTAGGAGGCTACATTCATTGCAAATAAAGGATTTAGAGGTTTTGTAACAAGCCCGTAAGTCTAGTCAAAAAATTAGTTTGGTTTTTATTCGGTTTGTCGTGCCCCTGTTTAGGAACAACAAAATCGAGATACGCCCTTTTTATATTAAGTCATCGATATATTCAATATTCCGTACATCGAACGAGGGGGACGACAATATTGCATTAGGCGATATACACATCTAGCTCTGATTTGGCACCTAGGCGCTATATAAGTCGCATTACTAATTTTTTCAGAAATGAGTCTATTGATCCAGGAATGAACGTTGTCATATTTGAAATAAATCAGATATATCCCCCATATATTTTGTATCATTGCGTTACAGAAGCTTTATTTTAGATCTGGTCGTTATGATATTTCGCAGAGATGTTGTTATGATATTGCGTGTACTACAACTGTATAATGTATTTTATTCATATTTGATTCATTATCCCCTCACCTTAGAGAGGAGGGTATTTATTTATTTATTGAATCCAGTTACGTAATATAAAGCCAATAAGGCCAATCAATTATATAAAATTATTAAAATAAGGATATATCATTTAAAATATATACGAGTATCATTTGTTTCGAGCCAAAAGTGTAACACATCGAAGGAGTGCCCTAAGAGCCTAAGTATGTTCGGAAATCCGTTTTAGGTCATTTTAAGTCATTCCAATTTGCAATTTCCGTTCGTCCGTTTGCCTGCCTGTCTGCTGGCTGGTGCGCACGATAACTCTCGAAAGCAGTAACCGATTGACTTTAGAATTGGTATGCGGTAATATTTTTCTCTATCTCCGGCTAAGTTCGAAGATGGGCCATATTGGTCCACTCCTTCTATTACCTCCTGTTCTTTACTCGAATATTGTGAAATTTCACACATAGTATTAGTTTGTTAGTCGCTAACACGTCAAGAAAAATGGGCGACGTGACCACTCCCTTTTTGATACCTCACCCACAAATGGACCATTTTTCACCAAAAGTTAACTGCTTATGACTTTAATATCAGTTCATACAAATACTTGAAATTTTGTAAATTTTTTATAGTACCTAGAGTCTATATTTCAAATAAAAGTGGGCGTTATTGGTATTAAAGCTATTGGTATTAAAGCTTTTGTACAGTATAATGCTTTTATAGTACCTAGATTCCAGAGAAAAATGGGCGTTATTGGCACGCACCGTTGGGTACCTCCCACACAAATGCACCTTTCTGTACCAAAAGTTAACGGCTTTTAACTTTATTACCAGTGCATACATATACTTGAAATTTCGTACAGAGTAATGCTTTTATAGTACCTAAGGTCTAGAGAAAAGTGGCCGTTATTGGCACGCCCTTTTTGGTACCTCCCACACAAATGGACCATTTTACAGCAAAAGTTAACAGATTTTAACTTTAACACCAGTGAATAAAAATACTTGAAATTTTTTACGGTGTAATGCTTTTATAGTATCTAGAGCCAAGCGAGAAGTAACCGTCATTGGCATGCCCTTTTGGGTCCCTCCCACACAAATAGACCATTTTGTGGGAGGTACGGCTCGAACTCAATGTTTTTGTTTTACCTTGATCAATGTACATTTCGATCCACTACAGTATCGACACAGCAGTAAACTAGTTGTTGCAAATTTTAATTTTGTTTTGATATTTTGATGAATGTCGCTACTCTGTCCGTCACTAAAAGGTACATAATGCATCCCAATCATTTTCTCTATAAAAATCGTGCATTTGTAGTCATTAAAATTTTTTGACCAGTGTCTACCGCCGTTTTGCTGGATGGAACCTAATTTAACTGGAATGTTTCGAATTCAAGTATTCAAAATTGTGATTTAAAATTTTCTTGACCAATGTCCACTTACGCCCACCACTGAATTGGCGGACCCCAAAGTGAACTTCAATCAGTCAATTTTTGGGTTTTATTTTGTTTTCATTTTAAAGAATGTGTTCCCAATCTGTCTGTCGCGGATCGTCCTTAAATGCATCGCAATTATTTTCTACATCGAAAATTAGCATTTTTTTGTCATTTTAAAACTTCTTGACCAGTGTCCACCACTGCATTGGCGGTCCATAATCGAACTCTAATCAGTATTGAAAGAGGTATTGTCAACATAGTTTCATAATTTTTGGGTTTTTTGCCCGTTTCCACGAATGTCCACTCACATCATTCGTCGCATCTCCGATATCTCCCCCCTATCAAAACCATAAATTTTTAGTCATTAAGAATTTTATCGTCCAATGGGTCTTTTAATAGATTATATTCATTTTTTGTTAACCCTTCTTAAGAATGTCCACCTATGCCCACTTTCTCCGCCTGTCGCTTCTATTTAACTATAATATCCATGTTATACATAATCAAACTTTTTTTCTTTAAAATTGGAAAAATTTTGTAATTTTAAAATCTCTTGACCTGTGTCCACTCTGGTTCATTGTGGCCGCGGGTGATGGACAGATGTAAGTATGTAGTATAATCGTTTCCACTAGTTTAATTACTCAACAATTCAATGTTTTTTGTTTTATATTGTTTGCAATTTTGTTGCGTAATCTATATTGCACCTTCATCGATCATTGATGGTCAGTCATACTGCGATTCCCACATTTATTTACGACGCTTTGACGATTTTTAAGAATATGCTTGAATATTCATTTATTCCCCCGTGAAGAAAAACTTTTTTCGGAAAGTTTTACTCGTCACAATATCTATTGTCAATTGCCTTGTACCTTGTCATTCATACCTAAGAGATTACACATGAGAATACTATTCAGTATTCATGTTGAAATCGTTTGAATAACTTCAGCAAATCGGAGTCGTCAAGAAAAACTGTGAATGTAAGTAAACCAAAAAAATTCAGAAAATATTAAAATATGCAAATGACGTATGTAGTTTCGCATGTATGTTTTTTTATATACATGCGAAATTACAACATTTTCATACATAAATATCATACATAACATAAATACATACATATGTATATATGTAGATAAATATTTTCCATATTTGACAAAATCAAAATTTTTCGATTCTTTTGTTTTTGCTGTTTTTATTTTTTTTTCGTCGATACATTTTGTGTATTCCCCTGGAATAAATGGAGCAAGAAGAACAAATATCCCTAGTCGTCTTTGGGAAATTGGAATCAATTGCCCACGAGTGAAGAAAATCCCCAGATGTGTTTGGGAAGTTAATATCAATTAGCCTTGAATAAATTGAGTAAGAAGAACAAAGATCCCCAGATGTCTTTGGGAAACTAAAACCAATTACCGCGGAACAAATGGATTAAGAAGAAAATCCATAGATGTCTTTGCAAAATTAAAAACAATTCCCTGGAACATATAATGTAATTTTATTTGTTAGCCAATTGGCTTTGAAGTTAGAAATTAATAAATTAAATGAATTGGAATAAGAAAATCCCTAGATGTTTTTGGGAAACTAAAATTGAATGTTTTTACTCTTGACTTCGATCAATGAATGAGGTGAGATTGTTTATAGAAGAACAGAAGAAAAAATGATTGGGATTAAAATTCGGGGATATCTGATTCCTATAACTCGTATTAATGTGAATGGTTAGGATAGGTTATAAATATAATTGACTTATGGAAACCCTTGGATTTTTCCAGAATTGACATTTGTTATGAGAGATGTGGAGGAATAGTGACAGGCAGACATTTACAGATCATTGTTCACTTTTGTTATTGCTATTATTGGTTATGGGAGGAATTCAATGAAGGCTTGGGATTGAAGAAATTTACTACTAAACTTAAATTTAATTTTGAATCTGTATTCAACAATGAGGAAGTTTTTATATTTTTATTTTGATTGCCACCATTGGGATCATAGGATGCATTCCTGTCCGGGCCAAATAAATTTCAATTATAAAACACAAATGGAAAAGTAAAAAGCTGTGAATAATAAATAATAAATAGATGAATTAAATAAATAAATAAATGACGAAGTTAATAAATAATAATATTTAAATAAAGTAAATAATAAATAGTAAAAATCAATGAAAACATTACAACAACAGATAATACATAAAAAATTATAAATAATTGACAATAATATTAATAATAATAATAAAAATTATAATAAATACTAAGATAAATAAATATAAAAAATGGTAAATAAATAAAAGTGATAAACAAATAAATTAATAAATAAAAGATAATAAATAATAATTATTATTAATGGAAAAAAATAATAATTGTTATTTGAAAAATAAATAAAATAAAAAAATAAAAAATAAAAAAAATAAATAACAATAAAAAATAAATAATATTAAATAAGATACAATAAATAATACATATGATAAATAAAAACAAACAAATAGTAAAAATATTAGTAATAAATAACGTAAATAATAATAAAAAATATAAATATAAATAAATAATATTAACAAATAACAGTTTATTTTTACTAATTGAATCGTTTTTAATAAGTTAACAAAATTTGTAGATTGTATAATTTGTATTAATAATAGTCTATTTTTCTCTTAATTTCAGACCGAATAAGACGATTTCAAAATATACAAAAGAAAGGCTGTTTGGTGCATTCAACATTCTCCAAGCCCTTTCCTCCAATCATTTGAAGTAGTTCATCGGAAGGAAGACTACATCAGTTGCCGCAAAGTAAGTTTACAAGCATGGGTGAGGAATTATTTGAATCTCTCTTTAGGTTAGATAACTATGTAGTAGTAGGAGCTTCTGCGGCATTGTCTAGGACTCTAATGGCACCGCTAGAAAGGACAAAGATCTTACTGCAAGTGCAGAAGGTAACTTTTCCACAAATTAAGGAGTACACAGGAATGATAAATTGTTTAGAACGGATTAGAAAGGAACAGGGATTCCATTCGTATTGGCGGGGAAATTCGGCAAATTTATGCAGATATATTCCAATTCAAATGGCCAATTATATATTTAGAGATAGGTTCAAGAATATTTTTGTATCAAGAGAGCGAAATCCGCAGTCAATGCGACATATTTGCGGCAATTTCATGGCAGCTGGAGCAGCAGTGGCCTTATCCTCTATTTTTGTATACCCGTTGGATGTAGTGCGCACACATTTAGCGGTTGACATAAAGCCGAAGTGCAGTACCATTTTTGGCTGCCTGAAACAATTGTCCAGAGCGGAAGGTGTAAAGTCCCTATATCGGGGGTTAACAATATTTGTCGTACCACGTACCGTCTGCCTAGGCATTGTCGACAATATAAGAGATAATTCGTGCTATAATATGATATGTCCTGCGGGTTTCAATCAGGCAAATTTCCTATTGGCCTACAGTGCAGTTAATTTGGCTTTGCTTCCAATAGATACGGTGAGTCGTCGAATGATGTTACAAATAGGAAAAAAACCGGAGGATAAGAAATACAAAGTCGCTATCGACTGCTATAAAACAATAGCTAAAGAAGAAGGAATGAAATCCTTCTTTAGAGGAGCACTGCCAAATATGTTAAGAGGTTTAGGAGGAATAGTCGCCATGACATTATGCGGCGAACTTATGAATTGTATTTAGATCAGGGAGACAGAGGAGCGGATCTATGAAAGTATCGTCAGTTGAAATTAGGAAAATGCCGGTTTTCAAAGCGACAACAGGAAATGTTTTCATCTTAGAGGATATTCATTCAATTATGAAAAAACAGAGTGCCATAGGAACATCCAAAACATCGCATCCAATAGAATCTTCAAATGCTACGAATAGAAAAAAAACGGAGGATAAGAAGAACAATGTCGCCATCGACTGCTATAAAACAATACAATAACAATAACAATGACAATAGGAAATATGGTCATCCCAGAGATAAAATGCATTCCCGAGGAAACAGAGTTAATTATTTTACATTTTTCATTATCGTTTATATGTTTATTCTTTATGAAAAAAAAATTAAAAAATATAAAAAAAAAAATTTTAAAAAACTTAAAAAATACAAAAAAACTTCAAAAAATACAAATTTTCTTTTTTTAAAACTTAAAAAATATAAAAAAAATATATTATTTGTTTATTATTCTTGTAGTTTAAATTCAAAACAAAAAATACAAATATATATAAATTTTTTTATAATTTATTAATTTAAACTTTCTTTTTTTTAAACTTAAAAGATATAAAATTATTTTTGCAATTTAAATTCAAAACAGAAAAATACAAATATATATAATTTTTTTTAAATTTATTAATTTAATTTTTGTAATTTTTATATTTAGAAAATATTTGTTAATTTGTTAAGAAGCAATTAGCCGCCATGATCCGGGTCATGGTGTGTACGCGGTCCCTACGTTAAAGGGATGGTCGCCCCCTCGGTCGGTTGGGGAGGGTATGTGTGGCTACCGTTGGGATCGTTCGTAAAAATAATAGAAAAATAATCACATTTTTTATCCACAGACACACCCAATGTCCATCAACACACCCAATATACAATAACACACCCAATATGCAACAACAATTATTTGTTTGTATAATTGTTTTTGCTATTTTTGTATTCTTAAAACATATACAAATAACAAAAATTTATTTATTATTTTTTTTTTAAATGTTCCACCTTGGTTCGGATCATGATGTGTGCGCGGTCCCTACGTAAAGGGGATGGTCGCCCCCTCGGTCGGTTGGGGCGGGTATGAGTGGCTGCGTTGGGATCGTTCGTAAAATTCTAAAAATGCAATTTTTCACCTTTGGACATTTAAGAAAAGAGGAAAAACAAACAAAATTTAAAAACAAAAAATATTTTTTCAAAAATTAAAAACAAAAAATTATATTTTTTAAGAATTTTTTAAAAATTAAACTAATTCCGTTTTTCAAAAAAAATAAAATATATCCGCCAGGATTTGGATCGTGGGATGGGCGCTCTGTCGGAGGAAATATAGTATTAATACTTTATTGAAAAATACTAAAAACATATTTATAATATATATAAATTTGAAAGCGGATTGCGTTTGAGGACATCCAAAACTTGTAATAAATATCAGCATTAAAGTAACATCATAGAATTTAGTTTTGACATGCATTTGGCCAAGCAACTAAATTGGTATCATCCATATATACATATGTATGTATTTCTGCAATGTATTGTGGCCTTCAATTGCAAAAATAAGCAAAATTTTAAATCCAACAATTCCATCATCCCAGTTTTTTTTTTATTCACAGTTGTCGCCGTTATATCTAGTGGTTCAGCTAATCTCTGTGCATCAGATTTCTAACCTTAGGTAATTGAATGATGCGTGAATAAACATTATTTTGCGTATTAATAATATTCGCGTACTAATATTCATCAACAAAATATGTGTAGTTTCTGGTCCTGCACTTCCACATTGGTTTCATGCTACTATTGTTAGGGATTGACTTCTTCCTTAATTTCATGTTACCTTCGAAAATACAACAAGTGTTAAGTACATTTCCATGTACTATTTAGTTCTGGTCTTCTGGAACTAGTGCAGGAAAAAGCGGCCAGAAAATCTTCGAATCAAAAAATAACATTTCATGTTTATGTATCATTCATAACATCTCATGATTATATATCATCCATATCATCTCATGATTATATATCTTTCGTTTATCCACAGCCATCCAATATCCATATATATATCAATATAACCATCCTGTGAAAAAAAATCAAATCTGCAAATTATTCCTCCAATAATCCTCAAATTCAAATGAGGTCAATTTTATTGTCTATAATATCAAATCTAAAAATATTGTTTGTCGATGGTGCTGATAAGAATTTAAGCTTGTGTCCCAATCATAGCACTGGATTTTTTGATGTAGTTGGATGAATACCCTAATTCGAATATCAATCGAACTCTGGTAAGTTAGATATTGATCATGCACTGAGAATATGAAAGATAACGTTTTTTTATATTTCTACAGACGAACACAACGTTTCCCACAACCGTCATATCAACGTGATGCAGCAACGTGTTTCGTTTCTTCGCAACTCAATAGGCAACACGGCTACACACGTAGCAACATTTGCTTCAACATGACTGTTTTGCTACAACGGTTGCATCGTGTGTAACTACCATAATGATTCGTTGTATTTGAACAACTCAACACTGAACCAGGTCCAACAGTCATGCGACTCAAAAAAGGATCTGCTCATCAATGGTGATAATCGCTCAGCTCACATAAGAAATGCATCAAAGCTTTGCCATTATTATTGGATCTAGTTTGGACTACTATGGCTTTGGTAAGTTTATGTTTACTTATGTATTGTAAGAAGCTAGAGATGGCCTATAGGAGTGAACAGTTTGAAAGTATGTACTGCACGAAAGTCTTGTCACTGGAAATGTAGGGAAATTAATTAGGGCACTGCTAAATATAAATATTAGATCCATACAACAAAAACTGTCACTTCCTTACCAGCAATGTAAGGGAGTTATTGTTACTGTCCCGCATTGAGTAACCGCTCGTAACTTCGGTTGCCATCCTAACCTAAACATAAACCTACCATCAAGGGTAAATCCGCCGAAATCGCCCTGCATGGTCTAGTCAGCTTTACTGAAAGATCTCTCTCTGTTAAATAATATACTATGGTAACTATTAGGTACAGATGGGACTTTAATAAAAAATCCAGCCGCAATAGTTACGGCTTTGGCAACCAATGGCTGGTATTTGTATCTCTGGTGCATTTAGAACGAGACGGACTGAGGTCTTCAATCTTATACTACATTTAATGCCGCTAGACATAATAGCAATGTAATAAGCCGTATCTACTGCTAAAAGATTAAGGGAACTGTAGCTCTGGTCAGGAAATGCCTACGGACATAGTGTTATGCTAAGTACAATGTCTGGCCTTCTAAGAATTGTTGAATACCCTACGTCTGAATCGTTTTTTGACTAAAAGTATTTCACGCTTATATCTTGTAGATCTGAATGGAATAGTCGCATCCCAGAACATAGGACATTCGTGAACTTCCGTACAGACTGTTCCAAACTCAACAAGTAAGTGAACTTTGCAAATGGATTGCTTTAGATATTAGAGATGTATCAGAATTGCTAAGAGTTTATTATCGGCATCAATATTTTTTCAGTGTTAGCCAGGCTATAAAGTCCCTGAAAACAATTTTAAACATTTTCTCTCAACGGCATGGCTGTTGAACAGTTTAATATCCACCTGACGGGCCATATGGACGTACCAGGGAACTACAATGCAGATTAATTTGCATGACTAGGCACTATCTTACTCGCGCTAGGGAAATGGAATATGTGGGCGTACATCTAGAGACCTACAAGCCCTTTTTGAGATATAGTGCCCTTACGGCAACAAATGACAGATGGTCAATAGTTAGAAACTGCATACAATTCAGGCTGATGTGGTCCTGCCTAAACTTCAGTAAAGCCCTGATGTTGTCAAGACAGGACGTCTCACTTATCCGGTCTGTCATGACGGGACATTGCCTGTGCCCCGCTATGTCTAGAAAGCAACAGGCGACAGTCTGCAGGCCAAAATTGGCTCTCATTTATTCGGGGAGTTAGCTAAAGAGTTAGTTAAAAAATATAAATTCACATATCGATGGCTTAATATAAAAAGGGCGTATCTTGATTTTTCTCACAATTGCGTTTTTTGTTTATCCTGGTAGAAAGTTGTCAAATGCACCTTTTTTTAAATGTTAGGAGGCTACATTCATTGCAAATAAAGGATTTAGAGGTTTTGTAACAAGCCCGTAAGTCTAGTCAAAAAATTAGTTTGGTTTTTATTCGGTTTGTCGTGCCCCTGTTTAGGAACAACAAAATCGAGATACGCCCTTTTTATATTAAGTCATCGATATATTCAATATTCCGTACATCGAACGAGGGGGACGACAATATTGCATTAGGCGATATACACATCTAGCTCTGATTTGGCACCTAGGCGCTATATAAGTCGCATTACTAATTTTTTCAGAAATGAGTCTATTGATCCAGGAATGAACGTTGTCATATTTGAAATAAATCAGATATATCCCCCATATATTTTGTATCATTGCGTTACAGAAGCTTTATTTTAGATCTGGTCGTTATGATATTTCGCAGAGATGTTGTTATGATATTGCGTGTACTACAACTGTATAATGTATTTTATTCATATTTGATTCATTATCCCCTCACCTTAGAGAGGAGGGTATTTATTTATTTATTGAATCCATTTACGTAATATAAAGCCAATAAGGCCAATCAATTATATAAAATTATTAAAATAAGGATATATCATTTAAAATATATACGAGTATCATTTGTTTCGAGCCAAAAGTGTAACACATCGAAGGAGTGCCCTAAGAGCCTAAGTATGTTCGGAAATCCGTTTTAGGTCATTTTAAGTCATTCCAATTGCAATTTCCGTCCGTCCGTTTGCCTGCCTGTCTGCTGGCTGGTGCGCACGATAACTCTCGAAAGCAGTAACCGATTGACTTTAGAATTGGTATGCGGTAATATTTTTCTCTATCTCCGGCTAAGTTCGAAGATGGGCCATATTGGTCCACTCCTTCTATTACCTCCTGTTCTTTACTCGAATATTGTGAAATTTCACACATAGTATTAGTTTGTTAGTCGCTAACACGTCAAGAAAAATGGGCGACGTGACCACTCCCTTTTTGATACCTCACCCACAAATGGACCATTTTTCACCAAAAGTTAACTGCTTATGACTTTAATATCAGTTCATACAAATACTTGAAATTTTGTACATTTTTTATAGTACCTAGAGTCTATATTTCAAATAAAAGTGGGCGTTATTGGTATTAAAGCTATTGGTATTAAAGCTTTTGTACAGTATAATGTTTTTATAGTACCTAGATTCCAGAGAAAAATGGGCGTTATTGGCACGCCCCGTTGGGTACCTCCCACACAAATGCACCTTTCTGTACCAAAAGTTAACGGCTTTTAACTTTATTACCAGTGCATACATATACTTGAAATTTCGTACAGAGTAATGCTTTTATAGTACCTAAGGCCTAGAGAAAAGTGGCCGTTATTGGCACGCCCTTTTTGGTACCTCCCACACAAATGGACCATTTTACAGCAAAAGTTAACAGATTTTAACTTTAACACCAGTGAATAAAAATACTTGAAATTTTTTACGGTGTAATGCTTTTATAGTATCTAGAGCCAAGCGAGAAGTAACCGTCATTGGCATGCCCTTTTGGGTCCCTCCCACACAAATAGACCATTTTGTGGGAGGTACGGCTCGAACTCAATGTTTTTGTTTTATCTTGATCAATGTACATTTCTATCCACTACAGTATCGACGCAGCAGTAAACTAGTTGTTGCAAATTTTAATTTTGTTTTGATATTTTGATGAATGTCGCTACTCTGTCCGTCACTAAAAGGTACATAATGCATCCCAATCATTTTCTCTATAAAAATCGTGCATTTGTAGTCATTAAAATTTTTTGACCAGTGTCTACCGCCGTTTTGCTGGATGGAACCTAATTTAACTGGAATGTTTCGAATTCAAGTATTCAAAATTGTGATTTAAAATTTTCTTGACCAATGTCCACTTACGCCCACCACTGAATTGGCGGACCCCAAAGTGAACTTCAATCAGTCAATTTTTGGGTTTTATTTTGTTTTCATTTTAAAGAATGTGTTCCCAATCTGTCTGTCGCGGATCGTCCTTAAATGCATCGCAATTATTTTCTACATCGAAAATTAGCATTTTTTGTCATTTTAAAACTTCTTGACCAGTGTCCACCACTGCATTGGCGGTCCATAATCGAACTCTAATCAGTATTGAAAGAGGTATTGTCAACATAGTTTCATAATTTTTGGGTTTTTTGCCCGTTTCCACGAATGTCCACTCACATCATTCGTCGCATCTCCGATATCTCCCCCCTATCAAAACCATAAATTTTTAGTCATTAAGAATTTTATCGTCCAATGGGTCTTTTAATAGATTATATTCATTTTTTGTTAACCCTTCTTAAGAATGTCCACCTATGCCCACTTTCTCCGCCTGTCGCTTCTATTTAATTTATTCATTTATTCCCCCGTGAAGAAAAACTTTTTTCGGAAAGTTTTACTCGTCACAATATCTATTGTCAATTGCCTTGTACCTTGTCATTCATACCTAAGAGGTTACACATGAGAATACTATTCAGTATTCATGTTGAAATCGTTTGAATAACTTCAGCAAATCGGAGTCGTCAAGAAAAATTGTGAATGTAAGTAAACCAAAAAAATTCAGAAAATATTAAAATATGCAAATGACGTATGTAGTTTCGCATGTATGTTTTTTTATATACATGCGAAATTACAACATTTTCAAATACATAAATATCATACATAACATAAATACATACATACATACATATGTATATAGATACATAAATATTTTCCATATTTGACAAAATCAAAATTTTTCGATTCTTTTGTTTTTGCTGTTTTTATTTTTTTTTTCGTCGATACATTTTGTGTATTCCCCTGGAATAAATGGAGCAAGAAGAACAAATATCCCTAGTCGTCTTTGGGAAATTGGAATCAATTGCCCTCGAGTGAAGAAAATCGCCAGATGTCTTTGGGAAGTTAATATCAATTCGCCTTGAATAAATTGAGTAAGAAGAACAAAGATCCCCAGATGTCTTTGGGAAACTAAAACCAATTACCACGGAACAAATGGATTAAGAAGAAAATCCATAGATGTCTTTGCAAAATTAAAAACAATTCCCTGAAACATATAATGTAATTTTATTTGTTAGCCAATTGGCTTTGAAGTTAGAAATTAATAAATTAAATGAATTGGAATAAGAAAATCCCTAGATGTTTTTGGGAAACTAAAATTGAATGTTTTTACTCTTGACTTCGATCAATGAATGAGGTGTGATTGTTTATAGAAGAACAGAAGAAAAAATGATTGGGATGAAAATTCGGGGATATCTGATTCCTATAACTCGTATTAATGTGAATGGTTAGGATAGGTTATAAATATAATTGACTTATGGAAACCCTTGGGTTTTTCCAGAATTGACATTTGTTATGAGAGATGTGGAGGAATAGTGACAGGCAGACATTTACAGATCATTGTTCACTTTTGTTATTGCTATTATTGGTTATGGGAGGAATTCAATAAAGGCTTGGGATTGAAGAAATTTACTACTAAACTTAAATTTAATTTTGAATCTGTATTCAACAATGAGGAAGTTTTTACATTTTTATTTTGATTTCCACCATTGGGATCATATGATGCAATCCTGTCCTGGCCAAATAAATTTCAATTATAAAACACAAATGGAAAAGTAAAAAGCAGTGAATAATAAATAAATATATAAATGAATTAAATAAATGACAAAGTTAATAAATAATAATATTTAAATAAAGTAAATAATAAATAGTAAAAATCAATGAAAAAATTACAACAACAGATAATACATAACAAATTATAAATAATTGACAATAATATTAGTAATAATAACAAAAATTATAATAAATACTAAGAAAATAAATAAATATAAAAAATGGTAATGGTAAATAAAAGTGATAAACAAATAAATTAATAAATAAAAGATAATAAATAATAATTATTATTAATGGAAAAAAATAATAATTGTTATTTGAAAAATAATAAATGATAAATAAATAACAATAAAAAATAAATAATATTAAATAAGATACAATAAATAATACATATGATAAATAAAAACAAACAAATAGTAAAAATATTAGTAATAAATAACGTAAATAATAATAAAAAATATAAATATAAATAAATAATACAAATGATCAATAAGAAATAACAGTTTGTTTTTACTAATTAAATCGTTTTTAATACGTTAATAAAATTTGTAGATTGTATAATTTGTATTAATAAGTGTCTATTTTTCTCTTAATTTCAGACCGATTTCAAAATATACAAAAGAAAGGCTGTTTGGTGCATTCAACATTCTCCAAGCACTTTCCTCCAATCATTTGAAGTAGTTCATCGGAAGGAAGACTACATCAGTTGAAGCAAAGTAAGTTTACAAGCATGGGTGAGGAATTATTTGAATCGCTCTTTAGGTTAGATAACTATGTAGTAGTAGGAGCTTCTGCGGCATTGTCTAGGACTCTAATGGCACCGCTAGAAAGGACAAAGATTTTACTGCAAGTGCAGAAGGTAACTTTTCCACAAATTAAGGAGTACACAGGAATGATAAATTGTTTAGAACGGATTAGAAAGGAACAGGGATTCCATTCGTATTGGCGGGGAAATTCGGCAAATTTATGCAGATATATTCCAATTCAAATGGCCAATTATATATTTAGAGATAGGTTCAAGAATATTTTTGTATCAAGAGAGCGAAATCCGCAGTCAATGCGACATATTTGCGGCAATTTCATGGCAGCTGGAGCAGCAGTGGCCTTATCCTCTATTTTTGTATACCCGTTGGATGTAGTGCGCACACATTTAGCGGTTGACATAAAGCCGAAGTGCAGTACCATTTTTGGCTGCCTGAAACAATTGTCCAGAGCGGAAGGTGTAAAGTCCCTATATCGGGGGTTAACAATATTTATCGTACCACGTACCGTCTGCCTAGGCATTGTCGACAATATAAGAGATAATTCGTGCTATAATATGATATGTCCTGCGGGTTTCAATCAGGCAAATTTCCTATTGGCCTACAGTGCAGTTAATTTGGCTTTGCTTCCAATAGATACGGTGAGTCGTCGAATGATGTTACAAATAGGAAAAAAACCGGAGGATAAGAAATACAAAGTCGCTATCGACTGCTATAAAACAATAGCTAAAGAAGAAGGAATGAAATCCTTCTTTAGAGGAGCACTGCCAAATATGTTAAGAGGTTTAGGAGGAATAGTCGCCATGACATTATGCGGCGAACTTATGAATTGTATTTAGATCAGGGAGACAGAGGAGCGGATCTATGAAAGTATCGTCAGTTGAAATTAGGAAAATGCCGTTTTTCAAAGCGACAACAGGAAATGTTTTCATCTTAGAGGATATTCATTCAATTATGAGGAAACAGAGTGCCATAGGAACATCCAAAACATCGCATCCAATAGAATCTTCAAATGCTACGAATAGAAAAAAAACGGAGGATAAGAAAAACAATGTCGCCATCGACTGCTATAAAACAATACAATAACAATGACAATAGGAAATATGGTCATCCCAGAGATAAAATGCATTCCCGAGGAAACAGAGTTAATTATTTTACATTTTTTCATTATCGTTTATATTTTTATTTTTTATGAAAAAAAAAATTAAAATATATAAAAAAATATATTTTTTAAAAACTTAAAAAATACAAAAAAACTTCAAAAAAATACAAATTTTCTTTTTTTTAAAACTTAAAAAATACAAAAAAATATTTTATTTGTTTATTATTCTTGTAATTTAAATTCAAAACAAAAAAATACAAATATATATAAATTTTTTTATAATTTATTAATATAAACTTTCTTTTTTTAAACTTAAAAGATATACAAAATATTTAATTTGTTTATTATTCTTGTAATTTAAATTCAAAACAGAAAAATACAAATATATATAATTTTTTTTTAAATTTATTAATTTAATTTTTGTAATTTTTATATTTAGAAAAATATTTGTTAATTTGTTAAGAAGCAATTAGCCGCCATGATCCGGGTCATGGTGTGTACGCGGTCCCTACGTTAAAGGGATGGTCGCCCCCTCGGTCGGTTGGGGCGGGTATGAGTGGTTGCGTTGGGATCGTTCGTAAAATTCTAAAAATGCATTATTTCACCTTTGGACATTTAAGAAAAAAGGAAAAACAAACAAAATTTTTAAAAATTTAAAAACAAAAAATATTTTTCAAAAATTAAAAACAAAAAATTATATTTTTAAGAATTTTTTAAAAATTAAACTAATTCCGTTTTTCAAAAAAATAAAATATATCCGCCAGGATTTGGATCGTGGGATGGGCGCTCTGTCGGAGGAAATATAGTATTAATACTAATTGAAAAATACGAAAAACATATTTATAATATATATAAATTTGAAAGCGGATTGCGTTTGAGGACATCCAAAACTTGTAATAAATATCAGCATTAAAGTAACATCATAGAATTTAGTTTTGACATGCATTTGGCCAAGCAACTAAATTGGTATCATCCATATATACATATGTATGTATTTCTGCAATGTATTATGGCCTTCAATTACAAAAATAAGCAAAATTTTAAATCCAACAATTTTCTTCTTCCCAGTTTTTTTATTCACAGTTGTCGCCGTTATATCTAGTGGTTCAGGTAATCTCTGTGCATCAGATTTCTAACCTTAGGTAATTGAATGATGCGTGGTAGATTAATTATAATTATAATATACAGATAAATCCCTAGATAGCTTGTTTTTTTTGGGTGAAACCGAAAAAAAATCAAAAGTTTTTAAAATGAAAATAAGACCGTTTTGTGAAATTATTGTAATAATATGCTGAAGGTACATTTTAAATAATGTATTTGTTTTTCTTTTTGCAAGTAAATTATACTTACAAATAAATACAATTAATTTAAGCTTGCATGCACGCTGAAAAAATCGCTTCTGTAGTATATTTTCCCAAACATATTAAAATATGCAAAAGTGCTTAGGGTACACTCGAAATATATTATACGAGTATTTGGCACACACAAAGATTATATATTTGGGAAGATGTTGTTCTAAACAAATCTTTGTTTCCGTCCTATTTTTTATTTGGGCATATTATTTACGAAACAAATATTTATTTGCATTTAAGTATTCAGAAAATATATTAATCAGCAATCCAACGTTCATTTTTTCAGAAATTTTAAATTACTGAAAGATCTCTCTCTGCAACCAATGACACGGACTGAGGTCCTCAATCTTATACTACATTTAATGCCGCTAGATATAATAGCAATGTAATAAGCCGTATCTACTGCTAAAAGATTAAGGGAACTGTAACTCTGGTCAGGAAATGCCTACGGACATAGTGTTATGCTAAGTACAATGTCTGGCCTTCTAAGAATTGTTGAATACCCTGCGTGAATAAACATTATTTTGCGTATTAATAATATTCGCGTACTAATATTCATCAACAAAATATGTGTAGTTTCTGGTCCTGCACTTCCACATTGGTTTCATGCTACTGTTGTTAGGGATTGACTTCTTCCTTAATTTCATGTTACCTTCGAAAATACAACAAGTGTTAAGTACATTTCCATGTACTATTTAGTTCTGGTCTTCTGGAACTAGTGCAGGAAAAAGCGGCCAGAAAATCTTCGAATCATAAAATAACATTTCATGTTTATGTATCATTCATAACATCTCATGATTATGTATCATTCATAACATCTCATGATTATATATCATTCATAACATCTCATGATTATATATCATTCGTTTATCCACAGACATCCAATATCCATATACATATATATCAACATAACCATCCTGTGAAAAAAAAATCAAATCTGCACATTATTCCTCCAATAATCCTCAAATTCAAATGAGGTCAATTTTATTGTCTATAATATCAAATCTAAAAATATTGTTTGTCGATGGTGCTGATAAGAATTTAAGCTTGTGTCCCAATCATAGCACTGGATTTTTTCATATAGTTGGGTGAATACCCTAATTCGAATATCAATCGAACTCTGGTAAGTTAGATATTGATCATGCACTGAGAATATGAAAGATAACGTTTTTTTATATTTCTACAGACGAACACAACGTTTCCCACAACCGTCATATCAACGTGATGCAGCAACGTGTTTCGTTTCTTCGCAACTCAATAGG
Source organism: Eudasyphora cyanicolor (assembly GCA_963930755.1). Classification (NCBI taxonomy): domain Eukaryota; kingdom Metazoa; phylum Arthropoda; class Insecta; order Diptera; family Muscidae; genus Eudasyphora; species Eudasyphora cyanicolor. The sequence goes on from OZ005734.1 coordinate 19,994,240, forward strand.
CAACACAGCTACACACGTAGCAACATTTGCTTCAACATGGCTGTTTTGATACAACGGTTGCATCGTGTGTATCTACCAAAATGATTCGTTGTATTTGAACAACTCAACACTGAACCAGGTCCAACAGTCATGCGACTCAAAAAAGGATCTGCTCATCAATGGTGATAATCGCTCAGCTCACATAAGAAATGCATACAAGCTTTGCCATTATTATTGGATCTAGTTTGGACTACTATGGCTTTGGTAAGTTTATGTTTACTTATGTATTGTAAGAAGCTAGAGATGGCCTATAGGAGTGAACAGTTTGAAAGTATGTACTGCACGAAAGTCTTGTCACTGGAAATGTAGGGAAATTAATTAGGGCACTGCTAAATATAAATATTAGATCCATACAACAAAAACTGTCACTTCCTTACCAGCAATGTAAGGGAGTTATTGTTACTGTCCCGCATTGAGTAACCGCTCGTAACTTCGGTTGCCATCGTAACCTAAACATAAACCTACCATCAAGGGTAAATCCGCCGAAATCGCCCTGCATGATCTAGTCAGCTTTACTGAAAGATCTCTCTCTGTTAAATAATATACTATGGTAACTATTAGGTACAGATGGGACTTTAATAAAAAATCCAGCCGCAATAGTTACGGCTTTGGCAACCAATGGCTGGTATTTGTATCTCTGGTGCATTTAGAACGAGACGGACTGAGGTCTTCAATCTTATACTACATTTAATGCCGCTAGACATAATAGCAATGTAATAAGCCGTATCTACTGCTAAAAGATTAAGGGAACTGTAGCTCTTGTCAGGAAATGCCTACGGACATAGTGTTATGCTAAGTACAATGTCTGGCCTTCTAAGAATTGTTGAATACCCTACGTCTGAATCGTTTTTTGACTAAAAGTATTTCACGCTTATATCTTGTAGATCTGAATGGAATAGTCGCATCCCAGAACATAGGACATTCGTGAACTTCCGTACAGACTGTTCCAAACTCAACAAGTAAGTGAACTTTGGTGCCTTTTCTGAGGAACTAGGTCTGTTCTTTGCAAATGGATTGCTTTAGATATTAGAGATGTATCAGAATTGCTAAGAGTTTATTATCGGCATCAATATTTTTTCAGTGTTAGCCAGGCTATAAAGTTCCTGAAAACATTTTTAAACATTTTCTCTCAACGGCATGGCTGTTGAACAGTTTAATATCCACCTGACGGGCCATATGGACGTACCAGGGAACTACAATGCAGATTAATTTGCATGACTAGGCACTATCTTACTCGCGCTAGGGAAATGGAATATGTGGGCGTACATCTAGAGACCTACAAGCCCTTTTTGAGATATAGTGCCCTTACGGCAACAAATGACAGATGGTCAATAGTTAGAAACTGCATACAATTCAGGCTGATGTGGTCCTGCCTAAACTTCAGTAAAGCCCTGATGTTGTCAAGACAGGACGTCTCACTTATCCGGTCTGTCATGACGGGACATTGCCCGTGCCCCGCTATGTCTAGAAAGCGACAGGCGACAGTCTGCAGGCCACAATTGGCTCTCATTTATTCGGGGAGTTAGCTAAAGAGTTAGTTAAAAAATATAAATTCACATATCGATGGCTTAATATAAAAAGGGCGTATCTTGATTTTTCTCACAATTGCGTTTTTTGTTTATCCTGGTAGAAAGTTGTCAAATGCACCTTTTTTTAAATGTTAGGAGGCTACATTCATTGCAAATAAAGGATTTAGAGGTTTTGTAACAAGCCCGTAAGTCTAGTCAAAAAATTAGTTTGGTTTTTATTCGGTTTGTCGTGCCCCTGTTTAGGAACAACAAAATCGAGATACGCCCTTTTTATATTAAGTCATCGATATATTCAATATTCCGTACATCGAACGAGGGGGACGACAATATTGCATTAGGCGACATACACATCTAGCTCTGATTTGGCACCTAGGCGCTATATAAGTCGCATTACTAATTTTTTCAGAAATGAGTCTATTGATCCAGGAATGAACGTTGTCATATTTGAAATAAATCGGATCAGATATATCCCCCATATATTTTGTATCATTGCGTTACAGAAGCTTTATTTTAGATCTGGTCATACTACAACTGTATAATGTATTTTATTCATATTTGATTCATTATCCCCTCACCTTAGAGAGGAGGGTATTTATTTATTTATTGAATCCATTTACGTAATATAAAGCCAATAAGGCCAATCAATTATATAAAATTATTAAAATAAGGATATATCATTTAAAATATATACGAGTATCATTTGTTTCGAGCCAAAAGTGTAACACATCGAAGGAGTGCCCTAAGAGCCTAAGTATGTTCGGAAATCCGTTTTAGGTCATTTCAAGTCATTCCAATTGCAATTTCCGTCCGTCCGTTTGCCTGCCTGTCTGCTGGCTGGTGCGCACGATAACTCTCGAAAGCAGTAACCGATTGACTTTAGAATTGGTATGCGGTAATATTTTTCTCTATCTCCGGCTAAGTTCGAAGATGGGCCATATTGGTCCACTCCTTCTATTACCTCCTGTTCTTTACTCGAATATTGTGAAATTTCACACATAGTATTAGTTTGTTAGTCGCTAACACGTCAAGAAAAATGGGCGACGTGACCACTCCCTTTTTGATACCTCACCCACAAATGGACCATTTTTCACCAAAAGTTAACTGCTTATGACTTTAATATCAGTTCATACAAATACTTGAAATTTTGTACATTTTTTATAGTACCTAGAGTCTATATTTCAAATAAAAGTGGGCGTTATTGGTATTAAAGCTATTGGTATTAAAGCTTTTGTACAGTATAATGCTTTTATAGTACCTAGATTCCAGAGAAAAATGGGCGTTATTGGCACGCCCCGTTGGGTACCTCCCACACAAATGCACCTTTCTGTACCAAAAGTTAACGGCTTTTAACTTTATTACCAGTGCATACATATACTTGAAATTTCGTACAGAGTAATGCTTTTATAGTACCTAAGGTCTAGAGAAAAGTGGCCGTTATTGGCACGCCCTTTTTGGTACCTCCCACACAAATGGACCATTTTACAGCAAAAGTTAACAGATTTTAACTTTAACACCAGTGAATAAAAATACTTGAAATTGTTTACGGTGTAATGCTTTTATAGTATCTAGAGCCAAGCGAGAAGTAACCGTCATTGGCATGCCCTTTTGGGTCCCTCCCAAACAAATAGACCATTTTGTGGGAGGTACGGCTCGAACTCAATGTTTTTGTTTTACCTTGATCAATGTACATTTCTATCCACTACAGTATCGACACAGCAGTAAACTAGTTGTTGCAAATTTTAATTTTGTTTTGATATTTTGATGAATGTCGCTACTCAGTCCGTTACTAAAAGGTACATAATGCATCCCAATCATTTTCTCTATAAAAATCGTGCATTTGTAGTCATTAAAATTTTTTGACCAGTGTCTACCGCCGTTTTGCTGGATGGAACCTAATTTAACTGGAATGTTTCGAATTCAAGTATTCAAAATTGTGATTTAAAATTTTCTTGACCAATGTCCACTTACGCCCACCACTGAATTGGCGGACCCCAAAGTGAACTTCAATCAGTCAATTTTTGGGTTTTATTTTGTTTTCATTTTAAAGAAGGCGTTCCCAATCTGTCTGTCGCGGATCGTCCTTAAATGCATCGCAATTAATTTCTACATCGAAAATTAGCATTTTTTGTCATTTTAAAACTTCTTGACCAGTGTCCACCACTGCATTGGCGGTCCATAATCGAACTCTAATCAGTATTGAAAGAGGTATTGTCAACCTAGTTTCATAATTTTTGGTTTTTTGCCCGTTTCCACGAATGTCCACTCACATCATTCGTCGCATCTCCGATATCTCCCCCCTATCAAAACCATAAATTTTTAGTCATTAAGAATTTTACCGATCAGTGTTCACTTCTAATGTCCAATGGGTCTTTTAATAGATTATATTCATTTTTTGTTAACCCTTCTTAAGAATGTCCACCTATGCCCACTTTCTCCGCCTGTCGCTTCTAATTAACTATAATATCCATGTTATACATAATCAAACTTTTTTTCTTTAAAATTGGAAAAATTTTGTAATTTTAAAATCTCTTGACCTGTGTCCACTCTGGTTCATTGTGGCCGCGGGTGATGGACAGATGTAAGTATGTAGTATAATCGTTTCCACTAGTTTAATTACTCAACAATTCAATGTTTTTTGTTTTATATTGTTTGCAATTTTTTTGCGTAATCTATAATGCACCTTCATCGATCATTGATGGTCAGTCATACTGCGATTCCCACATTTATTTACGACGATTTGACGATTTTTAAGAATATGCTTGAATATTCATTTATTCCCCCGTGAAGAAAAACTTTTTTTCGGAAAGTTTTACTCGTCACAATATCTATTGTCAATTGCCTTGTACCTTGTCATTCATACCTAAGAGGTTACACATGAGAATACTATTCAGTATTCATGTTGAAATCGTTTGAATAACTTCAGCAAATCGGAGTCGTCAAGAAAAATTGTGAATGTAAGTAAACCAAAAAAATTCAGAAAATATTAAAATATGCAAATGACGTATGTAGTTTCGCATGTATGTTTTTTTATATACATGCGAAATTACAACATTTTCAAATACATAAATATCATACATAACATAAATACATACATACATACATATGTATATAGATACATAAATATTTTCCATATTTGACAAAATCAAAATTTTTCGATTCTTTTGTTTTTGCTGTTTTTATTTTTTTTTTCGTCGATACATTTTGTGTATTCCCCTGGAATAAATGGAGCAAGAAGAACAAATATCCCTAGTCGTCTTTGGGAAATTGGAATCAATTGCCCTCGAGTGAAGAAAATCGCCAGATGTCTTTGGGAAGTTAATATCAATTCGCCTTGAATAAATTGAGTAAGAAGAACAAAGATCCCCAGATGTCTTTGGGAAACTAAAACCAATTACCACGGAACAAATGGATTAAGAAGAAAATCCATAGATGTCTTTGCAAAATTAAAAACAATTCCCTGAAACATATAATGTAATTTTATTTGTTAGCCAATTGGCTTTGAAGTTAGAAATTAATAAATTAAATGAATTGGAATAAGAAAATCCCTAGATGTTTTTGGGAAACTAAAATTGAATGTTTTTACTCTTGACTTCGATCAATGAATGAGGTGTGATTGTTTATAGAAGAACAGAAGAAAAAATGATTGGGATGAAAATTCGGGGATATCTGATTCCTATAACTCGTATTAATGTGAATGGTTAGGATAGGTTATAAATATAATTGACTTATGGAAACCCTTGGATTTTTCCAGAATTGACATTTGTTATGAGAGATGTGGAGGAATAGTGACAGGCAGACATTTACAGATCATTGTTCACTTTTGTTATTGCTATTATTGGTTATGGGAGGAATTCAATAAAGGCTTGGGATCGAAGAAATTTACTACTAAACTTAAATTTAATTTTGAATCTGTATTCAACAATGAGGAAGTTTTTACATTTTTTTTTTGATTGCCACCATTGGGATCATAGGATGCAATCCTGTCCGGGCCAAATAAATTTCAATTATAAAACACAAATGGAAAAGTAAAAAGCAGTGAATAATAAATAGATGAATTAAATAAATAAATGACAAAGTTAATAAATAATAATATTTAAATAAAGTAAATAATAAATAGTAAAAATCAATGAAAAAATTACAACAACAGATAATACATAACAAATTATAAATAATTGACAATAATATTAGTAATAATAACAAAAATTATAATAAATACTAAGAAAATAAATAAATATAAAAAATGGTAATGGTAAATAAAAGTGATAAACAAATAAATTAATAAATAAAAGATAATAAATAATAATTATTATTAATGGAAAAAAATAATAATTGTTATTTGAAAAATAATAAATGATAAATAAATAACAATAAAAAATAAATAATATTAAATAAGATACAATAAATAATACATATGATAAATAAAAACAAACAAATAGTAAAAATATTAGTAATAAATAACGTAAATAATAATAAAAAATATAAATATAAATAAATAATACAAATGATCAATAAGAAATAACAGTTTGTTTTTACTAATTAAATCGTTTTTAATACGTTAATAAAATTTGTAGATTGTATAATTTGTATTAATAAGTGTCTATTTTTCTCTTAATTTCAGACCGATTTCAAAATATACAAAAGAAAGGCTGTTTGGTGCATTCAACATTCTCCAAGCACTTTCCTCCAATCATTTGAAGTAGTTCATCGGAAGGAAGACTACATCAGTTGAAGCAAAGTAAGTTTACAAGCATGGGTGAGGAATTATTTGAATCGCTCTTTAGGTTAGATAACTATGTAGTAGTAGGAGCTTCTGCGGCATTGTCTAGGACTCTAATGGCACCGCTAGAAAGGACAAAGATTTTACTGCAAGTGCAGAAGGTAACTTTTCCACAAATTAAGGAGTACACAGGAATGATAAATTGTTTAGAACGGATTAGAAAGGAACAGGGATTCCATTCGTATTGGCGGGGAAATTCGGCAAATTTATGCAGATATATTCCAATTCAAATGGCCAATTATATATTTAGAGATAGGTTCAAGAATATTTTTGTATCAAGAGAGCGAAATCCGCAGTCAATGCGACATATTTGCGGCAATTTCATGGCAGCTGGAGCAGCAGTGGCCTTATCCTCTATTTTTGTATACCCGTTGGATGTAGTGCGCACACATTTAGCGGTTGACATAAAGCCGAAGTGCAGTACCATTTTTGGCTGCCTGAAACAATTGTCCAGAGCGGAAGGTGTAAAGTCCCTATATCGGGGGTTAACAATATTTGTCGTACCACGTACCGTCTGCCTAGGCATTGTCGACAATATAAGAGATAATTCGTGCTATAATATGATATGTCCTGCGGGTTTCAATCAGGCAAATTTCCTATTGGCCTACAGTGCAGTTAATTTGGCTTTGCTTCCAATAGATACGGTGAGTCGTCGAATGATGTTACAAATAGGAAAAAAACCGGAGGATAAGAAATACAAAGTCGCTATCGACTGCTATAAAACAATAGCTAAAGAAGAAGGAATGAAATCCTTCTTTAGAGGAGCACTGCCAAATATGTTAAGAGGTTTAGGAGGAATAGTCGCCATGACATTATGCGGCGAACTTATGAATTGTATTTAGATCAGGGAGACAGAGGAGCGGATCTATGAAAGTATCGTCAGTTGAAATTAGGAAAATGCCGTTTTTCAAAGCGACAACAGGAAATGTTTTCATCTTAGAGGATATTCATTCAATTATGAGGAAACAGAGTGCCATAGGAACATCCAAAACATCGCATCCAATAGAATCTTCAAATGCTACGAATAGAAAAAAAACGGAGGATAAGAAAAACAATGTCGCCATCGACTGCTATAAAACAATACAATAACAATGACAATAGGAAATATGGTCATCCCAGAGATAAAATGCATTCCCGAGGAAACAGAGTTAATTATTTTACATTTTTTCATTATCGTTTATATTTTTATTTTTTATGAAAAAAAAAATTAAAATATATAAAAAAATATATTTTTTAAAAACTTAAAAAATACAAAAAAACTTCAAAAAAATACAAATTTTCTTTTTTTTTAAAACTTAAAAAATACAAAAAAATATTTTATTTGTTTATTATTCTTGTAATTTAAATTCAAAACAAAAAAATACAAATATATATAAATTTTTTTATAATTTATTAATTTAAACTTTCTTTTTTTAAACTTAAAAGATATACAAAATATTTAATTTGTTTATTATTCTTGTAATTTAAATTCAAAACAGAAAAATACAAATATATATAATTTTTTTTTTAATTTATTAATTTAATTTTTGTAATTTTTATATTTAGAAAAATATTTGTTAATTTGTTAAGAAGCAATTAGCCGCCATGATCCGGGTCATGGTGTGTACGCGGTCCCTACGTTAAAGGGATGGTCGCCCCCTCGGTCGGTTGGGGCGGGTATGAGTGGTTGCGTTGGGATCGTTCGTAAAATTCTAAAAATGCATTATTTCACCTTTGGACATTTAAGAAAAAAGGAAAAACAAACAAAATTTAAAAACAAAAAATATTTTTCAAAAATTAAAAACAAAAAATTATATATTTAAGAATTTTTTAAAAATTAAACTAATTCCGTTTTTCAAAAAAATAAAATATATCCGCCAGGATTTGGATCGTGGGATGGGCGCTCTGTCGGAGGAAATATAGTATTAATACTTTATTGAAAAATACGAAAAACATATTTATAATATATATAAATTTGAAAGCGGATTGCGTTTGAGGACATCCAAAACTTGTAATAAATATCAGCATTAAAGTAACATCATAGAATTTAGTTTTGACATGCATTTGGCCAAGCAACTAAATTGGTATCATCCATATATACATATGTATGTATTTCTGCAATGTATTATGGCCTTCAATTGCAAAAATAAGCAAAATTTTAAATCCAACAATTTCATCTTCCCAGTTTTTTTATTCACAGTTGTCGCCGTTATATCTAGTGGTTCAGGTAATCTCTGTGCATCAGATTTCTAACCTTAGGTAATTGAATGATGCGTGATAGATTAATTATGATTATAATATACAGATAAATCCCTAGATAGCTTGTTTTTTTGGATGAAACCGAAAAAAAATCAAAAGTTTTTAAAATGAAAATAAGACCGTTTTGTGAAATTATTGTAATAATATGCTGAAGGTACATTTTAAATAATGTATTTGTTTTTCTATTTGCAAGTAAATTATACTTACAAATAAATACAATTAATTTAAGCTTGCATGCACGCTGAAAAAATCGCTTCTGTAGTATATTTTCCCAAACATATTAAAATATGCAAAAGTGCTTAGGGTACACTCGAAATATATTATACGAGTATTTGGCACACACAAAGATTATATATTTGGGAAGATGTTTTTCTAAACAAATCTTTGTTTCCGTCCTATTTTTTATTTGGGCATATTATTTACGAAACAAATATTTATTTGCATTTAAGTATTCAGAAAATATATTAATCAGCAATCCAACGTTCATTTTTTCAGAAATTTTAAATTACTGAAAGATCTCTCTCTGTTAAATAATATACTATGGTAACAATTAGGTACAGATGGGACTTTAATAAAAAATCCAGCCGCAATAGTTACGGCTTTGGCAACCAATGACACGGACTGAGGTCCTCAATCTTATACTACATTTAATGCCGCTAGATATAATAGCAATGTAATAAGCCGTATCTACTGCTAAAAGATTAAGGGAACTGTAACTCTGGTCAGGAAATGCCTACGGACATAGTGTTATGCTAAGTACAATGTCTGGCCTTCTAAGAATTGTTAAATACCCTGCGTGAATAAACATTATTTTGCGTATTAATAATATTCGCGTACTAATATTCATCAACAAAATATGTGTAGTTTCTGGTCCTGCACTTCCACATTGGTTTCATGCTACTGTTGTTAGGGATTGACTTCTTCCTTAATTTCATGTTACCTTCGAAAATACAACAAGTGTTAAGTACATTTCCGTGTACTATTTAGTTCTGGTCTTCTGGAACTAATGCAGGAAAAAGCGGCCAGAAAATCTTCGAATCAAAAAATAACATTTCATGTTTATGTATCATTCATAACATCTCATGATTATATATCATCCATATCATCTCATGATTATATATCTTTCGTTTATTCACAGCCATCCAATATCCACATATATATCAATATAACCATCCTGTTAAAAAAAATCAAATCTGCACATTATTCCTCCAATAATCCTCCAATTCAAATGAGGTCAATTTTATTGTCTATAACATCAAATCTAAAAATATTGTTTGTCGATGGGGCTGATAAGAATTTAAGCTTGTGTCCTAATCATAGCACTTGATTTTTGATATAGTTGGGTGAATACCCTAATTCGAATATCAGTCAAACTGTGGTAAGTTAGATATTTGTCATGCACTGAGAATATAAAAGATAACTTTTATTTTTCTACAGACCAATATAACATTTCAGAAATGGGATCCAATGATTCATTGTGTTATCAAAAAGTAAACACAACATTAAACTAGGTCCAACATTCCCGCCACTCAAAAAGGATCTGCTCATCATCATTGGTCTCTCAGTCAGATCACATCTTTGTCATAGTTATTTGACCTACTTTAGTTTACTATTACTTTGGTAAGTTTATGTATATAAATATATTGTAAGCATCTAGAGATGGCTTATATGAGTGAACCGTGAAAGTATGTACTGCACGAAAGTCTTGTGCTGGAAAAAAAGTGAAAGAGCAAATTCATAAGGCACTACTAAATATTTTTTGTAGACAAAAATATATTTTATTTTGGTGTTTCCCTATGCGGGATTGATCTGTTATTGATGTTATTTTATGGTTTTCCCCACTGTGGAGTTGAGCTGAAGATCAAAGAAAAAATACGCGATTCCATCAGGACAACCAATATTTTGGTTGTGGTATACTTCTGCTTCCATGTTGACAACAATCATATTTGGTTGCGCCAACTACGAAAATGGTGGCTTAAATTATGTGTCGTAATTGCCACAACCAACTGTTTTAAAAAATTGTTTGTTCTGACAATTTGTCAGTCATAACGTTTTTTTTTCAACTAGTGCTTATTTCGTGAATGGTAACACTTAGCTCATGTCTGATTTGACAGATAATTAGTTTTATCCTTCCGCTGACGCTTGACAACGCTGGGAAATATTGCGACATTACTTTGAAAATCATGGTAATGTTGCAGAATGTGTGCGAAAATTGCGTACGGATTTTGGAAGAAGAGAAGCACCGTCAGCTCCGTATGTTCGTTATCTTGTGAAAAAAGTGAAAGAAACTGGCATCCTCTTCGATAAACCAAAGCGTGAAAACCCAAAAAACAGTGCGTACACCCGAGAATCAACATCAATTCACCGTCGTTCTCAACAATTGAACATTTCGGAGAAATCATTGAGACGAATTTTGCATAAAAACCTTGGTATGACGCCATACAAAGTCCAATTGGTTCAGGAGTTGAAGCCAACTGACCATCCAATGCGTTTTCGCTTCGCTTTTTTATAGCATTTTCAGTTATTTGGCGGACCCTTTACTACCGACAATTAATTAAAAACAGTTTTCAATAATTTTTATTTTATTTATTGAACAAAAAACAAAACAATTCATAACAAAATTAAAAATCCCATATTACAAATTCATAACTATTATGAGATGTGGAAATATTTGACACACATTTTAGTACACAAAAAAAAAACACAAAACTTGTTTGCATATATCGCTTAACCCTGTGCTTTCAATTTCATGATTGTTGTTTTTATTGTTTATTTATGTAAAACATTTTGCGCAACATATTCTGCATTCCACACATTATTATCCACACGAGATTTTTTTTGATTTGGATTATTGAGATTTTTTATGTCGAGTTATTTTATTTTTTGTGTGTCATGTATCAGCAAAAGAACAGCAACCAATCTTTCGGTTGTATTTCCCAAAATAAACAATTATTTATTAATATTTTTTCTGTTGTAGTAACCAATTATTCGTTGCAATAACAATCTTTGGTCTATTGATACAATTTCTGTTGTCAAGAATAAAACATTGGTTGTCACAACCAAAAATCGATCATATGGTACTATAATGAAAATTTAAAATTGGTTACCACAACTAACCGAGTGTCAATGAAAAAAACAATCTTAATTCGATTGATACAACCATCGATTAAGTTGCAAGCATTTTCATTTGATCGTATCCATGTTATTATTGTTGTTTCAACTAATTATATATAAATACAACCGACAGACGGCGTAGGCAATATACTTTTTGTTGCTAGTACTATTTTTTTATTGTTACAATCGAATTCCAACCAATTATTTTCCTGGGTGTGTGATTCTGAGAAATAGGCGGCCACTCTCAACCACAACCTCTCCCTTACCAACCTGATGAAAATGTTGCAGAGTGTTTGCTGAGAATTTACTTAACATACACAACATAAATTTTCTTAAATAAATATCTACAATGTATTTTTGCAATTGTGATGGAATTTATTGATTAATATTAAAGTTCTTTTGTGGTAATAGTTATGAGAAAATGAGATATGAATATTATTATTTAAAGACGTTCCTGAATCCATTGATCAAACATGCTAACTCTTGTGTAAACGTCAGGACTATTTGAGGCACAAAATGCCGTTCCATAAGACACAACACCGACTTGAACCAAACGATCATCTCGTTGCATTACCAATGGGCCGCCAGAGTCACCCTACAAACCAAAAACAAACAAATTGCACAATGAATACACACACGACTTTTTGAAATATTCCCAGAAAATATTTACATTGCAAGCTCCTTTGCCAAATCTCTCCAAAGCACATATTTCCGTTTCCGATAGATTTTCCATAACCCGTTTACACTGCTCATTGGTAATGGTTTCATAGTTTAACGATTGCAATCTTTTCGGATATCTAGCCAAAATGCCATTGCCGAAATGATGTACCGAACCCCAACCGGTCAAACGAACTGCTTGTTTGGCTCCGACCTTTTCGGAACTGCTAACATCAATTTTATCAATCCGCTTGCCATCCAAATCGAGTGGAGGATCTATGTTCAGAATAGCAATATCGCTGCTCTTCAATTCTTGATAGTTTTCATGGACATCAATAGCGGTCACTTGAGATCTGGTACCATCTTTAGAACGCAAATCGTTAATGCCCGCCAAAATCGACAACTTTTCGGCATTCTGGCCGACACCACAATGTGCTGCAGTTAAAACGCGATTGGGAGCGATTATAGAGCCGCCACAGAAATGACGATATTGTCCATCTTTATTGTATTGCAAAGAGATTTGATAGTTTACATATTCCTCAGTATCCACGCCATAACCGCCGACCACACGTTCCTGAGATTCGGAAGTATTATCCAAAGCTTCAAAATAGGCATCCACTAAGAGGACAAGAATAATTGAAAATAAAATCAAATTTCACCACTTCCTTTGAAGCTTTACTTACAATCCAAAGCTTCTCCCTCCGCAGATGGAGCCGTATAACATTGTCCCACCACTAGGGCTAGGACAAACACTAACGATGGTTTTAGCAACATTTTCTTCCCGTGTAGACTTCTCAAAAACTGAGTAACGATTGTCGCCTCAAGTCAAAATATTTATAGTATAAATTTTAAAAAGAAACACAACTTAGTAGTTGAGAAACACTAGGGGGTCTGGCATTTAGTCGTTCTTATCACATAGACCACCTGGAACTAGGGTGAAGCAATAATTTAACTGATCCAATTTTATGTAAGCAATAGACATTGATGTGGTATTTAGGTGACATTGGTAGAAAGAGTTCCAATTGGTGATTATATTTTTATTTTGTTTTTGGGTCGAACGTACTGTGAAGATTGTCAATTAAATTCTTAAATTACTAGAATATGTGGGCATGCCTTTAGCGACCTGCAAGCTCTTCTTGAGAGACTTTGTTGCTCTTACGACAACAAATGGCAGGTGGTAACTAGTCAGGAACTGCATACATACCAGAATGATGTGGCCCTGCATAAACTCTAAATGCACAAATGCCTTGCTGTCATTATCAAGACCGGGCGTTTGCCTTATAGGTCGGCACGCAGAAGGTCTTGCGTAATGACTTTTGCAGAAGCTATGGGAGCTAAGAGGATGATGCATCAATCTGTGTCTATGCCGCCTACTCTTTAGGCTCTTAGTTCTTTGGGGAGTTAGAAAACTTGGCTAATATTAAAATCCGCCAACTGTTGAGCTTTCTAATGGGGTTTCCAATAGGGATGATATAATTTTGAGGTGACGTTTCGGCCATTTGTAATATGTCATGATCTGTGATTTGTTTTTCATTGTATTCAGTAGCGTTTACAATTTCATCACGGAGAGGTATACGCAAGAACAACATTTACAAATTTTTCAGTTTTATTATCAAAATAATCGTTCTCCAATTGCAACTTTTCGTGCGCTATGTCCAATTTTTTTTAAATCCAAAAAAAACACTTTCCTGTTGACCTACGACCTTTAGCTCTCGTTAAGAGCTATTTTTTTGCCATTGACCGATTGTGACTACGTGCCACACAGCAAATGAAACAATTGAATTGTTGCGAGAAAAAGTTGGAGATTCAATTATTTCAAGAAATTGTGATATTGAATGACCTCCAAGAAGTTGTGATTTAAACTGTTTCTTGTGGGGTTATTTGAAGTCATTGGTCTTTCGAAATAAACCAGACTCTCTTCAGGCTTTACAAGTCAATATTGAACGTGCCATTCATGACATACGACTTGATTTAGTGGAAAATTGGGTTCATCGAATTCGTTCCTGCAGAATAAGTCGTGGAGGCCATTTGAATGGCGTTTTATTTAGAACTTAATTGTATCGATTGTACTTCACAACTTTTGAATTTCCTTAACAATAAGTGTTTTTTTTTTCAAAGAAATCATATCAATCTTATTGGAAAACTCTGTATTTTATAGTTGTACTGTTGAAGCTAAGTACTTTGTTAACTGAAACGAAACCGATTATGCAAATTATTATCGCAATGCCCCTTTTCACATTGTTAGGGTAGTATATAGTCGTCCCGGCCGAATTTCCGTCTTTACATGCTTGTTTTAATACTTTTTTCGTGTTTAGGATGCCATATTACACCAGAAAGTGTTATGCACAGCCCTTCGACAAAAATTTTGTTGCATAGTGTTATTAATCTTAAGCGATTTATTAATCTTAACGATTTTCTTCAAATTTGGAAAAATGTTGTCTGCAAATCTGTTCGGAAATACGGATTCTATAGTCCTATAGGTATATCGGGATATAGGTATATATGGGTTCTAAATCTAATTCTGAACCCATTTTCTTAAAATTTGGCAGAGTTCGTTCTTGGTTGAAGAAAACGTAATCTGCCAAACTTTACGATGAGAAATGTGGATTCTATGGCGCTACAACTCAATCTGAACCGATGTTGACAACCTAAGATGTTGCCATTTTTTTTATTTTATATATATATCATTTTATATATAGACTTTAGCACTTCTCTATTTCTTTTTAAAATAATTTTGGGAATTGTGGTATTATGTCCCAATATCTATTATTTTTGTTTTTATACCCTCACTTTAGTGTGACGAGGGTATACATATATCATTTGCTACGAAAAAAGTGTAACACATCGAAGGAGTGATCTAAGACCCTAAGTATGTTCGGCGGATATTCGTTTTGGGTCATTTTAAGTCGAATGAGCAATGTCCGTCCGTCTGTCTGTCTATCTGTCTGTCTGTGTGTCTGCTGGCTGGTGCGCACGATAACTCTCGAAAGGTAATATTTTTTTCTATCTCCGGCTAAGTTCGAAGATGGGCCATATTGGTCATATAACTGCTATACTACTTATTCGAATCTTCTGAAATTCCACACATAGCATTAGTTTATTAGTCGCTATCAACTCGAGAAAAATGGGCCATGTTGCTACGCCCCTTTTGGTACCTCCCACACAAATGCACCATTTTGCACCAAAAGTTAACAGCTTATAACATTAATACAAGTGCATAAAAATACTTGAAATTTTGTACAGTGTAATGCTTTCATAGTGCCTACAGTCCAGTGAAAAATGGGTGTCATATTCACGCCCCTTTTGGTACCTCTTACACAAAGGTACCATTTTGCATCAAAAGATAACAGCTTATAACATTAATACCAGTGTATAAAAGCACTTGAAATTTTGTACAGTGTAATGCTTTTATATTGTCTTTTGCACTGTGAAAAATGGGCGCTATTGCCAAGCCCCTTTTTGTACCTCCCACACAAAGGTACTATTTTGCACAAAAAGTTAAGAGCTCACAGCATGAGTACCAATGCACGAAAATGCAACAACATTTTGCACAGTGTAACGCTTTTGAAGTCCCTATAGCCCTGTAAAAAATGGCCTTTATCACGACGCCCCTTTTTGTACCTCCCACACAAAATTATAATTCGGCGCAGTGCAATGTATTTAAAGAATCTACTATTCAGAGAAAAATAGGTGTATTTGTTAAAAACATTCTGGTACCTCCCATACAAATTGACAGAATAATTCGTTTAATATTCCATATTACATTACTCACAAAGTGAGGGTATACCTCAGTCGGTTTACCCGACTAAGCTTTCTTACTTGTTTAAGCACTATTTTACCATAAAAGTTTTGTTTAGTTTAAGAAAATCAATGACTGTGCAAATGTATAACAAAATTTTCCACTTACTGATAACATTAGCTCGAACCGGAACCATTAGTCAAGATGTTAGGATAAATGGGTAAAAGTATAGAACTAGTGTCACCACTGATTTGCCCATAACTCCCTCATTTATTGTTATACCCTCAACCATAGGATGGGGGTATATTCATTTTGTCACTCCGTTTATGACACTACTAAATATTGATCTGAGACCCCATAAAGTATATATGAGGAATTCAACGGCAAATCGACGGTTTCAAAAAATTTCGGTTTTGATTTTTCCCATTTTTTATATTTTTAGTACACCTGCAGAAACGCTTTGTGGAATTTGTTGAGATTTTTCCGATAACCCGTTCCAAAGTTATCATTATTTAAAAAATCGTTAAGATATCACTCTGCGTATCGGGTTTTTGGTCATAGCTTTCTATGTAATAGTCCGATTTAAAATTTTTTTTATTTTGAAATGTTGGTATTTTCCGATTCATTTCAAAAAAAATTTAAAAAAAATATTAAAATTTTTTGTATTCGTTTTTAAGTTGTAAAATTTAAATATAATTTTTTAAATTGTTTGTACTCTCCGATTTTCGCACACTTTTTATTTTTTAAACTTCTATTAATTCTCTAACATATAAGCTTTGGATGGAAGTGGGCCCAAAATATTTTTTTTAATTTTTTTTTTAATTTTTTTAAACAAGATGTCGCTGCTAGCCGCTTTGCTTGTGGCTTGAAGACTTCGGAATAGATGTTTTACATCAAAGAACAAAATAAAGAAGACACTTTAGGAAGTATTTCTCCCAAAACAACCGCCACCCGCGCTGATTCCCTTACCCCTGATAATCTCACTACAAAAGTAACTACACCCAGAAAAATAATTGGTTGGGATTCGACTGTAAAAATTAAAAAAATAGTATTAGCAACAAAAAGTATATTGCCTACACCGTGTGCCGGTTGTATTTGTATATCAAATAAAAATGCTTGCAACTAAATCGATGGTGGTATCAATCGAATTAAGATTGTTTTTTTCATTGACACTCGGTTAGTTGTGGTAACCAATTTTGAACTTTCATTATAGTACCATATGACCGATTTTTGGTTGTGACATCCAATGTTTTATTCTTGACAACAGAAATTGTATCAATAGACTAAAGATTATTATTGCAACGAATAATTGGTTACTACAACAGAAAAAATATTAATAAATAATCATTTATTGGTTATCCCAATCATTTAGAATAATTAAATGTTTTTTGGGAAATACAACCGAATGATTGATTGCTGTTCTTTTGCTGATACATGACAAACAAAAAATAAATTTTCTCGGCATAAATAACTCTTCAACATTTGGTTCAAGAACGGTATATGTAGTCAAAAATAATCTTGTGTGGATAATAATGTGTGGAATGCAGAATATGTTGTGAAAAATGTTTTACATAAATTAAAAATAAAAGCAACAATAATGAAATTTGTGTCAAATATTTCCACATCTCATAATAGTGATGAATTTGTGATATGGGATTTTTAATTTTGTCGTGAATTGTTTGGTTTTTTGTTCAATTAATGAAAACTGTTTTTAATTCATTGTCGGTAGTATATGACAGACAAATTGTCAGAACAACCAATTTTTTAAAACAGTTGGTTGTGGCAACAGATAATTTTAGCCGCCATGTTCGTATCTGGCGCAACCAAAAACGATGATTGTTGTCAACATGGAAGCAGAATACAACAACCAAAATGTTGTAAACAGAACTACAAAAATTCGGTTGGCAAATAATTCGTTTGAGGCAACCAAACTGTATTCTGTGTGTATATATCGAAAGTAGTAGAAATCGATGGATTTTTTAGGTGAAGTATTCGGCAATACACTTTTATGGAAATTCAACGGTATTTTTAATATATCGTATTTATTGGTTATGTATTGAGTTTTGTTTGGTCTTAAAATGTGCCTTTCAAATTAAATATCGATAATTTTTCTGAACGAGTTATGGAAAAAATCTAAAAAAATTCCACAAAGCGTTTCTTTAGGTGTACTAAAAAATATAAAAAAAAATTGGGAAAAACAAAATTGAACCGTCGATTTGTCCTGGAATTCCTCATATATTCTTAATCGTCGTAAAATTCTAAGGCGATTTCACCATGTCCGTCCGTCTCTGTATTGTAATCACGCTACAGTCTACAATAATTGAGCCAGATGACTGAAATTTGGTATAGATACTTCTTATAGCTGCAGGTAACTTGGGATTAATTTATCTGTCCATTTTTTGATATAGCCCCCATATTTGATTTGACTTCTTAAAGTCATAGAGAAAACAAATGTCAATTGATCGGGCTTAAATTGGTAACCCCAATTTCAACGCATTGGGCCAATCGGTCCTCCTGATAGTTTTAAAAATGGCAGGTTTATGTCCCATTCGAAATTCTACCACTGTGCTACCACTATATTGCCCAGCTATAAGAAGTATTTTATTTTACCTAATTTCGGTAATGTGTAATTTCGAAGTGTTACACACCGAGTGATAAAATGAGTATACCCCCAAGCTATGGTGGCGCCTATATAAATAAATCGAATTGTTAAACTTCGATTCAATTACCAATAAAATCAGGTCGATGGAAAAGTAATTGGCAAATAGTTTAAAATGATAATTTTTATCACAACTATTTAAGTGAACTGGAATTTGACATTACGTGTTCAATGGTTTGATTGTCCAATAGATTCTAGGTTCCAACATGTTCTGCTATAAATACATTTAATTGAAACAATCAGCGCTATTCTTTACTTTCGGTAGTAGGAATACGTTGAGAATATATCAATGGGTCCGTCAATATTGTTGTGTGTGCTTCTGACAGTGATCGGGGGCTGTACTTCATCGGCAACGGAAGATCGTTGGGACTGTAAGATGCTGTTTTGTTTATAGCATATAGCAGAATTTTTTTCAAATTTCTTTGTTCTAGTGGATGCTTATTTTGATGGTTCGGATAGCAGTTCTCACTCCCAGGATCGTATTGTGGGCGGTAATAATATTCCCGCGGGAGAATTTGTTAAATATCAGATTTCCATACAATACCTGCGAAACGGTACCTATCGACACTTTTGCGGCGGCTCCATTATAGCTCCCAATCGTATATTGACTGCCGCACATTGTGTTGTGGGTCAGGTTCCACAACGTCTTACGATTTTAGCGGGGGTACGCGATTTGAACGCTACCGATGGTATTCGGACGCAAGTGACAAAAATTGACATCCATGCGGACTATGAACCATTGAGGAGCAGCGATATTGCTATATTGTCCATTGATCCTCCGCTCGTGATCGATGCTAAACGTATGGATGTCATCAATGTTGACTACACAGATGAGGTGGACGAAGATGAGCCAACCATTCTAACCGGTTGGGGTTCAACGCGACACTCGCGTACCTCTCCATCATATCCGAATATATTACAAACTTTGTCTTATCAAACTATGAACAATGTGGAGTGTAAGAGAAAAATTAGAACTGTGACAGAAACGGAAATTTGTGCCAAATCTCTGTATGGAACTGGAGCTTGCGCTGTAAGACATTTTTCTCATTATAATGGAAAATCCAATTATTCGTTTTAAATACTTTTTGTTGGGTTTTAAAGGGTGATTCAGGGGGTCCTTTGGCAATGGAACGAAATGGCAATCTGATACAGGTGGGCATTGTGTCGTATGGTCGACGCAAGTGTGGATCCGATGGTCTTGATGTATATACCAGAGTCAGTATGTTTAATGAATGGATCAAAGAACGTACTTGTAGTGAATGATGTTAATGAGGATATTTATTAATACGAAATAACCGAAGAAAAGTTTGTTGATTACAAAATAAATAATTTCAATAATTAACTACAAGAGTTTTCGCGGTTATTGATATGTTTGAATCGAAATAAGATATATGTACATGGAACAAACATTTTTGAATGTTATATATTTTTGGATAAATAACTTTATTTATATTTTAGAACAAAATATATTTGTGAACTAATTTGCTCTTTTTTGATATGTTTGAATTGAATGAAAATATGTTTGGAACCAAGATTTTTAAATATTACACCGTGCGATACCAATTTTTGGTCATGAAAATCTCTACATAATTTTTAAAGCTGACAATAAATAAAACGAAACTGTATACTCAGTTTTTTATTTTCTGGTCGAGTTCGCGTTTAAAAGGAAATGAAATTTTTTAAGGATATAATTATTCAGCATTTTTTTGTAATTTTTCTGGAAGTCCTACTAAGATAATATGGGTGTCAAATGAAAGGGCACATTTTGCGCTACCTAAATACTTTTTTTTGAAAGTGAAACTAAAAAGTTGCTAAAATGAAAAGGAGAAATCTCTTTTCATTTATTCTTTGACATGGAACATCTATTCCGAAATTGTGTTTGAAGCTACTAATCTCTTTGTTTACCCAGCAAATTTTGTGGCTAAATAAAGGGTCCGCCAAATAACTCGGCTGTGTGGCACATAGCGCCGTCCTGTTGAAACCAAGAGTTGACAATATCCTCCTCTTCAATTTTTGCGAACAAAAATTCGTTTAACATGGCCCGATCGCCATTGACTGTAACGGCCACTTACTCATTTTCGAAGAAAAATGGCCCAATTATGCCTCTGGACCAAAATCCGCACCAAACAGTGACTCGTTTTGGGTGTATCGGCTTTTCAATGTATGCGTGCGGGTTTTCTGTGCCCCAAATGCGACAATTTTGTTTGTTTACATACCCGCCAAGATCAAAAAGAGTTTCATCTGAAAAGATGTTTTTTTTGGGCAAAATCGGCATCTTCTGTAAGTCGATTGCTCCCAGAGTTGTTCAAGCGTATACACAACCACATTCGTTCAGCGGAAGGATAAAACTAATTATCTGTCAAATCAGTCATGAGCTAAGTGTTACCATTCACGAAATAAGCACTAGTTGAAAAAAAAACGTTAGATGGCGGACCCTTTATCTCGAAAACACGATATCAAGAAGAAAACGGTTATGTCATTCGAATTGGCAGGTATAAATTATGCCGAGTGCGTTGTTTTAATGGGAGGATATATTTTTCTGCACACACAGTGTAATTCGTAATCAATATCAAGTAAGAAAGTTCAGTCGGGTAAACCGACTAATGAATCCACTCACCTTGAGTCTCGCAAATATTAGTAAATTAATTTATTTTTTTCGTTTTATCTAAATTATTATCAATTTAAATTGCATTTAATAACTTTAAACTATGTACTGGTATTAAAGTTAAAAGCTGTTTACTTTTGGTACAAAATGGTCCATTTGTGCGAGAGGTACCAAAAGGGGCGTGCCAATAACGGTCACTTTTCTCTGGACTATAGGTACTATAGCAGCATTACACTGTACAAAATTTCAAGTATTTGTATGCACTGATATTAATGTTATAGGCTGGTAACTTTTGGTTAAAAATTGTCCATTTGTGTGGGAGGTACCAAAAGGGGAGTGGCAACTTCGCCCATTTTTCTCGAGGTAATAGTGACTAATAAACTAATATGTGTATAATTTCAGAGGATTCAAATAAGTAGTATAGAAGTTATTAAATAATCAATATTTCACTAAATGTTAACCCATTGTGGGGGAGGTACTGGAAGGAGTGGACCAATATGGACCCATCTTCGAACTTAGCCGCAGATAGAAGAAAATATTACCACATACCAAATTTGAAGTAAATCTGTTACTCCTTTCGAGAGTTATCGTGCGCACCAGCCAGCAGACAGACAGACAGACGGACGGACATTGCTCATTCGACTTAAAATGAACCAAAACGGATATCCGCCGAACATACTTAGGGTCTTTGGTCACTCCTTCGATGTGTTACACTTTTGATTCATAGCAAATGATATATACCCTCCTCTCTAAGGTGAGGGGATAAAAACAGTTCAGGGTAAAAATCTGGAGTTAATGTAATTCTATCCAGGGTCCACAACTCAATACAACTCATCAGAAAAGATGCAATTATTCGGTTGAGGCAACCAAACTGTATTCTGTGTGTAGGAATAATTTGTGATCCTTACATTTTACGTATAGGATATTTTCAGCAGTATTACTTAAAACACTACGAGGAACATTTTATGGAACATTTTAACCCTCTAGCTCCTCCATATAACGGCCATATTTTGATATGGTTTAATAAAAATGGGGAGGGCGGAGATGAGATGTTCTACAAAAATGTTGGTCATAAAATTTTACTATATGTGTCAGAACACACTAAATCCCAAAATTCAACACAAACATCAAAAAAACAATGAAATTCTAGTCGAACTCCGCTTTACTGGTAACGTTATTGCTTCGAACCAAAGAGTTTTTGCTGGAATTTTACTTTTTTTTGAGTTTGTGTTGAGTTTTAGGCTTTTGTGTGCTCTGACACATACAACAATTTAAATTTTATGGTCAACATTTTTGTAGAACATCTCATCACAAGGTTTGCTATGCCGATTCATCATAAGAATGTAAAAAGGGAGAAATATTGACACCTCTCTAAAATGATATCCATACGTAAACTTTCAAAACGTCGATACACGTATATTATTCTTGCACCCCTTCTATCAGAATCAGTTGCCAGAAAATGCCATGAAATCTCAATAAAAACATGCTATGTCCTTTTAACATGTTTGAGAATAAACGTATCAATGGACTTTATATAAAATCTAAAACCTATATGACCCATTTTTAATAAAGATCGTACAACAGTGAATATAATGAATTAATAATAACAGATCCCTTACATTTTTTATTCAAATATGTATTAAAGATCTCAATCAGTATTGATACGACCCAATGTACTCAAATGTCTATCTCAGCCAAAATCCTATCTCTCTCACTCACCGCAACGCTTAGCAAAACATATGTTTTGTCTATTTTAAATTAATAGCTTGTAACTTTCGACTTACAAATTTGTTTCGCTGCGCTCTGCTTATGGCTGTGGTGGTGGCAATCAGCAAAATGCAAACTGTCCATGCTACAGATACCACCAGCTTCCAATAAATATACATAGATTTTTGCCACAGCAAGTTCCTAACATAGTTGCCTCTTGCTGTTTTTGCCTACACCAGCCGACTAATGATAAATTATGATCTGGCTTTTGGACCAGATTTATATTTAGTGTTGAGGTAAAGTCACCAAAGCGAGTCATCGCCAGTGGCTTTGGATATTTAAACAAGATTAAATGTAAAGATTTTTATGAAATAATAAGATCTGATAAGATAAGAGCGCAGCAGTCAGCAGTCGTCTGTGGTAGTCAGCTAAACTAAGTATGTATAACTACAACAACCATGGGCAAGTATGGAAGAAGAGCATATGAATCGATCTGCTTCAGATAAGACAATGTGAAGAGATTCGCATTGGAAGTCAAATTGAGACATTGTCAGCTATAGATCGATTCATATGATCTTTATTATATAACATATAATATAATATACAAAAGGATGCTGATGTTTTTATTTTTTCTGAAATAGAAATTTAAAATTTATTTAAAATATTTTAAGGAATTTAGTAATTTAAAACTTCCATTCCTACTTTGATACCCGAATTTTTGTGTTACTCATTAAGGATCATTAAAGATTTTAAATGGTAATAAAATGTGTATCTCTTAAATGACGGATGTGCGGAGTTTCACTTTATTATTTTGTTACGTTATTTGAATCGTGAACTCTCTCAAATTACGAGTTTTTGGTTCACATAGAATTTACTAATCTGTATTTGTAATACTTAAGGAAAAGTGTTTTAAACGTTTGTTTTTACTTGATATTCTGAAATATTTCACCTGAATTGTCTCATATGTGACTAAAGGCATAAGAATTTATTGATAGCGTGTGCTTGTTATTTAATTGATGACAACGAACAGAGTGGCGTTTTGCAAAAGTAAAGAACATGATCTAGATAAGCAAAATATTTACCAAGGAGCACTTTCAAATAATTAAACTTCACACATTAGTGTGAATAGTGCGAATTACCGCATTAAATGAAATCGTATGCAAAAACTAAAAATTATTATATTTAAGAAATTTTGAAACTTTTCGGAAATTATAGATTGCATTTTTTCTTAAGAAAAATTATCTGTGATATAACAATTAACTTTATAAGGAATTTCATAAAAGAAATTGCTTAAATGGTTAAAACTATTTCTTTAAATTTAAGGTTAACAGTTAAATGCCGAAAATTCTAAAAGATTAGAAAAATGATAAAAGCCATTGATTCCGGCATAGGTTCAAATGTCTCTGACTGGAAAAAGTCAGAAAAGGTTAGCGACCTATGTCATTCAATCTTTATTAAAGATTGCTGACCCCGCATAGTAATGTTGGACTAAACATATCAAAGGTAATACTTCTAGGATTAAAGGTCAATTAAAATTCATTGATCCCATTTGAAATTATATTTAACTCCTTGAACTATCATTTTTCCAGGATGATAGTCTGGAAAGTCATGATTGACTTGTAAATAATAATGACCTGTGTCGAGGTCATTGATCTCGGGTTATATGTTGAAGGACATTGACATCGGATTACGATTCAAAGGTCATTGATAACGAATTTCGGGTGAAAGAACCATTAGGCCAGGATAATAGGTCATTGTCCCTGGACTAAAGGTCATTTGACCTGTTAAAGCTCATTGAGCGGATTATAACGACAGATTATTGTTTAAAGCAGGGCTTCCCAACCCTACGGCTCCCCATAACCATGTAAAAATCTTTAAGCCCCCAATTTAATTTTTCTTCAAAATATCACTTGAAACTGCTTTTTTGTTGAAATTGCATTTCTCTACAATTTTATGTTGGAATTGCATCTTATTATTAAATTTGTTATTAATTTATTCAAAATTAATTTCATTAAAATTACATACATTCTATAAAATTTATGAAAATTTAAATTTTATTGAAAATTTCATCATAAGTACTTTTTCTACAAAAGTTCTTGAAATTGTTTTTTTTTTTGTAAAAAAAAATTCTTCAAATCTGCATTTTTCTAGAAAATTTTTTAGAATCTGTATTTTTCTAAAAAATTTTACTGAAAAAAAAATTCTTCTACCAAATTTCGTTGAAATTCAATTTATTGGAAAAAATTGCATTTTTCAAGAAAAATCGTTCAATTGCTTTTCTCCAGAAAATTTTGTTGAAATTGGATTTCTCTATAAAATTTCTTGACATTAAATGTATTCTACAAAATTTTATTTCAGAATAAGGGATTAAACATCGTAGGAAGGAAATTTTCTGGAAATTTTAGAGAAAAATGCGATTTCAATGAAATTTTCAAGAAAAATTTAATTTCGAAGAATTTTTTTGAAATAGCAATTCCTACGAAATTTTACAGCTACATTGAATTTTGACATAACTTTCTAGAAAAAAAAACAAAGTTTCAATAAAAATTTATTTCGACAAAATTTTAAATTTTACGAAATTTTTTTAGAAAATGTATTTTTGAAGAAATTTTATGGAAGAAAAGTAAATTTTGACGATATTTTTTATAAATACCAATTTTTTTATAAAAATATGGATTTTTGTTAATTTAATTTCAAAATTTATTTATTTAAATATTGCTAAAATTTTCTATAAAAAACGATTTCCATGAATAAAAGAAATTTTTAATACTAATGTGTTTTTGAAAATACCAATTTTAAAGAATTTGCAAAAAAATATTAATTTAGGCAAGACTTTCTAAAAAGAAACAATTTCCTGAATTTAGAATTTAGATCATAAAATTGCAATTTCTATGGAATTTTCAATAAAAATCTATGAAATTTTCAAAAAAATAAACTTTTATGACATTTTCAATAAAATTGCAATTTCTAATAAAATTAAAGGATATTCATATTTTCATAAAAAAATGAACTTCTATGAAATTTTCAATAAAATTTTATTTTGTTTTTATAAATTTTGTAATAAAAATTAAAATTCTATGAAATTTTCAAAAAATTTCAAATTAAATGTTGCTGAAATTTTGTATAAAAAATGATTTCCATGAAAAAACGAAATTTTCAATAAAATGTTAGTTACACTAGATTTTCTAGAAAAATACAATTTCGTCAATTTTTAAAGACAACTATAAAATTTCAATAATATAAAAAATTTCTATGAAATATTAAAAAATAATTCAACTTCTATGACATTTTCAGTAAAATTGCAATTTCTATGAAATTTCTAATAAAATTGTGTTTGGAAATCCCTGGATTAAAGGATATTCAAATTTTGCAAAAAAATCAATTTCTATGAAAGTTTCAATAAAATTTTATTTTTTTATAATTTTTTTAATAATTGAAAATTCTATGAGATTTTCAATTAAATTGAAAATAAAATATTGCTGAAATTTTGTATAAAAAGGCGATTTCCATGAAAAAACGAAATTTCCAATAAAAATGTATTTTAGACAAATGTTTTAAAAATGCAGTTTTTGCCGAAATTTTCTATAAAATTTTAATTTTGAAGAAGTTTTATAGATTTTATTTTAGAAAAATAAAATGTTAACAAAATTTTTTTAAAATACCAATTTTTAAGAAATTTGCAGGAATATATTAATTTAGGTAAGATTTTCTAGAAAAATGCAATTTCCTGAGTTTTGAAGACAGTTTTAAAATTGAAATTTTCAATAAAATTGTATCTTCTATGAAATTTTCAAGTACATTTTCTACAAAAATTCGTGAAATTATTTTTTTTAGAAAATTTCTTCAAATCTGCATTTTACTAGAAAATAAATTCAAATTTTTATTTTTCTAAAAAATATTATTGAAAACAATTTTTTTAAACAAATTTCGTTGAAATTTAATTTATTTGAAAACTTCGTCGATATTGTATTTTATTGAAAATTTTTGTTGATATTGCTTTTTTTTGGAAAAATCGCTGAATTGCATATCTCTAGAAAATTTTGTTAAAATTGTATTTCTCTACAAAATTTCGTGAAATTTGATGTATTCTAGAAAATTTTGTTTAAATTTCAAAGGTTGATGAGCAGATTAAGTGATTAAACACCGATGAGTCGTTTAAAGGACAATGACTCCTGATAAAAGGTCGTTGACTTAAAGGCCGATAAAGGAAATGTTCTGGAAAAATTAAATTTTGAACAAATTTTAGAAAAAAATATTTTCAAAGAAAAAAATCTATTTTGACGAAAATTTGTTTAAAAATTTTATTTTGAAAAAAATTAAGTAAAAATGTATTTTCGAAAAAAAAAAATAAATAAAAAAATGTAGTTTGAAGAAGTTTTTATTTTAGAAAAATTAAATTTTTACGAAATTTTGTCAGTTTGCAGTTTTGCCGAAATTTTCTGTAAAAATGTTAAATTTTGAAGAAGTTTTATAGATTTTATTTTAGAAAAATAAAATTGAACAAAATTTTTTAAAGATACCAATTTTGAAGAAATTTACAGGAAAATATTAATTTAGGTAAGATTTTGTAGAAAAATTCAGTTTCCTGAATTTTGAAAGACAATTATAAAATTACAATTTCTATGAAATTTTTAATAAAATTATAAATACTATGAAATTTTCCTAAAAGTCAACTTCTATGAAATTTATCTAAAAATCTAATTTTTTATATAATTTTCAATAATATTGAAATATCTATGAGGATTTCAATAAAATTGCATATCTATGAAATTTTCAATAAAATTACAATGAAATTTCTAATAAAATTGTTTTTGGGAATTCCTGGATTAAAGGATATTAAAATTTTTAAAGAAAATTCAACTTGTATGAAATTTTCAATAAAACTTTATTTTGTTGTTGTTTTTATTAATTCGTATTTTTTAATTCTTTCTCCTTATTGTCTGGCTCAAGGTTCTTGATTAAAAGACTGATCTTATTCTTTTAATATCAAAATTTTTATTTTCTCGATTTTTATATTTAAATTTTCAATAAAAATGTTAATTTGGGCTAGATTTTCTAGAAAATTTCGCCAAGTTTGAAAGACAACTATAAGATTGCAATTTCTATGAAATTTTCAATAAAATTGCAATTTCTATGAAAAAATTGAACTTCTATGAAGGTTTCAATAATATTTTTTTATATTTTTATAGTAAAAATTGAAACTCTATGAAATTTTTAATAAATTTGCAAATTAAATGTTGCTGATATTTTGTATAAAAAAGCGGTTTTAATGCAAAAACGAAATTTTCTATTAAACTGTTAATTTAGGTTAGATTTTCTAGAAAAATACAATTTTGTCAAGTTTGAAAGACAACTATAAATTTGCAATTTCTATAAAATTTTCAATAAAATTGCAATCTCTATGAAATTTCTTAAAAAATGTATTTGGAATTCCTGGATTCAAGGATATTAAAATTTTCAAAAAAATTCAACTTCTAAGAAAATTTAAAAAAAAATCAAATTCTATGAAACTTTTAATAAAATCTAATTTTTAATACAATTTTCAATAAAATTTAAATGTTTAGGAAGATTTCAATAAAATTGCACTATATATCTATGAAATTTTCAATAAAATTACAATTTCTGTGAAAACTTCCAATAAAATAATATTTGGGAAATACTGAATTAAAGGATATTCATCCGGATTCCTGTTGGAAGATCACATTCCTAATATTATGGATTAAAAACCAAAGGTTATTGATATACGATTAAGGGTCAATAGATGTACGAAAAAAGGTAATTGATTTCGTTAAGTCTTAATTATTTTGACAAAAGTCCCGGGTCTAAGTTAATTATCTTTGGTGATGAGTTTATGTTAAGTTTGACCCTGGATTCAATTTAATCGATCCTTGATTGTAGTTTAGTGACACCTGATGAAAGTTAAAAGGTGACTTATTAAAGATGGTCATAGATCTCGTATTATTGGTCAAAGATCATGGGCTCAAAGATTACGACTTGAAGGTAATTGGCATCGGATTTGGTATGGAAGGTCATTGACTCCTGTACAATTAATCCCATATTAAAAGTTATTGACTTCGGATGAAGTTTTAGCGGTTATTGGCTTCGGATTCTAGATCTAAGACTTTTGATTTCGAATAATTAGCCGAAGGTCATTGACATCGGGTTGCGAGTGAAAGGTCATCGATCCCTGCCTGAATGTCATTGATCAGTAACTACTTTATAATCTAATTATAAGTCATTGACTAAGATTAATGTTCAAATATTATTCACTACGGTTGGATCAAAGGCCATCTGTTATTGACTACTTATTAAGTGACAAATGTAATTGATCTTGGTGATAAACTTGTATTAAGTCATTAACCCTGGGTTTAATTTCATTGTCACTTGATTGAAGTTCATTGTCCCTCGATTCCTTTGTAATGATCATAGACCACGGGTCAAAGGTCTCTGATATCGAAGTATCGGTCAACAGCCATTAATTGATTAAAATTCATTAATTGCGCATTAAATATGATTTACCTTGGATTAAGTTTGAAACATCATTGACCTCGGATTATGGGTCTAAGAACCTTGATTTCGGATTTCGGGTGGAAAGTAATTGATATAGGATTTGGCGTGTCCACGGGTATTGGGTTAAAGGTCCCTTATGTCGATTTATAGGGAAAACATCATTGACATTGGTTTTGGGGTTGACCCCTGATAAATATTTATTAACCTAGAATCACGACTCTGAAAAATGTTTTAAGGGCCATTGAGCTCGGATTGTTGTTCTTAGATTCTTGTTCTCGGATTATGAGTGAAACGTGATTTATATCGAATTTTGCGTGAAAGGTTATCGAATACAGATTAAAGGTTATTGATCCTGGACTAAAGGTAGCGGAAACCCGATTCAAGTTTATTGACACTGGGATTATGATATCCTGTTATTGTTTGAAGGTTATTGTCCATTGATTATTATCATGACTAACGGTCATTGATTTCAGGTGTTTCACCTCGTATTATGACTGACCTCAAATTGTAGGTCAAAAGTCACTGACATAGTATTATCGATCAGGAATTAAAGATCATTGTCCTCGAATTACGACCCTAAATTAAGTTTTTTAAGGTCGTTGATCACGGAATATGAAAGATTAAATGGAATTGACCATTGACAGAGGTTGCATAAATCCATTCATATGTAAGGGAGGATTTATCTCGACATTCGGTGTATATGTAATCCAATAGTATCATAGTTATAAATGGCAATTCAAACGAATTCAGATTTTTAGTAATTCATTTTCACTTCCTGTCACTTTCAGTGAAGGAAAGAAGGGCTCTCCCTAAACTGTAAACCTATCGGATTTCTCAAAATTCCTTGCCTCTCCTTCAACAAACGCAAAACTACATTTAGTTGTTTATCAGCGAGTACAGTAAAATAATTCCATATCAGGAATTTTTTATATTTACATTAAGGCGGGGCATAATTACATTAAGAATGTAGGTTTTTTTTATTTATTTATATGAATTACAATACTAGTACAAAGTAAATTTATATTATAATTTTACGGTCCAAGGAAAAGCCGGGTTACAAAGACCATGTGGCTAGATTTTTGCAGCACCAGACCAGAGCCTCTGGTGGGAATCGAACCCACGACCCGCAAACTCGTAGGCGAGCACGCTACCAACTCACCTACTGGGGCGCTCTATGTAGAATTTATATTAAGGTGGGTTAAGGATTTTTCTTCTTCTATACGGGTACATAGTGCTCTATTACAATCATTGATTTTATAAAGTTGTCTCTTCCCTAAAAATCGAGTTTTCTGTTCCAAAACAAAGAAGCCTAATTTTTAGCTTATCTGTTTTGGAACTGCGAACTTTATATTTTTCAAATACTCGTACTACAAAAGTATAAATATTTTTTTCGAAAAATAATTTCGTTGAAAATATTATAATTGCGATCCATAGCCTCTTAAGAAGTATTTTTTCTTCCAAATACCCTGAGAACATCTTCATTTCACTTTAGTGCTTATCTTAAGAGAACCTAAAAATTCTAAAAACTGCCTTTGTTCGTAATAAAAAACTGTTCATAACCCACTCTAAGGTATGAACATACCTTTATATACTCGCATATGCAATTTCTCAATTTATGCATATATTTGCATGCGTTTCCTTGACTCAAATTGGGTGGCATTTCAGTTCACTTGATAATTTCGTGGTATTGACACCTACGCGCTCCCCGTCTGAGCTCACCGCAGTGGCAACTTCTTACAACGACACCAATCAAAATCAACAATTGACTTTTATTCAATTACAACGACTATATCGACTTATGGCCAAACAAACAGAGGCAGACCACCACCGACTATTAAACCTTGTTGGGGTTTATCAGTTGTACTCGTCGGTACTATCTACCTACTACCTACCACCACCAGCTCTAACAGCAGAACTCCATGGAAGATTTTTGTTGTTATTTTGACTCGGGTTTTTGCTTTTTTGTTTAGGTTTTTTGAAATAAATTTAATCAGCGAAATAATTTAAATATTTCCCGATTAAACTGTGTTGTGCAACTTAACAAACGTCTACATTTCTTTTAATTCAATATATACTATACCCCAATAACGTCTGACAGGGTTGCCAACAGGGTGAGATTTATACCTATCATATATGAATTTTTGGGGTACACTTTTATAGGTTAAGGTTAAAATGGCAGCCTTTCCATTGTGATTCCACAGTGACGGAAGGATTTCTTTAAAAAGCCCAGAGATAACATCAGCCATGTTTGCTAACACACCAAAAAAAATGTTAGTCTATGGTAGCCTGTCGCCTTCTAGAGATATTAGGGCACAAACATAGAATGTGTTCTACCGTTTCGTCACTGCAGATCCTGCAAAAGTTATTTCTTAAGACTCTCTGTGTACTGTCCAATAAACCAGTGACCCGTCGTGACAGACACGATATGTGAGACGTCCGGTCTCGATAAAGACAACAAGGCGTGGGTGCGTTTAGATTTAAGCCAGATCAGCTTGAAATAACAGTTCATGCCTGGTAACCACCGATATTTCGTTGTCTTAATAACTTATATCTCAATAAGAGTTGCAAGAAGCATGTTCACATATTCCATTTCCCCTGGAACATGTAGTTTCTATCCCTGCGAGCTCATCTGCACTAACCATCCTGGAATGTCCTTGCGCCCCGGCATCCGCATTAGGTGGATTTTGAACAACTCTGTCATCTTCTTAAGAGATGTGCGGCAGTTGAAGCCTGTTCTTGAGAATATATTTCTTCCAACATCCATCAGATCACAGACCTGGTAAATACTACTCGTACAGTGATAGGATGCTACAGATATCCCTAGGACTTTCGAGTGGACCCCAACGTCAACCCTACCATTACGTTTGGAGCCATCGTTATAGAAGTCCACACATCTTTAACCACCCGAAATGTGGCCCTTCCATGTGTACCTGTCTGGTATAAGTGTGTGGTATTTCTTGTCAAATAGAAATACCAAAATGCACGAGTGATCCACCGACCGTCCCAGTAGGTAGACTTTTCGAGAGCCGTGCACCAAGCAATAACTTTGTAGAGCATTATGGGTTTTCCAGCCGTGGTAAAAAGCCAAAGTATAATACGAGGTTCAAGACCCCATCTTCTGAAGATTAACTGTTTACATGCATACAGCGGGTTCTATAGCTGGTACATTGTACCTCCTGCTGAAGAGATTCATTTTGGAGTTTGTTTGATGTACTCCATGTCCGGTTTTCCGTCCACTTCGCAGTATTGAGGTATTCCCAATCTTCCTCCTAACTTCTGTTGCCCCATCCTTTGTAAGAAGGAATGCATTAACACCAATATTACTCAAGGCCGTTATCATTGGACTCGATTTAACGTTATTGAAGGCCCCAACGGAAGGTTCAATAAAGCTAACCAGACTATGCAATGCGAACTTAGTGGACCTACACTTGTAATATGGATGCTGTTGGCCAGACAGTAGCCTTTGGTCTATATCCATTCTGAGATATAATATATGAGGTACATACACAAATGTGACATAAAAATACCATTTTCTTTAGCCGGCGTCACCAAACCACATAGGCTCAGTTGGACTCGAGACCTTTATTGGTCTATGAGCTGGTACAAAAACTATACCCCAATTATGTTTGATGGAAATACGTTTTAAGAAATTTCGAGTCATTTAAGATCGTCCGTCCGTCTGTCTGGTGTTCCCCTCTTTTGAATCTCACAATATATGGTAACTCTGACGCCCAAAGCATGTATGAAAATAGTAACACTAGCAAAGCCGCTTGAAGCTCCAATATTCGCATCAACAGTTTCGAGTACATTTGTGAATGCCTACCAATCAACACCTTGGCTCGTTCGCATGTACAATGCAAATCAGTCCTACATCCATTGACTCCTTCTTGAGTTGTTTGTTCGCTCGTTACTTTGCTCAGTTTGCAGCTTGCTGCCGGTTACGGAAGGCTGTCTTGTTTGTCTGTTGACTGGTTGAGAGTCCAATGCTGTGAAGTGTCTGGCCAGGCTGGTCGGGACGAGTGAAAGACTAGATGTATTTCAGGCATCAGATGTCAGGTTGGTTTCTTTTGCACTTTTGTGTGTTAAATCTGATTTCAACCTTTAACTAATGAATCATTTTATTTCAGTTGTTTTTGTTGTCCTCGCCTTTGAGATACGTTGAATTTTCCATAACAGGAGTATATTCGTACGTATGTGTATATAAATGTATGAGTTTGCGCATAGAGTTAAAGTTGCCAAGACCGAATCTGTGATACCCTAAAAACATTTAATTATTTCCATCTCGTTACTGAGTATCTAGCTGGGTCTTGAACGAATGGTGGAGTAGTTCCCTATTTAGACTTATGCCTATGTGTCAGTACTTCGTAGAACAACGTTTCCTTTTATTCCTCAAAATATCATTCTGCTGTTGAAGTAGAGCTGTCAGGTATTACTGCGAAAATTGTAACCGAATCCAGGTTATTATGCGTTTTACTTGCGGTGGTTGTTAGGTTAATGCCATGGCTTAAAAAACTGTACACTGCTATGATTAATATTCATATATACCCCAAAGTGATGTGAGATGAAGGTAGTCTTTATACCTAAATCAGAAAATCTTTCCCATATAAGATCGAAGACACCCGGCCCAACAGTCCACCATCGGTTCTGCTGAAGACTTTTGATCGATTGGTTGACAGTTTCCTCAGAATGAATATAGACCAAATTCTGCTTTCGGGGCTAGTCCATTGAGGTAAGTCCACTGAGACCGCACTGCACGAACTGGTTAGTTTTATTGCATGATCCCTTCATTCCTTGACTTAGAGGTGGACTTCAATAGCGTTAGTTGGCTTTAGGCTCTGAGTAATTTTGATGTATATAGAGGTAATGTGATAGTGGTTTAAAGTCTTCTTACCACGTAGCATATGTCGGCTACACTTGGGTCAACACATCTTAAAAAGATTGTGTGTAGGGGAACATCTCAGTCATCTCCCCAAAGCTTTGGAACCTCACCATGAACAGCATTCTACTTTCGTTAGATTAGCTTCAGAAGGTTGTCGCACATACAAACATTTGTCAATGTCAGTTTTGACAGAGAGTCCTCCACATTACTACGAAGTGGGCTGAGGAAAACGGATTTGGAATAAACCCGAAATAATTATTTGGTTCTCTTCAGCAGCAAGTTCAAAGGATCTACAGCCGATACTTTACACATATATAAAGGGGACAACGAAATTCTTATTACTCACTGCAAAATATGTTTACAATTTGGAATACAGGAAGTTGAATTATTATTCTCATCGTTCTGGGTTGGGGTCATATTATGGGGTCTTAATCCTTGTGTTGTACACTATGCACTACTGTTGTCAGACCCATAATTCTGTACGTAATTATTGTTTGGTGCACGGCACTCGAAAAGTCTACCTATAGTAATAGTCTTAGTATGTTCCAAAGAATGTCCATTCTGTGCATCTCTGCCGCGAAAATAGTGTAGTTCTCTCCAGGCTGCCTGAAATTGCAGTCATCACGGAATACACTATGGTAGGGTCACTCTTTGACAGGTCGCTTGAAAATGTCACATTCTGCGAGGTAGGTATATGATGTGTGTACTTCTGCACCGATGGTTCCATACTTATGGCGATTTCTTTTCTGCAAAAAGTGCAACATTTTCGGTGCCCTTTTCCCCAAAACTGGACTTCTATATCACATTTTGGAATTTTCATTTCACCGCGAGAGGGAAACATTTTTTTAAATCGAAATCACCATTAGTAACAAAGCTGGCCTCAAATTACACTGTGCAACAAATCTTGAGTCAAATCAATTTTTTTCCGAACGAAACCAGTTGCACATGACAGTACACTACTAGTATATCAAAACCCCCAAAGGGTTTTGAAAGTTAGCCTTTGAAGTTGGGCTATTTTTAGACATCTTTCCAGGAAAAAATGCTCTTTAGCGGGCAGATGTCAATACAAAGAAAAAATATTACCACCTCCGAAGTGACCCCTAAAATGTCAAAAATATTCCCAGTGGCGCAGCGGGCCCTAAAACCGCGAAAAAACTAAAAAATCCACAAATCCACAATCCTACAAACTAGGTGTGAATCAATGCTTACATGTAGAATATTTTA
This sequence comes from Eudasyphora cyanicolor, assembly GCA_963930755.1. Taxonomy (NCBI): domain Eukaryota; kingdom Metazoa; phylum Arthropoda; class Insecta; order Diptera; family Muscidae; genus Eudasyphora; species Eudasyphora cyanicolor. The sequence goes on from OZ005734.1 coordinate 20,029,917, forward strand.
GGCCTTGAATATTTTTATACCCTACACCACACTGTGGTACAGGGTATTATGACTTTGTGCATTTGTTTGTAACACCCAAAAGGAGAAGAGATATTTCCATTGTTTATTATACCGATCGACTTGTAATCACTTTCTGAGTCGATTTAGATATGTCCGTCTGTCTGTCCGTCTGTAGATGTATTCTTGTAATCAAAGTACAGGTCGCAATTATGGCCCGATCTTGACGAAACTTTACACATATCTTTTTTTGGCCCAAGGACGATCCCTATTTAATTTTGTTAAAATCGGTTCAGATTTGGATATAGGCCCCATATATATGTTAGCCCCGATTTGACATGTAAGCGCTGTAAAAACTTTATTTTATATCTGATCAGTATGAAATTCGGCAGAAAGAGGTCTCTTATTATATGAATGAACACTGTTAAATTTGGAAGAAATCGGTTCAGATTTAGATATAGCTCCTATATATACGTTACCCCCGATTTTACATGTAAGCGCTGTAAAAACTGTATTTTATATCCGATCAGTGCGAAATTCGGCAGAAAGAGGTTTCTTATTACATGAAGGAATACTGCCAAATTCGGAGAAACTCGGTTTAGATTTAGATATAACACCCATATATATGTTACCCCCGATTTGACATGTAAGCGCTGTAGAGACTGTTTTTTTATATCCGATCAGTACGAAATTCGACAGAAGGAGGTCTTTTTACATGAATGAGTATTCAGGGAAGATCGGTTCAGATTTATATTAAAGCTCCATATATATGTTCCTCCTGATTTGGTATCAAACCGCTATAGAAGTTGTATTTTACTTCCGATCATTAAAATTTTCCAGAAAGATGTTTCTCAATTTAGGAACGAATATTGCTTAATTTAGCGATTGTCGTTTCAGAATTAGATAATATGTTTCTACCCATTTACCAATTATTCTAAATTATTATGGCAATGACCCTTATCGCATTGTTAGGGAGGTGTAGGGTATTATATAGTCGGCCCCGCCCGACTTTCTGCCTATCCTTGCTGGTTATTTATTTATTTATACGGGTTACAAAGACCATATGGCGAGATTTAGCAGCAACAGACCAGAGCCTCTCCTGGGAATCGAACACACGACCCCCAAACTCATAGGCGAGCACGCTACCAACTCACCTATTGGGGCGCTCATTATTAAATAAATAAATATTGTTATTTATTGATTTTTATAAAGGGTGATCTAAGTAGAGATACTTTTTTCAATAGCCTTTTTTTGACAGATCACGTGTGAGTCGTGTCATGCTGTCATGTTATTTTTGTTAAGTATTGTTTGGCATTTCATCATGGAAAGACTTACGTTTACAAATTATTCGGTTTTATTATCAAAATAATCGTTCGCCAATTGCGCTAAGTCCATTTTTTTAAATCCAACAAAAAAAAACACTTTCCAGTCTGCTCACGACCTTCGGTGAGCAGATAATTTCACGTTTTGGGCCGGTCGATTGGCCACCAAGATCGTCTGGTATCACACCGTTAGACTTTGGGGATATGTAAAGTCTAAAGTTTATGCGAACAAACCCTCTTCGATTCAGGCTTTGGTGCAAAACATCACACGTGTCATTCGCCAGTTACCAGTCGAAATGCTCGAACGAGTCATCGAAAATTGGACTCAACGGATGGATCATCTGAGACGTAGCCGCGGCAACATTTGATAGACATAATCTTCAAAAAATAAATGCCAAATAATGTTATTTCATATGATAATAAACATTCCCCATTCAATTTGAATTTTCTGTGTTTTTTTCTTTAAAAAAGTAGGGAACCTCGAAATGAATGGACTTCGTCTTTGAACTAAAAAATCTTCTAAGCGAATCTTTTGAATAAACTTAAGACAAATGGATAGTACTTAAAGGTGGGTCCAATATTTGAAACATTTGGTGAGGTATAAAAATATTGTTAATTATATGAAATTTAAACTGTAGATTTTTTAATTTGTGACCGGATAACTCCGTCCTGGAAAGGATTTAAGGATTGAAATTCAAACAAGAAAATATTCAAGCTTGAAAATATATCTGTTGAGGGTGGGGATTCATTGGTTTAATATAACTATTAACCAGTAAGGAAAGGCAGAAAGTCGGGCGGGGCCGACTATATAATACCCTACACCTCCCTAACAATGCGATAAGGGTGATTGCGATAATAATTTGGAATAATTGGTTAATGGGTAAGAACATATATATGTGGACATACCTAATTCTGAACCGATAATCGCTAAATTAAGCAATATTCGTTCCTAAATTGAGAAACATCTTTCTGGGGACTTTTGTAATGATCGGAAGTAAAGTACAACTTCTATAGCGCTTTGTAACCAAATCAGGAGGAACATATATATGGAGGTTATATATACATCTGAATGGATTTTCCCTGAATACTCATTCATGTAAAATAGAAACCTCTTTCTGTCGAATTTCGTACTGATCGAATATAAAATACAGTCTTTACAGCGCTTAGATGTCAAATCGAGGGTAACATATATATGGGGCTATATCTAAATCTGAACCGATTTTCTCCGAATTTGGCAGTATTCCTTCATGTAATAAGAAACCTCTTTCTGCTGAATTTCGCTGTGATCGGAAGTAAAATACAGTTTCTACAGCGCTTGAATTTCAAATCGGGGGTAACATATATATGGCAGTTATATCTAAATCTGAACCGATTTTCTCCGAATTTGGCAGTATTCCTTCGAGTAATAAGAAACCTCTCTTTGCCGAATTTCATACTGATCGGATATAAAATAAAGTTTTTACAGCGCTTACATGTCAAATCGGGGCTAACATATATATGAGGGCTATATCTAAATCTGAACCGATTTTACCCAAATTCAATAGGGATCGTCCTTGGGCCAAAAAAAAGATATGTGTAAAGTTTCGTCGATATCGGACCATAATTGCGACCTGTACTTTGATTACAAGAATACATGCACAGACAGACGGACAGACAGACGGACAGACGGACATAGCTAAATCAACTCAGAAAGAGATTCTAAGTCGATCGGTATAATAAACGATGGGTCTATTTCTTCTCCTTTTGGGTGTTACAAACAAATGCACAAAGTTATAATACCCTGTACCACAGTGTGGTGTAGGGTATAAAAATGAAATGGTTACAAATGTAGTCAGAAACTTATATTTCTTTTGTCCAATAGTGTAGGGTGCTCGTATTGAGTGTGGGCAACCGAAAACAGAATTCTCCGGATTTTTGATGGCATGATATGCATGTTCTCCATATCAGTACTGGTATATCGATCTGTATGTCCGTCCATCTATTTTTGTCTGTCGATATTTTGCTCTGTTATACTCTTGCAAACATTCGTACATACAGACATATGTACAGGTAGTTCGTCGTTCGTGGCGAGCATCGATCGATCAGAGTGGTCCTGAAGTTTGGCGAATTAATTATGCACACCTTCTGAGCTTTGTTTTGCTTTAAAGAAGGTCTTCACCTTTGGACTACTGTCTTAATTGTTGATACGTCGTTTCGGTGGGGTACGGACATTTCATGAACATCAAATGGCTTTATTTAAATCTCACACGGATGGAGAACACCCAGTGTTGCTGCCGCTTCTTTGTTTGGTCTTGGAGTTGGAGCCCTGCGTCGGGGTGTGTGTGGAGTCGCGCCGAGTGGAGTGCAGTAAAGTGGCCTGGAGTGCGGTTGCATGTCATTTCCTGTCGTGATGTTTTGAGTTGCGAATATAATTTGAATTGGCGCCTTGTTTTGGTTTTTTACTGGAAATCTGGAAGGGCGAAAAAAATAAAGAGCATATCTTGAAAAGTTTACTTAATTGGCCCACCCAATACTGGCATCAATAAGGCATCTTTTTTTTTTGGTTTGTCCACATTCTCACTACATATTCGAGTATATGTATATTGATATATTTCTTAAACCATTTGAACAACAACAGAAACAGGCACAAGTTCGTTCCGCATCTCCGCTCCGCTGGATGATCACAGCATGCATTTCGCTTTGGTTCAGGTCTTCATTGAGCCCAAGAAAAATAAGGCAAAAAACCCCACAAAAAATATAAATAAAGTTTAAAGTTCATAACACTTAACAATGTCTTCAACACTACCCCGGCTCCAGTATGAGTACTCGTACCATCGCCATCAGTAGATTTTGATATGGCATTATTTGAGTTTGTTGTTTTTGTATATCCTTGCATTCATCCATTCACTCATCCATCCTTACATACATATTACTTTTCGCTTTAATCAAATCAGCAACTTTTAATCAGTCAAAATACCAAATAAAAAAACTTAATACCAAAAAAAAACAGCTGACAGCCGTTTGGCACACACGCCAAAAATGAAGTTAAGTTAAACAATACTGTTCCCTCCATCCGTCCACGGGAGGACACAGTATGTCGCCGCCAACCTTCTGACATTGGCACAGTTGTTGGTAGTGAAATGTGTGGTGTTGTTCTTGTTGCTATAGCTGTTCTGTCTCGTTAGGATAAAGAAGTTCCTTTTTTCTGAGATCTCTTCTACTGCATTGCCACCTACAGTTTTCGTCGGTAACAGTGAATTGGTGTACCACATATACCAGTTTGGATAGTCCTTTTGGGAGCAGCATTTGATTGGTCATCTTTTATGGTACAAATTAAACTTGAATATTTGCCCAAAAATTCGCTAAAAGATAAAATACTAAATTTAAGCGATATATAATTTTTATTTCTGAATACTAATCGGCATCTTTAAATATTTATCATAGATAAGAAAATTACATATTTCGTATAATACATAATCTTCGGTAACGGGCAAAATATTTTCGATTTCTCTCAATTAAGACTATAACGAATTTCGTAAAAAATCCTACCCAGTAAAATCATGGTAGATACATGCCATTACCATTTACATTATTTAGTAATGACAAGATATTGCCTGCATTATGTTCGCCCCAAAATTTGGTAATAACATAGGTTAGGTTCAGGCACAAGTAGAATATGTAGTCCACAGGGTTGCAAGGAAAAAATAAAGGTTTAAGCAACCTTTACTCACCAAAGAAATGTCAAATTAGGCTAACCTTTCGCCTTGAAGGAGAAGGTATTCTATTCAGCACCGATGCTCCTGCAACAGTTATTCCTCAATGCTTTAAGTCTCTCTGGTTGCTGTCCATGTAGGACCATATCGTACACAGTTCCCGACTATGTAGTAATCATCTGTGGTTGGTGCCACAGGGGCACTCTCTCAACCCAAGACTTGGCGGATGCTAACATCAGCCAGGTTAACTAATTCACCGAAGGTTCTTAACAACTGGAAGGAGAAGGTGTTCTATCGGTTCCTTCTCCGAGAAAGAGTGAGACCTCGAGACTTTAAGTCTCCAATAATACAGTGATATGTCGTGACATACACGATAAGTGAGATGTCCTGGCACGATAAAGACGGGAGAGAGTTTCGAGTTTAGGCAGGGCCATATCTGTTTGGAATGTACACAGTTCTGCACTAGTGACCATCTGAGTTTGTTGTCACAACGGCACTCTTTCTCCATCTTGAAGAGCTTGCATTTTGCTAAAGTCATGTCCAGATGTTTCAGTTCCCATGATGTATGTAAGGAAGTTACTAGTTTTGCAAGCTTATCTTCCTTGTAATGACCCTATTGTACTGCTCAGCCATCTCGGCTAAAGATCTGCGGCTATCGGGAAATATATGTTATCCAACCTTTGTCTGAACGTTCTATCTCAGTCGTTCTATTATTTTCCTATAACAATTTTTTACTGGTAATTATTCCCTAAGGACTTTCAAGTCGACCCGAGGTGACTTCCAGACCATTGCTACACCCAGGAAAATAATTGGTTGGAATCCGATTGTAACAATAAAAAAATAGTACTAGCAACAAAAAGTATATTGCCTACACCGTCTGTCGGTTGTATTTATATATAATTAGTTGAAACAACAATAATAACATGGATACGATCAAATGAAAATGGTTGCAACTAAATCGATGGTTGCATCAATCGAATTAAGCTTGTTTTTTTCATTGACACTCGGTTAGTTGTGGTAACCAATTTTTAATTTTTATTATACTACCATATGATCGATGTTTGGTTGTGTCAACCAATGTTTTATTCTTGACAACAGAAATTGTATCAATACACCAAAGATTATTATTGCAACGGATAGTTGGTTACTACAACAGAAAAAATATTAATAAATAATCGTTTATTGGCTATCCCAATCATTTCCCAAATTTAGAATAAAGCAAATTACATGTATTTTGGGAAATACAACCGAAAGATTGGTTGCTGTTCTTTTGCTGATACATGACAAACAAAAAATAAAATTATTCGACATAAAAAATTTTCAACATTTTGTTCAAGAACGGTATAGGTAATCAAAAATAATCTCGTGTGGATAATAATGTGTGGAGTGCAGAATATGTTGTGCAAAATGTTTTACATAAATAAACCAGTAAGGAAAAGCAGAAAGGGTCATTGCGATAATAATGTGGAATAATTGGTAAATGGGTAGAAACATATTATCTAATTCTAAACCAATAATCGCAAAATTAAGCAATACATTTCTTAAATTGAGAAACATCTTTCTGGAAAATTTTAATGATCGGAAGTAAAGTACAACTTCTATAGCGCTATGATACCAAATCAGGAGGAACATATATATGGAGGTCATATATAAATCTTAACCCATTTTCCCCGAATACACATTCATGTAAAAATACCACTTTCTGTCGAATTTCGCTTACATGTCAAATCGGGGTAACATATATATGGGGGCTTTATCTAAATCTGAACCGATTTTCTCGAATTTGGCAGTATTCCTTCATGTGGAAAGAAACCTCTTTTTGCCGAATTTCGCACTGATCGGATATAAAATAACATTTTTACAGCGCTTACATGTCAAATTGGTGGTAACGTATATATGGGGCTATATCTAAATCTGAACCGGTTTTTTCCAAATTTAAAAGTATTCATTCAAATAATAGGAAACCTCTTTCTGTCGAATTTCATACTGATCGGATAAAAAATACAGTTTTTACAGCGCTTACATGTCAAATCGGGGGTAACGTATATATGGGGGCTATATCTAAAACTTAACCGATTTCTTCCAAATTTTACAGTGTTCATTCATATAATAAGAAACCTCTTTTTGCCGAATTTCATACTGATCGGATATAAAATAAAGTTTTTACAGCGCTTACATGTCAAATCGGGGCTAACATATATATGGGGGCTATATCTAAATCTGAAGCGATTTTAACCAAATTCAATAGGGATCGTCCTTGGGCCAAAAAAGGATATGTGTAAAGTTTCGTCGAGATCGGACCATAATTGCGAACTGTACTTTGATTACAAGAATACATGCACAGACAGACGGACAGACGGACATAGCTAAATCAACCCAGAAAGTAATTCTAAGTCGATCGGTATAATAAATGAAGGGTCTATTTCTTCTCCTTTTGGGTGTACCACAGTGTGGTGTAGGATATAGAAATAAAAGCAACAATCATGAAATTGAAAGCACAGGGTTAAGCGATATTTGCAAAAAATGTTTTCTGTTTTTTTTTTTCGTGTACTAAAATATGTGTCAAATATTTCCACATTTCATAATAGTATTGATTTTTTAATATGGGATTTTTAATTTTTTTATGAATTGTTTGATTTTTTGTTCAATAAATAAAATAAAAATTAATGAAAACTTTTTTTTTATTAATTGTCGGTAGTATATGACTGACAAATTGTCAGAACAATCAGTTTTTTAAAACAGTTGGTTGTGGCAACATACAACAGATAATTTTAGCCACAATTTCCGTAGTTGGCGCAACCAAATATGATTGTTGTCAACATGGAAGCAGAAGTATACCACAACCAAAATGTTGGTTGTCCTGATGGAATCGCATGATAGTAGACAGAACTACCAAAATTCGGTTGGCAAATAATTCGGTTGAGGCAACCAAACTGTATTCTATGTGTAGAAAAAAGTTGTTTTTGTATCCAAGAGAAACACTACCGAATGTGTTGATTGGTTTATGTAGGCGTCTCCGGCCCAATTAGCTATTCGTTACTACTTTAAGATATAGTTATTTTTTGATCAAATTACCACTTACCACTTTTTAAATCAACAATATACTTCTAAAAAAGTCTACCACATATTTTGCCATCTTTCTGCAGGTTAATAGAACGGAGACCTTTACACCACTTTTGAAAAATACATGACTTCTGTATTATGACTTGGATTTTACCCAGCTTATTCTTTTCGCTAATACACACCTATACTACATAAATCGAAATGCTTTTATTTTGTCTCAAAACGTTGCTGAACGCAAAATTGATTATCGATTCCACCACACCTTGTGAGGCAAATTGTAAATTTCTAACACGCTTGAGTTAAAACGCAAACTAAATTTGCATACATTTCCGTTTAAAATTTAGCAGAACACGAAGAGCCAAAAGAGTCGAACAGAAACCGACAAAAAAAGAGAAAAGGGGCTTAACCCCGATGTCAATCGTAAGCACGAGACCATTAATGTTAGCTACCGTTTTAGGCCATAAACAATCAAATTGTTTAACGAGTCAAGATCACCGAAGTCCACAACCACAGCCACATCCAGGGCCACAACACTATCGCCATCCATCCGCACTCATATTCTGCGCGACTACTCTCAGAGAAAAAATTCATGACATAAATCACCTTAAATATCGCCATAAAAATCGCCAAGTTCCTGAAAATAAGTGACCACACACACTTTCCGGGATTTCTCATGAATTGCACATACATACAAACAATAAATATGAAAGGAAAACGCTCCAAAATCTCTTTGAATGCAATCTAAATGATGGCGCATAGCTGTCTGTCTATACTCGACGACGGTGGCGGCGACCTCGAAGAAATGGCCAACCAAAAAAGATTTCAGGAACGGGGCAAACAACAACTAAAAACTCCTGCCACCAGATACATTAAAGCTGATAATAAACTTGTTAAAATGTGTTCAAATGTGGCGGCATAACATCAACTAAACAATAAAACTGTTGACGCAGGATTTTGACGCTGTTGATCAAAATGATTAAAATGCATTTTATTACACACATACACACGCGTCTCGTCGTCTCGTACCGTACATAGCCAATGTTGGTCAGAACAAACAAAAAAAACCTTTCATAATCCAAAAGCCATGAACATTGAGCGTCGCATAAAAACCATAACAATTTTAAGTCTGGCTTAGATCATACAGTATGACACGGTAAAAAGGGAGCCGATTCGTATGAGAGAATTTGTGAAAAATACATATTTCAAAACAATAATATTATTGTTTCCGCTTCCCGTTTGGGATTTTATATGTATCTTCATAAAATAAAAGAAAACCTATATAGATGACGTAGTGTAATAAAATCGGAATTGAAGTTAAATTAATATCATTCGAAAGCATTGCACGATATATTAAATTTTCTACCAAGATAGGCCCTACAATGAGGACTGTAAAGCGAAAAGGGTAAATTTGTTTACAAGATATTGTTGTTCCACACATTTAAATTTCTTAGAAACCTCTAATATTGTCATAAGTCTTTAAATATGCGCCATTAAACGAAAAGGAAGAACTTTTTAGATCACATACTTTTTGGTCAAAATTTGGATTTTCAAGCAAAACTTAAAATGGCTACAACTTGTCTTAAAATAAGCTACTTCGAATGAAAGGTACGACATTTTAGTAAATATTTTAAATTAAAAAAAACTTAAATTGGTTTTATTTCCTCAAATACGGTACCGAAAAATTCCAATTTTCAATAGAGACATGTATGTATTTAAATGTGGAGCGAATAGAAAAATTTTGCAACAATATGTTTTTGTCAAATCCTAGAGAGCAACACACAGAATACAGTTTGGTTGCCTCAACCGAATTATTGGCCAACCGAATTTTTGTAGTTCTGTCTACTATCATGCGATTTCATCAGGACAACCTTTATTTTTGTTGTGGTATACTTTTGCTTCCATGTTGACAACAATCAAATTTCTTTGCGCCAACTACGAAAATGGCGGCTTAAATTATCTGTTGTAGTTGCCACAACCAACTGTTTTAAACAATTTGCTGTTCTGAAAATTTGTCAGTTTTCATTAATTTTTATTTTATTTATTGAACAAAACACAAAACAATTCATAACAAAATTAAAAATCCCATATTACAAATTAATCACTATTATGAGATGTGGAAATATTTAACACACATTTTAGTACACGAAAAAAAACACAAAACTTTTATGCAAAATACCTGTACTTTCAATTTCATGATTGTTGTTTTTATTGTTTATTTATGTAAAACATTTTGCACAACATATTCTGCATTTCACACATTATTATCCACACGAGATTATTTTTGACTACATATACCGTTCTTGAACAAAATGTTGAAGATTTTTTTGTATTTGGTTGTATTTCCCAAATTACATTTAATTATTCTAAATTTGGGAAATGATTGGGATAACCAATAAACGATTATTTATTAATATTTTTCTGTTGTAGTAACCAATTATTCGTTGCAATAATAATCTTTGGTCTATTGATACAATTTCTGTTATCAAGAATAAAAAATTGGTTGTCACAACCAAAAATCGTTCATATGGTACTATAATGAAAATTTAAAATTGGTTACCACAACTAACCGAGTGTCAATGACAAAAACAATCTTAATTCGATTGATACAACCATCGATTTAGTTGCAAGCATTTTAATTTGGTCGTATCCATTTTATTATTGTTGTTTCAACTAATTATATATAAATACAACCGACAGACGGTGTAGGCAATATGTTTTTGTTGCTAGTACTATTTTTTTATTGTTACAATGGAATTTCAACCAATTATTTTCCTAGTTGAAGGACAAAAGATTTTCAAGACTTTGCTTGATTTTTTCGAATTTCAGTTTTAATATTTCCTTGGTTTCGAATTAAACCTCCCAGTTATGATTTCAAATGCAACATTGACTTATGTTTTAAATAATCATTTAAAATTTCTGAGTATTCCAAGCCATCATTAGTTGTCAGTCCTTCAAGTAATTTATTTTGATCCAAGATTATACAATTTCCATTACACTTTATGTGCCCAAAAATGTATCCTCGATGAAAACAACGTACTCTGTATAATTTGACCTGCTAATTCGAATGAATATCTCGCCTTTTCGAGATATTTAGCCGCAAAGTTTGTTGGGTAAACAAAGAGGTTAGTAAATTCAAACACAATTTAGGATAGAAAACTTCGGAATATACGAGGTATGTTCAAAAAATATCGGGAATTTTTAATTTCCGCGGGGTACGCGTATTTGATTTTTAATATTTTTGTAGCGTTATGTTGGTACTCATGTCCCTTACTTATGCTGACAAGGTCGGCCATTTTGAATGTTTAGTTAATTTATGACAGCTGTTGTGCTTGGATGTGTTTTAACTTGTCTTCGATTTTTATCTGTTTCAGAAAATGGATCAAAGAATCTGCATCAAATTTTGTGTGAAAAACAAAATAAAGTGCGCTGACGCATTCCGAATGTTGACTGTGTCATATGATGAAGCTATCTTGAACCAAAACAACGTTTATCGGTGGTACAAAATGTTCTTAGAGGGCCGAGAAGATGCGAAGGACGAACAGCGTGCCGGACGCCCGAGCTGACAGTGGGCGTGGTGCATTATGAGTTCTTGCCACAGGGTAGTACGGTCAATAAAGAATATTACCTGCAAGTTATGCGCAAATTTCGCGAAGCAATCCGCCAAAAAAGCCCGGATTTGTGGAAGAACAAAAATTGGCTTTTGCACCATGATAACGCCAAAAACAACACAGTAATGGTGCTGCAGCCACCGTATTCCCCCGACCTAGCCTCCTGTGACTATTTTTTGTTCCCAAAACTGAAAAGGCCCATGAAGGGACGACGCTAGGCCACGATTGAGGAGATAAAGACGGCATCGGAGGAGGAGCTGAACAAGATCACAAAAAATGATTATTTGAAGTGCTTCGAGGATTGGAAAAAACTTTTGGCAGAAGTGTATTATATCCGAGGGGAATTACTTTGAAGGGAACAAAATAGATATTCATGAAAAAATAAATACATTTTGAAAAAAAAAAAAATCGCAAATTTTTTTGAACATACTACGTATCTATACTACGAATCCTTTCTGTCAAAGAATGAAAGAAATTCCGTCTAAAAATCTGCCACCAAAAATAAATTTATATCAAAAGTCGTAGAACTTGATGGATTTTTTGGGTGATTTATTCGACATAACAAAAAGATTCCTTGTAAAAAATCACTTTAGGTCGCCAAAATAGCAATTAAAATGGCAATAAGTCCAAAAATAAGTGAACTTAGACGAAGAGATCAAAATATTCTGATCACAGTCAATTCTTCAGCGATCTTAGGCGAAAAGGTCAAAATAGTCTGACAACTTATTTTTTGGTTCACATCGTGACTTTTTGTGATCGCTTCATTAGTTTCCCTAGAACAATTAAATTAAATTTGATAAAAATTAAAATTTTGATTTTGAAAATAAGCTTCTTTGATTATTCTTTAATAAAAATTTTGAATATTTAAACTTTTAAGTTTATGGCCTGCAATTAGGAATTCCTTAACAGATCTTTCAAAGCGTCATTTAACCTCTCTAGAGAGAGAAGATATTTTTTACTCTCCTATTTTTATTCCCTCACCATAGGGGGAGGGTATATATTAGGCCGGGTCGATTTGTGGGGAGGCAAAAAAAGTCGCCATGGCTCAGTGAAAATTGTATTCTAGGGATCAAAATAAGAAACTTTGCCGAAGGAACCATAACTCTAAAACGAATTCTGATGTCCCGGAATTTGGGTCGAACTTTTGGGTAGGGGCAAATTTTGAAAAATCCCACTTTGACCCATTTAGAGTGCTCCAATCGAGTCCAAATGTATGACCGACCCCCCCTAACTTTGGAGGCCCGACCCACCCATGCCAGTGGCACACCCCCTGGAACCCCCTGGGGGTTCCATACATTTGGACTCGATTGGAGCACTCTAAATGGGTCAAAGTGGGATTTTTTTCCCGGACATCAGAAATCGTTTTAGAGGTATGGTTCCTTCGGCAAAGTTTCTTATTTTGATCCCTAGAATACGATTTTCACTGAGCAATGGGCGATTTATAAATCGACCCGCCCTAGTATATATCATTTGCTACGAGCCAAAAGTGTAACACATCGAAGGAGTGACGTAAGGCCCTAAGTATGTTCGGCGGAAATCCGTTTTGGGTCATTTTAAGTTATTTGAGCAATGTCCGTCCGTCTGTCTGTCTGTCTGCTGGCTGGTGCGACTCTCGAAAGGAGTAACCAATTGACTTAAAATATGGTATGCGGTAATATTTTGCTCTATCTCCGGCTAAGTTCGAAGATGGGCCATATTGGTCCACTCCTTCTAGTATCTCCCCCACATAGGGTTAACTTTTAGTGAAATATTGATTCTTTAATACCTTCTATACTACGTACTCGAATCTTTTGAAATTTCACACATAGTATTAGTTTGATAGTCTCTAACTCGCCAAGAAAAATGGGCGAAGTGGCCATTCCCTTTTTGGTACCTCCCAAACGAATGGACAATTTTGCACCAAAAGTTAACTGCTTATATCTTTAATATCAGTTCATACAAATACTTGAAATTTTGTACAGTGTAATACTTGTATAGTACCTAGCGTTCAGAGAAAAATGGGCCTTATTGGCACGCCCCTTTTGGTACCTCGCACACATATGGACCATTTTGTACCAAAAGTTACCAGCTTATAAGTTTAATACCAGTTCATACAAATACTTGAAATTTTGTACAGTGTAATACTCTTATAGTACCTAGCGTCTAGAGAAAAGTGCCCGTTATTGGCACGCCGCTTTTGGTACCTTCCACACAAATGGACTATTTTACACCAAAAATTAACAGATTTTAACTTCAATACCAGTGAATACAAATACTTGAAATTGTATACGGTGTAATGCTTTTATAGTATCTAGAGTTCAGAGAAAATTGACCGTTATTAGCACGTCCCTTTTGGTACATCCCACTCAAATGGAGCATTTTGTACCAAAAGTAAACAGCTTTTAACTTTAGTACCTGTACATACTTTAAAGTTAATAAATGCAATTTAAATTAATAATAATAAATTAAAACAACAAAATAAATAAATATACGAATATTTTTTTGGACTCAAGGTGGGGGGATTCATAAGTCGGTTTACCCGACTGAACTTTCTTACTTGTTTAGTTATAATTTAAAATTTCCTTAGCAAAAAAATTTAAAGAGTTATGACCATAACTCCTTAAACAAGTGATCTAAAGGACAACATTTTGTGATCACTGTTTTTTTGGTCAAAATTTTGAATTTCCTTAGAAGAACTTAAAATGGCATGGCAAGAGGGATGTCGTTGTTCGTATGAGAGGATTTAAAGCAGAAACTTATTTAAAAACTTGAATACGAGTATTAAAACACTTCAGTATTTGATAAAAATAATTGATAGTTCAGAACACATCCTTGCCAACTTTTTCTTATAAGTGGCATTGACGCTGTTAAATGTCAGGGAGATGTTGCATACATTTCAGAACATTTTTTTCAAGGTTTTATGAACAGGTGTGGACATACTTGAGTCGCCCGGTTATATGCAAACAATTTATTTTTTTATCATTTTCGTTTATTCTGTCACGCCAAACTAAAATTCACATATTTATTTTCCATCCTTTCCGGCATACCATTTCACTCTATAGACAAACCTTGGTACGATTTTGCATTTTTCGTCGGAGTCAAGGTAAGTAACAACATAAAGACAACAAAAACTACACTTTTTTCTTTCGTATTTTAAATCAGCATGAAAATTTCACAGTAATAAAGTTATCGTTTGGTTGGTTTTCTTTTGAATTTGCTCGAGTAAAAAGTGCAAAAAATACACAGAATGATCTTTTTGTGGCTCTTTTTTCTGGTTTTGAAGGAAGAAACAAAACAAAAGGCCGTATTTGCAGATTGTGATAAAGTTAGAATTTCTTAGTTTATGGTTTGTTTGTTCCTGTAATTCGGTTTGTATATTTTTTTCCACATTTCTTAAGAATAAAATGTCTTTTGTGAGAATGAAAAAAAAAGTTGGAGAAGAATTCGCATACAGTTTGGCGGGGAAAACAGATTCGAGTGATTTGGATTGTAATCGAAATAGTTATCCACACTTCATTTGGTTGTGAAATGATTTGTGGCTTTTGTTGATTGTGGGAATTCTTCACTTTAATTCATTCATTGAGGAACGATTTTCCGAGAACGAAATTGTCTGAGATGAATGAGTCATCAAAATGAAATGTATATTAAAGTTAGTAGATTACTCTATGTAACAGAAATGAAATATGTGTGCATTACGTCTTCCTAAACATTATTGAAAATGTAAGAAATCTAAAATGTTGGGTTAGAATTTTGACTACTGTCTTAAGAAAATTATTAAAAAGTTTTCAAATCTTTTCTAGGTGCTTGTTGAAGTGTTCCATATGATTATAATCTGTATCGTACTGTTGTATTTTCCAACAAGACGTGTTATTTTGAATCACCCGGTATTTCGGTAGCTGTCACTTTTGAAGCTTTTATTCTTTGACATTTGACAAGTAGAAACTGCGCCATTACTAAACCAGTAAGGAAAGGCAGAAAGTCTGGCGGGGCCGACTATATAATACCCTACACCTACCTACCAATGCGAAAATGGGCATTGCGATAAGAATTTGGCAGTGTTCATACATGTAATAACCAAACTCTCTCTGCCGATTTTCGTACTAATCGGATATAAAACACTGTTTCTACAGCGCTTACATGTCAAATCGGGTGAAACATATATATGGGGGCTATATCTAAATCTGAACCGATTTTCCCCGAATTTGGCAGTGTTCATACATGTCTGTTCAATTTCGTACGGATCGGATATAAAACACGATTTCTACAGCGCTTAAATGTTAAATCGGGTGAAACATATATATGGTGGCTATATCTAAATCTGAACCGATTTTCCCCGAATTTGCCAGTGTTTATTCATGTAATAAGATAACTCTCTCTGCCAAATTTCGTACTGTTCTGATTTAAAATACAGTTTCTACAGCGCGAATTTGGTAGTGTTCATTCACGTAATAATAAAACTCTCTCTGCCGAATTTCATAAAGATCGGATGTAAAATGTGGTTTCTACGGCGCTTGCATGTCAAATCGGGTGAAACATATATATGGGGACTATATCCAAATCTGAACCGATTTTAATCAATTTCAATAGGGATCGTCCTTGGGCCAAAAAAGAGCACTATGCTAAATTTCATCACAATCGGACCATAAATACGACCTGCACTTTGATTACAAGAATACATGGACAGACGGACAGACAGACAGACGGACAGACGGACAGACAGACGGACAGACAGACGGACAGACAGACGGACATGGCTAAATCGACTCAGAAAGTGATTCTGAGTCGATCCTTTAGGTGTTACAAACAAATGCACAAAGTCATAATACCCTGTACCACAGTGTGGTGTAGGGTATTAAAAGGAACGATACACGATTCAACAACGTATTGAAATTATTACAATTCACTACAAAAATGGTGAAAATCTTGCAGTCACAGTTCGCAAAACTAAAGCATTTTTGTGTCGTCGTGAAGCACCTTGTGAAGCACCAATAAAGAAATTGGTGGAAAAATTCGAGCTGTTGGGACAAAACCCGTGTACGTCGCTCAACTGAGAATATTGCTGCTGTAGCCTAAAGTGTTGAAGAAAACCCAGGTTTGTCCATTCCTCGTCGTTCTTTGGAATTGGACATTCTACAAACGTCATTACACCGTATCTTGCATAAAGACTTGGGTCTTAAGGCTTATAAAGTTCAGTTAAGACAAGAACTCAAGCCGGCCGATCATCAACAACGTCGTGTCTGTGCTGATTGCGTCCTTGAAATGCATGAAATTGATCCGGAATTCCATCGAAAAATCATCTTGACTGATGAGGCCCATTTCCACCTCGGTGGCTACGTCAACAAGCAAAATTGTCGCATCTGGGGCTTGGAAAACCCAAGAGTTATTGTTGAGAAGCCTCTCCATTGTCGCATCTGGGGCTCGGAAAACCCAAAAGTTATTGTTGAGAAGCCTCTCCATCCTCAACGTGTGACTGTTTGGTGCGGTTTATGGTCCGGCGGGATCATTGGACCTTTCTTTTTCGAAAATGAGGTTGGATCAACAGCTACGGTGAATGGATTGCGCTATCAAGAGATGATTAATGAATTTTTATGGTCGGAGTTGGATGGTATTGATCTGGACAACGTTTACTTTCAACAAGACGGTGCTACGTGCCACACAAGCAACGAAACCATTGCTCTGCTACGGGAAAAGTTTCCGGACCGTGTTATCTCTCGAAGATGTGATCACAATTGGCCACCGAGATCTTGTGATTAAACACCTTGCGACTTCTTCATTTGGGGCCACGTGAAAGATAAGGTCTACGCCAACAGCCAAGCGTCGATTCTAGACCTCAAAGATAGAATTCATGAGGCTATCGAGGACATAGGGCAGCCACTTTGCGATTTGGTTATGGCAAATTTCATGAAAAGGATATGGTTCTGTAAGCGTGGTCGTCGTGGCCATTTGGCTGATGTTGTTTTTCATTATTAACGGCATACCTTCCTCTTTATTATGAAATAAACATCCGATCATTTATCTCAAAAAATGGAATTTTTCTTTGAATACCAAAATAACACCTCTTGTTGGAAAACCCTTTATATAATGTTATGGCTTTGACCATTCGTTTTTAACACTCAAAAGAAAATAATATAAACACAACATTTCTTATTCCAATCGACGCAGAATCCTTTTCTGCCATTTTGTCTGTTTGTATTAAACCCTTGTGTGATCATGGTCCTGAAGGATGCCTATTGAAAATGAAAAATTGGTAGTTGGTAGTAGTTCCATGTTTTGGTATAGCCCCCATATAAAAGTCCCTTCTAATTTCACTTCATGGAGATCTAGAAACCACATTGTATGTTGAAGTTGAAGAACTATATATTTTAAATGTATTTAATATTATTTTAATTTATATGGAACGTTTTTGAAATCAGTAATTTGGTACCTAACACTGATCTGATCAAATATGGAGTAATTGGCATCAGCATTAGGCTTATTAAGCATAAATGCTCCAATCAATGTTGTTGAATATGGATGCGATAAATGTATACACGCAAAGAAAAAATTCGTTTCTGCGAAACGAAATATTAGACAACTATAATTCTCGTTTGCCGGAACTGAAATTTCGTTTGTTGTGACAGAAACATATTCTGACCAAAACAAACTTCAGTCGTCGTAAACGAGAATTCTAGTTGTCTAATATTTCGTTTCGCAGAAACGAATTTTTTCTTTGCGTGTAGCCGTAACCTTAGTATGGTTATGGTTATATACTCCTTGGAAGAGATCCAGTTGGGTTTTAATTGGTATTTGGTTATTACTACTACTTAGTAAATACCGTAAATTGTAACCCAACTGGATCTCTTCCAAGGAGTATATAACCATAACCATACTAGTGGGTTATCAACTTTTTTGTAAACGAATAGTTGTGTTATCTATTCATTAGAAGATCAGTTGAGTTATCTACACCTTAGTTGACGACAAATTGGGTTATCTACTCCTATGTAGAGAGCCAGTTGGGACCAGTTCAATAAGTCAAATCTGATGGGACCTTTATATGGGGACGATACCATATCATGGACCTACGATGGGACTTCATGGCGAAAATTATTTTAGATACAACTCGCATGAGCATATTACAAAATTCATTACAATATGTTGAGTTCACGTCTTGGAAAAACTTCTAGAAAACTCGTAGGGTATATATAATTTGCTACGGACCAAAAGTGTAACACATTGACGGAGTGACCTAAGACCCTAAGTATGTTCAGCGGATATCCGTTTTGGGTCATTTTAAGTCGAATGAGCAATGTCCGTCCGTCTGTCTGCTGGCATATAAAGGGTCCGCCAAATAACTTTTTTTTTTTTGAAAATGCTATAAAAAAAAACTACTGAAAACGCATTGGATGGTCAGTTGGCTTCAACTCCTGAACCAATTAGACTCTGTATGGCGTCATACCAAGGTCTTTATGCAAAATTCGTCTCAATAATGTCTCCGAAATGTTCAATTGTTGAGAACGACGGTGAATTGATGTTGATGGCGCTTCACGCACACTTTCTGCCACAGCAGCAATATTCTCGGGTGTACGCACTGTTTTTGGCTTTTCACGCTTCCAAAATCCGTACGCAATTTTCGCACACATTCTGCAACATTACCATGATTTTCAAAGTAATGTAGCAATATTCGCAATATATGTACACATATTCGTTCAGCGGAAGGTTAAAACTAATTATCTGTCAAATCAGACATGAGCTAAGTGTTACCATTCACGAAATAAGCACTAGTTAAAAAAAAACGTTAGATGGCGGACCCTTTAGTATTAGTTTATTAGTCGCTATAACATCGAGAAAAATGTGCAAAGTGTCCACTCCCGTTTAGGTACCTCCCACACGAGTACACCAATTTGTACCAAAAGTTAACAGCTTATAACATTAATACCAGTTCAGAAAAACGCCTACAATTTTGTCCAGTATGATGCTTTTATAGCACCTACAGTCCGGTGAAAAATGGGCGTTATTACCACGCCCCTTTTGGTACACCCCACACAAAGGTACCATTTTACACCAAAAGTTAACAGCCTATGACATTTATACTATTGTATAAAAATACCTGAAATTTTGTACAGTGTAACGCTTTTGAAGTACCTATAGCCCTGTGAAAAATGGGCTTTATCATCACGAGCCATTTTGTAATATACCAAAATTTATAATTCGGCACAGTGCAATGTATTTATTTAAAGTGTCTACTGTTTAGCGAAAAATAGGTGTATTTGTTAAATCCCTTCTGTTATCTCCTACACAAATTGTCAGAATAATTTGTGTAATATTCCATATTAGATTACTCACAAAGCGAGGGTGTATACCTTATATCAACAAAAAAATGTGCAGGAATTTTTTTTTTTAATTTTCCAAAATTTTTTATTGAAATGGTTTATTAATCCACGAATGAACTTCTTTTAATAAATAAAGAAGATGAAAAAAACAAAAAACTCACATTCCTTGAAAAATATTTAAAAAAATCAAAAGTTCAACTTTGACCTTGAATTCCTCAATAACTACTAAACTGATTTTATTGAAATTGAAACTGGAGAAAAGCTTGAGGAGTAAAATTACTAAAATATCTCCCTCGGTTCAAAAGTTACAGAGTTTTGGCCGGTAAAAAACGATTTTGGACCACTGTGGGTCGGTTGTTTTGGGAGATATGCTTCCTGAAGTGTCTCTTTTATTTATTCTTTGGCGATGCCATCCATACCAAAATTGTGCCTGAATTTACTAACCCCTTTAGTCAGCAAACCAAAAAAAGTGAATATCGAAAATAGGTTATTCGATTTTTAAGAAAGAAAGAGTAATATTGAGGCATTTTCCATCCTATGTTTTATCCTGGAAAGTACACATTTCAAAAAAAGAAACTGCAATAACACTGTGCAACTGTGAAAAAATACACGGACTTGACAGTATAGGTTCGATTCTACTATCAAAGTGTAGTATAACCCTATACTCGGTTTGGCGAAATTGGTGACCAATTTTTTTTATGGTCCTCCAAAGTTTCTGAAAATCAGTGGGCCCCTCGAAAAAGGTGTCATCAGCTTTTGTACAACAACTAATTTAGACTTGATAATAAAATTTATAGTTTTTCGCAAAAAATGTTAAGAAAATTTGTTCAGCATATTCTTAGCTACATTATTGCCAAATATAGTTAAGCGGTATCACCAAGTATGAATTAGTTGTTGGACAAAGGCTTATTACACCTTTTCGAGGGGTCCACTGATTTTCAGAAACTTTGGAGGACCATAAAAAAAATTGGTCACCAATTTTGCCAAACCGAGTATAGGGTTATACTACCCTTTGATAGTAGAATCGAACCTGTACATACTGTCGAGTCCGTGTATTTTTCAAAAAGTGTTCATTTGTTGCATAGTGTATTTGGAAACATTTATTCCCCTTTTTTCTATAAAAAAAATATAGTTTTGAAAATCCGATTTAGCTTATCTGTTAAAGAGGGTACAATATTTGGGACCTTTTCACTGCAAAAAAGGATTTTTAGAAATATATTTGAATTCCATCACTGGGCGATGGTACCATGTTTGGACCCTTTTACACCAAAAAGTACGAATGTCGAAGATCCATTTTATTTTAATTTCTAGAAGCGTTTTTTTTTTACCCCGAAAATTAAAAATTTCGGAAATCCGTTTTTAATTTTAAAACGTGTTTGCCATAAGAAATACGAATTTCCAAAATCCATTGTTAGTTAAACTCTTCCACATTTGGATCTTTGTTTTTCCCCTTCAGCCCTAGAAAGTACGAACTTAAAAAATCCATTAATATTTACTCTCTAGGAGAGGATACTAAATTTAGACACATTTTGTCTTTCTTTATCCCAAAAATACGAACATCCATAACTTTATTATCCATGGAAGAGGGTTATACATTTTGACCATATTTTGTCCTCTACTGCGAATTTTGACGAGTCAATATTATTTGATGTTTTAAATATAGTACTGTATTTGGGACCATCTTACTGCAAAAAGTACTTAAGTTCTTAATTCATTATATAAGTAGTTCAATTTCTCTATGAGAGTATCCTATTTCGGTTTTTTTGTTCCCTTTTACTTCAAAAGTATAAATTTCTAAAAGGGCCACACTCCATATCTCATTGTCTCCATTTAAACTATTTGATCTAGACACCTTATGTTTGTGGTTTTCAGGAATAATCGATTAGGTATTAGGTAGGGGATTTTGTGTTATTAATTTCTGCATTTTCCGTGTTCTTTTCATTAATGCAAATTTTTCTTGAGAACCATGTACCATTGCTTAGTTTTTTTTTTGCAAAAAACAACATATGTTAAATGTTTATTAAAATAATTTGCAGTTCTAACGACATTAAAAACATATAAGGACTCATGTTGTTATTCATGCAAAAATTATTAAAATATTTTTTGAAATTTTTTCATTTAATAACGAGTTATAAGAACTTGTGCGCTGCTTGTTTATTTCATAGTTGGTACGAATGGTAACATTTATTTTCACTAAAAAAATTTGATGAGGTCTTATTTTGCATACACTTTCTGCGTCCGTAACAATATGTTTTTTTAATCCCTGTACCGAATTAGATCCTCCAGTTTTTTTAATTATATATTTAACTTATAAAGACATTATAAATATTTCAGTAAAGAAAACATTTTAAAAAATCTTTTACCGAAGCCGCAATCTTAAAAATAATTTGTTTTCGTTTTCCTGAAAATTTAGATTTTATGACTTAATCGATTATTCGTGAAAACCACAGATTTATGATTTTTTACCGTATTTTATCAACTTAATTTTTCAATTTGGGGTAATGTCTTCTCATCCTTAGCTTTCCCAAGAACTTCCTTTACAACAAATATTATTTAAGATCAAGCCAATCTTAGATCTGGCAGTAGTACTATTTTCGACCCTCATTAATGTACGAATTTTGTACAATCTGTTCTAAAGAGGGAAAAAAAAACCTCGGAACGTATACAATTTCACGCATTGGTAACACCTTTTTTGCTTTGTACTATTGGTACAAAGCAAAATTCTTATTAAAAATTACATCGGTTATAGCTTAATTATTTTTACTATATTTGTCAATTAAGTGTACGAATATTTAATGTTTGCTAAGTTCATGTATAGTGTTATTAATCCATCTTAAAAAGGGCTGCAAACGAGTGAATACATAAATTCGATGAGGTTTACATACAGATCTACTGTAAGACAGTATGGCCCAGAGTAAATCCAAATCGGGATTGACCAATGCACCGCCAGAATCGCCCTGAAATTGGAATGCCAAGAAATTAAAATTAATAACTAATTCCGTCGGTTATTGATTAACTATGTTGACTATATTTTTAAATTATATTTAATTTAAGGGTTTTCCAACAAGAGGTGTTATTTTGAATCACCCGGTATTTCGGTAGCTGTCACTTTTGAAGCTTTTCTTATTTGACAAGTAGAAACTACGTCATTACTAAAAATGGAACGATACACGATTCAACAACGCACTGAAATTATTAAAATTCGAAAAATCGAAAATCATCGAAAAATTATCTTGACTGATGAGGCCCATTTCCACCTCGGTGGCTACGTCAACAAGCAAAATTGTCGCATCTGGGGCTCGTAAAACCCAAGAGTTATTGTTGAGAAGCCTCTCCATTCTCAACGTGTGACTGTTTGGTGCGGTTTATGGTCCGGCGGGGTCATTTGACCTTACTTTTTCAAAAATGAGGTTGGATCAACAGTTACGGTGAATGGATTTCGCTATCGAGAGATGATTAATGATTAATGAGGTATTGATCTGGACAACGTTTACTTTCAACAAGACGGCGATACGTGCCACACAAGCAACGAAACCATTGCTCTGTTACGGGAAAAGTTTCCGGACCGTGTTATCTCTCGAAGAGGTGATCACAATTGGCCACCGAGATCTTGTGATTTAACACCTTGCGACTTCTTCCTTTGGGGCCACGTCTATGATAAGGTCTACGCCAACAGCACAGCGTCGATTCAAGACCTCAAAGATAGAATTCGTGAGGCTATCGAGGACATAGGGCAGCCACTTTGCGATTTGGTTATGGAAAATTTCATGAAAAGGATATGGTCCTGTAAGCGTGGTCGTGGTGGCCATTTGGCTGATGTTGTTTTTCATTATTAACGGCATACCTTCCTCTTTATTATGAAATAAACATTCAATCATTTATCCCAAAAAATGTCATTTTTCTTTGAATGCCAAAATAACACCTCTTGTTGGAAACCCATTTATAACTCACATCACAGGGTCCTGACGATTCATCAGCCACAGCGCACAATTCTGTCTCGGTAACATGAATAAATTTCCTCTGACGACATTTCCTGTTGTCTATCGTACGATGTGATATTAATTTCAATTTTGGGTCACTGTCATGATCTTCAATTTTGAATAGATTTCGACCGATTACATATCCTCTAAGATTATCCTTCAAATATTCTGTGGAATTGTAATTAATTTTACCGAGATTTTTGCCATCCAAAACTAAAGGAACCGTCAATTTCAATAAAGCTATATCATAGCCTTGTAAAGGATAAAAGTGTTCATGTTGCATTATCTTCACAACCTTGTAACGATTTAATGTAGATTCCTCATTCAAAATATCATCACCAACAACCACTGTGAAGTCATTGGGATTTTTGTTCTTGTGAAAACAGTGGGCCGCCGTTAAGATGATTTGTTCATGTATAATTGTGCCGAGACATTGATGTTTCTGTTGATTCCTTGAATTTCGAAGTTGTACTGATACTAGAAAGTTTATTGAGTGGACGACGTTATCTTCGTATTTGTAGGAGTCCAGAGCTTTTGTTTGACCGCACATTAAACTCAGTAATAATAATAACATTTTCGAAAAGATACATTATTTCGTATTTGTTTGCATTATTTGTGAGACTCCTTAAATTAAATTTAAATTGACTGACATTCGTTTTTGTTTATTCATACTCTTCATTTCGTTTTGTTCGAATAAATATGAAAGTGGTGTAAGTCCACTTTTAACAAAAATTTATCAATGTTTTCAAATTAGAATATTGCCTTAAGTTCTTCTTAAATCATCTTTTCGTTTAACAAAAGACTGCTTCATTTGATTGGTTTTAAACATTTCGAAATATATTTCACCCAAATAGTTAAAATTTTGTTTTTGTGACTAAAAGGTACACACAAAGTTTATTCAACCGGTTGCCATTTTTAGTAATATTGTTCCTGTCCACAACTAGGACAACTAATTAAATGTTTAAGATGTACATGTGTATATATGTATATATTATTTTAGAATCTCTAACCTGTCGTATCTGCTCCGTGTGTCAAAAGTTATTAGCGTTTTATAAACGCGAGTTGTCTGTGCAGATCCGTGTCTGCATATGAGGAAAAGTTTATTAACAAAACCCCATATCTTTGTTTGTCAATCTTCTCTGTGTGTGTGTGTGTGTGGAAAAGGCTTAACATATCAAAGGATATAAGCCAAGTAAACAGCAGAAACTGTCCTCATATCTCTCGCCTTCCGACTACGAGAGAAAGAGAAAAACGTCCGTTTAATATGTTTGCACAGGAGATTAGTTCACAACGCTTGTAACGTCAAGTCAAAGGCACAAAGGATGTTTGCTCAAAGCTTATGACGATGTATTGTCTTGGAAAGGATGTCACGTTCTGTTTATGTTTAAAAAAAACTACATAATGACAAAAAACACACCCAGACTCACACATAGCTATAAAAAAAGACGCTAATGTGAACAAATATTCTAATTAAATTAAAGTTGACGGGACATGGGGGGATTATAGTTAAATTAATATTGGCATTTTATGCTCGTTTGTCTTAATTTTAAATTTCATGTTATTTTATAGCCCTTTGGATTTTTATGCAATAGATTTGAAAAAAATATTAAAATTACTAGCAATAATGCCCAAAAAATAATTGACTAAGAAAAAATGTCATCCCGGAGCGAGTAAGTGTCAGGTACGAACGAATAGGAATTTGATTTTCACGAATTTTTTGTAATTGTCACTGGTGTTTTGTATTAACTTTGGTTAACAGTTGTTTTTGGAAGATTTTAGAGAAGTGAGGTTTCACAAAGAATTCTCATTCGCTTGTGTGTAGAAATCTACCTCAAAGAGCTCCGTATCTCCCATACAACTGCAGCAGAGCTGTTGATAATGAGTGTAACGGCTCAGAAAGCAAGATTCAGTATGTGTGCTGCCAATTTTAATACATATTTATATCGGAATCGTCAAATCTTTCTTTTTAATTTTTTAACTAATGACAATTTGTTATATTTTTGAAAATCCAATTTTTTTGGGAATTTGCTGTCCACAATTATTGGAATCCTGTACCTAACACCTAATCTCTTCTATTTCTACACCAAAATATACGAATCAGAAAATCCAAGAAATATACTGATTTCCAACGTAAAATATTAATTAATCTCCGGTAGAAGGTAATATATTTTAGTTCAAATCAAGTACCATATTTGGACCCCGCATATCCCTACAAATACGAATTTCTGAAGTTCATCTCAGAGAAAGTTTATTTGATCACTTTTCATACTGAAAATTTATTAAATCTTCATCTTAAGAAGATAATACTATTTATACCTGGGGCCTTTTTGTCTTTTGCCATTTTAGCTTCAAAATGTTAGAATTTCGAAAATGCGTTATTAGTTTATCTCTAGTTAGATTATTCGAAACCGTTTTATCCCTAAAAGTACGAATGTCAAAATATCGCCTTAGCTGGTACTACACTTTCTTACACCACTATGTGGTATAGCGTATTATTAGCTTGTTTTTGGCCCAGATGTTTGTAACGACCCAAACTCGTACCGATCCACTCAGAATCACTAGTAGATTTTTTATGTAAATTTTATAATAACCCGTTTTCCAATAGGGATGATACGATTTTGAAGTGACGTTTCGGCCATTTGTAATATGTCATGATCTGTCATTTGTTTTTCATTGTATTCAGGAGTCTTTACAATTTCTTTATGGAGAGATATACGCAAGAACATCGTTTACAAATTATTCAGTTTTATTATCAAAATAATCGTTCTCCAATTGCAACTTTTCGTGCGCTAAGTCCATTTTTTTAACGACCTTGACCCCCATGAACAATATTTTAGCTCTCGTTAGGAGCTATATTTTTGCCATTGACCGATTCCCGATCCGACGCACCGTTAAGGAGCTAGAGCAAAAATAAACTTTTCGTTCACATTTGAAAATGATGCTGTCCATTTTTTTTAATTCAAAAAAACACTTTCCAGTCGACCTACGAACTTGACACCCATGAGCAATATTTTAGCTATCATTAAGAGCTATCTTTTTGCCATTGACCGATTGTGGCTACGTGCCACACAGCAAATGAAACAATTGAATTGTAGCGAGAAAAGTTTGGAATTCGATTATTTCAAGAAATTGTGATATTGAATAGCCTTCAAGAAGTTGTAGACTATTTCTTATGGGGTTATTTGAAGTCATTGGGCTCTCGAAATAAACCAGACTCTCTTCAAGCTTTACAAGTCAATATTGAACGTGCCATTAATGACATACGACTTTATTTAGAAAAAGTGCTCGAAAATTGCGTTCATCGAATTCGTTCCTGCAGAAGAAGTCGTGGAGGCCATTTAAATGACGTTTTATTTAGAACTTAATTGTGCCGATTGTACTTCAAAAAACTTTTTGAATTTCCTTAACAATACGTGGGTTTTTTTTTTAAAGAAATCATAGCACTCTTATAGGAAACCCCTGTATATACTTTATGGTTTCTTAGATTAATATTTAGTGGTGTTACCAACGGAGTGACAAAATGAATATACCCTCGATCCTATGGTGGAGGGTATAAAAAGCGGTCAGAGCCAGAATCGTCAAATTTGGTTTGTGGGAATACATTGGGACGTAGTATTTTTGAAATTTGTAAGGTAGCTCTTGAGAAATATTGTACAACTGCTTAGATCAACGGGCGGGTTAAAGCAATGAAATGTTGAGTGGCCAGGTCAAAAGAGCGACAAAATAACTCAAATATGGCACTCTCTTCTAGAAAATAATTTAAAATAGATTTGGTTCTGAGCGACAAGATGCCAAATCAGAGTGGGTTCAAAATTCTCTGCTGGGTTCAACATTTTTCTTTGTGTAGAACTTCATACACCTTTCATCAATATTGGACTGGAATTACTACTTTGCCAACAAGAAATTATGATGGACAGACGGACGAACTGACAGACTTTATTAAATCGAATCAGCTAGTGATTCTGAGTAAAGCGGTATACTTTAAGTTGGGTCTAGCTAGCTTCTGTATTTTTGGGTGCTACAAACATCTGCCACGAAACAAAATTTTAATAAACTGTACCACAGGTGTTGGGTATAGATTAGGCCGGGTCGATTTGTGGGGAGGCAAAAAAAGTCGTCATTGCTCAGTGAAAATCGTATTCTAGGGATCAAAATAAGAAACTTGGCCGAAGGAACCATACCTCTAAAACGAATTCTGATGTCCCGGAATTTGGGCCGAACTTTTGGGTAGGGGCAAATTTTGAAAAATCCCACTTTGACCCATTTAGAGTGCTCCAACCCTCCGACCCACCCATGCCAGTGGCGCACCCCCTGGAACCCCCTGGGGGTTCCATACATTTGGACTCGATTGGAGCACTCTAAATAGGTCAAAGTGGGATTTTTTCCGGAACATCAGAATTCGTTTTAGAGGTATGGTTCTTTCTTCAAAGTTTCTTATTTTGATCCCTAGAATACGATTTTCACTGAGCACTTCACTGAGTGGAGGTCGGTCATACATTTGGACTCGATTGAAGCACTCTAAATGGGTCAAAGTGGGATTTTTTCCGGGACATCAGAATTCGTTTTAGAGGTATGGTTCCTTCGGCAAAGTTTCTTATTTTGATCCCTAGAATACGATTTTCACTGAGCAATGGGCGATTTTTAAATCGACCCGCCTTAGTATAGATACAATATTTTAATCCAATGTTTGGGGGCTGCGAATCGCACCGGATAAAAGCTTCAAATTAATAGACATCTTACTTTTGTCAATATGATACCCTGAATATAAATGGGGAAATGACACAAAAATCTACTTTCATTCCACAATGATTCATATCATATCACTTGTTTGTTAAATTTGTTTTGTTACCCTAGTTTTTAATAAAAACCATCTGCACAAATAAATTTATGAATCTTCCTTAAGAATATATGGCAGTATTTTAATCCCTTTTAATAAGTGATCAAATATAAATGTTCCACTTAATCACATATATTTAGATATGTAAATCTTCATCTTATCAACAATTCTGATATTTCTGCAAATAATAACCAACAGCAGCAAGTGACCTTATTTTGTGAATATAAAAGTCATTAAATTAAAATCAAGAAGCCACAGTAGTATTCAGTCATTATTCAAAATCATGTTGAAAGTATTCACACTCTTCTTAATCATTTCCATGGTGGCAATTAAAGCCTCGACAAGTGATGAAAAGGATTACACCACAGTATCGAATGACCTCGAAACCACATTGTATCCTAGCGACCAGAATGATGATGAAGACTATTTGAGGGCTATCGCTGTGGATTCCTTGAATTCGCAGACCAATGATACTCGTATTAATGGCGGTGTAACAGTCCAGCAAATTGTCCCTTACCAGGTTTCACTACAAGCCTATCGCCGTAATAACTGGTTTCATTTCTGTGGCGGCTCCATAATCAGTCCCAATCATGTCCTCACCGCTGCACATTGTGTCCATCAAATGCAGCCTCATGAAATTCACGTTGTTGCCGGTACTCTAACCTGGAAACGAGGAGGTGATCGTCATCGTGTCCTGTCGAAACGTCAACATCCACAATTTGCAATGAGTCCAAAAATTGTCTACGATGTAGCTATTCTGAAAGTTTCGCCGCCATTTAATTTGCACAAGTCAACTGTGGGTACCATCAGTTTGGGTAGTGCAACTCGTGTGGGCGAAAAGGTGAGCGTACAATTAACCGGTTGGGGTGCCACAACACCAACACCGGCCGGAGGGGTAGCCGAAAATTTGCAACAGTTGAACTATCAAACCTTATCGAATGCTGAGTGTGCGAGAAAGGGTTTTAGGGTTACGAACGGAGAGATATGTGCCTTGGACGGCAGGGGACGTGGATCATGTGTGGTAAGTCTAGCATTGCTGAAGAAGGATTTTTTTAATGATTGGGGAAGAAATGAATTTGGACAGCATCGATAGGCTGTGTCTTGAAATAGGTTTGGAACAATATTTATGTTAGCCTATTAGGGGAGGGGTTTGGTTTGTTTATAACATTTTTTGTAAGCCTTCACTATGCAGTAGAGATAAATATCAAAGGAAGGTTCTTTGTTATTGGTGAGATAGCTTATCGGACGTCTATTTGTATGCAATGACCTACATATAATTGGATTTCTGGGTCTACGATATAGCTATTCTGAAAGTTTCATGTGTGGATTGACATTAAAGAACTGTAATAAGATTCGTCTCAAGTTTACGTCAACAATTTTGGACTTGAATGACTGGCATTGAATATCTCACATCTCCAAAAAAGCCCTTTATGGTTATGAATCATTATATTTGATCTATATTCTCCTCCCCTCCTATTTTACAGGGCGACTCTGGTGGTCCATTGGTCACAACACAAAGACCCGCACAGCTTGTGGGTATCGTATCCTATGGCACCGTACCATGTGCCCAAGGTAGGCCGGATGTTTACAGCAGAGTCTCCACTTTATTGCCATACATTAATAGAGTCGTCTCCAGTGAAATGCCATACCGTCATAAAAACTGATCTACATGAGTATATCTTCCACAGCAAATGAGAAAATAAATGCAACATTTTGCAATTAAGTCGAATGTGCAAATGTTTAAACATAAAATTAAGCCATGAAATTATTTCAAATATTAAGTTTGTAAGTGAATCGTTTTTCTTCTTCTAAAGGTCCATCTTCATTCATATGTCTTAGATGTGCGTTAAATTAGAATTGTAGTAGAACGAAATGATGCGACAAAAACGAATTGAGATTGAATTAAATTCAAAAACAAAACATATAAAAATGTCAAAATATTTTAGAAGTCATTCACAATAGCAATACAAATCAAGTTAACTAACGGAACCGTTCTGAAAACGAATTTTTTAGCGGACCGTTTAAAATGTTCGTTAGAATAACTGTCTGTTAGCTAACTTTTTCGATAAAAATAACTAACGGAGGTACCTGAAAACGGCCGTTAGTAGTATAGAAGATGTTGGAGATTTTGGGTGTTGTACTAGAAGGAGATGACCAATGTGGCTCATCGGACGGATGGATATTGCTCTCATGTATTCGAAGGGACCTTCGCATTCGACTTCGATTCTATCGATTCTACTAATTGGACAATATCGGCCCAGGTTTTTATATATCTCGCCATGTAACTGTAACATCCGATTTGTCTTCGTAAGGCTCTATATGACACATTTTTAGTCGATCGAGATTGTATTAAGGGAATTAATTGTGCTATGTTTTGCATACAATAATTTTTATGCCATGCCGAATCTTATATACCCTCCACCATGGATTGTATTCAATTTTATTACTGGAAAAATCTTTGGATATGGAGCAAATCATGTTTTAGTAAATTTTTAAACAAGTAAGAAAGTTTCATTCGGGTAAACCTACTAAAGTATACCCTCTCTTTGTGAGTAATGTAATTTCAATCGGTTATTCCTTTCGAGAGTTATCGTTCTCACCAGCCAGCAGACAGACAGACGGACGGACATTGCTCATTCGACTTAAAATGATATCCGCCGAACATACTTAGGGTCTTAGGTCACTCCTTCGATGTGTTACACTTTTAGTCCGTAGCAAATGATATATACCCTCGTATCCCTAAAGTGAGGGTATAAAAAGGGAACGCTGCAATTTTTGTCCAAAATTTTAGGCTGCAAATTCTTTAGTCAAACTCTTCACCTGAATAATGTGGTATTTATGGCTTAAAATAGCATTTTTGAGAGCTACATCTACACGGGGAGTACAAAAAAATAAAATTTGTTTTGTATACATTTTATTGAGAGGAATTCTGGCCAAAATAGAATACAAACTGCAAAATTTTAGCTAAATGTCTTAGAAAATGTGGTGTTTATGGCTAAAATAAGCCTTTTTAGGAGCGACATCTATAGGTGGAGTATAATAAAATATGAACAGATTTTAAAAAATTACTGCGATGAATTCTTGTCTTAATTAAATACAAACTGCTAAGATTCAGTTAAAATGCTTAGAAAACGTGGTATGTATGTTTGGCTTAAATACGTATATTTTGGAGCGACCTCTATAGGGTGACTTTAACAAAATATGTCTTTCAAAATATGTCATTCTTGTCAAAATAGAATACAAACTCCTAAGTTTCTGCTAAATTGCTTTAAAAATGTGGTATCTATGGCTCAAACCCCGTATTTTGTAGCGACCTCTATAGGGGAGCTATATCAAAACATTGACGATATGGCTCATTTGCAACCCCAAACAACCTGCAACTATAAGAAATTGTTCTACCAAATTTGATCATCCTAGCTTATTATTACGGATTGTAGTGTGATTACAACAGACGGACGGACATGGCTAAATCGTCTTAGAATTTCACGACTATTAAGAATATATATTCTTTATGGGGTCTCAGATAAATATTTAGTGGTGTTACAAACGGAGTGACAAAATGATACCCCCATCCTATGGTGGAGGGTATAAAATAAGAACGGGTCTTGACTTTACTTTGTCCAATACCACTCCCAGTGAACATAGGCTATATCGGTCCAAGTTTAGATATTATGGTCCATATGAAGATACCAGTATATATATATTTGACTTTCGACGCTTTAAATTCCAAGTTTTTTAAACGATCTGCCAGAAATTTAGAATTTATATTCTATTTAACCTTTAAAAATTCCTGGCAACATCGATTTCATAAGCCCCCAAATAGGCCTGCCCGACGTTAGTACTTTCTTTATTTGTTTATTGCTATACAACATTTTTACTGAGAATTTTGGGTATCCAATGTCAAAAACAACTAATTGAATTTTTTTCTGTGAGGTATAAAATATTTAAAATTATAAGTCAAACTTTTAATATGAAACCTGACCTAACTCAAAATTTTATATTTCTATCGTAACAATATTCCTATTCTTCATCTATTATTGAAGAATTTTCATATTTTCTTCCATTCCCCAGAGAAATTCTACTAATTTCAATATTTACATGTTCATCCACAAATAACTATATCAAACGAAGAAGAGAAGAAAAAAACTGCAACAATAAATTAATTTAAATCAATCAATTCAATTTGTTTGTCAATAAATTCTTAAATAAGAATGAATGGCTGACTGTCTGTTGTGTACTGGTGACTTGAAAGTTCGCCATTCGTTTTTTATTCATTCACTTTTTTGGTTTATTTATTCACTTAAACGAATTTCCTTGGCGACCCATTTGTACATGGTTGTGCCATCCGTACACCCGGGAGTCATCAATAACGAGAACTTTTTGTAGGCAAATAAACCAACACATACACACACACTCATCGAGGCATCGAATAGTTATAAACAAATAAATAATTACTCTTCTCAGGCCGCATAATACTAGGTTGGAGCGGCAATTTGTATAAACTAACAAGTAATAACGTTAGTTAGTTGGAACGGTCCACAACCGAAAAATCTTTTAAGTGGATAAGAAGCAAACCATGAACGGGTGTAATTTTTTTTCTAGTAAATTATTTTGAAAATAAAACGAAAGCTGCAAAGTTGCAGCCAAATTGTTTAGCAAAATGTACACTCAAAAAAATGGATTTCCTAAATTTTAGTAAAATCCATACTCCAATTTAGTTCAATGTTTTTATTCATATTGAGTTCATCTTTTCTTAAAACTGGGAAATTTTACTTTATACTACTAAATTTTATTGTTTGGGGGAAATGCAGAATAGTTCATTAACTAAAAATGAGGACATATTTTTACTAAAATAATATTTCTTGAAAATAGTTCGAATATTCATAAATTTACCAAATTTAGACACATGCGGTGGACATCTAACATAGACATTAGAAAATTATGAACTAAAAATGGAAATCATGAGTTTTAGGAAATTTTAACTAAAAATAATCATGAATCCTCATTTCGAGTCCATGAATTTGAACTCAAAATTAGGAAAACGTACTAAAATCTAGGAAAAATTAACTATTTTCGGACTATATTGTAGTCCCAAATTCAAGTGTACATAAAAATGCGTTGCTTCGAAAATTTGGGGATATATAATTGTTGGTAAACATGTGGCTCACAAAACGGAAGGTTCTGGGTTCGAATCACATTCGGAGAACGAAGAAGAAAAGAGATTAATCCAAAGAGCAAGTGTTAAGAGATTCCAACATATAAATGGTGGAGAGTGAGTGATGGAGGAGGTGATCAAAAACCGCAACAAAATGACAAGGACTAAAAAAGTCAAAGAAAAATTTTCTTTTTGCATAAATTTAATTAAATTTTCCTAAATTTGAGTAAAAATTTACTTGCCATATGAAAGAAAATGTAGCGGCCGTTGCTGAGAGTGTACACGAAGACCGTGGAGAGTCGATTCGGCGCCGTTCGCAGCAACTCGGACTGACGTATGGAACGACTTGGCGCATTTTACGTCGAGATCTTAAATTGAAAGCATACAAAATACAGCTTGTGCAAGAACTGCGACATCGCTTCGCTCTATGGGCTCTTGAAAAGTTCCAAGAAGATCCGACGTTTTCGAGCCAAATTTTGTTCAACGATGAGGCCCATTTCGGGCTCAATGGGTATGTAAACAAGCAAAATTGCCGCATTTGGGACGAAGAGCAACCTGAAGAGATTCAAGAGCTGCCACTTCATCCAGAAAAAACAACGGTTTGGTGGGCCGGTGGGATCATCGGTCCATATTTCTTCAAAAATGATGCCGGTGAGAACTTAACCGTCAATGGCGACCGTTATCGTGCCATGATAACCGACTATTTGATGCCTAAAATTGAAGCTCGTGATCTCGCCAACATTTGGTTCCAACAGGACGGCGCCACTTCCCACTCATCGCATCAATCAATGGATTTATTGAGAGAACACTTCGGTAAGCAGATAATTTCACGTTTTGGGCCGGTCGATTGGCCACCAAGATCGTGTGATATCACACCGTTAGACTTTTTCCTGTGGGGATATGTAAAGTCTAAAGTTTTTGCGGACAAACTCGCTTCGATTTAGGCCTTGGAGCAAAACATCACGCGTGTCATTCGCCAGTTACCAGTCGAAATGCTCGAACGAGTCATCGAAGATTGGACTTAACGGATGGACCATCTGAGACGTTGCCGCGGCCAACATTTGATAGACACAATCTTCAAAAAATAAATGCCAAAGAATGTTCTTTCAAATGATAATAAACATTCCCCATTCAATTTGAATTTTCTGTATTTCATTTCTTTAAAAAAGTAGGGAACCTCGATATGGATCACGCTATATTTGGCTCCCACAAAAATTAAATATTTTGGAAGATATTGTTCTAAACAAATCTTTGTTTCCATTCTAATATTTTTTATTTACGAAACAAATATTTACTTGCATTTAAATATTCAGAAAATATGTATATCAATATCTTAATTTTAAGACACGAGTTCAACATTATTTTTTCGGTAATTTTTAATGTTTGTAAAATTCCTTTATAATTGAAATCGTTTAGATAAAAGATTGGTTGATATGAAATTATCACTAGGAATAAATATAAATTAAAAATTAGTGCTTTAAAACAAAGTCTTGTTACTTATGTCTTGTTACTAAATTATACGGTTAACTCGAAATCAATGAAAAATCAAAAATTAAATTGGAAAAATCTGCATCGTTCTGAAAATCTTTTATAAACAAAACATATTTGATAAAATTCCTAAACAAAAATTTTATTTATATATGCACATATATATATCTTATTTGAGAAAATTAATTTAAAAATATATTTTGTTCTAAAATATTAATATATGTGCGTTCCAAACCATTTTTTTTTGATTTTTAAATAAAATTTATTTGCTCAGACATATACAGGGTGGCTGATATGTAATGCAACAAAGTAAAGCGCTATATTTTTTTATTTTTTTTTAAATTTTATTATTCAAAAGCAAAAATGTCGGAAATAACATAAGATTTTAGAAACAGTTTAGATTTGTTCGAATTGGCCACCTTTGGCATGAATTATGGCCTTTAAACGGCCGACAAAGCCATCACACGATGCACAAAAGTGGCTCTGCGGTATTTTGGCCCATTCCCGGCGAAGCGCCGTCTTGAGATGATCGATACTTTGGTATTTTTTAGTGCGAACCTTACTCTCTAAAATGCCCCAGGCGCAAAAGTCCAACGGATTGAGATCCGGAGATCTTGGTGGCCATTGTGCGGTAGAAATGAAGCGAGGAACCTCCTTTTTAAGCCATTCTTGGTTGACGCGTGCTGAGTGCGATGGTGCTGAGTCCTGTTGGAATGTCCATGGTCTGCGGCCGAAATGTTTGTCTGCCCAGGGCTTCAATACTGTCTTTAGGACATTTTCCCGATAATATTCGGCATTTATTTTGACCCCATGGTCGATGAATACGAGCGGGGAGCGACCATCGGCCGTTACGGGGGCCCACACCATTACCATCGGCGGCGCTTGAGATCTGGTGGCCAATCGAAGGTGTAAATTTTCAGCTGACCTCTTTGGCAAGTAAACCCGATCATTTAGTTTGTTCACAAACTGCTCAAGTTGGAATGGCTTCTCATCGGAGAAAACCAAATTCGGTAACTGGCCACTTTCGTGCAAGCGAAGCAACTCCTTGGCTCTTTCCAGTCTAACTTTTTTTTGTGCATCGGTGAGCTCTTGCACTTTTTGAAACATCGATGGTTTTAGTCCAAGCTCATTTTTTTAATATGTGTTGTATCCGTTCTCGCGATATGTTCAGCTCACGAGCAATTTTTCTACCACGGCGGCGTGGATTTCGATCAAATCTGGCCTTCACTTTTCGGATCATTTCTGGTGTTGTTACCGTTTTTTTCGTCCACTTTTTGGACGCGATGCAACACTGCCAGTATCACGGCAACGAGCAATTCCTAAACAAGGTATGAGAAACAAAAGATTTATTCACATTTAAATGTTGGAGGGCTCTAACGATAGCCACTTGTGTTTTTCGAACCAAATATAAAGCAATCACACTATCACGGTTTAGAAATGATAGCAACCTGAAGTTGGTTGCAATACATATCAGCCACCCTGTATATTGTAACGGCTTTTCGAATAGGGATGATATGATTTTGAAGTGACGTTTCGGCCATTTGTAATATGTCATGATCTGTCATATGTTTTTCATTGTATTCAGTGGTGTTTACAATTTCATCATGGAGAGATATACGCAGGAACAACGGTTACAAATTATTCAGTTTAATTATCAAAATAATCGTTCTCCAATTGCAACTTTTCGTGCGCTAAGTCAATTTTTTTCCACACCCATGAGAAATTTTTAAGCTTTCGTTAAGAGCTATCTTTTTCCATTGACTGATTCCCGATCCGACGTACCGCTAAGGAGATAGAGCAAAAATAAACTGTCCGTTCACATTTGAAAATTATGCTAAGTCCATTTTTTTTAAATACTTTCCAGTCCACCTACGACCTTGACACCCATAAGCAATATTTTAGCTCTCGTTAAGAGCTACCTTTTTGCCATTGAAGGATTGTGGCTACGACCCACACAGCAAATGAAACAATTGAATTGTTGTGAGAAAAGTTTGGAGATTAGATTATTTTAAGAAATTGTGATATTGAATGTCCTCCAAGAAGTTGTGATTTAACACCATTAGACTATTTCTTGTGGGTTTATTTGAAGTCAGTGGTCTTTCGAAATAAACCAGACTCTCTTCAAGCTTTACAAGCCAATATTGAACGTGCCATTCATGTATGTCATGACTACTTGATTTAGTGGAATAAGTGCTCGAAAATTGGGTTTATTGAATTCGTTCCTGCAGAAGATGTCGTGGAGGCCATTTGAATGACGTTTTATTTAGAACTTAATTGTATCGATTGTACTTCACATTAAATAAAAAAACTTTTGAATTTCCTTAACAATAAGAGTGTTTTTTTCAAAGAAATCATATCACTCTTGTTGGAAAACCCTGTATTTATAAATTTGTGTTCCAAATATGCTTATATTTTCTTTCGATTCAAACATTTAAAAGAAAGGGATTTTGTCCCGTGTATGACACAAAATTTCAATTATATCGATTAAGGACTATTCGAGTTGTCTCCTTGTCGCTTTAAATTCACCGATTTTATAAATATATCGTTCCGGTCTAATATCTGTAATATCAGCGCCCCATATGTGAAACGTAATATTTTGTTTCTGTATCTGAAGGCATTCTTTGTATATGAATGGTTAGTGTTACAATCAAAAGTGATCATCAGAAACAATTAAAATTGATTTCCCTTTGTTTTTCTCACAAAAGGGTAACCGCGATTTGCCATTCCATTGGCGGTTAAATGCACTTTATGATTCAATCGTTGATGTTGAAGGGCTATATATGTGCATCGATTGATTGATGTAGTTTTAAAAGAACTCCCTCTCTAGGAAATATGGCTTATAAAGAGGGCTAAAATTAAATTATTGAAAAAAGACTTAAACTGTTGACCGATGTGGTGCACCGATTTTTATTCAAGCAATTATAGGGATGCAGTATGACCCTTATAAAGCCTCTAAGCTGCATCGTCAACAATGCAGTCCGATTTAAGCATATAAAAGCAGCGCAAACCGATGGTTTACCGGAGAGCTGTTTAAAATGAAAAGCATCAAGATTCTACCACACCTATATAGATAATGTAGATAATATGAATGTAATTTTGTCTACTTAATCGTTTATATTGAACAATAGCAGTTTATTTATTGCAGAAACCAAAGAGTTTATACTACTAGAATTATTTGTAGATAATATTATTTATTTGTTTATATGAATTACAATACAAACTAAATTTATATTCTAATTTTACGGTCAAGGGAAAAGTCAGGTTACAGAGACCCAGATTTTGCAGAGATAGACCACAACCTCTGGTGGGAATCGAACTCATAGGCGACCACGCTGACCCACTGCGGGCTCTAGGTAATATTACTATCGTTTTAGATAGTCTTGATTTTGATTCGAAAATATTTTAATGAATCTCTGTCCAGTTCAGGGCACAAGTATATTTGCATATTTACTTAAAAAATTTAATATCGCAGATTTCAATGCAATGACTGAATACTTTTTTTGTCTGTTCAAACTTAATGTCTGCATTTGTGAATAAAAAACCGGGAATTATTCCATTCTCGTATATGTACATATGCCATTGCCAATTAAATCATATTTTTTAACTGCACATTTATATTCATTTTAATGAATTGCTTAATGTTATATCT
Organism: Eudasyphora cyanicolor; assembly: GCA_963930755.1. Lineage (NCBI taxonomy): Eukaryota > Metazoa > Arthropoda > Insecta > Diptera > Muscidae > Eudasyphora > Eudasyphora cyanicolor. Next base: position 20,068,996 of record OZ005734.1, read on the forward strand.
GGTAGTCAGTCAGTGATGTGTATGGATCTGTTCTATACTCAGTCGAATGAGTATGACTTAATTGAAATGATTTCAATAACGTTTGGCATCTTCTACGGCTTTAGTGACCCTTGAATTTGGTGACCCTCATATTGGATTGTCTCAAAATATTTTTGTTGACTTTTTTGGCCGGATATTAAAGTCATATGAATTACAAAAAGATTTATACAATTTGGTGCAACAATTGAGTTTTTGGAAGTAATTAAAAAATAGTTGAATGAAGAAAATAACAATTTACATTTGATACATATTTTGTTTTTGCACTCAAGATCGTTATTGTTGTTTTCAGTATATGAAAACAAATTTGTTAAAAATTAAAGAAGAAGTAAGTGACATGTATTGGGGGTGGTTGTAATGGTTGGATAGACAGATCTGTTTCGGGAGCCACCAAACTCCCATTGTCAATATTCTTATTACAACGATTACTTCAGTCGAATTGTTAGAATATATACGCACAGCCAAGTATTATTAAACGAGAACTGTTTGCCAAAAGCGCATATCTCCAAAAAAAAGCAATCAATAATCATCAGCCCTCGTACATGCACCAACTTCCGCTTTTATAATTGTTGACATTGTTGCCCAACGAATAAAATATATTAAAAAAAGCTTTTTTGTATGAAGAAAACTTTTGAAATTCATAATTTTTCAATATGGCATATCATTTTTATATGTATGTATACGAAAATTGGAAAAAATAATTTGAATATGAAAGGATTTTTTTGCAGGCAAATTGTCCAAAATGCAAATTGCAATCATTCAGACGTAATCTTCCCTTTCTTTAATCAACAATGGTAATAAAAATATTTCACTTAAAATAGATTTCGCCATAAGAAAAGGAGTTTTTGTAGAGAAATATTCATTATCATGTGCTATTGGTGTTGTGACAACTATCATTGGAATTTTTAACAAAACTGTTTTTATTTGATTCCTAGACTAGCAAATTGTGTTTATTGTTACAAAAGTAGTTACTATCACAAAAATTTGCTTATCACTCGGTCGAGAATAGGGCTGTAAATTTAAATTTCAGACTAACTCAATTTGATCCATGGAAAGATACACAATCGAGCAACGTATTAAAGTTTTTTAAGCCTTTTACGAAAATGGGCGTTTAAATCAAAATGCATTTCGTGCACTTCGTGATGTTTTTTGATCAGCATAATCGACCAAAAGTGTCCACAATCGGGAGAATTGTGCGGAAATTTTAGCAAACCGGGTCTGTAAGAGATGTGAAAACACCTGTGCATGCCCGCCCAGTTAGTTTGGTGCGGCTTATGGGCTGGCGTCGTCATCGGGCCATACTTCTTCGAAATGAGGCCGTTACTGTGGATGATGTTCGCTATCGTGAGATGATAACGAACTGTTTATTGGACGAATTATGGCCCGAGATATGGATGAGGACAATATGTGGTTTCAACAGGACGGTGCCACTTGCCACACAGCTAACGAAACAATGGCTCTTTTGCACAACAAATTCAATGGCCGTGTTATCTCACGTCATGGCGATGTCAATTGGCCGCCAAGATCATGTGATTTGACACCGCTGGACTTCTTTCTTTGGGGTTATTTGAAAGAAAAGGTGTACTTCGATAAGCCAGCAACAATTCAAGAGCTAAAGGATGAGATAATTCGGCACATTAACGACATAGAACCTCAATTATGCCTCAGAGTCATCGAAAATTTGGACCATCGATCAATAAAAAATTTTGAACAGGAGTTTTTGGTGCAGGATCTACCAATTCCAAATTTAAAGTAAATCGGTTCATATTTATATATATACCCTACACGCTTAAAAAAATCGATTCTGCTTCAAGCATACATATGTTTGGGATACACTTCAAATATCTAATATTTGACACACACAAATATTGTATGCTTGGATGGATGTTGTTCTAAACAAAAGTATACTTTCATCTAAATATTTGTTTTATTTGGAACTAATATTTCCGAAAAAAGTTCATTTTTATTAATTACTAGCTGAGCCCGGTGCGCTTCGCTGCCCATGTCAAAATTCGCGCTGTAGAAACTGTATTTTATATCCGATCAGTACGAAATTCGGCAGAAAGAGGTTTGTTATTACATGAAGGAATACTGCCAAATTCGGAGAAAATCGGTTCAGATTTAGATATAGTCCCCATATATATGTTACCCTCGATTTGAAATTCAAGCGCTGTAGAAACTGTATTTTATATCCGATCAGTAAGAAATTCGGCAGAAAGAGGTTTCTTATTACATGAAGGAATGCCGCAAAATTCGGAGAAAATCAGTTCAGATTTAGATATAGCCCCCATATATATATGTTACCCCCAATTTGACATGTAAGCGCTGTAGAGACTGTGTTTTATATCCGATCAGTACGAAATTCGACAGAAACAGGTTTCTATTTTACATGAATGATTATTCTAGGAAAATCGATTCAGATTTATATATAACCTCCATATATATGTTCCTCCAGATTTGGTTACAAAGCGCTATAGAAGTTGTACTTTACTTCCGATCATTACAAAGTTCTCCAGAAAGATTTTTCTCAATTTAGGAACGAATATTGCTTAATTTTGCGATTATCGGTTCAAAATACATTTACCAATTATTCCAAATTATTATCGCAATGACCCTTATCGCATTGTTAGGGAGGTGTAGGGTATTATATAGTCGGCCCCGCCCGACTTTCTGCCTTTCCTTACTGGTATTAGTAATAAATTCACTGAATGAAAAAATACCGAATTCAGTGGAAAGTCCAGAAAATAGAAATGTATACTTATAAAATTTCCAAATTCTTGTTTCATTGATATTGCATCACATTATCATATTGCGATTGTATTGGAGTGAGCAGCTGTAATTATCGCATACCGAGCATTTTTGTTCATGTATTTCCTATATAATACTTGCAAGATATATCAAAATATGGGCTGGGCCACGCCCACTGGTCCTATTCCGCCCATTTGAAAGCCAATCACGTAGACTGCTACCAGATACATATACGCAAAATTTCAACACTCTCGCTAACAAAATGAGCAAGATAATTCAATTTCAAAATTTGGCTTATATGGGCGGTGGCCCGCCCATTGGTCAGATCCCGCCAATTTTTGGACCAATCACGTGGACTGTCACCAGATACATATCTACAACATGACAGCACTCTAGATAAAAAATTGTGCAAGTTATATCAATTTCAAAATTTGGCTTATAAGGGCGGGGCCACGCCCATTGGTCCGATCCCGCCCATTTTCTGACCAATTACGTAGAATGCCACCAGATACATATACACAACATTGCAGCACTCCCGATAGCAAATTGTGCAAGATATAAAAATTTCAAAATTTGGTCATTGTGGGCGGGGCCACGTCTATTGGTCCGAACCCGCCCATTTTTGGACCAATCACGTAGATCGCCAACGGATATATATACACAAAATTCCAGGTCTCTCACTAACAAATTGTGCAAGATATCACATTTTTTAAATTTGGCTTATATGGGCGGTGCCACGCCCATTGGTTCGATCCCGCCCGTTTTTGGATCAATCACGTAGACTGCCACCGTTTACATATACACAAAATTCCAGCACTCTCGCTAACAAATTGTGCAAAATATCTCAATTTCAAAATTTGGCTTATATGGGCGGGGCCACGCCCATTGGTCCGGTCCCGCCCATTTTTTCACCAATTACGTAGAATGCCACCAGATACATATACGCAACATTGCAGCACTCCCGCTAGCAAATTGTGCAAGATATCAAAATTTTGTCTATGTGGGCGGGGCCACGCCCATTGGTCCGATCCCGCCCATTTTTGGACCAATCACTGCCACCAGACTGCCACCGTTTACATATACACAAAATTCCAGCACTCTCGCTAACAAATTGTGTAAAATATCTCAATTTCAAAATTTGGCTTATATGGGCGGGGCCACGCCCATTGGTCCGATTCCGCCCATTTTTGGAAAATTCACATAATCTGCCATTAAATGCATACAAACAAAATTTCAGCACTATACCTATAATAGGAGCAGAAATATCGGATTTTTAACCTCCGATTTGTATGGGAGGTACCACGCCCCTTTGTCCAATTATTTTTTTTTCTATATAAACCATCTCGTGAAAATTTAGAATCGAATAAAAAAAAATCATCCAAATCGCTCCAGCCGTTCTGACGTGATGCCATTACACAGATGGACCGTTTCATTTTTATATACAAGGTGGCGCAAAAGTAACCTTTCGATGTTTTTTGGCTGTAATTTAAAAAAAAAATGAAAAACTTTGATTCTTCTTGTGGATTATTTTTATTTGGTCTTTTAATTTTTTTTATATCAAGTCGAGAATATGATGTCATGTAAGTGGCAGCCGCCACAGTTGATTGTCATTTGAGCCCTTTTTATATCATTTTCCATCACTTTGGCCAAAACTTCCGGCGATAGGTCCTCACATTCTTGACGGATATTGTCTTTAAGAGCTGCAAGAGTCTGAGGCTTGTTGACATAAACCCGCGACTTCAAAAAGCACCACAAAAAGAAGTCTGGCGCGGTCAAATCAGGCGATCTTACTGGCCAGTGCAAATCGCCAAAACGGGAGATTGGGCGCCCGGAAAATGCATCCTTCAGCATATCGGTTGTGGCACGTGCAGTGGGTGCCGTTGCACCGTCCTGTTGGAACCACATGTTTTCCAATCCCAATTCATCAAGTTGCGGCAAAAAGAACTCGTTGATCATTGCTCTGTAGCGCTCACCATTCACAGTAACCGTTTGGCCCGCGACGTCTTCGAAGAAAGAAGGTCCGATGACTCCTCCAGCGAAAACAGCACACCATACAGTGACTTTGAGCGGGTGTAATGGCTCTTCGTGGGTTACACGCGGATTTTCAGTGTCCCAGAAGCGTAAATTTTGCTTATTTACGTACCCGCTAAGATGGAAATGGGCCTCATCACTCGATTATTTTTGATGAAAAATCATCTTCCTCTTGGTGGTGAATAAGGATGGCTTGAGCGTATGTTAGACGCGATTGGCGGTCAGCAGCTAACAGCTGATGCACCGTCTGGACTTTGTACGGAAACATCTTCAAATCTTGTACCAAAATTCGCTGTAGAGACCGTCGACTGATACCCATTTGCGTGGCACGTCGTCTGGTCGATGTCGACGGCGCTTCCATGACATCCTCGGCTACAGCAGCAATATTCTCTGCAGAACGGCTACTCCGGGGTCTGCCACGCCTGGCAGCATCTCGTGTTGTGCCAGTCTCTTCGAGGCGAGCGGCTAAACGTCGCAGTGTTTCACCAGTAGGCGTTGGACGGCCAGGAAATCTGTGCCAAAGTCACCGACCGATTATTGGTCAAATAAATAGTCAGCAATATTCCGCGTTCTGGAGCAGTCTAGCGTAACATTGTTTATTAACGTGTATTTCGCATGTGTTTACTACACAAAAGTCAAAACAGAACTGACATTAGGGGCCAATCGCAAAATTTATAGCATTTTCTGATAGGAGGATTACTTTTGCGCCACCTTGTATATAGATTACATTACATTGATGGATTGGCAAATATACCTCGAATTTTTTGAATATTTAAATTTTTCTTCCGATTAGAACCAAACTCTGCATTTATAAATTTTATGTAAATTAGTGATACAAAACAAAAGATAATGCTGCTAATAACTATGTAAATATAAAGTATAACACGAAACCAAGGATGGTGTGCCGCCGAGGTCGCGGCGGCCATTTGGCCGATATTTTGTTCCATTCATAATTGAACCATACCAATATTATCATAATAAAAAGAAATGACAATAATTTCCTAAATAATTTGTGCTTTACTCAAAATCAACATCGGTCCTTAAAATTTAACCACCCTTTATAAAAACGTACACAGATTCTTTGAAACGCTATCACGCAGGAACTACTGAACCGGTTTTAAAAATGTTTTTTTGTATTTGGAAGGTTATGAGTTTCAGATGGTTCTTAAAAAATAAAAAAGTGGGCGGGGTCAAAAGTGGGACTCAGAAAGAAGTTATTATCTACAACTTCACCAAAAATGGGCGGGATCGGATTAGTGGGTGTGGCAAAAGCGGGCGTATCATTAGTAAAAATTGTTATCTCAGAAACTATTGGCCGTATAAGAACAAATTTTGGATTGAATGTTATGGGAGTCAATATTAGTAATTCCACAAAGAGTGGGCTATAATAAGTGGGCGTGACAATACTTACATTTCTAATATCTCGGAATCTATTTATCGCAGAAGAACGAAATTTTGATTGTATGTTATAGAATTCAATTTTAGTAATTTCGCCAAAAGTGAACGTGTTAGAATTAGTGGGCGCGACAATATTTAAAATTTTGAATATCTCGGAAACTATTTATCGTAGAATAACGAAACTACAATATTAGTAAATTTTCCAACGAGGACGTGATACGATCAGTGGGAGTTGCATTATTTAAAGAAAGAATATCTGGGCAACGGGAAAGTGGGCGGGAACAAATAAGTGGGCGTAGTACTCTTTAAGAACATAATGTCTTAGATACTATTAATGGTATACAAATTTTATTTAGTGCAGATAACTGTTAGTAGATTCTATGGAAATAACAGACGTGGGAGGGTAAATACATATTATAATATCCATATGTCTATTAAACCTACAATCTTTAAAGTTGGTGCACGTTCTTATATTAGATCTGAGTGTTTCGATCACTAGATCATTTGACTTTTTTTTGGTGTTTGGGTTAAGTTTTTGGATTTGCTGTGTTCTAATATAGTTCTATAGTGAAATTTTATGGCAAATATTTTCGTAGAACATGTTTTAGAGCTGTTGTTTAGGAATTTTTTAAAATAGAACCAACAATTATGGAATGAGGTTAATAGGATCCACATTAATATTCGCTACAAAGTTTCTGACCATACCCTACAACTCAGATGTAAGGAACACAAACGAGTATATAGTTCCATATGCCGACATCCTGCACGAAAAGGCCAAAGGAAGGCCTAAAATAATATTTCGATGGTATCTTTCAAAGTGCCGACACACGTTAATTTTTTGATTTCTTCTACCAGAATTCATTATTAGAACCGCGTTATTTTTTTCTTGCTGTACTGTGTAATTTTAGAGGGAATTTCTATGTTGGAACGAAGAAAAAGGGTAATCAACTCCGATTTAAATATTACTTTTAACTCCACTGACATTTCTAGATATTCGCATGCGAAGCAGTGGGTATTTGCTAGAGAATTATTTCTAGTATGGCACGAAAGTGTATTAGAAGTAAGTCCTTAGGCTTAAGATATAGATTTAAGTATAAACTTTGTAAATCAATGAATTGGAAATCGGATCGGGAAAAAATCAGAAACAATTATTTTCTAATTTTTTTTATTTTCATAACAGATTGAAGTAAAAGCTATCCAATAGGAATAAACTTGGTGCAAGTTTCATCCCGATCAGAAGACATAAATTTTAAAAATTCGCCTTTATATAAAGTTATATAAAAATTTGGTATGTTTTATGAATATTCACAAAATATTTCATTTCTGTGATTGTCAACAATTCAATTAACCTCTAGAAGTCAGGCTTTTCTTCAATAAATCCGTTAGTGCTAAATTTTTTCAGAAATTGAACATTACGAGTGTTGCTGTATATATTTCTGGCCTAGGCAACACTAAGTGTTGCCTGTCGCCTTCTGGCATTTCCATTGGAAAGTTTGACATTTTTTAGCATAAACGTACTCAGAACGTTTTGACGTACGACCATCATTTGCGTTGCGTTTGACAATCGCTCAAAAAAAGGCTCGTGTCGATTGGTGCAAAGAAATTTTGAAAAAATACGATCGCGGTGATTCAAAAGACGTTTATAAGATCGTTTGACAATCGCTCAAAAAAAGGCTCGTGTCGATTGGTGCAAAGAAATTTTGATTCAAAAGACGTTTATAAGATCTTCACAGGTGACGAATCTTGGAACTATGCGCGAGCTCTCACACATCGGCTCAAACCAGCGCCTTTTTGACCGGCTAAAACGTCGAATTGATGGGTCATCCGCCGTACAGCCCTGACTTGACACCCAATGACTTATTCTTATTCACTCACATCAAGAAAAAAACTGCTTGGTCAACGTTTTTCGACGCCTGAAGCAGCTGTTGAAGCGTTCAAAAACCATGAATTTTCAGCACACTGTAACCAAAACAATTCGCGCCCAAAAGACAAAACGGTCTGAGTGAAGTTATGCTAAAAAATGTCATACTTTCCAATGGAAGTTCCCCTTTTCATCTGGCAACACCAGCATTGCCAGGATCGAAATATAAATAGCAACCCTCGTAAACAATAAAAACTGAGCCATTTTTTTTCAAAAATGTCGGTATGAAGGTCACTTTCCTCGTTTTTAATGCAAATTTTAATGCATTTGTAATAAATCGGAAATAATTTCTATAATTTTGGCTCGATTTTATCTTTCCAAGGCTGGTCATAAAACTGTTGATCCCTAGATTTAATTAGTGTAACAATATTTAACCCCTTCAAGACGTAGCGCCGTATAATTTGTATTTTGTTACTGCTCTCAAATGGGTTAAAGTGATTTGATTGCGATTATGCTGGGCTCATTTTTCAACCACTAAAGTTGAAATTTTTAAGAAGTTGGAATAAATTGTGAAAAGGGTACAAAATGGTGAGCTTCTCAGGTTGAAATAATGCGTGTAGTATTATTTGTATAGCTATCATAGATCTTGAACCCATTTGCGACCACAAACCAAATCAACGGCTTAATTTTAAGGGTTAATTTTTTGAAAAAATTAAATCAATTCCAAACTATCTGACTAAATGAAGGATTAGTTAATTCATGCTAAAGGAATTGCTGAGAAACATCTTAGAATCTTAAAAATCCACTAAGCACTTTAAAGCGGACTGGCTACAAAACTGTAAATTCCTTCAATATGAAATATTACTTTCAGGCTATTTGTATCCCCTCACCTTAGAGAGGATATATTTGCTACGAGCCAAAAGTGTAACACATCGAAGGAGTGGCCTAAGACCCTAAGTATATTCGGCGGAAATCCATTTTGGGTCATTTTAAGTCATTTGAGCAATGTCCGTCCGTCCGTCTGTCTGTCTGCTGGCTGGTGCGCACGATAGCTCTCGAAAGGAGTAAAGGATTGACTACAAATTTGGTATGCGGTAATATTTTTCTCTATCTCCGGCTAAGTTCGAAGATGAGCCATATTGGTCCACTCCTTCCAGTACCTCCCTCACAAAGGGTTACATTTTAGTGAAATATTGATTCTTTAATACCTTCTATACTATTTACTCGAATCTTCCGATATTTCACACATAGTATTAGTTTGTGAGTCGCTAATACGTCAAGAAAAATGGGCGAAGTGGGCACTCCATTTTTGGTACCTTCCACACAAATGGACCATTTGCACCAAAAGTTAACCGCTTATAGCTTTAATATCAGTTCATACAAATACATGAAATTTTGCACAGTGTAATGCTTTTATAGTACCTACAGTCCAGAGAAAAGTGGGCGTTATTGGCACGCCTCTTTTGGTACCTCCCACACAAATGGACCATTTTGTACCAAAAGTTACCAGCTTATAAGTTTAATACCAGTGCATACAAACGCTTGGAATTTTGTACAGTATAATGCTTTTATAGTACCTTGAGTCTAGAGAAAAGCGACCGTTATTGCCACACCCCTTTTGGTACCCCCCACACAAATGGACTATTTTACACCAAAAGTTAACAGCTTATAACTTTAATACCAGCACATATAAACACTTGCAATTTTGTACAGTATAATGCTTTTATAGTACCAAAAGTCCACATAAAAGTGGGCGTTATTGGTACGCCCCTTCTTGTACCTCCCACACAAATGGACCATTTTGTACCAAAAGTTAATAGATTTTAACTTTAATACCAGTGAATATAAATACTTGAAAATTTGTACGGTGTAGTGCTTTTATAGTATCTAGAGTCCAGAGAAAAGTGGCCGTTATTAGCACGCCCCTTTTTGTACCTCCCACACAAATGAACCATTTTGTACCAAATGTAAACAGCTTTTAATTTTAATAGCAGTACATTCTTTAAAGTTATTAAATGCAATTTAAGTTGATAATAATTTAATTAAAACAAAATACATAAAAAATAAGAATTTTTTTTTGGGACTCAAGGTGAGGGGATTCATAAGTCGGTTTACCCGACTGAACTTTCTTACTTGTTAGAATTTATATGCATTCACTCCTATATTCAATGACAATAATTTTTCTATTTATAACTCCACCAAAGAAAAAGCGAGTTAAATATTTAAATTATTTTCTAAGCATCCTTTTCCTCGACATATGTATCTATGCTAAGTAAACAAAAGAAATTGCGTTATAATTTTCATATTTACACGCTTTGTTAAATAAACACAAAGGAATTCAAATTTAACATATCCATGAATATAAAACAAATTAACATTTCAAACATACCATTCTAATGTGAATACAGATAGCGCCCACTCAACGCGTTATTTATTTTTATACTCGTACTCTCACTTTAGTAAACGACCACAAAAGATCTATGTTTGTTTGTTGGAAATCCATTTTAAGTCTCTTCAACTATCTCCGCTCGTCTGTCTAGTTGCTGCGCATGACTATTTGCGGAAGGAGTGATCGATTAATGATCTTTTAAAGTTGCCAGATAAAAGTGTTATTGTTGTGATTTAGTCATTTTAGAAAAGTCGAAAAATACCAGAATAATTATACATCCATATAAAGAAATCCTCTCATAATTGACCAGGAACATTATCCCACGGAAATGAATTCCAATGTAGTTTATGTTCACTGATATACCCAGCAAAAATATAAGGAAGTACTTCCTAAGGAATCACATTTCATGTATTTCCAAAGAAAAAGTTTTTCACTCCCAAATAATATCTTTTGCAACAGTTGGAAATATGCAGAATTTTTAAAATTAAATTAAATTAAAAATAAACTTTCCGTTCACATTTGAAAATGATGCGAAGCCCATTTTTTTTAAATCCAAAAGAAAAAAACACTTTCCATTCGTCCTACGACCTTGACATCCATGAGCAATATTTTAGCCCTCGTTAAGAGCTATCTTTTTGCCATTGACCGATTGTGGCTACGTGCCACACAGCAAATGAAACAATTGAATTGTTGCGAGAAAAGTTTGGAGATTCGATGATTTCAAGAAATTGTGATATTGAATGGCCTCCAAGAAGTTGTGATTTAACACCATTAGACTATTTCTTGTGGGGTTATTTTAAGTCATTGGTCTTTCGAAATAAACCAGACTCTCTTCAAGTTTTACAAGTCAATATTGAACGTGCCATTCATGACATACGACTTGAGTTAGTGGGAAAAGTGCTCGAAAATTGTGTCCATCGAATTCGTTCCTACAGAAGAGGTCGTGGGGGCTATTTGAATGACGTTTTATTTAGAACTTTCTATCTTTCGATTGTACTTCACATTAAATAAAAAACATTTGAATTTCCTTAACAATAAGTTTGTTTTTTTTTAAAGAAATCATATCACTCTTATTTGAAAACCCTGTATATCTCAGGACAGTCGTAATTTGAGCTCGTCCTCGGCCTTGGGCGTTAACATGCGATGTTATGCTGCTATAGCGCTAGGGAATCCAGGTGCAACTCATGGCTAGACCCAAAATTTCAATTTCAAAAATAAAAAAATGTACATTACATAAATATTTTTAGCAAATATGTTAACATCCTAAAAGCATCCAAAAAATAGACTTTGCATTACTTTATGAGCACTGGTGCGAATGTACTGCGAAATAATGAATAAAATGGTGCGACTAGGCCATGTTAAATTTATCGGCCATGTTAAATTCATTAGGGTGGGCCTAAAGAAACCAAGGGGTGTAAAAGTTTAATAACTTTTTCGTTTATTAATTTTTTTTTATTTTTTCTTCCAGATTATATAATATACAAAAGGCAAATTTTTTTACACTAAGTATGAAAAATAATGTCTCTTAAATGACCACCGTTTTCAGCTTCGCACTGATGGGCTCTTTTAAGAGCATTTTCCGTAACACCTTTCAAAACTTGTGGCTGTAGCGTTCGAATTTCTGCAACAATGTTTGCCTTGAGTTCAAGGATTGTATCTGTCTTGTTGACATACACTCGCTCCTTCAAAAAACCCCAAAGAAAATAGTCGGGTGCTGTCAAATCTGGCGATCGCGCTGGCCAAATAATTTCCGAATTCCTGGAAATTATTCGCTCTCCAAAAATTTGACTTAAAAGTGCCATTATGTCTCGGGCAGTATGGGCAGTGGATCCGTCCTGCTGAAACCACATACCAGGTCTGTTTTCAAGAGCAGGACGTAAACAAATTTCTATCATAAACCGATACCGCTCTCCATTTACGGTTACAGCACTTCCATCTTCATTCTCGAAGAAGTAAGGCCCAATGACATTTTCAGATGTGATCCCACACCATACTGTACACCTGATGGGGTGCAATTGGCGTTGATGAATGGCTGTTGGATTTTGAGAACCCCAGAACCTACAGTTCTGCTTATTAACAAAGCCATTCAAATGAAAATGAGCTTCATCACTCATAATCAAATTTTTAATAAAGTTGATTTCATTTCCGGCCAACTCTTGAAATTTAACTGCAAAATTTAGTAGTTGCCGATGATCTGGGGGTTTTAATTCTTGCGCCAATTGGACCTTATATGGGTATAACTGTAAATCTCCGCTCTCCATTTACGGTTACAGCACTTCCATCTTCATTCTCGAAGAAGTAAGGCCCAATGACATTTTCAGATGTGATCCCACACCATACTGTACACCTGATGGGGTGCAATTGGCGTTGATGAATGGCTGTTGGATTTTGAGAACCCCAGAACCTACAGTTCTGCTTATTAACAAAGCCATTCAAATGAAAATGAGCTTCATCACTCATAATCAAATTTTTAATAAAGTTGATTTCATTTCCGGCCAACTCTTGAAATTTAACTGCAAAATTTAGTAGTTGCCGATGATCTGGGGGTTTTAATTCTTGCGCCAATTGGACCTTATATGGGTATAACTGTAAATCTCCGCTCTCCATTTACGGTTACAGCACTTCCATCTTCATTCTCGAAGAAGTAAGGCCCAATGACATTTTCAGATGTGATCCCACACCATACTGTACACCTGATGGGGTGCAATTGGCGTTGATGAATGGCTGTTGGATTTTGAGAACCCCAGAACCTACAGTTCTGCTTATTAACAAAGCCATTCAAATGAAAATGAGCTTCATCACTCATAATCAAATTTTTAATAAAGTTGATTTCATTTCCGGCCAACTCTTGAAATTTAACTGCAAAATTTAGTAGTTGCCGATGATCTGGGGGTTTTAATTCTTGCACCAATTGGACCTTATATGGGTATAACTGTAAATCTTTTTTTAAAATGCGCCGTAGTGACGTACGAGACATTTCTAGCTGAGCAGAACGCCTTCTGACAGATGTTTCTGGTGCTTCGGTAACACTTTGCTGTTCGTTCAATATTTTCCGCAGTGCGACTTACACGTGGTCTACCGGTTCGAGGCAAATCTCTTACGCTGCCATGTTGGTGATGACGATCAACTAAGCAACGAATCATTGCTTCAGAGTGCGAAATTCTGACGTTAAAATGTCGACGATATGATCTTTGCGTTAAAATAATTGATCTCTGGTTTAAATAACAAAATTCTATTGTTCTGGTTCTCTGTTCAATTGTGAACCTCTCCATTATAAATTCTCCAAGTGTTGTCTATATAATCTGAAAGAAAAAATAAAAAAAAATTAATAAAAGAAAAAGTTATTAAACTTTTACACCCCTTGTTTCCTTTAGGCCCACCCTGTAGAAGTACTTCTGGATCGCAATAATTGCATCTTCACTACTTTTTTGGAAGTTCTTTTTTTGTTGGGTACCCAAGGGGCTCCCAGTGGTCCGGGGCTTCCTGTTTGCAAAGCCTTGTTGCAATGTTAAAAATCTTTTTTTTTAATAAACTTGTCATTAATTTAAGAAAATAAATATATATGTCTTGAAATTAAATCCAATTTTTTGTGGTCGTCGTAAAAATCTCAGACGATTGAGACATGTTCTTTTTCTTGAAATCACGCTACAGCATGTAATAAAAGAGCTAAATTGATGAAATTTTCTGATGACGGGTGATGTTTTAAACATTTGGTTTTTGAAATTTAAACAAAATATAATTTTACAAGTAAATTAAATTTGAATCGTGAAACCAATGCCTGCCATATGTTTTAAGTTTAAATGCTCCAGGTTGTTTAGTATTTCTAGAGCCATTACTAGGTTTACTCAATGAATTTTTGAACATAGAAAAATTGGTCACCGTGGTGAATTCAATACTTTAATTTGAAAGGTATCAGTCCAGTCAATATTAAAGCCGAGCTAGATCCTACTCGAGGGAGTCGGCTCCTTCGCATACTACTATAAAATTTTGGGGGCAGAGTTTAAACAATACCGTATAAGCTGCCGAGGCAAACGTCGTAGTGATATTGGTGTCCACGATCGTTGGCTGAAGGAGCGTGAGCTAGCTGAAATGATAGTCATTTCAAAAAGTGATAAATAATGCCCAAGATGGGTGCCGCGTTTGCTCACAATTGAACAACAATAGCATCGTGAAGATATTTCAATAGCGGTAAGAGCTACCAAATCTACTGATAAACAGGGTATGGAAGGTAAAGAATATCGCAGGGAGAAGTGTAACAAACTAAAGGGAGATTATATTGAGAAATAAAGAAAAAATTCCCCAAATTTGTTGTATTTTTCTTTGTTATATCGGCTAATTTTTGGACCGCCCTCGTAAGTCTAATCAAGATCAAATGGGAGGACAAACTGACCATTTTTGACATTGACGTATATCACTAATCACGCGTGTGCTGACAAAGAAATCGCTCTCAAATATTATTATTTAAGCCATAATTACCACATTTTTCCGATGATTAGGCTGATATTTGCAGTTTGTGTTTCATATCTACTACAATTCTGCACATCGAATATTTACCGTATAGCTCTCCTGCAGAGGCCGTTCTTAAATATATTTATCTAAGCTGTATACGACACTTTTTTCATACAGTTAGCTGAAACCATGCAGTTAGAAAGTGCTCGTACAAGAATTCTTCACATCTCAAGAGAATATAGAGGTCGCTCTGAAATTTGCTCCATTATGCATTAAATATCACATTTTCCAGTAGATTTGTTAGGAATTTCCAGTTTTTATTTATACTAAAATACTACACAACGAAAAATACCATTTCGGTCTATAAAATAACAAAATAGAACCATATCGGTCAATGAATTGCCACTTTAAATATTTTTACCGTTATATATCCTTTTAGCGTCTTCTAATTTCCCATCGTGTTTCACGAAGTTTACCTGTTTTTCTCCTCATACGCAATGTATGTCTGCTTACATGTCTCATGAAAACCACAACAAGTAATGAATTTCAATAGTTATGAGTTGTCGTCGTCGTCGTCATCATCAGATTTCCAAATCTTTGTTTGTCTCTTTGGCGGAAATGCGAGTCTTATGCTAAATGGCGCGTATGCAAACCTTCTGCGGCAACAACAACTCAAATGAAAAATGACAATAAAAAAGTACTTAAATAACTAAAAAGTTTCTTAAGTGTTTCGCGGGTTTCGTTTCTTCGTTGTACTTTTTCAGAGAATGTGATACGAAAGTTTATTTATACATCGACACATATGCTGCCAAAAAAAGGATGTTAAGGATACGACACTACTACAACAAAGTTCAGCGGCGTGGTGGGGGAAGGGTGGCAAGTAAGAGGAGATGTTTCGCATACCCCCTTATAAAGTTTTCTACTTGTCTTCGTGTCTTAAACTTCCGCCCGAAGAGTGGCATTGTGGCGGGAGATTTTTATATTATTATTACTTTACTTCCACATCTAAGCTAACATCCGCCTTTTATCCTTTTGAATTTTCATAAGGATGTACATACATATGTACATGAAGAATGATATATATATATATACCACCCGCATACATATGTCATATGCGATATGTCATAAATGAATGGATGAGTGCATCCATTCATTTATGACATATCGCGCCTTTCTTTCATATGTTACACATACATTAGAAGCTACACATTCCTTACCTCCGCTCCTGTTGAGTGAATACATAAAAGCGCCGTTATAATCATAAACTTTCGCCATAATTGTTTCCGGTAATAGAAGAGATATGTGAATAACATCCGCCTCCGTTTGGGTAGGGTGGATGGGGGTGGTATGTTGCTAGAGATATGCTAATTACTACAGGAGTTTGGGGACATCGTATCAGTCGTTGGAGTAAATGTCCTTGATGTGATGTTGTGGTTGAAAGGATTATCAGGTGATTACATACATCCTATGGACTACAATGTATGCGAACAGCTTTGGATATCGATAGAAAGCATTTCAGTCATATTTTGTAATCTTTTTAATATTTTGGGGCATTTTATTAAAGCCTTTTTTTTCAAAAATTTTAAGTAGAAAATAAGCAATAGATGGATCGATATGTGTTTTTGTAGCAAATTATTTTTAAAATGAAACGAAGGCATCAAAGTTGCAACCAAATTGTTTATAATGTATATATTTTTTCGGGTTTGTTAGTTCCGAATTTTTTCCTCCTATTCAATATCTAAAACTTTGCTTCAGACACAAAAGAGATATTAGAAAAGGTGTAATTTTTAAGATGTATGTTGTTCGATTCATTTGGTTTGGAATTACCCTTATTTAACTGCTGGGGTCGAATCATTATAAAATCCTGGAGTCGAGCAGTTTTGGCTAGATTCAAATCGGCTCATATGTTGATATAGCCCCATATAGAGGTCGCTCTCGGATGGGCTCGGTTTGCCATAAAGACTTGAACTGGGATTCGAATTGTCTGAAATTTTTCATTTTGTGTTCTGTTTATACTGAAATTCTGCACAACGAAAATGTAATCCTCATTTTCAACAATATTTATTCCCATATCGAAATTTTCATTTCAATTATTATATAAAATAATTCATCTCCCCATTTTGGGAAGAACGATACATAACGTATCATATGATAAAGTCTATAAATTATATTTTTTCTACTTAAATATTTAGTTACAGTTTGTGAAATTAGGCAGGTGTTCTGAATTACTTTAAAATACATCACATCATGTATGTATGTGTGTACCTTCGGGTACAACATTTGCATTTACATATCTTAAGGTAAATGCAGAAAATTGTATGCAGCTGCTTACTGCTCCTTGGCGGAGAAAGAAAATCAAAAACATTAAAAATTAGTTACAATTTCGAATTGAATTGAATTCAAACAACATTGAAAGACTGCATGTGGGGAATACGAACTGAAAGGTGCCTTCGGACGTGCATCTTCGAGAGGAGCATTAAAGTCATCAGTTTAAGCACATATGTTGAAATATGTATGTGTGTGTATGATACATTGGGATATAACGAACAAAAGTAAATATTGTAAAAAGTATTTAAAAAACTACTATAATTATTAAAATATACAAATTTATTAATTCCTACAATTATTTTCTTTTTCAGGTGGTCCAGGAATTTTTTACAGGTGGTCCAGGAATGTAGATGGAAACTACAACATCTTATAATAGCTACTTTATTTAAAGCAACAAAATACATGCACGATTTTTGAAGACACCAACTCACAATTTACTGAAATAATATCAAAAAAATATTGAAATAAATGTATTTAACTTTTAATTCATAAAGGGTGGCACAAAACCAAAAGTTCTGATAATTTTTTCAAAATTCTGGTTTTATTGGAAAGATTGAACTTCGTCATTTACTAATGGAACACAATATATCATTCATATGACTACCACGACTGGCTCAGCAGTATCTCTTCCGATCAACCCATTTCGTTGGTTTCGGGTCGATTCTCTTCAATGGCAACTTCGATTTCATGTTTTAACGCTTCAATTGTCTTTGGATGCTCCGCGTAATATTTATCCTTAATGGCTCCCAACAGAAAATAATCCAAAGGGCTCACATTACTAGTCAAAGTAATCGGTAGTTCAAATGTAAAATTTTAAATGGCCCACCCTTTATATGCATTGTTATCGAAACTTATAAACAAACAAGAAAATAAAGAAACTATTTGAAAAGAAGTATTATGAAAATCCAAGAACTTATGGTAAAATTGGAAAATTCATTTTTGAAATATCAAAAAAAAAAATAGAATGGCGTACACAGTTATAAGATTTGGATGAATTAAAGTAGTCGTTTCAAGCTTTCGTCTAAGGTATCACTTGTGACCAAATCTCAATTATTTTAAAAGCCAAACGCTTTTTAAAAGCAATATAATTTTTTAAAATAATTTCGTGAAGCATAATTTTGGGCTCACAATTTTATGTAATGCACTTAAAGTCGACGTGACTTTGACGCAAATTTACATGAAGCAACTTGTCCCTGCGACTTGTTTGAATTCTCTTTGAAAATTCCTACGTAAAATCATGCTAATTTAGAAGGTGAGTCTTTAGTTCCAGCAACCAGGGGACATATTTATGTTTATATTCGTTCACTCACATTTATTTTATTGAATTTGTTTTTCGTATTCAGTCACTCATAAAATGAAATGTCAATTTGTCCCTTGATTTTTATTTCGAGAAACTTTTTCTACCCCGGAATCTTTTCTACATTTTTCGTCTACAAATTCGTTTCGTAAGGCTCATGTCGCAGGGACAAGTTGCATCGTGTAAATTGGATCTATATCTCAATGAAACGTATATTTCAATTACACTATGCAAATTTTAAGCCATAAAGTATGCATTCCGAAATTATTTTAAAATTTATACAGATTTTAAAAAGCATTTTACTTCTAAACTAATTGTAATGTGGTCAAAAGCAATACATTAAACGAAAGCTGATAAGTCTACCTCAATTCCTCCAAAACTTATAATTATATAAGTTATGCTGTTTTTTTTGACATTTCAAAACTACGTTTTTCAAATTTTACCAAAAGTTCTCGGATTTTCATGATATTTTGGCACATAATAGAGGACTCCGCGCTGATTTACAAACCACTTTCATTTCCTTCGATAACTTAATATTTAATGAAAAACTATCCTTTATATAAAAGCGTTATACCGATTTTCAAACGACTCTAACTTCTAAACTAAGTGAAATAGATCCCCAAAAGATACCTTAAATTAAAGGTCTGTACGACTACTTGATGCTGCCACTCCTATTGTCTTAAAGATCTGAATCTGTTACAGTTATCGAAAATTTTAATATTTCATTAAATGTTTACTTACTGTTAAGTAGACCTTTTGAACTTTCGTTTCGGGTATCGTTTGTTACGGTACTTCAATTACTTTAGAAGTTAGAAGCATTTTAAAAGTATGTTTCACGAAAAATTTTACCGATATTATCTTTTAAACCATTTAGTATAAGGCTTCTTTTGAAATTTCAAACTTCGATTTTTAGTGTCATTTTTGAGATAAGGGGTTGTTAGCCTTTCATGAAACAAACACTTTTTTATTAAACGTTCACACCGAGATTATAATGCCAATAACGTCTTAACTAACTAGAGCATCCCTTCAAGGAATACCTTAATCGAATAATCTAAGCGTCTACTGATATCTATGCCAATATGCCTCTAAATCAGCAAAATTCACCACCTATCGATTTGGTGAAAATGGAAAGGCTAACCCCTTATCTCAAAAATGACACTATAAATCGAAGTGTGAAATTTCAAAAGGACCCGTATGCCAATCGACTGTACTCATCGAAATAAATCGGTTGAGATCCATTTTGGCCCAAAAGGGGTAAAAACATGGTCAGTATTGAAAAATTAACAGATATTTCTTAATCGTGTATAATAAAGTGTTATACTTGTTTTTAAGCGCGAGCTCTCTGGGTTTTACGCTGACATTTCTAGCTTTCGCTTAAGGTATCAGTAGTGACGATATCTCAAATGGTGTAAAGTTACAAGCTCTTTAATATCGGTAAAATTTTTCGTGAAACATACTTTTAAAATGCCTCTAACTTCTGAACTATTGAAGTACCGTAACAAACGATACCCGAAACGAAAGTTCAAAAGGTCTACTTAATATTTACAGCTACAGCTAATATTTACAGTAAACGTTGAATGAAATATTACAATTTTCGATAACTGTAATAGATTTAGATCTTTAAGACAATTTCAGTGCCGCAAATTGTGTCCAGCATCAAGTAGTCGTACAGAACTTTAATTTAAGGTATCATTTGAGATTCTATTCCACTTAGTTTAGAAGATACAGTCGTTCGAAAATCGGTATAACGCTTTTGTATAAAGGATAAATTTTCATTAAATATTTAGTTCTCGAAGGAAATGAAAGTGATTTGTAAATCAGCGCGGAGTCCTCTATCATGTGCCAAAATATTATGAAAATCCGAAGACTTTTGGTAAAATTTGAAAATCCATTTTTGAAATTTTAAAAAAGTGAGAATGTCTTATATATTTGTAGGTGTTGGAGGAATTGAAGTAGAAGTTTCAAGATTTCGTTTAAGGTGTCACTTGAACCGATATCTCTATTGTTTTAAAAGATGCAGTCTTTTAATGTCATATACATTTTGTCGCCTAAAATGCATTATTGCTTTACTGACAAACTTGAAATTATACCGATTTTAAAAAGCCTTAATCTTTCTAAACTAGTTTAGATATCGTCACAGATGATACCTTAAATGAAAGCTTGAAACGTCTACTTTAACTACACTAATGGTGTTTTCTTTTGTGCCAAAAAATGCTACATTTTTTATGCCTTTCGCCCCAAAAATGCCTTTTTGTCTTCGATTGTAAAATAAATGCTGCACTATGAAAGGGTTTCGTTTTCTTTTGTGAAAAATGTCGCACTTGCACGGGGCAAAAATGCAACATTTCAGCCCTGTATTTAATCGAAGGGGTGGACGCTGCCCTACAACACAGATGTTTTTTCGGCGTCGAGCGAATAGCCTAAATACCCGCGTGTGTGCTTTTTATACCCTACACCACACTGTGGTACAGGGTATTATAACTTTGTGCATTTGTTTGTAACACCCAAAAGGAGAAGAAATAGACCCATCGTTTATTATACCGATCGACTTAGAATCACTTTCTGAGTTGATTTAGCTATGTCCGTCTGTCCGTCTGTCTGTCTGTCTGTCCGTCTGTCTGTCTGTCCGTCTGTCTGTCTGTCCGTCTGTCTGTCTGTCCGTCTGTCTGTGCATGTATTCTTGTAATCAAAGTACAGGTCGCAATTATGGTCCGATCTCGACGAAACTTTACACACATATTTTTTTTGGCCCACGGACGATCCCTATTGAATTTGGTTAAAATCGGTTCAGATTTAGATATAGCCCCCATATATATGTTAGCCCCGATTTGACATATAAGCGCTGTAAAAACTTTATTTTATATCCGATCAGTATGAAATTCGGCAGAAAGAGGTTTCTTATTATATGGATGAACACTATTAAATTTGGAAGAAATCGGTTCAGATTTAGATATAGCCCCCATATATACGTTACCCCCGATTTGACATGTAAGCGCTGTAAAAACTTTATTTTATATCCGATCAGTATGAAATTCGGCAGAAAGAGGTTTCATATTATATGGATGAACACTATTAAATTTGGAAGAAATCGGGTCAGATTTAGATATAGCCCCCATATATACGTTACCCCCGATTTGACTTGTAAGCGCTGTAAAAACTTTATTTTAAATCCGATCAGTATGAAATTCGGCAGAAGGAGGTTTCTTATTATATGGATGAACACTATTAAATTTGGAAGAAATCGGTTCAGATTTAGATATAGCCCCCATATATATGTTACCCCCGATTTGACCTGTAAGCGCTGTAAAAACTGTATTTTATATCCGATCAGTGCGAAATTCGGCAGAAAGAGGTTTCTTATTACATGAAGGAATACTGCCAAATTTGGAGAAAATCGGTTCAGATTTAGATATAGCTCCCATATATATGTTACCCCCGATTTGACATGTAAGCGCTGTAGAGACTGTATTTTATATCCGATCAGTACGAAATTCGACAGAAGGAGGTCTTTTTACATGAATAAGTATTCAGGGAAGATCGGTTCAGATTTACATTAAAGCTCCATATATATGCTCCTCCTGGTTTGGTATCAAACCGCTATAGAAGTTGTATTTTACTTACGACCATTAAAATTTTCCAGAAAGATGTTTCTCACTTTAGGAACGAATATTGCTTAATTTAGCGATTATCGTTTCAGAATTAGAATACGTTTCTACCCATTTACCAATTTTCCATATTATTATGGCAATGACCCTTATCGCATTGTTAGGGAGGTGTAGGGTATTATATAGTCGGCCCCGCCCGACTTTCTGCCTTTCCTTACTGGTTTATAATGAAGTTTGGTCAGATGCTTTATTTAGGCGGCGCCGTGGAGTATTCTTTGTTTTTAGTTAACTTTTAGTGAGTTAGAAGGCTGGTTTTTCGCATTTTTGTTATCGATTCTGACTATAAAAAATGCAGCAGTACTGGAGGGCGTAGGCGACTTTATTACTATACTGCTCTCTGACAGGGCAACATCTTTTTTTAGAAAAGAAAACACCATAAGTTAAATTTTGGCGCCTAAAAGTATACTTCATGAAAGTATTCTTAAAAAATAGACCATAAGTATTCTTAAAAATTAGACCGTATACTTATACATATAAGCAATTCCCATTTTTTTTTTAAAGTTCAAAAATGCATATTCAATTTTTACCAAAAGTTCCTGTATTTTCATAATATTTTGGCATATAATAGAGGACTTCGCGCTGATTTACAAACCACTTTCATTTCCTTCGAGAACCTAATGTTTTATGAAAAATTACCCTTTATATAAAAGTGTTATACTGATGTGATTCTAACTAGGATACTCTCCCGGCTTCAAGACCATTTTGTTTCTATATTATTATAGAAACAAGTAATTTATACTGATTTTAAAATACCGCTTAATTCTGAACTAACAGGAATATTGCCACAATTGATACTGCAAATGAAAGGTATGAACGTCTTTTTGACGATTCTTTGTGAGAGTATCCCCAACAACTCACAATTCGAAAATAAAATAGTTTATTTTTTATTTCATGAAAAACTGTTTTAATTATTACCTACTTAACAAAAATATTATATACTGTAATTTATTAGCATTTTACAAATTTATTTCAATTTTTATACCCTACACCACACTGTGGTACAGGGTATTATAACTTTGTGCATTTGTTTGTAACACCCAAAAGGAGAAGAAATAGACCCATCGTTTATTATACCGATCGACTTAGAATCACTTTCTGAGTTGATTTAGCTATGTCCGTCTGTCCGTCTGTCTGTCTGTCTGTCCGTCTGTCTGTCTGTCTGTCTGTCCGTCCGTCTGTCTGTCTGTCCGTCCGTCTGTCTGTCTGTCCGTCTGTCTGTCTGTGCATGTATTCTTGTAATCAAAGTACAGGTCGCAATTATGGTCCGATCTCGACGAAACTTTACACACATATTTTTTTTGGCCCACGGACGATCCCTATTGAATTTAGTTAAAATCGGTTCAGATTTAGATATAGCCCCCATATATATGTTAGCCCCGATTTGACATATAAGCGCTGTAAAAACTTTATTTTATATCCGATCAGTATGAAATTCGGCAGAAAGAGGTTTCATATTATATGGATGAACACTATTAAATTTGGAAGAAATCGGTTCAGATTTAGATATAGCCCCCATATATACGTTACCCCCGATTTGACATGTAAGCGCTGTAAAAACTTTATTTTATATCCGATCAGTATGAAATTCGGCAGAAAGAGGTTTCATATTATATGGATGAACACTATTAAATTTGGAAGAAATCGGGTCAGATTTAGATATAGCCCCCATATATACGTTACCCCCGATTTGACTTGTAAGCGCTGTAAAAACTTTATTTTAAATCCGATCAGTATGAAATTCGGCAGAAGGAGGTTTCTTATTATATGGATGAACACTATTAAATTTGGAAGAAATCGGTTCAGATTTAGATATAGCCCCCATATATATGTTACCCCCGATTTGACCTGTAAGCGCTGTAAAAACTGTATTTTATATCCGATCAGTGCGAAATTCGGCAGAAAGAGGTTTCTTATTACATGAAGGAATACTGCCAAATTTGGAGAAAATCGGTTCAGATTTAGATATAGCTCCCATATATATGTTACCCCCGATTTGACATGTAAGCGCTGTAGAGACTGTATTTTATATCCGATCAGTACGAAATTCGACAGAAGGAGGTCTTTTTACATGAATAAGTATTCAGGGAAGATCGGTTCAGATTTACATTAAAGCTCCATATATATGTTCCTCCTGGTTTGGTATCAAACCGCTATAGAAGTTGTATTTTACTTACGACCAGAAAGATGTTTCTCACTTTAGGAACGAATATTGCTTAATTTAGCGATTATCGTTTCAGAATTAGAATACGTTTCTACCCATTTACCAATTTTCCATATTATTATGGCAATGACCCTTATCGCATTGTTAGGGAGGTGTAGGGTATTATATAGTCGGCCCCGCCCGACTTTCTGCCTTTCCTTACTGGTTTAATTTATAAATATTTGTCACTATTGTTTTTAGTCAATTTATTATCATTACATATTAAAAAATACATGTAAATCAGATATGTTTTTAGAGAAATAAGAGCTAGCAAATGTAAGCAATAAAATTTGTAGAATGTTACAACGAAAAATTTTTTGGAACAATTACATATCTGCACATAATAAACATTTTTATACCCTACACCACAATGTGGTACAGGGTATTATAACTTTGTGCATTTGTTTGTAACACCCAAAAGCAGAAGAAGTAGACCCATCGTTTATTATACCGATCGACTTAGAATCACTTTCTGAGTCGATTTAGCTATGTCCGTCTGTCCGTCTGTCTGTCTGTCCGTCTGTCTGTCCGTCTGTCCGTCTGTCTGTCTGTCTGTCTGTCTGTCTGTCCGTCTGTGCATGTATTCTTGTAATCAAAGTACAGGTCGCAATTATGGTCCGATCTCGACGAAACTTTACACACATCTTTTTTTTAGCCCAAGGACGATCCCTATTGAATTTAATTAAAATCGGTACAGATTTAGATATAGCCCCCATATATATGTTAGCCCCGATTTGACATGTAAGCGCTATAAAAACTTTATTTTATATCCGATCAGTATGAAATTCGGCAGAAAGAGGTTTCTTATTATATGGATGAACACTATTAAATTTGGAAGAAATCGGTTCAGATTTAGATATAGCCCCCATATATATGTTACCCCCGATTTGACCTGTAAGCGCTGTAAAAACTGTATTTTATATCCGATCAGTGCGAAATTCGGCAGAAAGAGGTTTCTTATTACATGAAGGAATACTGCCAAATTTGGAGAAAATCGGTTCAGATTTAGATATAGCTCCCATATATATGTTACCCCCGATTTGACATGTAAGCGCTGTAGAGACTGTATTTTATATCCGATCTTTTAACATGAATAAGTATTCAGGGAAGATCGGTTCAGATTTACATTAAAGCTCCATATATATGTTCTTCCTGATTTGGTATCAAACCGCTATAGAAGTTGTATTTTACTTCCGACCATTAAAATTTTCCAGAAAGTGAGGAACGAATATTGCTTAATTTAGCGATTATCGTTTCAGAATTAGAATACGTTTCTACCCATTTACCAATTATTCCAAATTATTATGGAAATGACCCTTATCGCATTGTTAGGGAGGTGTAGGGTATTATATAGTCGGCCCCGCCCGACTTTCTGCCTTTCCTTACTGGTTTATTTTCTAAATTAAGTACTTACCTTTTCATATTTTTTTTTCAAAAATATTTTAATTTTTCCACAGGACAATTTGCATATGGGTATGTCCCAGAAACAATCCACTAATCGACATTTTTTGATATTGATCCAGCTTAATTTGTATACCCTACACCACACTGTGGTACAGGGTATTATTCTGTCTGTCCGTCTGTCTGTCCGTCTGTGCATGTATTCTTGTAATCAAAGTACAGGTCGCAATTATGGTCCGATCGCGACGAAACTTTACACATATCATTTGTTTGGCCCAAGGACGATCCCTATTGAATTTGGTTAAAATCGGTTCAGATTTAGATATAGCCCCCATATATATGTTAGCTCCGATTTGATATGTAAGCGCTGTAAAAACTTTATTTTATATCCGATTAGTATGAAATTCGGCACGAAGAGGTTTGTTATTACATGAAGGAATTCTGCTAAATTCGGAGAAAATCGGTTCAGATTTAGATATAGCCCCCATATATATGTAACCCCCGATTTGACATGTAAGCGCTGCAGAAACTGTATTTTATATCCGATCAGTGCGAAATTCGGCAGAAAGAGGTCTCTTATTACGTGAAGGAATACTGCCAAATTTGGAGAAAATCAGTTCAGATTTAGATATAGCCCCCATATATATGTTACCCCCGATTTGATATGTAAGCGTTGTAAAAACTGCATTTTATATCCGATCAGTATGCAATTCGGCAGAAAAAGGTTTCATATTATATGAATGAACACTTTTAAATTTGGAAGAAATCGGTTCAGATTTAGATATAGCCCCCATATATAAGTTACCCCGATTTGACATGTAAGCCCTGTAAAAATTTATATCCGATCAGTGTCTGTATTTTATATCTGATCAGAACGAAATTCGACAGAAAGAGGTCTGTTTACATGAATGAGTATTTAGGGAAATCGGTTCAGATTTAAATATAACCTCCATATATATGTTCCTCCTGATTTGGTGTCAAAGCGCTATATAAGTTGTACTTTACTTCCGATCATTTAAATTTTCAAGAAATATGTTTCCCAATTTAGGAACGAATATTACCAAATTTAGCGATTATCGGTTTAGAATTAGATAATATTTTTCTACCTATTTAACAATTTTTCCAAATTATTATCGCAATGACCCTTGTCGCATTGTTAGGGAGGTGTAGGGTATTATATAGTCGGCCCCGCCCGACAAATCCTATTTTTAAAATTTTATAAATATATATATAAATGTATTTCGATGACCATTAATACTCAAATTATTATCAAATCCTACCCTACCTCAGATGTTATAAAAAATTAAAATTTTTTAGGTGCTTATATCATTAATTTAGTGTTAACATAGATGACCCGATACCGGTAAAAATTATGTTTTATGCCATTCGAAAGTACACATAAATACCATTAAATGCAAGGTATAAGTTGAATGGCAAAACAAAAATTTCAATTTCTCGTACGAATGTAGCGTTCGTCACGCAGGATGTGTCCATATCAATTTCATACCAATAGAAACATTTATTTATTTTATTTATATGAATTATAATACAAAGTAAATTTATATTCTAATTTTAAGGTCCAGGGAAAGGCCGGGTTACAAAGACCATATGGCTAAATGTTTGCAACGACAGACCAGAGCCTCTGGTGGGAATCGAAACCACGACCCCCAAACTCATAGGCGAGTACGCTATATATCAATAGAAACATATATTTACAAGAATAAAAATATCTGAAAAGAAAGAGAAAATAAAATTAATAATTAATATTGTGGCGGACAGCATTACATTGGAAATAGCAATTTATAATAAATGAAACCAATTTTAAATTAGACGAAATTGAATTTTTCTAAATTTTTCCAATAAAAAAACTCCTAAAAATTAAAGCTTGGAATTTTGATAAAAGAAACAGTTCACAAATTAGCTCTAACTGTAGGATAACCGGAGATTGTGGAATTGGTTATAAATCATAATTATTCACTTACATACATAGTTCCCTATAAGCGACACATTGAACATTTATAGTTTAAATGGACCCCACTGTAGGAAATTGTATCTTTGTATGTTTTATATGGGCAAATGCAATAAGTTTTTAAAAATTAGTAAAACAATGGCACAAAACAAGTACAACAGATGAGTTAAAGGAAAACAAAAAAAAAACAGCAACAAAAAACGTTCATATTTTGTCAAAGTTCACAGTTGAAAAACGTGCTGCGTTTTTTTCGGTGTGTGTTCGGTTTTCAGTACCGTCCCATCAGGCACATCAGCATTGGCCGGAAAGTGCATAAAGCCTTGTGCAGACATGTACAGAGCATGTTATGTGCCCCTTTAGTAGCCTTCGGTAGCTTAATTTTGAAGCCATATATCGGTACATCCACACACACATATGTATGTATATGCAAGCCGGCTGGCAGGCAAGCATGCGCAGTGCAGAGCGCAGAGTGCACTTACAACCAATGCTCCCCATCTTCGATATGAATATTCGTAACAAATCATCGAAAGATTTTGCCTTTTTTTGGGAGCTTTGAGAAATTGATGATGTTATTGCCGGAGTTATCTGAAGATCATGTGCAAATTTACTATTGACACAAATGATAGCCAACGGTGCTGTCGACAGAGAGTGCAGTGCGCTGGTTGCCGCTTATTATCATCCATACTCTATACTTGTGGCTGCCAGATTGCCTGCCTGCCTGGCCTCTGATGATGATGATGAGCCTGCCATGATCACACAAGAGTAATGGCCAGAGTACGTTGGTGTCATCATGTGAACTTCACGTAAATAGGTTTGTGACTTTTTTTGGTGAAAATTTTGTATGTTAACATTTGTTTTTTTGGAGGGATTTTTGTAAGAGAAAAAGTAAAACAAACACTTGTTAGTATGTGTCTGCCATTGTAACGGTATTGTTTGGTCCAGGGAACCTAAGTAGTTTACGAGATGCATAATGTTCGTCCGTCATTAGATTTGCTTTTCAAATTTGTGCTAATGACTTTCATTTTTTTTGCAGGGTAAGCATTTGAGAAAGATTAGGGAAAGATTCCCATTTGATGGTGCTATAAGAATGGTTGTCATGCTGTTCTCTTTTTTGACAAGCGTCAGTCTGTTACGTTGTTTACAAGCCTACAGAAGCATATCGCTAAATTTTATAATGATTGTATGTAAAATCTGTAGCGCTAAAGTGTTAAATTAGAAGAAACATATATGTGGGGGCTATTTTGAATCTTAACCGATTTTCTTCAATCTCTGCAATGTGGATCCAAACCAACAAATCTGCTGTGAAAATATTTTAAATGGTGCTTTGTTGCCTTGGGCTCTTAAACAAATCGACAGAATCCATTGGATATTTCAACAAAATACGGAATCATCCCATAGAGCCCACACGGGGCACAATAGCCTTTTTTGATATGTTTGAATAGAAAGGAAAATATATTTGGAACATAAACTTTTAAATATTATATATTTCTGAGCAAATAAATTTTATTTTGAGCGCCCCAGTAGGCGAGTTGGTAGCGTACTCGCCTTTGAGTTTGGGGGTTGTGGGTTCGATTCCCACCAGAGGCTCTGGTCTGTCGCTGCAAAATTTAGCCATATTGTCTTTGTAACCCGGCCTTTCCCTGGACCCTAAAATTAGAATATACATTTACTTTGTATTGTAATTTATATAAATAAATAAATACATTTTATTTGAAAATCAGTAAAATTTGCAAACTAATTTCTTGAAATAAAACATGTGTTTATATACAAATAAAATTATTGTTTATGAATTTCTCCAAACATATTTTGTATAAACAAGTAAGAAAGTTCAGTCGGGTAAACCGAATTATGAATCCCCTCACCTTGAGTCCCAAAAAATATTCCTAAATTTATTTATTTTTTTGTTTTAATTAAATTATTGTCACTTTAAATTGCATTTAATAACTTTAAAGTATGTACTGGTATTAAAGTTATAAGCAGTTAACTTTTGGTGCAAAATGGTCCATTTGTGTGGGAGGTACCAAAAGGGGCGTGCCAATAACGGCCACTTTTTTCTAGAGTCTAGGTACTATAAAAGCATTGCACTGTACGAAATTTCAAGTAATTGTATTCACTGCAATTAAAGTAAAAGATGTTATCTTTTGGTACAAAAATTTCCATTTGTGTGGGAGGTATCAAAAGGGGCGTGCCAATGACGCCCATTTTTCTCTGGACTCTAGGTACTATAAAAGCATTACACTGTAAAAATTTCAAGTATTTGTATACACTGGTATTAAAGTTATAAGCTGGTAACTTTTGGTTCAAAATAGTCCATTTGTGTGTAGGTACCAAAAGGGGCGTGACAATAATGCCAATTTTTCACTGTATTGTAGGTACTATGAAACCATTACACTGTACAATTTCCGGTGTTTGTATGCACTGGTAATAAAGTTATAAGCTATTAATTTTTTGTTCAAAATTGTCTATTTGTGTGGGAGGTACCAAAAAGGCGAGTGGCAACTTCGCCCATTTTTCTCGAGGCAATAGTAACTAAAAAACTAATACTATGTGTAGAATTTCAGAGGATTCAAATAAGTAGTATAAAAGTTATTAAATAATCAATATTTCACTAAATATTAAACCTTTGTGGGGGAGGTACTAGAAGGAGTTGACCAATATGGCCCATCTTCGAACTTAGCCGGAGATAGAAGAAAATAATACCACATACGAAATTTGAACTGAATCGGTTACTCCTTTCGAGAGTTATCGTGCGCCAGCCAGCAGACAGACAGACAGACGGACGGACATTGCTCATTCGATTTAAAATGGCCCAAAACGGATATCCGCCGAATATACTTAGGGTCTTAGGTCACTTCTTCGATGTGTTACACTTTTGGCTCGTAGCAAATGATATATACCCTCTTCTCTAAAGAAAGGGGATAACAGAATTTTTACAACGTTGTAGATTTTTCAAATTTTATTTTTAATTTTTTATTGCTTTCGAATTACACCATACAATTTAAAATTACACAAGAATCAGTAATATTTGCTTTAAATCACTAATTTGTAATTTCTATTTATTCCAAGTCATTTTGTATCATTATGCAATAAATATCATACGATTTCAATTATAATGGACAAAAGGGCATGCAAACAACAAAAGGGCATGTCAATGGGGTCTCCTGCATACAGGGTGGCTGATATGTATTGCTACCAACTTCAGGTTTCTATCATTTCTAAACCGCTAGTCTGATAGCTGACAGATTCATTTCAGTGACAGTTGATTTTATTGTTTACAAGCTTACAAAAGCATTTTGATCTATTGCATTCAGAAAAAAAGTTATTCGTGATGGAATTCAAGCGTGATAGTGTGATTGCTTTATATTTTGGTGGAAAAACACAAGTGGCTATCGTTTGAGCCCTCCAGCATTTAAATG
The DNA here is from genome assembly GCA_963930755.1 of Eudasyphora cyanicolor. Lineage (NCBI taxonomy): Eukaryota > Metazoa > Arthropoda > Insecta > Diptera > Muscidae > Eudasyphora > Eudasyphora cyanicolor. The sequence continues at coordinate 20,100,184 of OZ005734.1, forward strand.
TGAATAAATCTTTTGATTCTCGTACCATTGCTCGTTACCGTGATACTGGCAGTGTTGCATCGCGTCCAAAAAGTGGACGAAAAAAAACGGTAAGACCACCAGAAATTATCCGAAAAGTGAAGGCCAGATTTGATCGAAATCCACGCCGCAGTGGTAGAAAAATTGCTCGTGGGCTGAACTTATCGCGAGAACGGATACAACACATATTAAAAAATGAGCTTGGACTAAAGCCATTGAAGTTCCAAAAAGTGCAAGAGCTCACTGATGCACAAAAAAAAGTTAGACTGGAAAGAGCCAAGGAGTGGCTTCGCTTGCACGAAAGTGGCCAGTTACCGAATTTGGTTTTCTCCGATTAGAAGCCATTCCAAATTGAGCAGTTTGTAAACAAACAAAATGATCGGGTTTACTTCCAAAGAGGTCAGCTGAAAATTGACACCTTCGATTGGCCACCAGAACTCAAGCTCCGCCGATGGTAATGGTGTGGGCTGCCGTAACGGCCGATGGTCGCTCCCCGCTCGTATTGCCGAATATTATCGGGAAAATATCCTAAAGACAGTATTGAAGCCCTGGGCAGACAAACATTTCGGCCGAAGACCTTGGACATTCCAACAGGACTCAGCACGCGTCAACCAAGAATGGCTTAAAAAGGAGGTTCCTCGCTTCATTTCTACCGCACAATGGCCACCAAGATCTCCGGGTCTCAATCCGTTGGACTTTTGACCTGGGGCATTTTAGAAAGTAAGGTTCGCACTAAAAAATACCAAAGTATCGATCATCTCAAGACGGCGCACGATGGGAAAATATGATGAAATATGCGCGCATAGACTTTGAAAACATCTTTCAAAAATCAATTTTTTGGGAGTGTTATTTTATTGTGGATAACATTTAATGAAAATACCTACAAGTTTTATGAAAATATCTCCAGGCGATTTTGAGTTATGACCATTCAAAGTTTGTCTTTTTTTACTAATAAATGCAAATAACATTGCGATGATAAAATGCATTTACTAAAATGCTTGTAGAATTCGCGTTTATTGGTGAAATGCGATAGGACTTGCAACATATAATAAGGTACTATTCATCTTAATTTTTGTGTATAAAACGTATTTTTAACGCCTTCCAATGAAGAGATATTTCAAAGTAAAAACAACAGTTTTTTTTGTTTTTCAAAAAAATGATCTACAGTAAATAGAATACAACTTTTTTGGATCACGTGGGATCACTACCATATGACATAGAGAAGAGAGGTGACTTAGGAATGAATCCAACGGTACCTAGTTTATCTGCGACCTTTTGCGATTATGGCAGATTTTTGTACTTTAAATATGTGCTTTTTTTTCTTTAAATATAGAAAATATGTGTGGGAGCTGTATCAATCTATGAACCGATTTGTGAAATTTCGGCAAAATCGGATAATAATTACGAAGAGTACTGAACTAACGAGAATAAATGGATTAACACGCGGCTGCAAGCTTTATCAAGTACGATTAAAAATAGAGATCTTGTTAATATTATAAGGATTATAATAATTTTTATACTTCACTTTTTTCTACAAAACCTATAAAAATATAGTTACAATAAAATATATACGATTCCGCAGTTTGTGTGTATTAGGGTGGACCGATTATTTTTTGTTTTTAATTTAACTTTCAATTATTATCAGTCTACGAACTATTGTGTAAAGTATATTACAGTAAAATTTCAGCTTTCAAAAATATTGCAGCCCACAATTTTATCATATTTAAGTTGTCTTAGTTTCAATTTTAAAAGCATGGCAGGTTTTGTAGACTTTTTTCGCAATGTTGACAAACATATTTTTGAACTTCAATGGTCTGCATATTTAAAACGCGGCAACACACAATCAAGCACCTGAAACATATTTTAAACTAAATTTTGTCAGCTTTAATTTTAAATCAAGATCACTGAATTTGGCACGATATTCGGAGTTTCACACTATATTCCACAAAGTCGATTTTGAAACCCCACTGTGCGATAAATGGTAACAGTAAGAAAAATGTGGCTACACCAAATTATTCTCCAAAGAATTCACTTGAAGATGGTCCAAACCGTTGGACTCTATCTCTAACGGTATAGTCGTGAGATTAAAAATACTGCTATGCGCGCGTATTTACCCATTTTTCCCCATTGTGCGGCGCTTCGCCGGGAATGACCAAAATACCGCAGAGCCACTTTCGTGCAGCGTGTGATGGCTTTGTCGGCCGTTTGAAGGCCAAAAAGAAGGACCTGGAAAATACACTCTACATATTGAATTCTTATAACTCACAAATTAAATTCACAATGGAAGAAGAACAGGATAAAAAAAGCATATTTGGACGCGTTATGTAGTAATAAAGGATGGATATAAACTAAAATTTGATTGGTATCAAAAAAGTACAGCCTCGGGAAGACTGATTAATTTCTATTCAAAACACCCGACAAGAACAATTATAAACAAAGCGTCAAACTTCATAAAAAGGTTTCTTACAATAAGCGACAAAAAATTTCATAAAATATAGATAAAATTAGACGCATTTTAAGAACGAACGACTTCCCGACGAAGACAGTGGAGGAACTACTAAAACGTGCTAGAAAGTCGAAGCATAGACAGGACAAAACTAATGACAGTAGAATATACAAGTCGAAGACATTCATTCCGGGGTTATCTGAAAGATTTTTACGATCAGACATCTATGATAAGGAAAAAGCTAATATTGCGTACAAAGCATGCAACACGACGAACCAACTTTTCAGTAGGACAAAATCTAAGGTTGCAAAAGGGGACAAGTCAAATCTTGTGTACCAGATAAAATACAATGGTGACGCCTCTGATATATGCCAAAAAGTAAATGTCGGTATGCCGAAATCAGAATTGAAGACTCGATTTTCGTTACATAAATCAGACTTAAAAATGACCGACAAACCTCTTGAACAAAGGACATAGACCAGACTTTGACAATGTAGAAATACTAACAGAAGAGAATCAGACGTTGTACATTACCCAGCAAAATCTTGGTAAGTACCTGTCATTATGCCCTGCATTACCAAATAATGACATCTCGTTATTCGCTGCATTACTTTCGGTTTATTAATAATGACTTACCAATAACAACAGATATAAGTGATTTTTTGCTATCAAAATCATTTTGGCAATTTTTGATATAATGCAATTTTGGCTATATGTACAAGATTTATTTATTTTTCAACATGTTTTCAAATAATACGTGCAGATTTGAATGAAAATACCATAAATATTTACGTATATCGTATAATGTTAGACAGTTGAAGAATTTTTCACAGGGTTCAGAAATTCGAATCTGGCATGATGAAATTGTTTGTTTCCAGAAAAATGCGCGACAATATGCAAAAAATCACTTTAAGTGGCCATTTCTGCATTTCTATTACTTATGACGAGGGTATATATCATTTGCTACGGAAAAAAGTGTAACACGTCGAAGGAGTGACCTAAGACCCAAAGTATGTTCGGAGGAAATCCGTTTTGGGTCATTTTAAGTCGAATGAGCAATGTCCGTCCGTCTGTCTGTCTGTCTGTCTGTCTGCTGGCTGGTGCGACCGATAACTCTCGAAAGGAGTAACCGATTGACCTCAAATTTGGTATGTGGTAATATTTTTTTCTATCTCCGGCTAAGTTCGAAGATGGGCCATATTGGTCCACTCCTTCTAGTACCTCCCCCACAAAGGGTTAAAATGTTGTGAAATATTGATTCTTTAATAACTGCTATACTACTTATTCGAATCTTTTGAAATTCCACACACAGTATTAGCTTATTAGTCGTTATCAACTCGAGAAAAATGGGCAAAGTCGCCACGTCCCTTTTGGTACCTCCCACACAAGTGCACCATTTTGCACCAAAAGTTAACAGCTTATAATATTAATAACAGTGTATAAAAATACTTGAAATTTTGAACAGTATTATGCTTTTATACTGCCTACAGTCCAGGGAAAAATGGGCGTTGTTGTAACGCCCCTTTTGGTACCTCCCACACAAAGGTACCTTTTTGCACCAAAAGTTAACAGCTTATAACATTGAAACCAGTGTATAAAAATACTTGAAATTTTGTACAGTGTAATGTTTTTATAGTGTCTATAGCCCTGTGAAAAATGGGCGTTATTGCCACGCCCCTCTTTGTGCCTCCCACACAAAATGCCCAAATCATACCACAATTTAATGTCTCATAACGTTTATACCAGTGCACATAAATGCTTATAAGTCGGCACAGTGCAATGAATTTAAAGTATCTAATGTTCAGCAAAAAAAGGTGTATTTGATAAACCCCTTCTATTCAATATTACATTACTCACAAAGTGAGGGTATACCTTAGTCGGTTTACCCGACTGAAACTTTCTTACTTGTTTTATAACTTATTGGTAATGCATTATTCAAGTACTTAAAATCGTGAAAATATAAGCACATATTTATGTGGTATGCCTATGCTACAAATAAGTACTTATTATGCTACTTTATTGTATGATTTTGGGAAATACTTTCCTCCAATGGCATCCCCATGTTAAAATAATGAGAAAAGTGGCTAAATAATAAGTACTTACCATTATCGAACTTTGCTTACTCGTCGGATTATTTGGTAATGAGAAATTTTGCTGGGTAGAGATGTTGCATATGTATTCGCACACAAAATTATTTCATTTACTTTCTGCCCTCAAACATACGAGTATTTTGTTTAATTTTTTTCTCCGGATATGTATATATCAATTTGCGATTTATGACCTACAATTTCTTACCGATAATTATGGAATCTGGGTAATGATGGGTATTTCATAGGCAGCACCGCCCGATTTTAGTCTTTCCTTAATTTTTTAATTTCTATTGACATACAAATTACATCAGAAAATGACGTACTCGTAATCTTGAATTTCTTCTTGTTTTTTTAACACCCACAAAATCCATTCAATATTAATCTATTCTTCTTCTTTACACAATCCCGATCAAATACCGTTCAAAAGGTCAATTTAAAAGTTATAAAAATAAGCAAAAAAAAACAACTTTTCTTTTTATAAAATAATTGCTTGAAGCGTGCCACATTTTTTGTGCCGTTCCTAATAATAAACAATTATTGGCAGTCAATATTGAAGCGTTCCTCAGATCACAAATCAATATAGTGCGAAAGAAACGCAATTTAACCGCACAATAAAGTGTAAAAAATTACTGAAAAGAATTTTCACAAAAAAAAAAGAAAATAAAGAAGACTCATGTCGACGAACAGAAATATTGCTATAAGTAATTAAATTGTTAAAAAACGCCTACATTCAATGTCTCAAACATTGAACGAATGCTAAGCTAAAAATAGACTTTCAATAACTCGAGTAACATTCAATAACACTAAGCGACGTATTTTGGAACAAAATTGAAGCTAAGGCAAAATTAACAAAAACAAGTAAGGGAAGGCTAAAGTCAAGCAACCAAAAAATAACTTTCAAGAAAAGTGGTGAAGATGTAATTATTGCGATTCAGAAGTACTTCTATATTGTATATTCGCCGATGAATTTTGATAAATTGTGAAAAAATGGATCTTATTCACAGCTTTGGATGCTCCCTTTATCTACGAAAATTAAATTGTGGTGTTCGGGTTCTATTCCCGAAAAGGTTGCGGGGTATTATAAATCTGTTTTGTGACAAATGTTTGTCACTGTAATATATAGCGATTGACTCAGAATCACTAGCTGGGTCGATTTAACCATGTCTGTCCGCCCGTCTGTCCATCTCATGTTGTTCGTTAAGTATAGGTTGCAATTTCACTCCGATCTTGATGAGAAGAACACCTGGGAAGAACCTTAAAATTGATCAAAATCGGTTCAGATTTAGAGGAAAATCCTTCCGATTTGACCTTTTAGCGATATGGAAGCTGTATTTTACATTCAATCATTTTGAAATTTAACAGGATGGAGTGTCTTGATACAGGTATCAACATTGCCGAGTTTGAAGAAGATCGTTTCAGATATAACGGGTGATCCAAGTAGAGATACTGTTTTCAATAGCCTTTTTTTGACAGATCACGTGTGAGTCGTGACAGCATGCATGTTATTTTTGTTAAGTACTCATATTGTTTGGCATTTCATTATGGAAAGACTTACGCCTGAACAACGTTTACAAATCGTTCAACTTTATTACGAAAATTCGCTCAATTTATGGCCAATATAATTGGCCTACTGAGCGTACAATTCGCAACACCATCTTGAGACCCAGCATTCATTATTGGATAATATTCCACCGAATAGACCACGTCCAGCACGCAGTGAAGAAAACCTAGCGGCCGTAGCTGAGAGTGTACGTGAAGACCGTGGCGAGTCGATTCGGAGCCGTTCGCAGCAACTCGGACTGACGTATGGAACGACTTGGCGCATTTTACGTCGAGATCTTAAATTGAAAGCATACAAAATACAGCTTGTGCAAGAACTGAAGCCGCCCGTCCTTCCCAAGCGGCATCGCTTCGCTCTATGGGATCTTGAAAAGTTCCAAGAAGATCCGACGTTTTCGAGCCAAATTTTGTTCAGAATGGGTATGTAAACAAGCAAAATTGCCGCATTTGGGACGAAGAGCAACCTGAAGAGATTCAAGAGCTGCCACTTCATCCAGAAAAAACAACGGTTTGGTGTGGTTTGTGGGCCGGTAGAATCATCGGTCCATATTTCTTCAAAAATGATGCCGGTGAGAACGTAACCGTCAATGGCGACAGTTATCGTGCCATGATAACCGACTATTTGATGCCTGAAATTGAAGCTCGTGATCTCGGCGACATTTGGTTTCAACAAGACGGCGCCACTTCCCACACATCGCATCAATCAATGGATTTATTGGGAGAACACTTCGGTGAGCAGATAATTTAACGTTTTGGGCCGGTCGATTGGCCACCAAGATCGTGTGACTTTTTCCTGTGGGGATATGTAAAGTCTAAAGTTTATGCGGACAAACCCGCTTCGATTCAGGCCTTGGAGCAAAACATCACGCGTGTCATTCGCCAGTTACCAGTCGAAATGCTCGAACGAGTCATCGAAAATTGGACTCAACGGATGGACCACCTGAGACGTAGCCGCGGTCAACATTTGATAGACATAATCATTAAAAAATAAATGCCAAAGAATGTTCTTTCAAATGATGATAAACATTCCCCATTCAATTTAAATTTTCTGTGTTTTTTTCTTTAAAATAGTAGGGAACCTCGAAATGGATCTGCTATATATATAGCCCCAGATATGGGAAAAGTAGATTTGTTTTAAACCTGCTCTTCAATATTTCTGCAGCCGTTAGAAGTTATAAGTCGAAATAAGTATATCCTTATAAAATAAAGGCATAACTATTATATCAATCACTTTCAGAAGGTAATCTCTGTTCTAAAATAAGTACTGACCAAAACACTACTAAAAACAGCTTGAGGCAAACTAGGACTTTTGTAATCTTCAAATTGTGAATAAACTGTTATATTTGCAGCTTTCTGTCAAGGACAATACACCCTCACCATCTTAAAAGATGCCGACATTTTGAGAAAACATTTTTGCTATATTTTTTTAATTTTTGATAGGAACAGGGCCCCTCCAGATATGATAAATTTTGAGGCATAACATAATGGCCTCAGTCAGCACGCTTCTTTTGGTATGTACGAGTATACTCGTATTGTTGTGAAATCTGAATAGTATAGATGTAGTGCGACCATGAAGTATGATTTCAGCAGACGTTGTCATTTAAAGTTTTAGTAAGGAAATTAAAATTTTTGACCAGATGTAAGTGATACCAAAATTTCGTACTATTCAAACTTAGAGGCCTATTTAACGAGATACAGCCATTTTAAGTTTTGGTAAAGTTATTCTAAATTTTGATTGATGATAAATTTAATACATTCGTGTCATAAAAATTTAATATTTTTCAAAGAAACGGTTCTTTTTTATTGAATTAAATACAGGAGCTCCTTATGGTTTCTTTAAAATTATGTACATTCAAGGAAAAGGAAACATATTCCTTAAATCCATAACTTACAAACAAAACTTTTTCCAACATTTAAAATAGTTTAGGACAAAAAATAGTAGGTCTATATTAAAACTACCCCCGTTAAGTTTACATTTTTTTATTTTTCTTTATCTGACGAACAGTGTAAGAAAATGTCTGAACCTATGTAGCCATAGGCTTTGTTTGATTAGTAGTAATAGAAAGAGCAGAAATAAAACCGCAAACGAAACGCACTTGCAACAAACAAAGCTTAGAATAAAAAACTCGCAAAAACTGCTAAACAATTGACCTGAAAACGCAAAGAAATTCATTGAAGATTTTGCGAAGTTTGAATGTGCCCGGCCGCTTTCAGACAACGGCGGCGGCAGCCGTTGGCACAGTTGTGTGGCATCCAACAAAAGGTTCCATTCTATTCACAAAAGAATCGAGTATTCTTTAGAAATTTAAACGCAAAAAGATGCAACCGAAGATGAACTGCGACCACCTTCTAAATGCATAGAACTACTAAGAAACTAAGCCTATGAAATTGGAAGAAAGAAACATAGTGTATACACCCTACGCTATGCATTTCTAGTATTTTTTCCCTCACTTCATTTGCTACAGGCCGGAAGTGTAACACATCGAAGAAGTGAACTTAGACTCTACATACGTTTGGTAGAAATCCGTTTAAGGACATTTAGAGTAGTTTGAGCTTAAAGCGCCCGATAACTCTCGAAATGGGTCATCTATTGACTTCGAATTTTGAATGTGTAAATATTTTCTCCTATCTCAGACTAAGTACGAAGATGGTTTCTTCATCGCTATCAACATGACAAACAGTGGGACCGTTTTTACAAAAAATTTATAGTGCCAGCCTGTATACCGTTCTTTAATTTTATAGCCCCTATAGATCATTTAAAAGTAGGCGTAAGTGCCACACCCCTTTTTGTACCTTCCACACAAGTGCGAAGTGAACTAAATAGCACCAAATTTGAATAGTTCATTGAAATTCGGTGCAGTGCAATGTATTTTAAATACCCAGTGTTCAAATAGATAAATCCTCGTAATTATCAGGAACCAATAGTTTAGCAAGTTAGAAAAATCAATATAATTGTCAAATCAAAAAAAAATATAATTGTCATCTCTTTGTGAGAAAAATTCTTCCCAAGCGATATGGAGTCGAGCAGCTTAACAGCAGTTGTACTGAAGTAAAGTCCATCAACCGATTTATATTTTATTAAATGATTTCAAACACCCAGCGTAGAGTGCACTTATCCGAGTGAAAAAATTAAAACGGTAAAAAAAGTTAGTCATCATTTAATACTCTCCTACCATAGAAGAATAATGACGATAATAATCATTAAATTATCCAAATAAAAAAATCAGTAGAAATTGCCACAACCACAAAGAGGCAATGCCAGTCAGCGCCACGAACAAATCTCCACATAAAATTGTAATTGTAAACTTTAACTGTAGAAATTCTGTTGGTTTTTACTATTTAATTTCCCCCGCCACCAAAAACCAGCAAAATCGCCAACAACTGGGAAAAAATTGCAACACGCACTTGCTGCTTATCCAATTTCTATGACCGACACCACACCACCACCACTAACTCCAAGTACGTACTATTAAGCAGCTCTGCGGAGAGGCCTCCGAAGTCACATTCGGCATTCAGCATCCAACTTGCAGCACCCAACATCCAACCAAGTCAGCCCTATTTCACACACCTACTCAAAGTGTGCGGTCAATGCTGATGCAGTTAGGTGGAGTGTTCCAGCAGTGGTCCCGCGGTCGGTCTTTTCGTCGAGTGAGTGTTTGTTTGGTGGTAAAAGTTTGTTTTTCTTTTCTTGTGGCGTTCCTGTGGCATTTCGTGTTTGGTTAAGCAGAAAAAAATACCAAATAAAATCTGTGGGACCACAGTGATCTGGTCAGAGCTGGCAAAGCTTTATGGAATCTTGACACCACTGACTAGCAAAACAAAACAAAAAACATGTAAGAAAATTGCAGTCAGTTAAACTGACTTAGCCTGGGCTTCCCATATGGTGGTTCGCAGAGCCCCCTCGGGTCTTGATGAAAACCATGCACAACATTTTTTAAAATTCGAATCAAAGTCTGAAAACAAATGGACAAATTGGAAAATTTTCTCTCGTATCGGAATTGCAATGATTGAGGTTCATTCTTATTTTGGTGAATAACGCTATTATATGCAACAAAAAATTTCTTTTTGTGTCCGAGACCTACAACTTTTTTTTCTATAGATTGACCTAAAACTTTTTTTCTATAGATTGAGGCATACTATTTTATGAAACCAAAACGGTACCTTTAGTATTTGAACAATATTTTTTAATTATAAGGCCGATACACAACAGAATAAAACAAAAATTGTTTATGATCCGTATCTCCCATACAACTGCAGCAGAACTGTTGATAATGAGTGCCACGGCTCAGAAATCATAATCCAATATACATATTTCTACACCGCCATGTATAAAATATTTGTTTCTATAATAATACAGTAACAAATATGTTTTACATTTAGTATTTGGTCCATATATATTTAAAAATACGCCCGATAGAGCAGTAATGCCCTTTGAATTAAAGAAAACAAGTAAGAAAGTTCAGTAAACCGACTTATGAATCCCCTCACCTTGAGGAGTGGACCAATATGGTCCATCTGCGAACTTAGCCGGAGATAGAGAAAAATATTACCGCATACCAAATTTGAAGTTAATTGGTTACTCCTTTCAAGAGTTATCGTGCGCACCAGCCAGCAGACAGATGAACGGACGGACTGTGCTCAAATGACTTAAAACAAGTAAGAAAGTTTCAGTCGGGTAAACCGACTAAGGTATACCCTCACTTTGTGAGTAATGTAATATATAACATTACACCAATAAATCTGTCAATTTGTGTGGGAGGTACCAGAAGGGGTTTTCCAAATACACATATTTTTCGGTAAACAGTACATTCTTAAATACATTGCATTGTGCTGAACTATAAGCGTTTATGTGCACAGGTATATAAAAGTTACGAGCTATGTAATTTTGGTATGATTTGGTCATTTTGTGTGGGAGGTACAAAAAGGGGCGGTGTGATAACGCCCACTTTTTACAGGACTATAGGCACTATAACAGCATTACACTGTACAAAATTTCAAGTATTTGTATGCACTGGTATTAAAGTTACAAGCCGTTTACTTTTGGTACGAAACGGTCCATTTGTGTGGGAGGTACCAAAAGGGGCTGTACAATAATGCCCATTTTTTACCGGACTATAGGCGCTACAAAAACATTATACTGTAGAAAATTTCAAGCATTTTTATGCACTTGTATTAAAGTTATAAGCAGTTAAATTTTGATGCAAAATGGTCCATTTGTGTGGGAGGTACCAAAAGGGGCATGTCAACTTCACCCATTTTTCTCGAGTTAATAGCGACTAATATACTAATATTATGTGCAGAATTTCAAAAGATTCGAATAAGTAGTATAGAAGTTATTAAAGAATCAATATTTCACTAAATTTTAACCTTTTGTGTGGGAGGTACCAGAAGGAGTAGACCAATATGGCCCATCTTCGAACTCATCCGGAGATAGATCAAAATATTACCACATACCAAATTTGAAGTTAATCGGTTACTCCTTTCGAGAGTTATCGTGCGCACCAGCCAGCAGACACACAGACAGACAGACAGACAGACAGACAGACAGACAGACAGACGGACGGACATTGCTCATTCGACTTAAAATGACCCAAAACGGATTTCCTCCGAACATACTTAGGGTCTTAGATCACTCCTTCGATGTGTTACACTTTTTTCCGTAGCAAATGATATATACCCTCGTCACACTAAAGTGAGGGTATAATGACCCAAAACGGTTTTCCACCAAACATACTTGGGGTCTTAGGTCACTCCTTCGATGTGTTACACTTTTGGCTCGTAGCAAATGATATATACCCTCCTCTCTAAGGTGAGGCGATAATTATAAGGGCTACAAATGTTGGTAATATAACCTTCGGGTATAGACAGTGTTTTAGTAAATTAGAAAAAATTTGATTTATTTTAGGTAAGGACAGGCTAAAGTCCGGCGGGTCGACTATATATTATACCCTAAGATTGGATGACAATGAAATATCCAATGTATACTTCAACTAAAATTGGTTAACACAGTCGGTCGAAACATATATATGGGAGCTATAACTAAATCTGAACCGATTTTTTTCAAAGCAATGTTGTTTCATGGATCAAAAAATTCTATCATGCTAAATTTCAAAACAATTGGATGTAAAATAAAGCTTCTATGGGGCTAAAGTGACAAATCGGACGAAACATATACATATATGGGGGCTATAGCAAAATCAGAACCGATTTTCTTCAAATTCAGCAAAGTTGGTCAATGGATAAAGATACTCTATAATGCTAAATTTCAAAACTATTGGATGTATACTACAGCTTCTACTTATATAGGGCTATAGGGCCAAATCGGACTAAACATATATGTGGGAGCTGTATTTAAATCTGAACCAATTTTCAAATTAAGCAATGTTGGTGCATGGATCAAGAAACTCTATCATGCTAAATTTCAAAACAATTGGATGTAAAATATAGCTTCTGTAGGGTTAAAGGGTCAAATCGGACGATACATACGAGTATATAGGAGCAATTTTTAAATCTGAACCGATTTTCTTCGACTTCGGCAAAGTTCTTCCATGGATCATGAAACTCTACTATGCTATATTTCAAAACGATTGGATGTAAACTACACCTTCTATAGGGCTAAATGGTCAAATCGGACGAAACATATATATGGGAGCTATATCTTTATCTGAACCGATTCTCTTCAAATTCGGCAATTGGATGTAAAATAAAGCTTCTGTAGGTAAGTACCAAATCGGACGAAACGTATATGTATATGGAAGCTACGAGGTATATCGCGAATTTTTAATTTCCGCGGGCTACGTGTATTTGATTTTTGATATTTTTGTAGCGTTATATTGGTACTCATGTCCCTTACTTATGCTGACAAGGTCGGTCATTTTGAATGTTTAGATAATTTTTGACAGCTGTTGTGCTTGGATTTGTTTTAACTTGTCTTCGATTTTTATTTATTTCAGAAAATGGATCAAATTTTTTTCTGCATCATATACATTTTGTGTGACGCATTCCGAATGCTGACGCATTCCGAATGTTGACTGTGGCATATGGTGAAGCTACCTTGGACCAAAGCAACGTTTATCGGCGGTACAAAATGTTCTTAGAGGGCCGAGAAGATGTGAAGGACGAACGGCGTGCCGGACGCACGTTTTTTATTTGTTTGCTCACAGTTTTCTTTGATTGCAGGGGCGTGGTGCATTATGAGTTCTTGCTACAGGGTAGTACGGTCAATAAAGAATATTACCTGCAAGTTATGCGCAAATTGCGCGAAGCAATCCGCCAAAAACGCCCGGATTTGTGGAAGAACAAAAACTGGCTTTTGCACCATGATAACGCCCCTGCACACACATCGTTGCTTGTGCGAAAAACAACACAGTAATGGTGCCGCAGCCACCGTATTCCCCTGACCTAGCCCCCTGTGACTATTTTTTGTTCCCAAAACTGAAAAGGCCCATGAAAGGACGACGCTACGCCACGATTGAGGAGATAAAGACGGCATCGAAGGAGGAGCTGAACAAGATCACAAAAAATGATTATTTGAAGTGCTTCGAGGATTGGAAACAACTTTTGGCAGAAGTGTATTATATCCGAGGGGAATTACTTTGAAGGGCACAAAATAGATATTTATGAATAAATAAATACTTTTTGAAAAAATACAAAATTCGCAATATACCTCGTATATCTAAATCTGAACCGATTTTCTTCAAATTGAGCAATGTTGTTCCATGGTTCGAGAAATTCTATCATGCTAAATTTCAAAACCATTGGATGTAAAATACAGCTTCTATAGGACTAAATCGGACGAAAAATATATATGGGAGCTACATATATATCTAAATCTGAATCTTAAACAAAATATATTTGGAGAAATTCCTGAAAAATAATTTTATTTGTAAAAACACATATATTATTTGAAAAAATTAGTTTTCAAATATATTTTGTTGCAGTATATTAATTGTTATATGCATTTCAAAAAAAATTATACTGATTTTGCAAATAAAATGTATTTGCTCAGAAATATATAATATTTAAAAATTTTTGTTCCAAATATATTTTCTTTCGATTCAAAGATATCAAAAAAGACGATATTACCCCGTGCAAATATTGTAAAATTAAGAGATATTTAAAAATTATTTTTCATTTTTTTTATTTTGGCCATTTTGTTTGGGAGTTATGAGGGTGTGGCAATATCCCACATTTTTCACAGGACTGTAGGCACTATAAAAGCATTACACTGCACACAATTTATGGACTGCGTTCGAAGTTATATTCCGTTAAGTTTTTGTACAATATGCTTAATTTGTATGGGAGGTACCAAAAGGGGCGTGGCTACTTCGCCCATTTTTCTCAAGGTGATAGCGGCCAAGAAATTAATACTATGTGTGAATTATGAAATACTTTGGGTAGTAGTACAGAAGTTATCAGATAATCAATATTTCACGTAATTGTGACCCTTCGTGTGGGATGTACTCGAAGGAGTGAACCACCTAGTTCATCTTTGATCTTAGCATGAGACAGAAACAAATATTAACACATACCAAATTTTAAGGCAATGGGTTACTTCTGTCGAAAGTTATCGTGCGCACCCAAAGCGGATTTCCGTCAAATATTCTTAGGACACTCCTTGGATGTGTTACTCTTTTGGCCCACAGCAACTGATATATACCGTCGTTCACTATACTAGGGGTATAAAAACCGGATTTTATTAAAATTTTATTTTTTTGAAAGGGCTATAAATTCTAAATTTATCCATCGATTTTCTTCAAATAGGCATTGTTTTCTCTGGTAAGATGCTACACGCTGCAAAGATCGCTTCTGTAGTATATTGTCCCTAACATATTGTGCTTGAAACATATATATATGTTTAGGGTGCACTCTAAATATATTATATTTGGCACAAACTATTATTTGGGAGAATATTTTTCAAAACAAATCATTGTATTCCCGAAACATAGATTTATTTTTATTTTTGTTTGCAGTATTCAGAAATAAATTGTTTAAGTTTTTTTAGCAATTTAAAGTTAATTTTTATTAAATTGTTAATGTTTGTAAAAAAAAACAAAAATGTCTTAAAGGATTGACAAGAAATGATTCAAAAGACTTTGAATGTTTACAAATTAAAATTGAGTGATTTAAAACAGAAGCTAATGCTACAAATGTCATTTTTAAAGTACGAGTATAATTCGAAACCAAGAAAAAATTAAACCTGAATTTCGAAAAATTCAGCAATGTTTTAAAAATCTTTTTTATATAAAATATATTTTAAGAAATTCCTAAACAATCATATTATTTGTATTTAAACACATATTTTAGTTGAGAAAATTAGTTCACAAATATAGCTTGTTCTAATATATTACTCGTAAAATAAGCACTTCAAATAAATGTTATTGGTTTCAAAACCAAATGTATTTGTTCAGAAATATATAATATTTAAAAATTTCTGTTCCAAATATATTTTTCCAGTTCAAACATATCAAAAAAGGGAATTATCCCCCGCGTAGCTTTTAAAAATAAAGAACAATAATTTTTTCCCATTTTTTTATATTTTTTGCGCCAATAATTTTTGTTTGTGAAATAAATCAATTTTTTCTAATTGTTTCAACGGCAGTTACTAAACTTCTGTCTCCACGTGAACGTGTCATTGTTAGCATTTGTAGTCCTCATAATTTCGTTTAATTTAAATTATATCTCGGTTTTATCGAGCTTATACTTACCTCACAGAAAATGGCAATTTTAAAGAAAAAATTTAACATAACAATTTTCTAAAATATTTTTTTTTTTGTTTAGGACACCATTGTACTTCAAAACTAATTTATTTGTTTAAAAATATATCGCTACATTAAAATAAAAAGGCGCTAAGTCCACGGTTTGTCGAAATGCATTTTTTGAAGCGGAACGCAAGATTGAGTTTGATTGCATAGATTTAGAAACAAAAAGCCAAAAAAATAATACTTCATCATCATTAAAAGTTAAAACGTAAAAGCGCTAAGTCCATATTCGACATGTAAAACCAAACATGCTTCGGAATTATTTTGTCTCTCCTGTAAAATTTTATTTATTGGACTTGGCGCCTTTACACTCTAAGGTATATATATTATTTGAACATTCAGTTTAATGTGATTTTTCTCCGAGTAGAAAGAAGAATGGCCACTTATCTTAAACCAAGCATAGGACTGACTAAAAAGTCCACCCTATAGACATTAAAAAAAATCGGATACTCTAATTTGCGGCAGCTTAACTCTATGTTTGGTCACCTCTGCTTTTTATGAAATCTTTAAATGGTCTTCCTTTTTAATTTGTCTTCTCCTAAGTTAAGTTTTGTATGGCCGAGACTTATTTATGAGCTTTTCCTTGAGGCTATGAAATTTCATGAGTTTAAATCTTATCGCACCGAAATTTATTTCAATTGTTTGGTATTTGTTTATTTTACTCGCGTACTTTATGAGTTACAGTCTTAGGTATTTTCGTATTTTTTGCGTAGTACTCGTATTTTGCATGGCGTTAAGCAGAAATCTGCCAGACAAAGTCTGTGTCAATTCCAGTAGTACAAATGATGTTGGGGATAATAAGGCTTATGGGGAAGATGGAAAGATAGATTTAAGAATTTTGGTATTTTTTTTTCAGCTCGAAAACATGTTTTGCATCTATATCGCTATACTTAGAATGCAATGTTTTTCCACAACAAACATTTAAAGGAAATTGTCTTCCTTCCATAATGAACAATTGGAAAAATCCAGACATTTATAGAGGAGAGATGAATGAATTCCAAATAATGGTGTTATTTACATTAGGGCTTCTGCCCCCAAATCCAATGACAAATTCCCTTAAACTGAAAAAGTAAAGAGTTTTCCCATTTCCTTTTTTCTTCGTCAGTTGCTCTGTTCCTTCTGTTAACATGTGCCAACCCTCGCAATTATTTGTGTTCTTAAAAGGCGCTAATGATGTTTCCTTTTTTTGACTGTTGACAACTTCCATACACTCTGAGATTCAGATTCAGTGTCATCTTCTTGCCAAGATTCTGTCCATCCTTGCAATCCATTAACGAGACGAGGCGAGAGAAAAGACAAATGGTCTTAAATGTCTTGGCCTCAAGGATCCTCAGGGTTCAAAAGCGAATGCGAATCTATGTATGTGTGTGTGTGCGGTATTCGAGGTGGTCGGGGTATGTGCCTTGATTTTAATTGACGCCTAACCATTTCCAGTGGTAATTAAAAACACCTTTCAACTGTCAAATCGTTTAGTGTTTTTCATGTAATCTGCATTGATTCGACTTTTGATTTTTGCACAAAATATTGTCACTGGCTGACAATGGAAGACAATTTGTCAAAATATACATTTGACATGGTCTGGAATTCGTGTGTGTATGTGTGTTTTTGCTAATGATATCTAATGGATTTGATGGATGATATCAAAAATATAGACAATGCCTTTGAGTTTTGTTTAATCAGCTGAAATTATTCAAACGATTTCATTGAGAGAATTGGGAAAATGTGATATTCGAAAATCGCCTGTGGAAATTGTTTAAAGGTATAGAAAAGTCTTAAAGAGAGAGATTTGAAAGAACGAAATATGCATTTAATGCAAAACGAAATATGTGCTGCTTTAAAATATCATATCATCGAGATGTATGAATATTTGTGTACTAATTTTCTCAAAAAATATATGCTTAAATAGAAATAAAATTATTTTTTAGGAATTTCTCCAAATACATTTCATTTAAAAAATATTTTCAAAACTTTGCTGAATTTTTCGAACCTCATTTTTAATTTTTCATTGGTTTGGAATTGTACCTGCCACTCATTTTAAATTTCTGAATATTCCAAGTCATCTTCAGTTGTCAATTATTCAAGTAATTTATTGTTATCCATGATTATTCTCTTTCAATTATAAAGTATTTCTACAAGCATTAAAAATTTCTAAAAAAATGACTTTGAATTGCTGAAAAACTTAAAACAATTAAGATATCCATATATTTTCTGAATACTTAAGTACAAATAAACCTTTTTTAGATGCAAAAAAAATTGTGTTTCAAAAATAATGGTCCCAAATAAAAAAATATTAGGTTGACAACAAAGATTTATTTTGAACAACATCTTCCCAAATATATAATATTTGTGTGTACCAAATGTTGAATATTTTGAGTGTACCAGAACCAATTTTTTGTGCTTACAAAAAAACAAAGTTGTTGTCTAAGAATTTTTTAAAATAAATACATTATTTTTTAAATAAAATAAAGCAAGCAAGCAACATTTAAATAAAATATATTTAAAATTTATTATACTACAGAAACAATTTTTTGTGCTTACAAAAATACATACATTATTTTTTAAATAAAATAAAGCAAGCAAGCAACATTTAAATAAAATATATTTGGAGAAATTCGTAAACAATAAATTTATTTGCATTTAAATACATACTTTATTTGAGAAATTTAGTTAGCAAATATACTTTGTTGTAATATATTAATATATCTTATTTATTATCAAATAAAATTTGTTTGCTCAGACATATATAATATTTAAAATTCTGTTCTAAATATATTTTCATTCGTTTCAAACATATCAACTAAGGCGATTTTGCCCCGTGTAGTTTAGAATGTAATGTGTATTATGACAATAAGCAGCATTAGATTTAGTTTTACAGCACTAATTTTTAATTAATAAATATTCCAAATTATAACTTTTTGTAAATCCATCCATACTATTTATCGTTGCCCAAGATTATACAATTTAATATTCATCCCCATAGAAATTTCAATTTTATTGACAATTTCATAGAAATTTCAATTTTATTGACAATTTCATAGAAATTTTAATTTTATTGAAAATCTCATAAAAATTTCAATTTTATTGAAAATTTCATAGAAATTTCAATTTTACTGAGAATTTTGTAAAAATTTAAATTTTATTGAAATTGATGTTTTTTTTATTGAAATTTAAATTTTATTACAAATTTCATAGAAATTCAAATTTGATTGAAAATTTCATAGAAATTTAAATTTTATTGAAAATTTCATAGAAATTTAAATTTTATTGAAAATTTCATAAAAACTTCACTATATTTTTTTGAAAAATTCATAGAAATTGCAATTTTATATTATAACTTTCAAAATTAACGCATTGTATCTAGAAAATCTTGACTTAATTACTTTTTCTTGTAAATTTCGACAAAATATAAAAATAATATAAAAAATTTAACATAAATCGAATTTTTATAGAAATTATTGTTAAAATTGATAATTCAAAAAATTTTGCCAGAAGTGTAATTTCTAAAAAAATTCGTCAAAATTTAATAGTTAGGAATAATAGAAAAGTTTGTCAAAATGGGTATTTTTAAATTTTTTGTCTAAATTTAATTTTTCTAAACAATTTCGTCAATATTAAATTTTTCCTTAAAACGTAAATTTTTCTAAATAATATATTTGAAAATTAAATTTTTTATTAAAATTTCTGAAAAATTAAATTTTGTTATAATTTGTTTATGGAAAATTTCTGGTTTTCTAGAGAATTATGTCAAATTTTTATTGTTATATTTTTTTCTTTAAAATTTATTCGAAATTGAATTTTTCCAGAAAATTTCCTTCATCGGCCTTTAATAAAGTCAATTACCTTTAATTATCAAAGTTTCTTCAAAATTAAATTTTTCTAGAAAAATTGTTTATTGAAGGTTTCGTTAATTCCAAAAAATTATGCAAAAATTTACTTTTATTTTATTGAAAATTTAATAGAAATTTAAATTTTATTAAAAATTTCATAGAAATTGATTTTTTTGTTGAACTTTTTATAAAAATTTTATTTTTTTTTGAAAATTTCATAGAAATTGTATTTATATATCTTTAATAAATTATTGTTTCCTGCAAATTTCGTCATTTATATATTTCGTTTTGAAAAAATCGAATTTTTATAGAAAATGTTGCCAATGTTGTAATTTCTTAAAAAAAATTATAAAAACCTTCTTAAAAATTAATTTTTTTTTGGAAAATTTCAAAATTTTTTAATTAACTAAATATAATACATAGTTAGGAAATCGATTTTTTATAAACAATTTTGTCAAAAATTGGTATTTTTATAACTTTCTTCAAAATTAAATTTTACTCGAAAATTTATTTTTTTCTAAAAAAATTATGTCAAAATGCAATTTTAATATTTTTCTTTAAAATGTATGCGAAATTTAATTTTGCCATAAAATTTACTTCGCGGCTTTTAATAAAGTCAACGACCTTTAATCATCAAAATTTCTTCAAAATTATAATTTTTAGAAAATTTTATTGAAATTTCATAAATTTATATTTTATGGAAAATTTCATATAAATTTAAATTTTGTTAAAAAATTTATAGACATTTAAGTTTTATTGAACATTTCACAAAAATTTTATTTTTTTGAAAATTTCACAGAAATTGCAACATTATATTACATACTTTCAAAATTGACGCATTGTATCAGGAAAATCATGACTAAATTATATTGTCTTGTAAATTTTGTCAAAATTTAATGTTTATAAAAAATGTTAACATAAATCGAATTTTTGTAGAAATTATTGTCAAAATTTATGTTTTAAAAAATGTTGCCAAAATTGTAATTTCTAAAAATATTCTTGGAAACTTCTTTAAAATTAAATTTTTCACGAAAATTCGCCAAAATGTAATAAATAATTTAATTTAATCAAACTTGTTATATTTACAAAATTTAATTTTGCTAAACAATTTAACCGATTTTTTATAGAAAATTTTGTAAAAATTGGTATTTTTAAAAAATTTTGATTTATTTGAAAATTTAATTTTTTATAAAATTTGTTCAAAATTAAATTTTTCCAAAATGTATTTATAGAAAATTAGTTTTTTCTAGAAAATTATGTCAAAATTAAATTTTTATATTTATCTTTAAAATTTATTCGTAGTTGAATTTTCCCAGAAAATTTCCTTCATCGGCTATTAATAAAGTCAACAAACTTAAAATTAAGTACAGAGCAGAACAAACATTATAGAAAAAAATAAATTTTCAAATAAATCAACATTTTTTAAAAATACCAATTTTTACAAAATTTTCTATAAAAAATCGGTTTCAACGAAATTGTTTAGAAAAATTCAATTTTGTAAAAATACCAAGTTTGACAAAATTTCAAAAATTATTTTTTCTAGAAAATTATGTTAGAAGTTAGTTTTTATATTTTTTTAAAAATTATTCGAAATTTAATTTTTCCAGAAAATGTCCTTCATAGTAAAATTTCTTCAAAATAAAACTTTTTTATAATTTGGTTATTGAAAATTTCGGTTTTTCTAGAAATTATATCAAAATTTAATTTTTATATTTTTCTTTAAAACTAATTCGAAATTTATTTTTTCCAGAAAATTTCCTTCATCGGCCTTTAATAAAGTCAACGACCTTTAATCATCAAAGTTTCTTCAAAATTAAATTTTTCTAGAAAATTTGTTTATTTAAGATTTTGTTATTTCCAGAAAATTATGCCAAAATTTTATTTTATTTTATTGAAAATTTCATCGGCATTTAATCTTGGTCAAAGACCTTTATCGTCGATTTTTAATCCGTTCAGTGGCATTTCATCCGCTCATCTACCTTTGAAATTTCAAAAAATTTTAAAGAATAAATCTAGTTTCAAGAAATTTTTAGAATTTTTTAGAAAAAAAAAATTTCAACAAAATTTTGCAGTTAATTGCAATATTGTCGAAAATTTCAAAAAATTTTATTTCAACATATTTTTTTCGAAAAATATGAATTTGAAGAAATTTTCTAGATAAATGCAGATTTGCAAATATTTTCTAAAAAAATACAATTTCAGGAGTTTTTGTAGAAAATGTTATTATGATGAAATTTTCTAGAAATATGCAATTTTAAATAAATTTTGAGAAATATGCGACTATTTATTCTTTAGAAAATAGCAATTTATATTAAACTTTCGAGATTTTTTACATGGTTGTGGGGGGAGTTGGGAAGGTGTCGATACATTTTCAACATACTTAAATACAAATTAACTTTTGTTTCGGATGGGAAAATATAGGGTGATCTAAGTAGAGATACTTTTTTTCAAAAGCCTTTTTTGACAGATCACGTGTGAGTCGTGTCATGCTGTCATGTTATTTTTGTTAAATATTGTTTGGCATTTCATCATGGAAAGACTTACGCCTGAACAACGTTTACAAATTATTCAATTTTATTATCAAAATAATCGTGACCGATTCCCGATCCGACGTACCGGAATCATCGGTCCATATTTCTTTAAAACTGATGCCGGTGAGAACGTAACCGTCAATGGCGACCGTTATCGTGCCATGATAACCGACTATTTGATGCCTGAAATTGAAGCTCGTGATCTCGGCGACATTTGGTTTCAACAAGACGGCGTCACTTCCCACACATCGCATCAATCAATGGATTTATTGAGAGAACACTTCAGTGAGCAGATAATTTCACGTTTTGGGCCGGTCGATTGGCCACCAAGATCGTGTGATATCACACCGTTAGACTTTTTCCTGTGGGGATATGAAAAGTCTAAAGTTTATGCGGACAAACCCGCTTCGATTCAGGCCTTGGAGCAAAGCATCACGCGTGTAATTCGCCAGTTACCTGTCGAAATGGTCGAACGAGTCGTCGAAAATTGGACTCAACGGATGGACCACCTGAAACGTAGCCGCGGCCAACATGTGATAGACATAATCTTCAAAAAATAAATGCATTCCCCATTTAATTTGAATTTTCTGTTTTTTTCTTTAAAAAAGTAGGGAACCTCGAAATGGATCACCCTTTAGTTTTTATATATTTGGAGTATACCCTGAACATATGTATATGTTTCAAGCGGGACAATATATAAGTACTACAGAAGCTATTTTTTCAGCGTGTTTGCAAGATAATATAATATTTCTAAAAATTGCAAAACAGAAAACTTCAATTTAAATTAAGGCATAACACAAATTTATCTTTGTTCGAAAATATTAGTTTCAAATAAAAAATATTTGGATGACAACATACTTTTGTTTAAAACAACATCCTCCGAAACATATAATATTTGTGTGTCTAATATTATATATTTGGAGTCCACCCTAAACATATGTATGTTTAAAGCAGAATATGTTTGAGAGAATATATGTACTACATAGGCAATTTTTTTCAGCGTGTGCTAATACGTATCATATTTTTCTTCTTTTCTTTGAGAATTCACAGATAGACCGAATATTCCCCTAAATGAACGCAAAATATGTGAACGTCATTATCCGCCTAGAGGAGCTTAGAAATTCTTGTCTGTAATATTTTGATAAATAATCTTCAACCCCTGAAATGTGAATTCCCATACATCCCACCATAGAAAAAGTTTCACTTTTAAATTCCAGCACGGAAAATTAATTCCCGTACGATACGGATACGATATTAGTATAACAGTCCGATACAGAGTGCTAAGAACTGTTAAGATGCAAAAACATTAAATTTCTTTCTTGTTGTGTTAATGTTACTACGTATTTTACAGTAGAAAACGGAAGGGAAAAAATGGTTGAAATTTACAAATACATAACCGAAAAATGGAAATATCATAAATAAATATGTAGTAAATAAATATTTAATTTATTTGTTATAAATGTTTTTATTTTTATTCTTTATTTTCCGCTTTGAAACGGTAACATTTCTCACTTCTGTTAAGCTAAATGTAAACTACCAACGTGACAGACAAAGCGAGCAATTTCATGCCGTGAACAGTCTTGGTGTTTTGAAATATTAACAGTCGTATTTTCCCATACGAAACAGCCAACAGTCATTGTTACAGTCCGACGCTAACTGATTTCCTCTGTTAAATTATAACACAGAAATTCCACTTGGAAAAACAGAGTCTAATCAGACTTAAAACTTAACGAAAAACCCCCTCCAAATCACTCACTCAAACTGTAAAAACTCACGAGGTTGTGGTGGTGGTAGCACAAAATTCATATTGGAAATAACTCCGCCTTCTTTTAAGGCCCTGGAGTGCAGTGTTATGAGTGAGTTTCTTTTGTGAGAAAAATAACTTTTGTAGTATTTTTTCGATCCAAGAGTAGGGAGTGAGAGAGTACTCGTACATACCTACATATTTATATACGTAGGTGTGCTCTTTGCTCGGTCGGTGGGGTTATAGTTAAATGTGTGCCCTGTCTGTTGTCTCGCTCTAATAAATATGGGGTCTTTGGGTTGGCACAAACACTCGCACACACTCCGTTGGCGACTGTGTAATATTGTGAAATGTTGAAAAGGGGAGCCTGTGAGTGTGTGTATGTGCACATTTGGTACTTTTAGTTAGTATGGCATTTAGTGACACATTAAATTCGTTGTGTGTTTGTGTCGTCGGTGTTTTTTCCTCGCAGCGCAAAGAGACTTCAACATTTTTGTTTTGTTTCTTTTTTTGCAGAATTTTTAAAGGGAAACGAAAGTTAGTTGGTTGTTTTTTTTTTGTTAGCCGCATTCGAAAGCAAATTTAAGATTAGGGATTTTTTTAATTTTATGAAAGTTTCGGTGTACATACTACGTTTTTTGTGGGAAATTGGATGGATTAATGCATACTGTGGGTTAGAAGTGGATGATAAATAATGAAAAATCTTGTTAAAATTATATCTTTAAAGTTAAAAACAACAAAATGGTTAAGAACACTTTGCTTCATTATGAAAAAATGGTTACAAAAATGGTCGATATTTCCAATTCTCTGGATATTTTTTTAAATTTTCCGAGCTAGTAAAATTTAGGATCCTAGAAAAGATTGTTGCACAGAAAATATTGTTGCATAAATCTAAAACGATTTTTTTTTATTTCTAAATATCGATACCTCCATTCTAAACTATGCTAAGTGCAAAAAGGAAGTTTTTCAGAAGAGGCGATCAAAGTTTGATGATTTTTTTGTAATTTGTGTGGAATTCCTTTATAATGCAAATCGAATGACCTGTACTGTTTTGTGAATAACTTTTGATTGGGTTGACGGATAAACACCAAATTTTGACTGAATATTTGAATTTGGAATATTTAGAAATTAAAAATGCAATCTCCCTAAAACTATGCTAAGTCGACTTAGCATGTTTTAGAATGGAGTTATCGATATATTAAAAGATTGGATATAAAATTTTCTCAAACTACTTTTCTTACTGTTTTCTACTCAATGGATTTGTGTTTTTATTTAGAAATGTTAAAAATATTATTATACTTAAAGACAATTCTCATAATTTTTAATTATATAAATGAAGTTAAAAGTGGAAAATAACAAATAATTTTCAGTTTAGCAATTTTATCCTAAATTCTGATACGAAAGCAATGTAATAAGCAAAAAAGAAGAAATCTATGGATACATCAAACGTTGCGTATGTAGTACACAAATATTATAAATTAGGGAAGATGATGTTCTAAACTAATCCTTGTTTCCGTCCAAATATTTTTTTGTTCAAGAATTCAGAAAATATTCCAATATTCGTATTGTATTGTATGCCAAGTTTAAAGTTTTTCAGTAAATTAAATAGAAATTTGAAATGTTCGTAAAATTTCGTTATTTGTTTTAAATTTGTATTATTATACCCTACACCACAGTGTGGTACAGGGTATTATGACTGTGCATTTGTTTGTAACACCTAAAAGGAGAAGAGATAGACCCATTGTTTATTATACCGATCGACTCAGAATCACTTTCGGAGTCGATTTAGCCATGTCCGTCTGTCTGTCCGTCTGTCTGTCCATGTATTCTTGTAATCAAAGTGCAGGTCGTATTTATGGTCCGATTTTGATGAAATTTAGCATAGTTGTCTTTTTTGGCCCAAGGACGATCCCTGTTGAAATTGGTCAAAATCGGTTCAGATTGTTTAGCCCGATTTGACATGTAAGCGCTGTAGAAACCACATTTTACATCTGATCTTTATGAAATTCGGCAGAGAGAGTTTTATTATTACGTGAATGAACACTACCAAATTCGGAGAAAATCCGTTTAGATTTAGATATAGCCTCCATATATATGTTTCACCCGATTTGACATGTAAGCGCTGTAGGAACTGTATTTTAAATCAGATCAGTACGAAATTTGGCAGAGAGAGTTCTTTTATTACATGAATAAACACTGCCAAATTCGGGGAAAATCGGTTCAGATTTAGATATAGTCCCCATATATATGTTTCACCCGATATGATATGAAAGCGCTGTAGAAACCGTATTTTACATCCGACCTGTACGAAATTCGGCAGAGAGAGTTCTCTTATTACATGAAAAAACACTGCGCAATTCGGGGAAAATCGGTTCAGATTTAGATATAGCCCCCATACATATGTTCCACCCGATTTAACATTTAAGCGCTGTACACGCTGAAAAAAAATCGCTCCTGTAGTATATTGTCCCAAACATATTCGGCTTGAAACATATAAATGTTTAGGGTGCACTCTAAATATATAATATTTGGTACACACAAAGGTTATATATTTGGGAGATGTTGTTCTAAACAAATCTTTGTTTACTCCAATTTTTTTTTGTTTGTGACTATTATTTTTCGAAACAAATTAAAAATTTGCACTTAAGTATTCAGAAAGTACCTAAATTGCGTTATATTGCTCAGTAATTCAAAATAATTTTTTTTTGGAAATTTTTAATGTTCGTAAAAATAATAAATAATAACTGAAATTCTATAATTTTGGATCAAAATAAATTTTTCGGTGGATTGACAACTAATGATGGCTTGGAATACTTAAAATCAAAATGATTGACTTGAAACAAAAGTCAATGCTGCATAAGGTATCATAACTGGGATGTACAATTAGGAACCAAGAAAAAATTAAAAAATGAAATTCGAAAAAGTCGGCACAAGATTTGAAATTATTTTTTAAATAAAATATATTTGGAGAAATTCCTAAAGAATAATTTTATTTGTACTTAAACATATACTTTATTTGAGAAATTTAGTTTGCAAATATATTTTGTTGTAATATATTAATATATTCATTCCAAATATATTTTATTGATTTTCAAATAGAATTTATTTGCTCAGAAATATATAATATTTAAAAATTTGTGTTCCAAATATATTTTCTTTCGATTCAAACATATCAAAAAAAGTCGATTTTGCCCCGTGTATAAATCGTATTTTATATCCGATCAGTACGAAATTTAACAGAGAGAGTTTTCTTATCACATGCATGAACACTGCCAAATTCGAGGAAAATCGGTTCAGATTTAAACATAGTCCCAATATATATGTTACACCCGATTTGACATGTAAGCACTGTAGAAACCGTGTTTTATATCCGATCAGTACGAAAATCGGCAGAGAGAGTTTGCTTATTACATGTATGAACACTGCCAAATTCTTATCGCAATGCCCATTTTCGCATTGGTAGGTAGGTGTAGGGTATTATATAGTCGGCCCCGCCCGACTTTGTCTTTCCTTACTGTTTTCTTTATTTGTTTTAAGTTTTTCTGTAATTCAAAGTCATTTTTAAGAAATTGTCAATGGTCGCAAAATTCCTTTATAATATATAAATTCAAAAATGAATTTATAATATATAAATTCAAAAACAAAAATTATATATTTGGAAATATGTTTTCGTTTTAAACAAATCTTTGTTTCTATCCTAATATTTTGCTATTTGAGACTATTATTTTCGAAACAAAGACTTATTTGCATTTAAGTATTCAAAAATAGATCGATAACTTAAATGTGTTGCATTTTTCAGCAAAAAGTTAATTTTTTAGATTTTTTTAATATTTGCAAAAATAATAAATATTAGTTATTGAGGATTGACAACGAATGATGACTTGGAATACTAAAAAAATTAAAACGACCGATTTAAAACAGAAGAAAATGCTGTATTTGGTATTATGACTGGGAGCTACAATTTGAATTCAAGAAAAAGTTAAAACTGAAATTTGAAAAAGTCAGCATAGTTTTGAAAATCTTTTTAAATAGAATATATTTGGAGAAATTTCTCAATAATAATTTTATTTGTATTTAAACACATATTTTATTTGAGAAATTTAGTTTGCAAATATATTTTGTTCTAATATTATAATATATACGTTCCAAATAAATTGTATTGGTTTTCAAATAAAATTTATTTGCTCAGAAATATACAATATTTCAAAATTTGTGTTTCAAATATATTTTCTTTCGATTCAAACATATCAAAAAAGGCGATTTTTCCCCGTTTTCTTTTGCCATTTTTAATTGTAAAATAAAATTCGAAATCGAGGAAAAATAAAAACTGAAAATCGAAAAAGACAGCAAAGTTTCGAAAAATCATTCTTAAATAAAGTATTTTTTGTGGAAATTCATTCCCATATATACTTATGTCGTTGTGATATATTATAATTTGAGCTTTAAATAAAGATTCTTTACTTTCAAATATAATTTTTTTATTCATTAATATATTTTGAATTGAAAAATATCAAAAAGGACAAAAATTTTGCAAAATCTGAATAATATGGTATAAAGATGCAATCGAAACTATCGAATTTTAGATACCGGGTAAATATTATCGCTGGAGAAATTTCAAAACAATAAACGGAGAAAAGTCCAAAGTTCTGCTATGTTTCAATTGAAGTAAAATATTTTTGATGTACACATTTTCAAATACAGGGTTTTCCAATAAGAGTGATATGATTCCTTTGAAAAAAGACAAACTTATTGTTAAGGAAATTCAAAAGTTTTATATTTTATGTGAAGTACAATCGATACAATTAAGTTCTAAATAAAACGTCATTCAAATGGCCTCCACGACTTCTTTTGCAGGAACGAATGCGGTAAACCCAATTCTCGAGCACTTTTTCCACTAAATCAGGTCTAATGTCATGAATGGCACGTTCAATATTTACTTGTAAAGCTTGAAGAGAGTCTGGTTTATTTTGGAAGACCAATGACTTCAAAGAACCCCACAAGAAATAGTCCAATGGTGTTAAATCACACCTTCTTGGAGGCCATTCAATATCACAATTTTTTGAAATAATCGAATCTCCAAACTTTTCTCGCAAAAATTCAATTGTTTCATTTGCTGTGTGGCACAATCGGTCAATGGCAAAAAGATAGCTCTTAACGAGAGCTAAAATATTGCTCGTGGGTGTCAAGGTCGAAGGTCGTCTGAAAAGTGTTTTTTTTTTATTTAAAAAAATGGACTTGGCATAATTTTCAAATGTGAACGGAAAGTTTATAGCTCATTAACGGTACGTCGGATCGGGAATCGGTCAATGGCAAAAAGATATGTAGCTCTTAATGAGAGAGAGATATTGCTAATCGGTGTCCAGGACGACAGGAAAGCGTCTTTTTTTGATTTTTAAAAAAATGGGCTTAGCGCACGAAAAGATGCAACTGGAGAACGATTATTTTGATAATAAAACTGAATAATTTGTAAACGTTGTTCTTGCGTATTGGAAAGTGTTTTTTTTTTTGATTTTTTAAAAAAGTGGACTTAGCGCACGAGAAGTTGCAATTGGAGAACGATTATTTTGATAATAAAACTGAATAAATTTTAATTTATTGCGTATATCTCTCCTTGATGAAATTGTTAACACTGCTGAATACAATGAAAAACAAATGACAGATCATGACATATTAAAAATGGCTGAAAAGTCACTTAAAATCATATCGTCCCTATTGGAAAACCCGTTATTAGGGTACACTCCGAATATATAATATTTGATACACACAAATATTTGATATTTGGGAGGATGCTGTTCTAAACATGTATATGCTTTCATAAAAATATATTTTTATTTGAAACTAATATTTCCGAATTATATTTCGTAACTTAAATTGCATTGATGGATTGATAAAAAGGGAGCAATTGGAATATTCGTAAATTAAAAAAAGAAAAGTGAAACCAAATCCAATGCAGTTAAGACATTTTTGACTATAATATATAAAACGAAATCTAGGAAAAATGTTAAGTAAAATTCGAAAAGGTCAGCAAAGTTTAAAAAATATTTTTTACATAAAGTATATTTCTTCTTAAACTATAACGTTGTTTGTGTGTAAACACATATTTTATTTGTGAAAGTCAGTTCGCAAATATATTTTGTTCTAATGTATTAATATGTGCGTTCCAAATAAAATTTACTGATTTTCAAATAAAATGTATTTTTTCAGAAATATATATTATTTATATATTTTGGTTCCAAATATATTTTCTTTCAATTCAAACATATCAAAAATTGCGATTTTCCTCCGTGTATAAATAAACATTCTTAAAATAAAATTTATTTGTTCAAAAATATATAATAATTAAAATTTTTGGCGATTTTCCCAGTGTGTATGCAATCATTTCGACATCATATAAGTAGTACATAATAGCTTAAAGATTTCAGAGGATGGAGAACTTAAAAATTTGGGTAGATTTGGTAAAATAGCTATAACTTCCTAATCGCTATAGTAGAATGATTATTATTCCGAATCTGATAGACGTTAATTCGCGTAAAAAAAATATGATTTCTTTGTGACGGAACGGTTAAATTTCTTTGATTGAAACCAATGGTACTTTAAAGTATAACTTTCAAAATTTATTGTGTAAAGTTTTCATAAAAAAAATTTTCAAAAAAATCGCAACGACAGCATTTTTGCGAAGCGTCTCGAAAAAAGTTGAATTGCGGTGCGCCTCATAACTCGATACCGGATCAATGGAAATTAAAAAATAAATTTATTTAGTTAGATAATCGCTATAGACAGGTAACGCTGTCGAGTTTTTTTTTCGAAATTTTAATTTTTCAGTTTTTGGAAACACTTGGGAACACACAAAATGGACTAATTGGTAACTGTTAAATTAAAAAAATTAACAAATTTAAGAAAGACTTGACAGCGTTAGTTCGTAAATTGTGTAAAGGAATAGTGTTAAAAATTTCAAAAGGATCGGTTCAGTAGTTTTTGAGTTGTGGGGGGCACCGTCTTTGAAAACATGGGTTGTGGGAAAAACACTATAAAGTTTTTCTGATGTACTGAGTCACATATGGGTCGTGGTTGCTTAGACTGCTATATCTTCGCTAGTTTTCCTCTGATTCACCTCAAATTTGTACACAATATTCTTGAAAAGTTTTCTATTCCGGAAAAAATAAGTTTATAAACGTTACCCCACCCACCCTTCATTTCAGAATGATTGATTGTTTTACAATCTGTAGAAACTGACGAAACGATTGATTATATCGCCATATACGTGCGTTCGACAACATGTCCGTCCATCTATTTACGCAGTCTTGCGATTGAAATATAGCTCGCAAGTATGAACCGTCGGGTCAAGGTCAAAATCATAAATGGAGAAATTGGTCCATATTTTGATATTGTCTCATGTGACGGTGTCTTATAACAGATCTTGCTGAAAAATAAACAACTAGCCTTATCGACAATTTGTGAAAGGATTATAAATAAATTTACAAATTTTGAAATATTTTTAAATTTTACAATTTTTTTAAATTTTGTTAAAAACTGTTAAGTAGATTAAAATATAATGTAACTAAAACAACGGAATCGTTTTTGAATTATGTGAAAATCTGTCTAACAAAAAAAATTAGAACTAATTTTAAATTTAAATTTTTTTAAAGTTTGTTAAAGGTTCCAAAACTGTTAAGTAGATTAAAATATAATGTAACTAAAACAGCGGAATCGTTTTCGAAGTATGTGAAAATCTGTGAAACAAATATTTCCAATCTCGAAGATTTTATGACAAAAAAATACATTTCTTAAGTTCTAAACAAAATTTCGGTAAATTTTTTTAATACGTATGATCATAACTCATAGAAAATATATATTGGTTGTTAAAACAAATTTCAAATGTAGCATAGTGTTATTAGTCCGCTTTTCTCGAAGATTAAATTACATTTAACTTTCCTTAATAAAGTTGACAACAATGATCTTCAGGCCATATGCCAATTTTTTAAAGAAAAAATACTTGTTTTTTTACCTACATTGAACACACACCAAATTTACCATAGATGACATTTTTTTAAAAACAATTGTGCAAATTTAAACCCAATTAACTCTTCTAAAGAAGTCAAGGATCAAGCATACAATTCATTAGAAACATAAATATAGATTTTTCTAAGCTAAAGAAAATAAATATTTTTTCTATAAAAATTACTGAAAAAACCCTTAAAATTGAACTCTTTTCTACGGAAATTTAAACCCTTAAAAACAAACAAATACAAAAATCTTAAAAGTCAACTCCTTGATCTTTAACCAGCATCTTCTTCCCCTTTTTTCTTGGATTTCTTTTATTAGGTAATAATGGGTGATACAGCCTCCCTTTCATTGGGATATTTCTTTCTTCTTAAGGGTTAAATCTGGTTAAGGATCATATGGATTAATTGGTGTTTTGATTATATGAAACATAAATACTGATTTTTTTGCATCAAAACAAGCACATTTGTCAAGTTAGGGTTTATTGTAAGTATTTTTTTAAGAAACAGACCAGAGTTAATTTTAATCAATTTATTGGATAATAATGATGTGGTGAGGATAGGAGGTGAATTATTTTGTGAGTAATAAGAGTTAGTGAAGAAAGATTAGTTGATGTCGTTTTATTGAATGCGACAGTTTTCTGAGGAGATTAAGTTTTAAATTTGTCCTTTAATAATAAAATATTTTGATTAAATACACTTTTTAAATATATTTAATACGTATTTTAAAATTAAGATATATAAAAATGCAAATTAATTTTTAAACATATAAAACTAAATAAATAAATAGTACCATAATATATTAAATATAATTAATAAATGAGCGCCTCAGTAAGAGAGTTGGTTGCGTGCTCGCCTATAAGTTTAGGAGTCGTGGGTTCGATTCCCACCAGATGATCTGGTCTGTCGCTGCAAAATCTAGCCACATGGTCTTTGTAACCCGGCTTTTCTCTGGACCGTAAAATTAGAATATAAATTTACTTTGTTTTGTAATAAATAATTAATAAATAAATTTAAATAAAAATGTTATTTTCAAAAGATATGGATGTTCAAATTTAATTTTTAAACTCAACAGTACCTCTTGCAGAAGCATGTAAAGTGTGTGCAACTGGTTAAGAAACAATAAATTTGCAAAACAAAACCATTAAAAATATATTTCATTGATACGAGTATCATAAATAGATAATTTATGTTTTTTTGAGGAGTTCAAGTACCAAAAAAGTATTCAACTTTATCGACTTCATACAGTTGTATTCTTTTTTGCAAAAGTTCAAATACCAACAGACGTTTCTTCATTGACGCATGCCAAAAAATAACCCAAATCTTAAGAACTTTATTTCCTCACCACTTTTCAGGTGAATCAGTAAATTGACCAAACTGAACTCTTGTCCATTTCTTAAGAAATTACAATTAACCTTTATATGACATAAATATTTTTTTCCTAAAAATGTCCTAGTTAGGTCACTTTTTAATCAAAAGATCAAATAATTCCAGAAATCCTTAACCAATTTTAACCCTTAAAATGAAATAAGATTATTGAAGGAAAAGGGATGTTGTAGCCAATAAAGAGAATATAGAAGAAAAGGGGAAGAAGCTGCTGGTTAAAGATTAAGGAGTTGTGTGTAAGGATCTTATTGTTTTAAGGGTTTTTTTGCTACAAAAAAGAGTTCAATTTTAAGGGGTTTCTTGCGTTATTTGTAACAGAATTTATTATATGTTTGCAGTGGTGCAGAAAATCATATGTTTTCGATGCGCTGCAAGAATCTGATCTTTGACTTCAAAAGAGTTGATTGGGTTTAAAATAGATAATTGACTTTTGACTGGACATTATGTGTAAACAAAAAAATTTTTGTACGACTTTTGATCTTTGGATAGAAGTAGGGATATTTTATACCTTTTTAATATATGGGCGATTTCATGTCAAGTGAGTAAATTTTTTAAACCGATGCCTTCTGATCAGTATGAAACTTGTACCAATTTTAGTCCTATTAGATAGTACACTGGGCAAAAATTGCCGGTTTTGATATGTTTGAATAGAAAGAAAATATATTTGGAACAGGATTTTTAAATATAATATATTTCTATTTTTTTTTTTTTGAAAATCATTAAAGTTTATTTGGAGCGCATATGTTAATATATTACAATAAAATATGTTTGCGAAGTAACTATTTCAAATAATGTATGTGTTTACAAAAAATTATTG
Source organism: Eudasyphora cyanicolor (assembly GCA_963930755.1). Classification (NCBI taxonomy): domain Eukaryota; kingdom Metazoa; phylum Arthropoda; class Insecta; order Diptera; family Muscidae; genus Eudasyphora; species Eudasyphora cyanicolor. Next base: position 20,134,364 of record OZ005734.1, read on the forward strand.
TTTAGAAATTTCTCCAAAAATATTTTATTTTAAATAATTCTAAAATTTTTGAATTTTGGTCGTACGGTTTAATTATCTTTTGTTTCAAATCACTTTATATTATTTTCTAAATCACCCTTTGATGCCAATTCATCGAGTAATGCAATCATTTAGAGTAATGCAAGATTATACGATTACAATCATAAAGGAAAGCTAAGTGTAAGGTATCAATACATTTTTGAATACCTAAATGAAAATAAATCTTTACTTCGGAAATAATAGCTCAAATAAAAAAAAATAATTGGAAGGAAACGAATAATTGTTTAGACTAACTTCTAATATTACATATTTAGAGTGTACCCTAAACGTATATATAATTCAAGAAGAATATGTTTGGTACAATATACTACAGAAGAGATTTTTCAGCTTTTTTAGTTATGACAACATTTCAAGGAACGAGTTGGAGGGTGTTGAATTTTGGTCAAACGGCACTCTTTCTCATCCATAAAACTAATTAAACATTGTATTAAAAAAATCTTTTTAAAAAAAATTTGCAATTTGTTTGCTATTTAAAGCATAATTTTTTAGATGCTTATCTAAATTTTGATAGATAAACTGGTTCAAAGACAGTTTATGAGTCCAAAATACATCTATTATTTTTTTGTTGAAAAAGTACAAAATGTCGAAAAATTCCGTTAAAATAATCCCTCAATTTAAAAAAAAACTCTAAATGTTCCAATATATCATAGTAATAAAATTTTAATTTGTTGCATTGACAATTGAAAAAATATTCTTTAACCTTTTTTAAAAAATAAAAAAATTGTTTCCATTTTTTTGCGATTTTAAACTATTTTTTTAGATTTTTATCTTTATTTTGATGGATAAACTGCACTGAAAAAAAATGTTCAGTGCATTAGTTTTTAAAATAAGTACATTTTGTACTTAAAATATAGATAATTTCAATAATATTAAGTAATTTACTTAATTTTAAGTAAATTTTCCTTATTTTAAGTACAAAATGTACTTATTTTGAAGACTAAGGACGTCTTTGGAGCATTTCGTTAATTTCATGAAAAATTTTTTTCAGTGTGGTTTAAAGGCAGTTTATGTGTGCAAAATACATATATTTTTTCAATGAATATAAAATGTTGAAAAATTCCGTTAAAATGATCCCTCAAATTAAAAAAAAACTTCTCTAAAATTTCCCAATTTTTCAAAGTAATAAAATTTCAATTTGTCACACTGACGATTGTAACAAACCACCTACTTTTACAACGTTAACAATAAAAAAAAAGCATTACTTTATAAAACCAAATACACCCCAATATTGGTATTCTCATTATTGATATGAAAATGCAAGAAAATAGTCGTTACAAAACTCCAAACCCAACATGACCACTAAAAACTACCCAAAAAATAATGACAATTTCCTTTGCCTTTGGGAAATTGGAAAGCGTAAAGTGTAACAATTAAATGTGTCATGAAAAACTGTCCCTAAAATTTATCAAAAATCTGGGCAAAAAAAAATCGCCACGAATTTTTGCATACAACGCTCGATAGACCTTTCGCAATAAAATGGCATAGCAAATTGTTGCATATCAGCCGATAAAATCGTCAGCACCACCCCTCACTCACTCACCCATAGCAATGCAATAGAAATGCTTGGGTTGTCGTTGTGTTAATGACTGTGCCTTAGAAATATGCCACGGAACGTATGTTTCCCATTCGTTCTGTGTGGACTCCCCACCACCCATCCCTCCGATCAATACTCACCTTTGACCTGTTGTTATTTGAAAACGGGCCGACGAACAAAATAGTCGGCCTTTTTTTGTTATGTTTTGTTCAGCTATTCAAATTGAGTTTCGGGTTTTGGATTTTTGCTTGTTTGCATATAAAACCTCAGCAGTTTCTTTAGAGGCGACGATTGAATTTCTTTTGATAAATTCTTATTGTTTGCATTTTTAATTTGTAAGAAAAGTATAGAATGTACTACTCGTATTTTGTATGTTGCATATGTTCACATATCCGTTTCCTTTTGCATACCCATTGAGTACGAGTATGTGGCAATTTTTTTTGCTGACTGAGGTTTTTTCTTGTTTTTTTTTTCTTTGTTGCGTTACTTTTGATTTAGACATTTCCATAATACATAAATAAGATCCTTTTTGAATTTTTCCCAAAATATTATTATTGTTATGTGAAGACTTTTAATTAAGACCCATTTTCTTTGAAGTGTGAAATATTCTGTCAGCTTCTGTTTTGTTGTCCATGGTAGTTAATCTGCCAAGGATCTTCTACTTATATCCCATAGAGATTTTGGGGCGCAAATTCACATAATAATAAAATTTTCCGTTAATCTCACAAACAATAACGGCTAAAAATTGGTTTAGATATAAGAGGAATTTCTTTTATCAGTGAATTCCTTTGGGGGTAGCAAAATGTGAACATTGGAGTGAATATAGTTAAAAGTGGATCAACAATAGGACTGAATTGTAAGAGAGTAACATTTCAAAATGGGAAATACTTTTTGTAGTCATATAAAACTTGCCCTCAATCCTATATCGACAATCTAGTTTAGTAGTGCATTGATTCCGGAAAAAGTAAACTATATTGTGCGAACTTCAAAAATTATTCCATTCCATCCTTTTGCTTGTTATTTGTATATAGAACATTTAAATTAACCCAAGGTGTATTTGTATATTTTCATATGTGAAACGGCATTTAAGTAAAAATACACACGGGCAAAAATCTTAATGTATGATATGTTTGCATTTAACACACAGAAAACAGTTTGGTTAACTAACCGAATTATTTACCAACCGAATTTTGGTAGTTCTGTCTACTATATTGCAATACAATCAGGACAACCAACATTTTGGTTGTGGTATACTTCTGCTTCCATGTTGACAATAATCATATTTGATTGTGCCAACTACGAAAATGGTAGCTAAAATTATATTTTGTATGTTGCCAGTACCAACTGTTGTTAAAAATTTGAATTTGTCAGTCATATACTACCGACAATTAATTAAAAACATCATTAATTTTTATTTTACTTATTGAACAAACAATTCATAACAAAATTAAAAATCCCATATTACAAATTCATCACAAATATCGCTTAACCTTGTGCTTTCAAATTCATAATTGTTGCTTTTATTTTTTTTACACCACACTGTGGTACAGGGTATTATAACTTTGTGCATTTGTTTGTAACACCCAAAAGGAGAAGAAATATACCCATCGTTTATTATACCGACAGACTTAGAATCACTTACTGAGTTGATTTAGTTATGTTCGTCTGTCCGTCTGTCTGTCTGTCCGTCTGCCTGTGCATGTATTCTTGTAATCAAAGTACATGTAATCAATCGCAATTATGGTCCGATCTCGACGAAACTTTACATATATCTTTTTTTTTGGCCCAAGGACGATCCCTATTGAATTTTGTTAAAATCGGTTCAGATTTAGATATAGCGCTGTAGAAACTGTATTTTATATCCGATCAGTGCGAAATTCGGCAAAATGAGTTTTCTTATTACATGAAGGAATACTGCCAAATTCGGAAAATTTGGTTCAGATTTAGATATAGCCCCCATATATATGTTACACCCGATTTGACATGTAAGTGCTGTAAAAACTGTGTTTTATATCCGATCAGTATGAAATTTGGCTAAAAGAGGTTTCCTGTTATATGAATGAACACTTGAAAATTTAGAAGAAATCGGTTCAGATTTAGATATATCCCCCATATATATGTTACCACCGATTTGACATGTAAGCGCTGTAAAAATGTTATTTTATATCCGATCAGTGCGAAATTCGGCAAAAAGATTTTTCTTTCTACATGAAGGAATACTGCCAAATTCGGAGAAAATCGGTTCAGATTTAGATATAGCCCCCATATACATATATGTTATCCCCGATTTGACATGTAAATGCTGTAGAAACTGTATTTTATATCCGATCAGTGCGAAATTCGGCAGAAAGAGGTTTCTTATTACTCGAAGAAATACTGGCAAGTTCGGAGAAAATCGGTTCAGATTTAGATATAGCCCCCATATATATGTTACCACCGATTTGACATGTAAGCGCTGTAGAGACTGTATTTTATATCCGATCAGTACGAAATTCGACAGAAAAAGGACTTTTTACATGAATGAGTATTCAGGGAAAATCGGTTCAGATTTATATATAACCTCCATATATATGTTCCTCCTGATTTGGTATCAAAGCGCTATAGAAGTTGTACTTTACTTCCGATCATTAATATTTTCCGGAAAGAATTTTCTCAATTTATGAACTGAAGTTGTACTTTACATCCGATCATTAATATTTTCCGGAAAGAATTTTCTCAATTTATGAACGAATATTGCTTAATTTAGCGATTATCGGCTCAGAATTAGATAATATGTCCCTGCCTACTTACCAATTATTCCAAATTATTATCACAACGACCTTTATCGCATTGGTAGGGAGGTATAGGGTATTATATAGTCGGCCCCGCCCGACTTTCTGCCTTTCCTTACTGGTTTATTTATGTAAAACATTTTGCACAATATATTCTGCATTCCACACATTATTATCCACACGAAATTATATTTGACTTGAAACAAAATTCTTGAACAAAATGTTGAAGATTTATTTATGTCGAATAATTTTATTTTTGGTTTGTCATGTATCAATAAAACAAGTAAGAAAGTTTTAGTCGGGTAAACCGACTAAGGTATACCCTCACTTTGTGAGTAATGTAATATTGAATATTACATGAATTATTCTGTAAATTTTGATCCCTTCTGGTACGGGTTTAGGAAATACACACCAGAGTTTATGTGGACTGGTATATTAACGTTATGAGATATTAAATTGTGGTATTACTGACCATTTTGTGTGGGAGGTACAAAAAGGGGAGTGGTGATAACGCCCATTTTTCACTGGGCTATAGGCATTATAAAAGCATTACACTGTACAAAATTTCAAGTATTTTTATACACTGGTATTAATGTTATAAGCTGTTAGCTTTTGGTACAAAATGGTGCATTTGTGTGGGAGGTACCAAAAGGGGGTGGCAATAACGCCCATTTTTCACTGGACTGTAGGCACTACAAAAGCATTACCATGTACAAAATTTCAAGTATTTTTATGCACTGCTATTAATGTTATAAGCTGTTAACTTTTAGTGCAAAATGGTGCATTTGTGTGGGAGGTACCAAAAGGGGCGTGGCAATAACGCCCATTTTTCACTGGACTGTTGGCACTACAAAATCATTACACTGTACAAATTTTCAAGTATTTTTATACACTGGTATTAATGTTATAAGCTGCTAACTTTTGGTGCAAAATAGTGCATTTGTGTGGGAGGTACCAAAAGGGGCAGTACAATAATGCCCATTTTTTACCGGACTATAGGCGCTACAAAAACATTATACTGTAGAAAATTTCAAGCATTTTTATGCACTTGTGTTAAAGTTATAAGCAGTTAAATTTTGATGCAAAATGGTCCATTTGTGTGGGAGGTACCAAAAGGGGCATGCCAACTTCACCCATTTTTCTCGAGTTAATAGCGACTAATATACTAATATTATGTGCAGAATTTCAAAAGATTCGAGTAAGTAGTATAGAAGTTATTAAAGAATCAATATTTCACTAAATTTTAACCCTTTGTGTGGGAGGTACCAGAAGGAGAAGACCAATATGGCCCATCTTCGAACTCATCCGGAGATAGATCAAAATATTACCACATACCAAATTTGAAGTCAATCGGTTACACCTTTCGAGAGTTATCGTGCGCACCAGCCAGCAGACACACAGACAGACAGACAGGCAGACAGACAGACAGACAGACAGGCAGACAGACAGACGGACGGACATTGCTCATTCGACTTAAAATGACCCAAAACGGATTTCCTCCGAACATACTTAGGGTCTTAGATCACTCCTTCGATGTGTTACACTTTTTTCTGTAGCAAATGATATATACCCTCGTCACACTAAAGTGAGGGTATAAGAACAGCCACAAAGCTTTCGGTTACATTTCCCGAAATATATGTAATTATTCTAAATTTAAGAAATTATTGGGATATTCAATTTAATTTATTAATATTTTTTTCTGTTGTGTAACCAATTATTCGTTGCAATAATAATCTTTGGTCTATTGATACAATTTCTGTTGTCAGAATAAAACATTCGTTGTCACTGCCAAATATCGATCATATGGTACTATAAAGAAAATTTAAAAGTAGTTACCACAATTAATCGAGTGTCAATGAAAAAACAATCTTAAATCGATTGATACAACCATCGATTTAGTTGCAACATTTTCATTTGATCGTATTCATGTTATTATTGTTATTTTAACTATTTATACATAAATACAAGCGACACATGGTGTCTGCAATAGAATTTTTGTTGCTAGTACTATTTATACCCTACACCACACTGTGGTACAGAGTATTATAAGTTTGTTTCACGGCAGATGTTTGTAACACCTGAAAATAACACAGCTAGACCCACCTTAAAGTATACCGATCGACTCAGAATCACTAGCTGAGTCGATTTAACCATGTCTGTCCGTCCGTCTGTCCATGTAAAGTTGTTCGTCGACTACAGGTCGCAATTTCACTCCGATCGTTCTGAAATTGAATTTGGTTGAGATCGGTTCAGATTTAGATATAGCTCCCATATATATCTTTCGTCCGATTTGGTCCTTTAGTCCTATAGAAGCTGTATTTTACATTTCGTTTTGAAATTTAGAATGGTAGAGTTTCTTGATCCATGAACCAACATTGCCGAATTTGAAGAATATCGGTTAAGATTTAGCTATAGCTCCCATATATATGTTTCGTCCGATTTTGCTCTTTAGTCTGTAGAAGCTGTATTTTAAATCCAATCATTTTGAAATTTAGAATGGTAGAGTTTCTTGATCCATGAACCAACGCTACCGAATTTGAAGAAAATCGTTTAAGATTTAGCTATAGCTCCCATATATATGTTTCGTCCGATTTGGCCCTTAAGTTGTATAGAAGCTATATTTTACATCCAATCGTTTTGAAATTTAGAATGGTAGAGTTTCTTAATCCATGAACCAACATTGCCGAATTTGAAGAAAATCGGTTAAGATTTAGCTATAGCTCCCATATATATGTTTCATCCGAATTGGCTCTTTATATCCAATCGTTTTTATACCCTACACCACACTATGGTACAGGGTATTATTTAAGTATAAAATGTCGCAAAAGTAAATTTATGTAAACAATTTATACATAAATTACACAATTTATATATCAGAGTTATTCAATATTACGAGAGTGGTGTAGGGTATTATATAGTCGGCCCCGCCCGACTTTAGCCTTTCCTTACTGGTTTTGTATTGTTACTATCGAATTCCAACCAATTATTTTCCTGGGTGAAGAAAAAAAAATATAAATATAAAAAATATATTTGGAACCAAAATTTTTAAATATTGTATATTTTTTAACAAATATTTTTTTATATTTAAGAATGTTTATTTTAGTATAATGTTAATATAAGTACATGAGAACAAAATATACTTACGGACTGATTTTCTCAAATAAATTATGTGTATAAGTACAACTAAATTTATTGCTTAGGAATATTTCCAAATATATTTAATTTAAAAAAGATTTTCAAAATGTCGCTGAGTTTTTAGAACTACAGTTTTAATTTTTCGTTGTATTAGAATTATCCCTCCAGTTAAAAATGGCATATGTAGCATTCGTTTTTTTTAAAGCACTCATTTTAAATTTCTAACTATTTCAAGTCACTTGTTGTCAATTCTTCAAGCAATTTACGATTTAATTATGAGGAAGTGTTACAAAACATTAAACATTTCTAAAATATCAGCCTTCTATTGCTGTAAAACTTAAAGTTATCGATATACATATCTTTTATGCAAATAAAACTTTTCTGGGAAATAATAGTCCAAAAAAAAAAAATAATCGCTGTTTTATTAAAGGTTAACCCTTTTATGTGGGAGGTACCAGAAACAGTGAACTATCTTCGAAAATAACCAAAAATATAAACAAATATTACCGCATAAAAAATTTTAAGTCAATCGGGTACTCCTTTCGAGGGTTATAGTGTACACAAACAAGACAGACAGACAAACGAACTGACAGAACAGACACAGCTCAAATGGCTTAAAATGTCCTGGTCATGATTTCATATGGTCTTAGATCACTCCTTCGATGTGTTACTATTTTTTTTTTTTCAATTATATATTCCGCCACTAAAACTAATCTACTCTTATAACCACAATTCCCTCACCACTTTTTGATGATCCAATAAATTGATTAAAATGAACTCTTGCCGACTTCTAAAGAAATTACAATAACCCTTATGTGATAAAAAGTATTTATTGCTCTAAAATGTCTACATTTTAATCAAAACATAAAATAATACCGGTGATCTTTAACCAGATCTAACCCTTAAGAAAAGACCAAAAATATGATGCTGCATCACCAATTATTACCTAAGAAACAAAACCTTCGAGGGAAAGGAGGAAGAAGCTGCTGGTTAAAGATCAAGGAGTCACGCTTAAATATACTTTTGTTTATTTTTAAGGGTTTTTTGCGAATAGAAAAAAAGAGTTCAATTTTAGGGGATTTCTTGCGTTTTTTGTAGCAACATTTATTATTTGTTTGCAGCGGTGCAGAAAATTATTTGTGTCCAATGAGTTGTATGGTTCTGACCTTTTACTTCAAAAGAGTTCATTGGGTGTAAATTTTCACAAAAATTCACAAATTGGGTATTTACGAGACTGAAATTAAAGTTATGCACAATTATTATTTATTACAAAATCGTGCCTTTCCGTGGGATATACCAAAGGGGTATGGCAATTTCGCATATATTTTATGAGAATGTTTTTTTTCTCGAGATTATAGCGATGAAGAAACGATTACTATTTATGAAATTACTGCTAAGTAGTATATTTGTTATAAGAAATTCAATATTTCACTAAACGTTAACCCTTTGTGAGGGAGATACCGAAAGAAGTCGGCAAATATGTCCCATTTTCGAATTTAGCCTGGGAAGGGACAACATATTACCACATGTAAAATTGAAAGTCAATTGGTCACCCCTTTCGAGAGTTACCGTCAGCTTCAATCAGACATACTAACGGATATAGCTTAAATAACTTTACACGTTCGGAAATTACTGAAGGTCACTTTTTCGATTTGTAACACTTTTTTTCGTAGCAAATGATATATGTATACCCTCCCCCACTAAAAATAGCGTAAAACAACTCTACTCTTATGACCATAGTTGCCTCAACACTTTTTTGGTGATCCAATAAACATATTAATATTGCCTCTTGCCCATTTCTTAAGAAATTACAATTAACCCTTATGTACTAAATGACATTTATTGTTCCAAAAATGTCTGTTTGAAACAAAATATCAAATAATATCGGTGATCTTTAATCACGTCTAACCCTTAAGATGAGAGCATAAAATGATGCTGTATCAACAATTATTACCTAAGAGAAAAGGGGAAGATCTGCTGGTTAAAGATCAAGGAGTTGATTGCATATATATTTTCGTCCATTTTTTGCGAAAAAAGGGAATTTTTGTAGCAAAAATTAATTATTTGTTTGCTGTGGTGTGGAAAATTACATGTTTACAATTCGTTGAATGTATGATCTTTGACTTCAAAAGAGTTGATTGGATTTAAAGTTACATAAGTGGAGTTTTAAGGTACAGGTATTAAAATTAACCATTATTCCTTTTTTGGTACAAAATTATGGTACCAAAAAGGGAGCAACATTTCCATCTATGTTTCACAAGTTGATAGCGCAGAAGATATTATTACTATAAATGAAATGACAGAAGTTTCGACTGAGTGCGTATTATAGAAGTTCTAAGGGATTAAATATTTCACTGACTGTTCATCCTTTGTGGGAAGGTACCGGAAGAGGTCCGCCATCTTCGAATAAAGCCCGTGATAGGAGAAAATATAACCACATATAAATTTGGAAGTAAATCAATCGGTCATTCTACTCGATAGATATCATGCGATTCAACTAGACAGACGGACGGACATATCTCAAATTTATACAGGTTCTTGGGTCAATCCGTTGATGTAAAGGTATACAAATAAAATACGGTAGAAAGGGCTTTTAGGGACTGTGTACAGTAATAATCGGAGTTTAATTGCAGACATATGGATGGGAAGACTGACATGGCTAAATCGACTCAGAAAGTAATTGTAAGTGCATCGGTATAATAAACTATATTTACACGCTGAAAATAATCGCTTCTGTAATATATTGTCCCACACATATTCTGCTTGAAACATATATATGTTTAGGGTACACTCCGAATGTGTAATATTTACACACAAATATTATAAAGTATGTTTGGGAGAATGTTGTTCTAAACAAATATATGTTATCATCCAAATATTTTTTTATTTGGAACCAATATTTCCGAAACAAAGATTTATTTGTATTTTAGCATTATGGCAATGCATCAATGACTTAAATTAAAGTAGAGTTTTCTGTTTTTCAGAAGTTCAAAGTATATTTTTTTAGAAATATTATGTTTTTAAAATTCGATTTAAATTTAAATCGTATAATCTTTCGTAACTATAAATTGCATTGATGCATTGCAAAAAATAATGCTGCTTATGACCAAATATTCCAAATATATTCTCTTTCAATTCAAACATATCAATAAAGGCGCGTTTACTTTAATGTGTTACAATCAATAGCACAAAATTATAATTCCCTGCAGGCTATACAAATTATTAAATATGTAAAAAATACAAAATATATTTTGCGTTTCTCCAAAAAATACTATTGATATTCAACCATTTTTTTCGGAATGTAAATATCACATATTTGCACACAAAAATATTTTTTTTTTTCAAAATTTTGCTTTAAACTTATTTTATTTAGCGTTTTTTTCTCCGTGTGAAAATATTTTCTTATCCCGTCTGTTCACGGGCCAAAATCGCCTTTTTTGATATGTGTGAATCGAGAGAAAATATATTTGGGACACACATTTTTAAATATTATATATTTCTTAGCAAATAAATTTTATTTGAAAATCAGTAAAATATATTTGGAACGCATATATTAATATATTACAACAAATTATATATGCAAACTAATTTTCTCAAGTAAAATATGTGTTTAAATACAAATAAAATAATTATTTAGGAATTTTTTAAATATATTTTATTTAAAAAAGATTTCCAAAACTTTTGCTGACTTTTTCGAATTTCAGTTTTAATTTTTCCTTGGTTTCGAATTGTACCTCCCAGTTATGATACCATATGCAGCATTACCTTCTGTTGTACATCAATCATTTCAAATTTCTGAGTATTCCAAGCCATCATTAATTGTTAATCCTCTAAGTACTTTATATTGATCCAGGATTATACGATTTAAATTATTATTATTTATTATTTTTACGAACATTAAACGTTTCTAAAAATTTAACTTTGAATTACTGAAAAATGTAACACAATTTATGTATTTTATGAATACTTAAATGCAAATAAATATTTGTTTCGGAAATAACAGTCGCAATGGGGAGTAAGCAAATATTTGTTTAGGACAACATCTTCCAAAATACACAATTTTTGTGTGTACCAAATATATATGTTTAGAGTTTACCCTAAACATATATATGTTTCAAGCAGAATATGTTTGGTACAATATACTACAGAAGCAATTTTTTTTCAGCGTGTTGTAGTGGGTATTTGTTTATATTCATATTAGTGTAAAAAGTAAAAATTTAAAAAATCAATTATTATTTAATCTTTCAAAGATGGTACACTCTTTACCACATTTTACTTCTAACGCTTTTGAAATCGGAAAATACACTATTTTTCATTTCTGGGAAATCGTATACATATTTTGGCATTTCGGTCTATTTAATGTCCAAAAAAGTACTTATTAAGAAAAATCCTTTTATATTTTTTAATCTTTAAATCCAAAGGTTACGTCTTTCCTATTTCATCTCTACGTGAAGGTACCATATTTGGGCCTTTTTGTCCTCATTTAGATGTAAATCAAATGATTTTCGAAAATCCATCCGATTTCTTCTTTATGTTATGAATTCGGTTTCATTTTATTTCTGGGTGAAGGTACTATATTTGGCACTTTTTCCAGTCCATTTTATGTCAAAAAAGTGCTTATTAAGAAAGTCCTTCTATAGTTCTATTTAGAGAGATGGTACAACCTTTAATCCAAAGGGTACGACTTTCTTATTTATCTCTGCGTGAAGGTACCATATTTGGGCCTTTATGTCCCTATTTAGACCAAAAACAAATGATTTTCGAATGTCTATCCGATGTTCGTTTAATGATATGAATCCGGTGTCATTTTATATACGGGTGAAAGTACTATATTTGGTCCTTTTCCCCATCAATCCCAAAACAAACAAAAAATCCAACAAATTGCTACCTTTCAAAAAATAAGACTTTTTACTCTTAAATCAAATCTCTGCGAACATATCGCTGCAATTAAGAGGCAATCATCGCTATCCTCGGCTAAGGTCAATTGACCCTTGCATATTATTACATTTTAGATAGATGAAACTACCTTAAACCCAAAGATTACGATTTTTTTTAGGATATGAATCCGTTAAAATTTTATATCTGGGTGAAGGTACCCTATTTCGTACCAATATACTCCAAATTTCCCTGCAATCAAGAGGCAATCATCGCTATACTCGGCTTAGATCAATTGGTGCTTGGATATTACATTTTAGAGAGCTGAAATTACCATTAATCCAAAGTTTACGAATTTTCTTTTTAGTATATGAATACGCTAAAATTGTATATCTGGGTAAAGATGGTACCATATGTGGCCCATTTTTGTTCCCATTTTGCTCCAAAAGGTAAGATATTTCAAAAATCGATTAACCATATGAATCCGGTCGTCTAATTTCATATCTGGGTGAAGGTACCCTATATCGTACCATACAAACTCCAAAATCAAAGTTACAAGAATTCCAAAATAAGAAAAAACATTGTCCACGGATAATTTCAAAATGTCGTGTATTGTAATTTGTTAAAATCCCAATATTTTTCTTGACTAGAGGCCATAATGCACTGAAAAAAAAAAATAAGTCCAGGGCCCTCTTAAGAAATGCTTGCCAAAAATCATTTGCAACGATTTTTATTTAAAAATGTTTCCACAGTTTATTACAAAATGAATTCTAATTCATAACAAAATTTCAAAGATCCTACTGGTTTCGAGGCTTCTGTAATGAAAACAATAGTTTTGTTACACATCGTAAAAACCTGAATTGTTGAAATTCCGACAAATGAATGAAAATGGCAGTAAAATGTAGATCTTTGGATGTGTGAAGGATCAAAAGAAACGGCAATAAAACTAATGATTCGTTATGCAATATAAAAATTCTCATATACTTCGCATTTGGATTCGATTGAAATCAAGTGTTAATTAGAGCCAAGACTTCCAACTCACACCAATTCAAATCCTACTGTGGTTTTGGAGCAAATGATATAAAGAACAAAAGACAGACATCATCTGCCACATACGAGTACATATCAATGATGATATCAAAAAGGCAATCTTCGGGAAGTCATGAAGCCATCATCGTCATCGTACTCATCCTTCAGGATCAAGACAATAATCAAACTTGATTATTTTCATCTTTTCATCATTTGAGCATTTTCTGCGTGTTTTTATAGCTGTCACGCATTAAGAGTGAACAATTTTCAGATTTACTTTACAAATTCTTCTGAATATTTTTGTACTTGGAGAAATCTTGATATTTTCTGAGATATTTTTATGATTTTCTAATAGAATTTTGAATAGAAACCGACAGACTTGCAGACTTGACAAGCATAGCAATCTTATGATATTTTGTGCAAGATAGCGATGAGGAACAAATGGACAAACCCATCCAAACCACACACCTGGTCAGTGAAGATGGACGAATGGATGGACAGACAGACGGACCGACAACTAGGATTTGAACTCTGTTATGGCAGCAATAAAAAACACCCCTTTTCGGGAGGATTTCTTATGCTGCCAATGAAGAGAAAGGCACCCAAAAAGGAAGACAAGATTCTCGGTACACACGTTTTTGCAGTTCTAAGGAAACGATGGTTTGTTTGAAAATGACCAGTAGTGACCTTAGATGACCTTATGATGTCGTATACTTACGTTGATAGCATTTGCATATACGCAAGATGTGTGATGAGAATGTATGCAGATGTTTGAGTTTCCAAGGATATGTATTTGAAAATGCCGCTTTTGGGTTGAAAAATCCCGAAAAAAGAAAGCAAAAAAGGTTGCTTAATAAAAATTCATTAAAAATTAGGGCAAAAAAATTATCTTAGTTTTTGGGTGAAAACTAACAAAAATTAATTACAATTAATTCTAAAGTAGTAAAAACGAGTTTTGGGATTTCGGCCTAAGGAACTGAGATGAGAACTTTGGGAATAAGTGAAGAAAATGTCCGTTACAATTTTTTTTCTAATTTCTTGAAAAACAAAAAAAAATTGAAGGAACGTCGGGAAAAATTTAAAGAACATATTTTTTCAATTACAAATTCATACAAGGTCTACTAGCATAAATAAAAACGCTAAAATTGGGTTGGGGGAATTAATTAAAAAATTCTCCAAAGGTAGCAAACCTTTTCAAAAACGAAGTCTTCATTTTTTATTGGCTCATATTTCCGAGTTCATATCACTGCCATCAAGAGGCAATCACCGCTGTCCTCTCCTAAGGTCAATAATTTTTTCCCGTAAATTGTCGATTATTTAATCTTCAGGAATTCGAAAAAAAAATGAAAAAACTCCAAATTGCTACCTTTAGAGAAATCAGACCTAAATTCTTAATTATTTAATCGTTAAGAATTCGCAAAAAAATTAAAAATGTCACCAATTTGCTACCTTTAGAGAAATCTGACCTTTTTCCTCGTAGATCAAATTTCCGCGAACATATCACCGCAATCAATGGGCAATCATCGCTATCCCCGGCTAAGTTCAATTGATTTTTTCTCTAAAATTCTAAATTATTAAATCTTTGAGAATTTCTCAAAAAACGACTTAAAAGAAAATTATCACTTTGTCTCCAAACGAAGACAGTCAGTCACTCATATCAAAAAATAAAAATGATTGACATTTTTTTATTTTCGGTATCAGTTTTTTTTTTGCTAACATGCCTTTCCTCTCCTTCATATCAATCACATTCTTAATAAAGGCACAATTAAACTGCGTTAATTGTTTGGACAAACTTTAACCTTCGGGGGTAGTTTGCACACAATTGCGTGCATTCACTCTCTATTTTCCCGGTCAGTGAATGGTTCAGATGGATGCTGTGTATGGATGGACACAAAATAAAAGTCGTTATTTTTGCGCCTCAGAGAGTTCAACAATAACCCTCCCCAGTCAATTTCATATTTTTGTAAAAGATCAAAAATTTGTTGTCGGTTAAAGTTCACCTATGAATGCTGTTGATGTTGATGTCCACTCATTTTGTTTCTTCGTTTAAGTTTAACCGCTCAGCTCTGTTGACCAGTTGCATTTTTGGATGCTGTTTGACCAGTATCGCGCTGCCCTCAGCTCAGAGTCAAAGGTGGTGGTGTTTGAAAGGGTTGAACAGATCTCCGCATTTAAATCGCATATCTTTGTGTTGAGGTTCACTTCCGAGTCTTTGTGTCATAAACTCTGATCCTTGCGAGAAAATGAGAAGAGATGAGTGAGAGATGCGAACTTAATGTGAACAAACTTTCTGATGAAGCAATGGCATATAAGTACCTCCTGCAAAACCTTTTTAGCTCTTTTTTTACCAATAAATAATTTTATATATTTTTATACCTGAAAGGAAAATTGGGTCATTTCAAAGTCATTCCAAAAAATATTATCACTACCCAATCATTTTATTTCAGTCCAGCTATGTCCAGTCGGTCCAATTTTTTTCTCCAGCTGCCTTCTCCATGTATGTGTAGGTGACCAGCACGTCTCTGGCCTTGAGGGTTCCAGTCTAAGGCAGTTCTGGTGGTGTCGTCTGGTGGCGTTTATAGAAAGAACTGTCTAGCTCTTGAATATAGCCATCAACCGCAGCTCCACCTCTTCATTGCTGGCAAATCTTTTTCCGCCGAGCCACTTTTTCATGTTTGGAAACAAAAAGTAATCCGAGAGAGCTAAATCTGGCGAATAAGGTGCGTGCTAAAGCAATTCGAACTTTAATTCATTGATTTTGACCATCGCAATAGTGGATGTATGAATTGGTGCATTGTCTTGATTGTGAGTAAACGCGGCACCCATCTTGCGCACATCTTTCTCATACACATCAACAAATTTTCGTCCATATGCGATGTATTGTACTTTTTAAAATGCCTATGACTTTAGCAAACTCATGAACCTTCAACGACGGTCATCCAATACAATTTTATGTATTTTTTCACCATTTCTGCCGTGGACACCTCTTTTGATCGACCACTACGGTGTTCGTCTTGGCAGCTCGTACGACCCTGTTTAAACTCTGCCATGGTTGCAAACGAACGAGCAGACTCCCCCAAAGTAGAATCTAGCTCGGTTTTAATAGTGGTTGGACTGAGACCTTTCAAATGTATGTCTTGTATTACATATCGGTGACCAATTTTTTTCATGTTTACAAATTCACTGAGAGTGCTAGAAAACTAAACAACGCCTTGAAACATAAAACATATCGCTCATTTTGAAAAAGAACATCACAACTCAAAATTTTAAAATATCTAACTGCTCATACACAAATGTCCTGCTCTTCAAAATGCAAAGATTATTGATGGATATTTTGGATCCATGGGGTAGGCAACTATATTTTACGAATTTCGAAAGTGATGTTTGTCCTGTTCGCTTGTCAGCTTCATTTTCTATAGGCTACACAAATCGTCCTTAGACGGAATTTCCGATTTTAAGTTGTGCCGTTCTTTTTCTAAATGGGCGATATGATTTAGAAGGTTGCCACTTTTGACGAAAGTTTTTTTTTTCAAACTACTACCGCCATATATATGTCAGTTCGGGTAATTTTGGGACCGCCCTCGTATATGTATTATTATTCCGATTTGCCATCTAATAGAAGAAACATTTCGAATTTATAAAATTATGTGGTGAAGATTTTTAGTCATTATATGTAAATGTAGCTTCTTAATCAAAGTCGTCCCGACCCCAAAATTTACAACACTGGTAATATATATATGGGCAATTTTTAAAATTTTTTAAAAATTTAAGGAAAAAATTTGATCCATTCTGTGATGTCGTGTCGCAATTAAAACGTTTGTTTCCGCGAAAAGTGTCCAAAATAAATTGTTTAAGATAAAATAACTATTTTTATAAAAAGTACGCGGAAAATGCTTAAGAAACGAAATTTTCTATTTTCTATTTACAGTTAGACGTGTTTGATTGCTCGGCGATTCGGTTTTTATCTCCTCAATCGTCACAAAACGCCGTCCTTTCAAGGGTCTCTTCAGTTTCAGGAACAGCAAAAAGTCGCAGGTGCCAAGTCTGGTGAATACGGTGGATGAGGCATGATTACGGTATTCTTTTCGGGCAAAAATACGAACATGCTATGTTTTTTTGCTCAAAATTCAGCAATTTTGGAACGAACATCGCTGCCACCCGCTTTATGCCCGAAATTTCCGAACAAAATGTATGGCATGAGGCTACCGATACACCGACATCCGCTGGAACTTCTCTAATAGTAATTCGATAATTCTTCATAAAAATATTCTCCACTTTCTCAACATTTTCATTGATTTTTGATTTGATGGATCTTCCAGGACGTCATTTACATCTTCGTGAAAATCTTGATAACATTTTTCTGACTAAGAGTACAGGGTCTCCCATATTCGACGGACCCATCTGGCAACGCCATAACTTTTGACAGAGATGTCAGATCGCTTAATGACATACCGCGTTTGAAGCGTCAGTCCAAGCAGATTTTTACCATGGAACAATACACGACACTCGAGCGCTCTGAAATAGTTGAAATTTACATTCAACAGAAGAAGTCAAGTCAACGTGCTTTTAAAATATTAAAAAATGTGAGAAGTGCGCCTTCTAAGAACACCATTAAGCGTTTATACGAAAAATTTTCGACTGGTGAGGCTCTTTCTAATCCGAAGAGGCCAAATAAAAGTCGACCAAGGCGATCGGCCGAGAATATCGCTGCCGTACGAGCCAGTGTTGAGAGGTCCCCAAGAACATCCCAAAAACGCCGTTCTCAGCAGTTGGGCATGACTCGGTCCACTTTACAACGGATTATTCGCGTTGATTTGCATTTGTTCCCGTACAAAATTCAATTGACGCAAAAATTGTTGCCTGCGGACAAGCCTCGTCGATTGGAATGGGCCCAACGAGTCCGTGGGTCCGTCGAATATGGGCAACCCTGTACATTCACCATAAGCCACTCGCATCATTTCAAATGCTTTTGAGCTCTTAATTCCATTTTTATCCCCTCACCTTAGAGAGGAGGGTATATATCATTTGCTACGAACCAAATGTTCCTTGTTCGTTCTATTGACGTACAAAAACATCGCATGTACGAAACTTTTCGTCACCAGTACGAAGATATATTGACGAAACTGATTCGTCATGGTGACGAACGGTTTTTCTATCACTGTATACGAGGTATGTGCATGAATATCTATTTTGTCCCCTTCAAAGTAATTCCCCTCGGATATAATACACTTCTGCCAAATGTTTTTTCCAACCCTAGAAGCACTTCAAATAATCATTTCTTGTTCCTCCTTCGATGCCGTCTTTATCTCCTGAATCGTGGCGTAGCGTCGTCCTTTCATGGGCCTTTTCAGTTTTGGGAACAAAAAATAGTCACAGTGGGCGGGGTCAGGCGAATACGGTGGCTGCGGCACCATTACTGTTTTTGGCCAAATATTCGCGCACAAGCAACGATGTGTGTGCAGGGGCGTTATCATGGTGCAAAAGACAGTTTTTGTTCTTCCACAAATCCGGGCGTTTTTGGCGGATTGCTTCGCGGAATTTGCGCATAACTTGCAGGTAATATTCTTTATTGACCGTACTACCCTGTGGCAAGAACTCATAATGCACCACGCCCCTGCAATCAAAGAAACTGTGAAAACCGGGCGTCCGGCACGATGTTCGTCCTTCGCATCTTCTCGGCCCTCTAAGAACATTTTGTATCACCGATAAACGTTGCTTTGGTCCAAGGTAGCTTCACCATATGCCACAGTCAACATTCGGAATGCGTCAGCGCACTTCATTTTGTTTTTCACACAAAATTTGATGCAGAATCTTTGATCCACTTTCTGAAATAGATAAAAAGTTAAAACACATCCAAGCACAACAGCTGTCAAAAATTAACTAAACATTCAAAATGGCCGACCTTGTCAGCATAAGTAAGGGACATGAGTACCAACATAACGCTACAAAAATATCAAAAATCAAATACACGTAGCCCGCGGAAATTAAAAATTCGCGATATTTTTTGAACATACCTCCGATTCCGATTTGGCTACATAGGCAGAGATCTTATGTAAAGTTAGGATCATTAATTATCAGTACGCTTTATTTCACTGCAGTTTTAAGATTAAGGCTCATATTTATATGTTTTGTAAAATTGATTAAAATTCGACAAAAGTGAATAATGCTGCTTATGACATTTTTAACTATAAAGTATAACACGAAATCTAAGAAAAATTTTAAAATTAAAATTCGACAAGGTCAGCTAGGTATTAAATATACATATTTTTAAAAATAACATATTTGGAAAAATTCTTAAAAAATACTTTGTTTGTGTGTAAACACATATATATACATACGTTTCAAACAAAATTTCTTGATTTTCAAATAAAATTTATTTGTTCAAAAATATATAATAGTTAAAAATTTTGCTTCAAAATATCTTTTATTGCAATTCAGACATATCAAAAACTGAAACTTTTCCTCTTGCATATCTAATCTTGAACCGAATTCGATTTCGATAGCGTTCGTCTTTGTCTCAAGAGACTTCACTCTCCCAGATTCCAAAACAATTGAGTTAAAATCGGAAGAAACATACACAGAAATGGGACGATTTTCTTCAAATTCGGTAGTGTTCGTTCTCTTTAAAATTTTGTAATGACAAAATGCAAATTACAGCTTCTAATGAGATTAGGTGTCAAATCGGGATGAAATGTATAGGGGGCCTATATTCGAAATATATTTTTGTGTGAAATTTCATACATATTTGTGGAAAATGTGGTCTCTATAACGCATAGGTGCCACATTAGAGGTGCATGACAAACATGGCTAGATCGAATCTGCTAGTGATGCTGAATCAATCTATTTTATTTTATGTTATATTTTCTTTTATTGTACAAAATTTTGTATTAAGAAAAATTTTGTCAAAAATGTGTCACACTTGTTTTTCATTAAAATCTTATTTAAGAAAGAGAAAGATAAGACCACTTGAAATGCACGTTATGACAAATACTGTGTGTGTCATGTTATCAGTCTCGACAAGAACAAAAATTTTATGTCTCACTTTTTATGAAGAAAGCCATAAATTATTCATCGAAATATCAACATAGTGAGAGAGGGTAGTGCTGATAGTAAAATATTCTAACAGTGATGGCCACTCTTTTCGAAGAGCATGGACTGTTATCATCTAAACAGTTCATTATATAGCATCCTAATATGATGACTAGAATCCCAAATCCCCTTTAGAAATATTAAACAGGTTTTAGTTGATTTTTTTTTAAATAGTTTCGAAATGAAGCCACTAAAATTTGTTATTTGATACTTTGTGAAAGAATGTCAATCCATTTCACAAACCAAAAAAAAAAATAAAAAAACAAAATCGTATCTACAATCAATCCCAGCAAAAAATAAAAGAAGTACTTCCAAAAGAATAACATTATAAGTACTTCCAATTCATAAGTATGAACATTTTTTCGGCATTTAATGAAGTTCTTCTAAATAACTAACCAAAATGTAATTTCGGAATATAAATTATTAACCCAAGAATGCATAATTTTAAAACGATTGGATGTAAAATGAATCTTGTGAAGTGATAAAAGTCCAGATCGGAAGGAACATATGTATGAGGGCTATCATATATATGTAAAGTACTGCGTCTATAGTGCTAAAGGGAAGAAATATATATTTATATGGCGGCTATATCAGAGTTAGTGAATGGTTCTGGAAGCTAGTCGACTTTTTCATCAATTAAATTTCGTTTCAGTCGACTAGGTCGATAAATCGGACCTACAAGTCGACTTTTTCATAGCCGATTAAAATAACATAGTCATTTCAAAGTTTGCTGATTTTCTTCGAAATATGTTAAATTTTGGAATTGTAGTACATTGGATTGCGATAAAAACTGAATTTATGAACAACACTTTATACTTTCCAAAAATGTTAATATAGCGTCACCAGAAATGCCCAAGAGCGTAACCCTCAAAAAATTAAAATTCGTTTTTCGTCAAAAAATCACGATTTTATTCAAGAAAATAAGACGTAACATCAAGTGCTTGTTTTTGATAAAGAACAAAAGGCGTAACTCACATTGTACTGTATTCATCTATTTAACCTTTGTAGTTGTTCTCTTGTTGCTGTTTTGATTTTTATAAATCGTGTTTGACACCTATTTTAGATGCAAAATTCTATATGGGGTTTCGCAGTGTTCGTGATTCTATAAACTAATCTCTGCCAAATTTAATAATGCTCTGATGTAAAACATGAAATCACATTTTTCCAACCTTGCTAGTGACCGTTTATTCTCGGATTATAAAATTCTTTGTGCAAAATATAGTACATTTGGCTAAAATATGACTTCTATGGAGCTTAGATGCTAAATCGGAAGGTACACATCCATGCGAGTATGTGGGGCTATATGTAAATTTGAACCGATATTGTTCACACAGATATTAACTGTTAAAATAAATATGACTTCTATGGAGCTTAGATGCTAAATCGGAAGGTACACATCCATGCGAGTATGTGGGGCTATATGTAAATTTGAACTGATATTGTTCACACAGATATTAACTGTTAAAATAAATATGACTTCTATGGAGCTTAGATGCTAAATCGGAAGGTACACATCCATGCGAGTATGTGGGGCTATATGTAAATTTGAACCGATATTGTTCACACAGATATTAACTGTTAAAATAAGCCACTCTTTACCAAATTTCATGAACATCGAAAGGACATTATATCTTCTATAGAGGGTATAAGCTAAATCGAAGGTACATTCATATATATTACGATATCTGGTTCTAAACTGATATTCAAATAGTTAAGAGATTTTTGATCGTTCGCCGTAGACGAAAGAAATACGGATTGTCTTTCAATTTTAATACGAATTGTCTTGTCCCAAAATAAAGATATGTACAAAATTTCTTTGAGATCGGACTATATTTGTGACCTGCACATAGATTACAAGAACGCATGCACAAATTAACGTAGCTAAATCGGTTCAGAAAGTGATTCTAAGTCGATCGGTAGAATAAACGATGGTTCTATATATCTCTTCTCATTTTTGGTGTTAGAAACAAATGCATAAAATCATAATAAATTGTACCACAGTGTGGTGTAGGTTATAATTAAATAATTTTAAAAGAAATTATGGTAATTAAATATACCATACCATACATACTGTACCACACTGTGGTACTTTACTATTCTCTGAACCGGGGCTACGGAAAACTTTTTTTTTGTGAGAATGTTAATTACACTATTCGGTCACACTTTTCAAGAGCCATCTACACCATACAGATTACAGACATCTTCAAATGTCCTAAACAAAAATACATATGTATATATGATCGTTAATCTCTTTGGCCAATAGTATATTATTTATACGTTCCCTTCCCTATGTCAACATTTGTATTCCTTTAAAATATGAAATCTCTGGACCCAAAGATGTTAATAAGAATGACATACATTCATCAAATAAATACAACACCAAAAAAGCAAATCTTACAGTGCTTTAAAAGAGTTGTGCAAAAGTGGTGACAAAGAAGTACTTCCCCGGCGCGACAACCCCTTGTTAAATTCATTGGTGAAAATCCAAATTAGAACAACTTTCGGATCATAAGTTGGGGATTTTTATTGCTTCTTTGGGTGCTCTTTTTTTGCTGGGATGGCACGCGATTTTGTAGTCAACCCTTACAGCATCATTGATACAACATTAGCGCAATTGACGAATATGACCCTTTTTGAATTGAGAATTTCATTCCAATCATAATTGTAGTTTTATTATTATCCATAATCAGCGGTAAAATCTCAACTTTTTGACATTTGTCAGAGTCGAAAATGTGGTGAACCGCATTTTGTTTCTAAAATGAAAGGGCTAAGATTGCAATCTCAAATGTTTCGAAATCAGAAATGTTTTTTGTTTGGATTTTTTTGGAGGTAATCTGATACTGGGGCGCACTTAGAGAAGACTCACTTCACTCGCTGTTGGTGTGTCACTCTGGCAGGCAACGCATAGCAAATGGAAAATAATTGTCAACATTATTGTGAAGTGAAAGTGATACATTCAGTATTACTTTGGTTTGGTGTCCTCCGTCCGTCCCATCGTTTGGTTTCCTAAATGTGAACACAAGACTCCTCACACTGTGTTACACATAGAATTATTATTATTGTTACAGTTTCAGATTCCTCAATTTGAAATCCTTTTGCTGAGTGCACAGACGGACAGACAGACACCCCTTTGCCTTCTCCTTCTTTGGAGTCGCAGATGAAAAAGGTTTAAATTTCAACAGCATCTTTTGCTTAGGATTTTAATTTTTCTTCTTCGCTTTTAATTTGATTCTGGAGGTTTTATCCCGTTTGAGAAAATCTCCCATTCTGTTTCGGTGTTTGTTCACAAACACCGTGTCCTTATTATGATTTAAATGTAACATTATAAAACAATTTGTTGTTCTTAAATTACTTTGTTGTGGTATAATTAAGAGCAGATTTCCTTTTTTCTGTTTGTGTTTTTTGAAAGTGGTTTAACATATTTGGGTCATAAAGCACACCGGCGTTATGTTAATTAGTCACAAATGAGTCCTTGCCAAAAAAGGATTAGTTTTTTTATGATTGCCTTTGGCAAACGGAAACGGGAAACTTTAAAATTTTATTGCCAAAAGCATAAAATTTTATTTAAGGAATTAGTGTAGTCTAAATGGAAAAAGGATTGTAAAATGTATATTTTATGTTTGAAGACAATGAGTTAATAATACTATTGTATTTGAGAGAACATTTGGTGGATTTTATGTTACCACAACATGTTCAGCGCCGTTTGAAAATTATTACATTTTAATATCAATAAATGTTGAAATTAGAAAACATAATACAAAGTAACATCGGTACTATTTTGGTTTCTGGTTAGATTTACTTTTCTGCCCATCCGGCCGTCGGTTTGTCCAAATAACCTTGTATTCAAAATACAAAGTATGAACCTTAATCTTATTTAAAATTGCGCACAGAACTTTTGTGGTCATGTCCGATTATCCTGAAAATTTACAACATTGATGAAAGTTTTGATACAGCGTTCATATAAAAATAAAATAAAACCAGTATAGAAAGGCTAAAGTCGGGCGGGGTCGACTATAAAATACCCTACACCACTCTAGTAATATTGAATAAATCTGATATATAAATTTTGTAATTCATTTATAAATTGTTTACATAAATTTACTTTTGGGACATTTTATACTTAAATAATACCCTGTACCACAGTGTGGTGTAGGGTATAAAAACGATTGGATCTAAAGAGCCATATCGGATGAAACATATATATGGGAGCTATAGCTAAATCTTAACCGATTTTCTTCAAATTCGGCAATGTTGGTTCATGAATCAAGACACTCTACCATTCTAAATTTCAAAACGATTGGATGTAAAATATAGCTTCTATAGAACTAAAGGGCCAAATCGGACGAAACATATATATGAGAGCTATAGCTAAATCTTAACCAATTTTCTTCAAATTCAGTAGTGTTAGTTCACGGATCAAGAAACTCTACCATTGTAAATTTCAAAATGATTGGATGTAAAATACAGCTTCTACAGGACTAAAGAGCAAAATCGGACGAAACGTATATATGAGAGCTATAGCTAAATCTTTACCGATTTTCTTCAAATTCGGCAATGTTGGTTCATGGATCAAGAAACTCTGCCATTCTAAATTTCAAAACGATTGGATATAAAATACAGCTTCTATAGAACTAAAGGGCCAAATCGGACGAAACATATATATGGGAGCTATAGCTAAATCTTAACCGATTTTCTTCAAATTCGGCAATGTTGGTTCATGGATCAAGAAACTCTACCATTCTAAATTTCAAAACGATTGGATGTAAAATACAGCTTCTATAGAACTAAAGGGCCAAATCGGACGAAACATATATATGGGAGCTATATCTAAATCTGAACCGATTTTCTCTGAATTTGGAAGTATCCCTTCATATAATAAGAAACCTCTTTGTGTAGATTTTATTTATTTATTTATATGAATTACAATACAAAGTAAATTTATATTCTAATTTTTAAGGTCCAGGGAAAGGCCGGGTTACAAAGACCATATGGCTGAATTTTTGCAGCGACAGACCAGAGCCTCTGGTGGGAATCGAACCCACGACCCCCAAACTCATTGGCGAGTACGCTACCAACTCGCCTACTGGGGCGCTCAAATTGTGTAGATTTTTTTACTGATCGGATATAAAATACAGATTGTACAGCGCTTTACATGTTAAATCGGGGGTAAAATATATATGGGGGCTATATCTAAATCTGAACCGATTTCCCTCAAATTTGGCCGTGTTAATTCATGTAATGAGAAACCTCTTCTGACAATTTTTTTACTGATCAGATTTAAAATACAGTTCTACAGCGCATACATGTCAAATCGGGGGTAACATATATATGGGGGCTACATCTAAATCTGAACCGATTTACCTCAAATTTGGCAGTGTTAATTCATGTAATAAGAAACCTCTTTCTGCCGAATTTCGTACTGATCAGATTACAGCGCTTACATGTAAAATCGGGGGTAACATATATATGGGGGCTATATCTAAATCTGAACCGATTTTCTCCGAATTTGGCAGTATTCTTTCATGTAATAAGAAACCTTTTTCTGCCTAATTTCACACTGATCGGTTATAAAATAAATTTTTTACGGCGCTTACATGTGAAATGGGGGGTAACGTATATATGGGGGCTATATCTAAATCTGAACCGATTTCCTCCAAATTTAACAGTGTTCATTCGAATAATAAGAGACCTCTTTCTGCCGAATTTCATACTGATCGGATATAAAATAAAGTTTTTACAGCGCTTACATGTCAAATCGGGGCTAACATATATATGGGGGCTATATCCAAATCTGAACCGATTTTAACCAAATTAAATAGGGATCGTCCTTGGGCCAAAAAAAAGATATGTGTAAAGTTTCGTTAAGATCGGGCCATAATTGCGACCTGTACTTTGATTACAAGAATACATCTACAGACGGACAGACAGACGGACATAGCTAAATCGACTCAGAAAGTGATTACAAGTCGATCGGTATAATAAACAATGGATCTATCTCTTCTCCTTTTGGGTGTTACAAACAAATGCACAAAGTCATAATACCCTGTACCACAGTGTGGTGTAGGGTATAACATAAACAATAAATATAATGTGTCATTTTCAGCAAAATGGGATGTTCCGATTTTCTTTTAATAAAAAATAAATTGTTGGTTCGAATTCATGCTTCTGAATTGGTAATAAAAGTCTAATAAATGCCGGTCGGAGCCTATTATTTGACACCCATCAGTGTTGTCTGGAACGTCGATATCCCAGTAACAAATTACTCTTTCTATTCGCAACTGACTCGCCCAGAAATACTTATAGTTTAGATTGACAAGATTCAATTGCGCATTGCTCTCTACATTATATTAAAGTAACTGTAGAACTGGCTCAAAAACATTTAATCTTCATTGTATTTTTTCCTTCCGGAATATTCGTATAACGTGCTGCATTTTTCTGGATTTTTCTAATGGAGAACTTAATTCCAAAAATCCGAAAAAGGAATAACCTATTAAACCGATTTCAAATCCTCGTCGGATCGAAATTAATTATAGAAAATAAAGAGAAATAATTGAAATAAAAACTAATGAACAAATAAAATCCGTTTTTATTTTTTTTAAATTGGCGCAATGTCGAAAAAAGAAGGCATTATTTTTTAAGCACTTCCGGAAGTCTCGCCCCTTTATAAAAAAATCGCACAAAGCTGCTTAATTTTCAACTCGATTGCTTTTTTGGATTTTTTTACTGGATTATTATTTGTTTGGGATTATGTAAGTTCAACAACAAGAAATGACGATTGGACTACGTTTGTTCCAAAATTATGATTTTTCATGGTAAAAAGACTTAACACAAGGCTTTTTATTATATGAACATTAGGAATTTTAGAAAAAAAGTTTACAGGCAAATTTTACTTGTCCCAAGTAGTCTCTGTATATATTCTACATATAGAAATGTTGACTAATAAGATCCATTGATGCCTGAAATGCTTCTGGGTGAAATAAAATACACAAAACAAGTAAGAAAGTTCAGTAGGGTAAACCGACTAAAATTTTTTTTTTTTAATTTATTTATTTTTTTGTTTTAATTAAGTTATGCCAATAACGGTCAGTTTTCTCCGGACTCTAGATGGTATAAAAACATTACACCGTTCAAAATTTCAAGTATTTGTTTTCACTGGTGTTAAAGATAAAATCTGTTAACTTTTGGTACAAAATGTTCCATTTGTGTGGGAGGTACCAAAAGAGCCAATAAAGCCCACTTTTCTATGGACTCTAGGTACTATAAAACCATTACACTGTACAAAATGTCAAGTATTTATTTGCACATATATTGGGGATTTCATGTCAAGTGAGCGGATTTTTACAAGCGATGTTTTCTGATCGGGATGAAACTTGCATAAATTCATAAATTTGCACATTTTTATACCCTACACCACACTGTGGTACAGGGTATTATAACTTTGTACATTTGTTTGTAACACCCAAAAGGAGAAGAAATAAACACATCGTTTATTATACCGATCGACTTAGAATCACTTTCTGAGTTGATTTAGCTATGTCCGTCTGGCTGTCCGTCTGTCCGTCTGTCTGTCCGTCTGTCTGCGCATGTATTCTTGTAATCAAAGTACAGGTCGCAATTATGGTCCGATCTCGACGAATCTTCTTTTTGGCCCAAGGACGATCCCTATTGAATTTGGTTAAAATCGGTTCAGATTTAGATATAGCCCCCATATATATGTTAGCCCCGATTTGACATGTAATCGCTGTAATTTATTTTTTATCCGATCAGTATGAAATTCGGCAGTAAGAGGTTTCTTCTTATATGAATGAACACTGTTAAATTTGGAAGAAATCGGTTCAGATTTAGATATAGCCCCAATATATACGTTACCCCCGATTTGACATGTAAGCGCTGTAAAAATGTTATTTTATATCCGATCAGTGCGAAATTCGGCAAAAAGAGGTTTGTTATTACATGAAGGAATACTGCTAAATTCGGAGAAAATCGGTTCGGATTTAGATATAGCCCCCAGATATATGTAACCCCCGATTTGACATGTAAGCGCTGTAGAAACTGTATTTTATATCCGATCAGTGCGAAATTCGGCAGAAAGAGGTTTCTTATTATTTGAAGGAATACTGCCAAATTCGGAGAAAATCGGTTCAGATTTAGATATAGCGCCCATATATAAGTTACGCCCGTTTTGACATGTAAGCGCTGTAGAGACTGTATTTTATATCCGATCAGTACGAAATTCGACAGAAAGAGGTCTTTTTACATGAATGAGTATTCAGGGAAAATCTGATCAGATTTATATATAACCTCCATATATATGTTCCTCCTGATTTGGTATCAAAGCGCTATAGAAGTTGTACTTTACTTCCGATCATTAAAATTTTCCAGAAAGATGTTTCTCAATTTAGGAACGAATATTACTTAAATTCGCGATTATTGGTTCAGAATTAGATAATATATTCCTACCCATTTATCAATTATTCCAAATTATTATCGCAATAACCCTTATCGCATTGTTAGGGAGGTGTTGGATATTATATAGTCGGCCCCGCCCGACTTTCTGTCTTTCCTTACTGCTTTTTATTTAACAATAACCAATTAGTCGATTTTTTCTCGCAAAAATCGAATTTTTCACTTCAAAGTGAATGATCCGGTATCGAGTTATGAGGGGCGCCGCAATTAAATTTTTTTCGAGACGCATAAATGCTGTCGTTGCCATATTTTTAAGAATTTTTTTATAAAAATTTTACACAATAAACTTTGAAAGTTGTACTTTAATGCAACAATGGTTTCAATCAAAAAATTTAACCGTTTCGTAACAAAAAAATCATAAAAATATCCTTTTTTAGCACGAATTAACGTTACGTAGGTTTAGGTTCAGGTTAGAGTGGTAACCAGCATTGCCAGCTCACAAAGGCCAATGTAGGTCCCCAGTGATACCACGGACTCAGATGCCCCTTATCGAATCTAACCGGTTTGATAAACAAATATATCAATAATGTCAGACTTCCTAGAAAGACTGCCTCCAGTATATGCACACGTCGTTAAATTTATTCGCATTGTAGTGAAGAAGGGTGTATATAAAAGGAGTGACCTAAGGCCCCACATAGGCCTGTTAAAGTGTTTGCTTCTTCGTCGGTAGAAAGTTGCCGAAATTGTCACGCCTCCCACACAAAGGGACAATAAATTAACAGCACAGAACTTATAACATTAAGCATGAGTAACAGTTTTTCCTTCTACCGAAAATGAAAGTGTTGCTCCGGACCGAATTATAAGTGTTTATGTGCAATGACATACTGTCAGACATAACTCAGAAGACATAAAAATCCCAAAAAAATGGATTTACCCATACGATAGTTAGGATCTTAGTTAGGTTATTATTATAAGAGCCAATAAATATGAAATGTATAACCTGTAGCATTTCCATATTGTCATGTATTGTACCGACAATTCTTTAACTTTTTATTAAAAATTTCATAATTACTTAAACAGCTAATAAATTCTATGAAATATTCCATTGATTTTAGGAACTATTTCTAATGATCAATTTGTGAAACATGATTTCTAAATATTATAGTTTCTTTCACTACCTTTTAAAGAAGTATTTCATTAAAGTTATGACAAATTCTCAACAATTATGAAGATAATATATTCAGTGTATGGAATAATTTAAACTTTGCTCGTTACAGCTGAAATTCCATAGTTTCTATCCCATTATTTTTGTTAAAAATATATGTATATAAACAAAGACGATTTTAGAGATTTATGAAAATCGGTATTATTGCATTACATTTCAATCGGATCACTTTATGAATGAAAATTCCAAGGCAATTATTCGAACAATGGACACATAAACTAATTATCCTCTTAGCAACTAAAAGTCACTTCCATGGTCACAAACAAACATCTGGCCGGGAGTGACATAATAGTTAACCACGTCAAGAAGAAGAAGAACAATAACAAATATACTAACGTCATAAACCAGCTACGGGTGCGATACCCACAATGCCACGTGAAAGGAAACAAGGTCTGGTCATTTAAAGACAAGAAAAACAACAACAAAAATACCACCAGCCACAACAGGAACAACAACAACAACTGCTGGAACATCACCACAAACTAATGGCACATGTTAAGGAATAAAGGACACTATTAGGACTATTATTACAAATCCTCCAAGACGAAGGTGGCGACTACAGTGAAGGTGTTTGGAAGACACACAGTGAGCGCACAAAGCAAAATCCTTTGTCCTCTTTGGCCATATACAAAAGGAATACGTCCTAGTTTCGAATACAATTTAGTTGGATGAATGAAAAGCAATTATGTTCCATTGCTACTTTGCTTGGAAACTAAAATGCTTTGTCGGCATAAATGAGGCAAGAGGAAGAAAGAATCATCATCAGAGCAGAAGCAGAAGAAACAAATCCTGGAGATTAGGAGGAGAAGACACCGGAGGAAGGCTGGCTACTGGCTTTGTTTTGTTTCTTTGTCGTCGTCAGATGGTCTGATGAGGCAAACGTTGTCATCGTTGCTTCTGTTGGCCTTTTGAAGAAGGTGTCATGCATGGACATTACAAGTTACCGGATGGTTGGTTGGTCGTCTGGTCTGGTATCTTTGGCGAGTGTTACTCAGCAGGACATTTCATTCACTTCCAACGCCTACTAATCAGATAATGTGATGGCGATGTGTACCTTGTTGTTCTTGTTCTGGTTATGGTCTTTGCCCAGTTCTCATTTCAGTGATTTGTGGTCTGTTGAAAGGACATTTGTTCGCAAGAAAGAGAAATAGAGTCTATGTTTAACATATGGCCAATGCCAAACCTTTATGTCGGCCTTTTTCTTTACCGAACTCCTACCGCCGTTATGTTGTGGACATTGGATAAAAATAATTGACCATATTTATGGTTATTTTAGCCTTTGCAGCAAACATATTGTTTTCCTTATGGCCAAACCGGAGGAGGTAATGTCAGGGAACTAGTTAAGGTGAGAGGTGTCATTTTTTGTGGTCGGTCACTTCTTGTTAGTTTTTCTATGGTATAATAGTTCCTTTCTGTGTTGTGCTAACATCTGAACTTCCGAAAATAATTTTACGGTTTCTTTTTGCTGCGGAAAGAGGTGTAATTTCGAAAACAAAGTGAACACAGAGAAGGTTTATTGTTTGTAATTGTCCGTGGAACAGTTGTTAAATGTTAATAAATTTCTTCATTACGTTACTAATTACGCCCTAATGATGTCTTAATTTTGAGGTTTTTGGAAGACTTGGCTAATTTGTACTTGGGTACATAAAATCAATTACTGAAAGAAGAATGGGTCATCAATGAAATCTTGCATTGCATTAAAGAAAATTGACATTGTTACTGAGCCAATGTACAAATGTATTAAGTTCCTTAAAAACGAAATTTAATGTAAATTGTTACATTGATTTATTGAAGTAAGATTTATTGAGTAAGCCGAACCACTTGCTTAAGTGTATGTCCATGGACACGAGACGTTTTAACGTCTCCTCTATTCAACCTAACTTAAACCTATTAAGGTAAATGGGTTTTACTGTAAATACTTGGTCTACTACAGATACTAATTTTGCAATAAACCCTAGTTATTTAATTATGAAAAAGTTACATTATGACAAATTTACACTCTGCAATGAATGAGAATTACATCCGAAGTCGCATATTCCTTCAACGAAATGCTCACATTAGAAAACTATGACTTATTTTCATTAATACAAAGAAATTTTGCATTAACTTTATGACCGATTCAATGAAACAGAAGCATAACAGCAAGTTTTCAATCCATAATTGTAACAAGGTTTGTATGCAGAGGGACCCCACAAGGATAAGTACTGTCTCCACTAATTTGTTATCTAGCGGTGAATGTAATCCTGCTAGATCTAGAACGTTGCGACTGCAAGGTCGTGGCATATGCGGAAGATGTGGCAATCGCAGTAAGTGGCAAATTAGAAAACGTCCTCAGAGACATCCTACATGTGGTTCTGAACAAGTTGGCTCGATGGGCCAGAAGCAGCGGTTTGGACGTTTACCAAAACAAGACAGAATTGGTTCTCTTTACTAGGCTGAATAAGGTCCCACATGTGGACCCTCCTCCTCAGATAAATGAAACATATCTAGTCTTTTCTGAAAGTGCAAAATCTCTAGGAATAGTTCTAGATAGGAAACTGTTATTCAGACCTAACGTACTGGAACCTGTTAGGAAGGCCAACGTCGCCTTTTATTCCTGGAGGAAGGCTATAGGTTGCGGTGGGGCCTCTCCTAAAATCGTACATATATACGATATACTGTTATACGGCATTGTGGTATGGTGGACGGCAACTTACAAACTAACCATCGCCAACATACTATCAAAGGTTCAGAAAACTATCTGCCTATGCATAAGCGGAGCTTTGAGGACTACAGCGACTGAGTCTCTACAAGCCATACTTCATATATTGCCGATTAATATTGTGACGAGAGATGTTGTAACCAGAGCGCTATTTAAATTAAACTGTCTATCAATGTGAAGGTACAATAACGGCGGTCACATGAGCATGTCAAAGTGTAGTGCTATGGTAACCGACCGAATGGACTATATACCTATAGGTTACTATAGGTTAGGGTGGTAGCCGTATTTTTTTTACAAGCTCACATAGACCAGTTTAGGTCCCTAGTGTTACCACGGGCTGAAATGCCCATCATCGAAATCAACCTGTTTGATATACAAATTTATCGATAGTACGCATATCGGCACTGGAAAGATCTTTTAGGCTGCCTAGAAAGGCCGACCCTAGTATGTCCAGTCGTCGTTTACTCAGAGCGGGGCAGTCGCATAGCAAGTGCTCAATGCTCTCCACTCCTTCCTCATCTCCACAGCTTCTGTAGAAGTCATTGGAGTCAATATCCAATCTTGTTTGTGAATTTAGGGAGTTGCCTCCAGAGAATTGATGGCAGCCTGGCTGTCCGAGTGAATGACAACGCCAGTGTTGGTTGCCATGTTGCGACTCAGCCAGTTGGCTACTTTCCATATTGCCATTATTTCGGCTTGATAGACACTGAAGGTATCTGATAGTCTGTGGGCTATATCCAGACTAAGTTTTTAAAAGTGTAGCCAACCTTTTCATCAAGCTTCGAACCATCCGTATAGAAGTGGAGATGGTTACTATTACCCGGAATTATGCCAACTCATTCATTTCTGGCTGGTATCATAGTGATGTAGTTCCTCTCGAAGGTGAACACCGTTGGTATATAGTCTACTCGGTCGGTTACCATAGCACTACAATTGGATATCCCCATGTGACCGTAGTTCTTGTACCTCCACATTGATAGGCAGTTAGATCTTTATGCCGCTCTGATTGCAACTTCTCCTGCAACAATATTAATCGGCAGTATTTAGAGTAGGGCTAGTAGAGACTCAGTCGCTGTAGTTCTTAAAGCTCCGCTTATGCATAGGCGGCAGTTCTCTGAACCTTTGATATTAGGTTGGTGAAGGTTAGTTTGTCTGTTGCCGTCCACCATACCTCAATGCCGTATAAAAGTATTGGACGAACTACTACTATATACATATCCAATGTACGATTTTAGGAGAGAGGTCCCACCGCGACCCTATAGCCTTGCTGCAGGAATATAAGGCGACGTTGGCCTTACTTTCACGTTCCAGTACGTTAAGTCTGAATAACAGTGTCCTACATACAATTATTCCTAAAAATTGTGCACTTTCAGAAAAGACTAGATCTGTTTCATTAATCCCATGAGGTGGGTCGACATGGGGGACCTTATTCATCCTAGTAAAGAGAACCAATTCTCTATTATTTGGGTTAACGCCCAAACTGCGGTTTCTGACCCATATAGCCAACTCATTCAGAGCCACCTGTGAATGTCTCTGAGGACGTTTTCGAATTTGCCACTAACTGCGATTTCCACTTCGTTCGCATATGCCACGAACTTGCAGCCACAACGTTCGATTTCCACTTCGTTCGCATATGCCACGAACTTGCAGCCACAACGTTCTAGATCTAGCCGGATTTCCAAATTAGTGGAGACAGTTCTCCTCTTTGTGGGGTCCCTCTTTCACAAATCTTGTTAGAGCTGTAGACCCAAGACCGGCTGTTATGCGTCTTCTGTCGAGCAGGCTTTGAATTAGTCTAATCAAGCTAGAGTTCACCTTTAGATGTGACAGCGACGCAATTACCGCATCTGAGTGAATGTTGTTAAAATCCACATACATATATGTCAAGAAATGCCACCACAGTGAATTCCTTGAAATGTAGGGCGATCGGATAGTGCTCACAAATTCATGCAGGTAATATTCTGTATACTTTCCCCTATTGTAAGCATGTTGGTTCCCCGACAGGAGTTTGTATCCAGGTTTTCCCTAATGAAAGAATCTAAAAGTCTTTCCAGGCCTTTCAATAGAAAGGAGGATAGGCTTATTGGTCTGAAGTCCTTTGGCCTGGTGTGCGATATCTTTCCCGTTTTGGGTATGAATTCCATTTAGTATCCCTCCATCGATTCGGGAGGTAGGGGCAATCTTCTTCAACATTTTCTGCATTTCTGCTGGAGTGATGCCGTCTGGTCCAGTTGATTTAAAGGACTCAAAGCTGTTTTAATCGCCCAGCTTATTCTTGATTTGTCAGTCAACTAGTTAGCGACGCTAGCAGTCCACTCGATTGGGCGGAATGAAATTGGGCCGCAGGAAAATACACCACAATATTTTTATAAATATTGAACCCAAAAAATAACATGTCAAACAACAACAATTTTTTTTTGGGGCTTGATTTAATTTTTTGTCTGCTTTTTGGGTTTAATTTAATTTCTTGTTTGCATTTTGGAGCTTATTTTCATCTATAAATTTAGAAACAGTAGAGGCTACGCACAAAATATTTGCACCACGTTGCCAACTTTTGATCCTGTCAATAGGAGAAAGTCTTAAAAAAAGGCCGACCGCGCAGGAAAAGATTTATAATAAGAAAATAGGTTCGTATACGTGTATTATTACGTACTCCCCAGATTTAGGAAGAAAAAATGTCTTAGTTTTTTTGGGGTCTATTTTCATTCATGCCGTTTTCTTAATTGGGGTTTAATTTCCTAAATTACTTTTTGTAAT
Source organism: Eudasyphora cyanicolor (assembly GCA_963930755.1). Taxonomy (NCBI): domain Eukaryota; kingdom Metazoa; phylum Arthropoda; class Insecta; order Diptera; family Muscidae; genus Eudasyphora; species Eudasyphora cyanicolor. The sequence goes on from OZ005734.1 coordinate 20,169,964, forward strand.
GAAAATGAACCCCATATTTGGGGCGCACTTTCATTTTCAATTTGGGATGCATTTTCTTGGGGTCCAACTTCCGGCCGCCGTTCTGTTGTTGAGATCCCTGAAGATGGATATCGAGCAGTATATTTAATGACTGCTCTCTGTTTTTGTCCAGTTATTTGCATTATCCTGGAAATAACCCACTGTACAGGGTGCAATGGATAGAATTTTATGCAGCCTTGAGGCATCAGAGACCTTTTTATGCCCTCATTTTAGTGTAACGAGGGTATATATCATTTGCTATGGGTCAAACGCACTGAAGGAGTGACCTAAGTTTTAGGACTTTTTAAGTCCTTTGAGGAATATCTGTCCGTCCGTTTGTCGGTCTTTCTGTCTGCCTGGCCGGAGCGCACGATAACCATTTTGGTACCTCCCACACAAACACTTTACACAAAAAAAAAAAATAAATATATTACATTTAAATTAATAATAATTTAAATAAAACCAAAAAAATAAACAAATTTACTAATATTTTTAGGACTGAAGGTGAAGTCGGTTTAACCGACAGAACTTTCTTCCTTGTATTATATGTGTATATCCCAACTAATCAATAACACCTTCCAAAATTGCATTGCGGTTAAGAGCAATAAAAACAAGAAAAATATTTATTTAGCGTGATTTCTTTTTCTGAACCCCTTCGGGATAAATAAAACCCTTGTAACCCCTCCTCGCAGTAATACGATATTAATAAAATGTTACAGTTACAACAGTGAAATGCGAAGGTAATCGACTCATTCAGAAGGGTAAAAAACGAACAACAACAATTTCAACTTCCGTTTGATTTGAAAGGTTTCCTGATATGGACTAATAATACGCACTCGTTCAGCTCCGCCGAAGGGTTGATTTGTTGATGTTTGTTTTTGCTTTGCGACAGTTTAAATATGAATTTTATTGACCACAATAATATTTATAACCATTTCTCATATTGGTAACATTGATTGTTTCCCTCCGACCGGCGGGGATAATTACGGGTTGTCGATAGTGGTAATTGATATTTGGTATATTGACAACGTTCACAACAAATGCGAAAGAAAATTAATTTTGTGTGAAATATGATTTTATGAGTACGAGTATTTGGGAAAATATTGAAGGGTGTAGTTCGGGTTTAATTTGTGGGAAAATGCTGTTGAAGAAAAAAAGATTTTATTGGAAGTATGTTTCTTTGAACAATTACTAACTTTTCCCGCTTAAATTCGATAAGCTAAGTAATATGTCATTAACACTGTTTCTATACCGCATAACATTTTTGATGTTCAACACAGATTTTGCTGGAAAATCGAGGAGATCAGTTATTTCAGCTATGCCTCTGATAAGTAAATCTTTAAAATAAACTTTTTATGCCTGAAATAGAAATTTAGACAATGGCAACTTTCTGTAAGAAAATGATCCTCTGCTCGTTCACCTCAAAAATCGCCATCAAAAATTAGGGTATATTAAAAGATATAGGAAATTTGGAAATTTTCAGGTGGTAATTTCAACAAAAATAATACTTGTAAAAATTACTACAATTTCCATGTTTAAAATATTTATTTTTATTTATATGAATTACAATACAAAATAAATTTATATTCTAATTTTAAGGCCTAGGGAAAGGCCGGGTTACAAAGACCATATGGCTAAATGTTTGCAGCGACAGACCAGAGCCTCTGGTGGGAATCGACCCACCACCCCCAAACTCATAGGCGAGTACGCTACCAACTCGCCTACTGGGGCGCTCATGTTTAAAATATATATATTTATATTATAAATTTTGGTATCACAAAGCGTCTTGCAGAACTACTGTAATATAATGCCCCACCTTTTAATAAATCATACCAAAGCTAATCCTCCCATTTCCCCATTTGCCATAATTACTATGAATTTTGTACAATTTATAGACTTTTACATAAATAAAAATGTTTAGTTAGGAATTCTTAAATTAATGTTCCTCGGATTCTCTTTCCTGTGAATCCTTTGTTTATTATTAAAAAAATCGGATGTGTTCAACTAAATTCCCACACAATTTTCTCCCCACAGTAAAGCAGAATTTCAAATTATCATAAAATAATATGTCAATTACGACATGCATGTAAGACATAAAAAAACAAACTTCCAATTTTAATCATTTTCCATATTCCCCACATGACTAATATTATGGAGAGGAGTTGTAGTACAGAACCCTGAATATGGAAATTCTTTGTCGTAAAAAATGTCACCGACATCCTTAAAGCGTTGCAGGAATTCAAATACCAGATGTTAAACGTCAATGTAATAATATGGAAAAAACTGAAGAAATCTCCTGCTTAAGGAAGAAAAATACATAGTGAGTTTTTTTTGAGATTTTCGATTTTCTCACACTTTAGTCGCAGACACTTAGCTAATTTGTGTTTTCCAATACACCGGGTATTGAATTTTCTTACGTTGTTGTGCTGTGTTCCTGCGGAGTTGGCGTTTGAGTTTGGAAACTTGTCATGAGTGGGGAGTTCAGCAGTTTTTTTTTCTTTTTTGAAAACTATTTTCCGGTCATTGATATTTAAATGGCATATCGATGGAAATGAGCGGGAAACAATGATGATTTATGATGTTAAGGGTTTGTTCTTACTTTTCGTTGGTTGGTGTGTGGTTTGGTGTGAAGTACACGAAGTGTTTTATAAATAGAACAAAGGTATTAAGGGAGAAGATGAAGTGACGTTTTTAGTTGCTCCTGGAAACTTTCCATTATACTCGCAGTCTTCATTATGTTGTTTTTTAAGATTTTGATTAATTTCATGTAATAATTTTTATTAATTGTATTAGAGAAAGGAAAATAATAGAGAAGGAGTAAGAAGTGGCTTAAGTCAATCTAAAGTGACTTATAATACTGAACAACACCTTTAATTTGATATTTGAATTATCGAAATATCATGTGCAGAATAATAGTCCAAAAGGTTAATGACAACGAGATAATTTCTTGACTAGAGTCAGTCTGTTCTGTTGTAAATAATGTTATCGAAATGGAATTCAAAAGCAAAATTTACGGAATTTCGCTGGCAAATCGCAACCTGCCCTTGTTACTGAGCTACAACATTTAAGTCTAAACCAATATATTTGGGCTTCGAACCATTACACGTTACAATGATGCATCGTAGTATTAGAAAATGCCACAGAAGTAGTTATTCGATAGCAGCACTATCACCAGAAATGGTTCAAAAGTCGAAAGCCAGCATTCAACTTAATTAACGACATAGCGCAGATAAATTGGCGATACTAAAATAATGAAATGCGATTGAAGTCATATAAAATACAAGAAGACCAGAATCTAACGCCTGTACAAAAGGCAGTTCGCCTAGCAAGAACAAAGACGAAGGACATTCTGGACTTCACATTTTGGTTCACTTTTTCGGGAATTGCTTAACGTATGTCACGAATAAGACAAATAATTATGGCCTCCAACTGTTGCTAGTTTGTCAGCATAAACCAGTGACTTCATGGAAGCACCACAGGAAATAATCGATAGATCTCAAATAGTACGACCAATGAACAGGTCCATTTTTCGAAATCAAGTTATCGCCAAATTCTGATTTCAATAAATCGATGGTAGCGGTCGCCGTATGACACATATCTTCATCTTGTTGAAACCACATCCAGCCCAGATCAATATAATCTATATTTTCAAACAAACAATCATTGATCATGGTGAGGTAGCGATCTCCATTGACGTAACGCGAGTTTCAGCTTCATTTTTGAAGAAATATGGTTCAATGATGCAACCAGCGTGTAAACCGCACCAAATGGTGCCATTATACCCTACACCACAATGTGATATACCCTACACCACAATTATAAGTTTGTTTTGTGGCACATATTTGTAACACCCAGAAATACCAGAGCTAGACCCACCTTAAGGTATACCGATCGACTCAGAATCACTAGCTGAGCCGATTTAACCATGTCTGTCGGTTAGTCCATCCTAGAAACTGTTCGTCCGGTGGATCTACGAATCCTATAGTTCCCAACTATTCCCAGGATGGGGACTGGACAGTGATCCCAGACTGCTCACCAGTCCTAGACCTAGACTGACTATTGGTGAGGACGCCTTTGGGTGCAATGTGATGGCTGTGGTTGAAACCAAATCGCTGGGGAGAATATTCTCGGATGTGGAGTTGCTAACCAACCGGGTGCCATGACCCATAGAATGGAAGTTAGTTTTTGATGGGCCACGCTCCTAACTAAGGAGGAGGGCAACAGTGTCCAGAAACACGGAATTGTTTGGTGCTCATGCACATTGTGCGTGGGGCTTTGGTCGACGCATGTATTCATCCGGCTTTTTATAGCACGTTGGGTTTAAGCCTAATGGAAGGAACTCATCTAAATCAAGAATACCTACTGTCTGTTCGTCCATCTTAAGTTATTCGTTAAGTACTGGTCATAATTTTACTCCGAACTACTGCCAAGAGTCCTGGGAAGAACACTATTGAAATTGGTCAAAATCGGTTCATATTTAGATATAGCCCCCATATAAAGGGTTTTCGAACAAGAGGTGTTATTTTGGTATTCAAAGAAAAATGCAATTTTTTGAGATAAATGATCGGATGTTTATTTCATAATAAAGAGGAAGGTATGCCGTTAATAATGAAAAACAACATCAGCCAAATGGCCACCACGACCACGCTTACAGGACCATATCCTTTTCATGACATTTTTCATAACCAAATCGCAAAGTGGCTGCCCTATGTCCTCGATAGCCTCACGAATTCTATTTTTGAGGTCTTGAATCGACTCTGGGCTGTTGGCGTAGACGTGGCCCCAAAGGAAGAAGTTGCAAGGTGTTAAATCACAAGATCTCGGTGGCCAATTGTGATCACCTCTTTGAGAGATAACACGGTCCGGAAACAGAGCAATGGTTTCTTGGCTTGTATGGCACATAGCGCCGTTTTGTTGAAAATAAACGTTGTCCAGATCAATACCATCTAACTCCGACCATAAATAATCATTAATCATCTCTCGATGATCCATTCACCGTAACTGTTGATCCAACCTCTTTTTCCAAAATGTAAGGTCCAATGACCCCGCCGGAAAAAAATTGCACCAAACAGGATCGAGAGGCTTCTCATCAATAACTCTTGGGTTTTCCGAGCCCCAGATGCGACAATTTTGCTTGTTGACGTAGCCACGGAGGTGGAAATGGGCCTCATCAGTCAAGATGATTTTGTATCGTTCGTATCGTTTTTTTGTTCGATCGTTTTTTGATCGTTTTGTATCGTTCGATGATCGTGTATCGTTCCATTTTTAGTAATGGCGTAGTTTTTACTTGTCAAATGTCAAAGAATAAAAGCTTCAAAAGTGACAGCTACCGAAATACCGGGTGATTCAAAATAACACCTCTTGTTGGAAAACCCGTAATAATTGAAACAAGATCGCGTAAAAGATATTTTATAGGTTTCTTTAAGATCTACAATTTCGCTTATGACAAAAAAATACGAAAATTGTGAATTTTTAAAAATAACTTGCAAAATTCCCTATTGTCCGGAATTTGGAATTACCCATATAAAATGGCTTTATTTCAGTATCTACCATTTTCACAAATAATAGGGTCTGATTTCGTCTAAATACGAAATACTAAACAAATTCAACTATATTTTTAAATACACTGTAAAGTATTTTCTTGTGTATTTTCTATATTACTATTAATTATACTAAAGGGTAGTCCAATGTTAATTGTAAATAAAACAAAAGATTTTCAGAGAATGATAGAATTATGTGTGAAACAAAATATCGGCTAAATGCTGACAACGGCTTCGAAGCCATAGCTCTATCCGATGGTCCATATTTTCAATGACTCTGAGGCATAATTGAGGTTCAATATCGTTAATGTGCCGAATTTTCTCATCCTTTAGATCTTTAATTGTTCTTGGATTATTGACGTACACCTTTTCTTTTAAATATCAGCAAAGAAAGAAGTCCAACGGAGTCAAATCACTTGATCGAGGCGGCCAGTTAACAACGCCACGACGTGAGATAACACGGCCATTGATTTTCTCGCGCAAAAGAGCCATTGTTTCGTTGGCTGTGTGACAAGTGGCACCATCCTGTTGGAACCACATACCGTCCAGGTCCATATCCTCAATTTCTGGCCACAAGGTGTGACTCACATTTAACATCGTGCGATATGGTTGGACCACTGGACTACTATTGTTAATAGATATCCGCCCTTGTAACATTTTATTCGCCAGAAAATGCTCAAAACCAGTATTTACAAACAGTAGATTTTTGTGTTGACGATTTTTGGCGATTCCGAAAATTGATTTCGACAATTTTTGTGTCTTCATTCTGATGATATGTGCCAAATTCTAATGACAGCACTGGTGGTCATGGGTTACATAACATGGTTACCAGGGGACTATGTTATGGTTGTGTAGATCATAACCCGCTACAAGATAAATTATGATATTCTGTCATCCAGACTGGGTCCATATAATGTTCACAACAATAATGTGTCATGGAATATTCTGCAAATAAGATGACCGCAAACAAAAAATATATTTTTCTCTGCCCCCCACCTTCAGAGAAATATAAGATGGAATTTTAAATACAAATGAGTATAAATAGTAACTAAGTTTCTTATTTAATTTCAGTTATGAAGCCAAACGAACAATTCCCATGTTACATCTTCAATTACAGACGGGAAGTTATTCTACTAAAATCGATACGTTTGCATTTATTATTCAATTACTGTCCAAAATGGAATTCGCTCAACCTTTTTAAAAAAGAACTCCAAAGTACAAATGTGCATGTAAATGATCGCCATCACCGGTGTGGTGTGTTAATGTAAATTTGAGAGGATACATTAAATAACACTTCACAGTTTACACGTAACCCAATATGTGCCGCATAGGGAAGTAAGTAGCGGTGTCGTCGTCAACGCCATCGTCACATCCACATTTTATGTAAATTATACACTCAACAGTTTGTCAGTGACCGTTGTCAGGCGGGGAAATGTGATACAATTGCCAACCCTTTCACAAATGAAACTTTAGTTGAAATCATAAATGTCACCATTAAAAATGAATTGTGGATTTAATGACTTCTTCAGGTTTGTTTTTACAGACCACTGAACACTGGAGGGAGTACTCGTAGACGGGTACTTTTGACATTTGCATGTTGATTGTCTTTTTTTCGAAATGATAAAACTATGTGATTTATTTTTTGTTTCAGAATAAAATGGAACCGATTTTGGGGGACTTTTAAAGATATTGACTTTACTGATACTTTCTCAACGGTTCAACAGTAGCGGCATTAAGTAGGAGAAAAACGTGAGCTTACTCACTTCAAAGATAGCTGACCCCAATGTAGCGCTTCTGTTTCAGCTTTACATTTTTCTTTTTTCCAAATAAATATTTAATTTTCAAATCTCCAGTTTTGTCTTATTTACTTTGAAATTGTTACCGTATTACGCACAGTATCACTTGGGATTTTATAAATGATTTCATTCATAAAAATACCCGATTACATGAGAATCTAAGCATCTGAAAAACTTCGTTACTTTTGTGTGTTGTTCTGCTCAAGATTAGATTATTATCTAATATAAATAGAAATATTTTTTTTAAGAAAAATAGAAACATTTATCTAAAAATACAATATTGCCGCTGTATAAAAACAAAGTACATATTTTGTTGTTACACTTATCATGATAAGAGCGCAACTTCTGCTTTGTTAAATACTGATAAGGGCAGAGATTTCGAATCTTTAAAGGTCATTGTGATCATAGTGTATGACTCGCAGACAGTAGAACACTAGCAACAACAACATATAAAGTCACAATAATGTGGGAAATTTGAGAAAAAAGAAGCTGTATTTTTAATGTTTATCTTAATCTCAAAAAATTATACAATTTTAATACACCAAATGCCCAAAGTCTAGCAATTTAATCTGTACCTCAACAATATACTATTCAGAAGGATTGATTGGATTGCTCCAAATTCTTATGTCTTGGTGGAATATTTGACAAAAACTATAAAATTGGTCCATTTAAGGGTAAAATTAGGCATTTCTCATCTTCAAAAAAATATAATTTTTTCGTTTGGGAAAAATAGTCACAAACAATTACGAACATTTTAATTGAGTAACCCGACTGAAGTATAGGGTGATCCATTTCGAGGTTCCTTACTTTTTTAAAGAAAAAAACACAGAAAATTCAAATTGAATGGGGAATGTTTATTATCATTTGAAAGAACATTCTTTGGCCATCCGTTGAGTCCAATTTTCGATGACTCGTTGGAGCATTTCGACTGGTAACTGGCGAATGATACGCGTGATGGTTTGCTCCAAGGCCTGAATCGAAGCGGGTTTGTCCGCATAAACTTTAGACTTTACATATCCCCACAGGAAAAAGTCTAACGGTGTGATATCACACGATCTTGGTGGCCAATCGACCGGCCCAAAACGTGAAATTATCAGCTCACCGAAGTGTTCTCTCAATAAATCCATTGATTGATGCGATGTGTGGGAAGTGGCGCCGTCTTGTTGAAACCAAATGTCGCCGATGTCACGAGCTTCAATTTCAGGCATCAAATAGTCGGTTATCATGGCACGATAACGGCCGCCATTGAGGGTTACGTTCTCACCGGCAACATTTTTGAAGAAATATGGACCGATGATTCCGGTACGTCGGATCGGGAATCGGTCAATGGCAAAAAGATAGCTCTTACCCAGCAAAATTTCTCATTACCAAATAATCCGACGAGTAAGCAAAGATCGATAATGGTAAGTACTTATTATTTAGCCACTTTTCTCATTATTTTAACATGGGGATGTCATTGGAGGAAAGAACTTCCCAAAAGCATACAATAAAGTAGCATAATAAGTACTTATTTGTAGCTCGATTTTATGTACTTGAATAATGCATTACCAATAAGTTATAAAATAAGTAGTAGATATGTAGAAATGGCCATTTAAAATGATTTATTTCATGTTGTGGCGCATATTTCTCGAAACAAACAATTTCCTCATGCCAGATTCGAATTTCTGGTATTATCATTCAAATCTGCACGTATTGTTTGAAAACATGTCGAAATATAACTAAATCTTGTACAATAACCCACATATAGCCAAAATTGCATTATATTAAAAATTGCATTATGTAAAAATGATTTTGATAACAAAAAATCACTTATTTCTGTTATTATTGTTAAGTCATTATTAATAAGCCGAAAGTAATGCAGCGAATAATGAGATGTCATTATTTGGTAATGCAGGGAATAATGACAGGTACTTACCAAGATTTTGCTGGGTAACGAGAGCTAAAATATTGCTCATGGGTGTCAAGGTCGTGGGTTGACAGGAAAGTGTCTATTTTTGGATTTAAAAAAATGGACTTATCGCAATTGGCGAACGATTATTTTGATAATAAAACTGAATAATTTGTAAACGTTGTTCAGGCGTAAGTCTTTCCATGATGAAATGCAACAATACTTAACAAAAAAAACCAGACAGCATGACACGACTCACACGTGATCACATTCTTTTTCAGACAAAATTCACTGAAAAAGATATTTAAAACATGTAAAATTGTGGTAAGTTCGGCCATCCCGGATCTTATTTTTTAAAGTGAAAGTTTTGCACCGATAAGTTTTTTAAAGCAAATTATTTTTAATATGAAACGAAAGCTGTTAAGTTTTACTAAAATTTTTAAGAAGTGAAACAGAGACATGCGATGTGTTTCGTATCAGAATCTCGACACCCAGAAATATAGTTTTAAAGAAATTAGAAGGCTAATATGTTCATATTGCTGCGTATATGAAAAATTTAAGGCAATGGTTCACGTCCACCTTTCCGATATCGCAAATTGTCTCTTGAGTTACGCACTGTGCTGTGAAATACACGAATACGATTGGTACAATGGTTCTCGAAATATTTCGTTTTAAATAAGGGAGTCATGTGGCCTGGGTCATGTCCACATTTGCGATATCGCGATATTGTCAAACACACTCACAATATATTTGACGTCGATTGGTGCAATATTTTTCAACATATTTCGTTTTCAATAGCGGAATCATATGGGCGGGGAAATTCCCACTTTTAGTGGTCTAAAAACATCTTCACATTATTACATTTCTAATGATACCGGTTCGGGGGCACATCCGTTAAAAGGTTTCAAGGTCCACATTGGACATACATATGTAGAAGAATTTGTTGTGTTTAATAAATATTGCCTCCCCCACTTATTTTAGCCTACCAACTTTTGGTGAAGTTACCAATAACTTAAAAATTTCGTTCTCCTACTGTGAAAGGTTTCTGAGATAATAAATTTCAAATTAACGCTTCGCTCAATTTTGTCACGCCCACTAATCATATCCCGCCCATTTTTTGTTGAAGTTTTAGATAATAACACAACTAACGTAATTTCCAAATTTCGTTCTTCTGCGATCAGAACATTCTGAGATATTGCAATAAAGCCACGCCCATTTTTGTCACATCCGCTAATCCGGTCCCGCCTTCTCGCACGAGTAAGTAAGGTTGACACGTCGCTGTAATTTTTAAGTGTTCGGTAATATTTTAGAAACTTACTAAAGTAGAAAGGTCGAGTGAGGTGGTTATCAAAACGGTATTTTAATATACTAATTGAGGCTAGAGAACGGTTCTTAGCCACCTCGTTAACCACCATACCAACCAACAAAGGTCGAATTCCAAAAATTAGTATATACAGGGTTTTCCAATAAGAGTGATATGGTTTCTTTGAAAAAAAAACACTTATTGTTAAGAAAATTCAAAAGTTTTTTATTTAATGTGAAGAACAATCGATACTATTAAGTTCTAAATAAAACGTCATTCAACTGGCCTCCACTCCACGACTTCTTCTGCAGGAACGAATTCGATGGACCCAATTTTCGAGCATTTTTTCTACTAAATCAAGTCGTATGTCATGAATGGCACGTTCAATATTGACTTGTAAAGCTTGAAGAGAGTTTATTTCGAAAGACCAATGACTTCAAATAACCCCACAAGAAATAGTCTAATGGTGTTAAATCACAACTTCTTGGAGGCCATTCAATACCACAATTTCTTGAAATAATCGAATCTCCAAACTTTTCTCGCAACAATTCAATTTTTTCATTTGCTGTGTGCACGTAGCCACAATCGGCCAATCGCAAAAAGATAGCTCTTAACGAGAGCTAAAATATTGCTCATGGTTGTCAAAGTCGTAGGTCGACTGGAAAGTGTTTTTTTTTTGATTAAAAAAAATAGACAGCATCATTTTCAAATGTGAACGGGAAGTATATTTTGCTCTAGCTCCGAACCGGTACGTCAGATCGGGAATCGGTCAATGGCAAAAAGATAGCTCTGAACGAGAGCTAGGTCGACTGGAAAGTGGTTTTTGGATTTAAAAGAAAAATGGACTTAGCGCACGAAAAGTTGTAAACGTTGTTCTTGCGATTATCTCTCAATGAAGAAATTGTAAACAATACAGTTCATATGCAATAATATAAAGGATTGTTGTGCTGTAGGTCACCCTAGTTTTTTTTTTAAAGAATTTAACGCTTTTTGGAGGGAAATAAAAAGTACAGTCTGCAAAAATTGTGTTTAATTTCAATGTGACCTTTTCATTTATATTTTCAGTTTAGAGACAGCATTTTTAGTATCAGCTTTTTTGAATAGGCGTAATAAAGAAAATTTATAATTTTGAAATTTTTGCATTGAAAATCGTGTCCTGATATGAATGGAAATTTCGGGACATGTTTATACGATGATGAAATTGTAAACAGTACTGACAAACAAATGACAGATAATGGCATATTACAAATGGCCGAAACGTGACTTTAAAATCATATCATCATCCCTATTGGAAAACCCGTTACTTATACTTATCAAAACACCGACCGATACACTCATTTTTAACTAGAGACGATTTAATTCAATATGAAGTACAAAATCTTAAATTTCCGCGTGTTGGGTTAAAAAATGAGTCCCCTAGAATGCTAAGAAGTCTAATTGTAAGGGACGTTTATATGGGAGGAATATAAACATATGGACCATTGTTTCCCATTTCCACTAGGAACGATTAAGTACGATTGAAAAATTAAGTAAGATTGAAAAATGTGTTTTCTCGAGCGTCAAGAAATGGGGACCTATATATGGCGACTACGTCAAAACATGGACCGATGTTACCCATTTTTTCTAGGAACGATTAGGTACAACATTAAGCATGAATTCTCAAATTTCAGCAAAATCAATTGAAGAACCCGTTCTCTAGGGCGTCAACAAGCGACATAGGTGGGGACTTTTATATGGGGGATCTACCGAAACATGGACCGATGTTTCCCATTTTTACGATTAGGTCCAATAAAAAGGGTAAATTCTTAAATTTTAGCCATATCCATTGAAAAATGGGTTTTCTAGAGCGTCAGGAAGTGACATCGGTGGTGTCGGGTATAAATAGAGGTTGAGCCAAATATTTTAGGATAACTCGAGAACCATTTATCCTAATTCAGGAAAACTTTAAAGAATCCTTAATTAAGCAGTCTTCATATTCTTCAAATATAATTTTTTTATCCCATCAGCGTTTTCAGTGAAAAATCCCACTTTTTTAAGAAATTTTAATAATTTGTTAATTAAAACCTGTTAAAAACATCGAGAAATTCACAATTTTTACATTTTTATTGTTTTATCGGTCATGAATAAAATGAGACCATTCCGAAGAAAATCGATGCAAAATTAAAATAAACCAATAATATGTCAATGAATGATTTTTGTTAAATTTTTTTAAAAAGAAACTTAAATTTGGGCCCCTTTTATATCATCAAAGATTGTTGAGAGTTGTGTGCGTTTTTACAATGTAAAGCGTGGTTAAATTGTAAGGGCCAATGTTGAATGTGAACCACGCCTAAACGTCAAGTTTTTTTTCGCATTTCATTTGACATTTTCGCATTTCATTTGACATCGCATTTCATTTGACATTTCGCATTTCATTTGACAATTTCATACTAACTCAATTTGAACCATGGAAAGATACACCCTTTTACGAAAATGGGCGTTCAAATCAAAATGCATTTCGTTCAATTCGTGATGTTTTTTTGATCAGCATAATCGACCAAATGTGTCCACAATCGGGAGAATTGTGTGCAAATTTCAGCAAACCGGGTCTGTAGGAGATTTGAAAACTCCTGTACATGGTCGCCCAGTTCGTTTGGTGCAGCTTATGTGCTGGCGACATCATCGGGCCATACTTCTTCGAAATGAGGCCGGTCAGGCAGTTACTGTGAACGGTGTTCGCTATCGTGACATGATAACGAACATTTTATGGCCCGAATTGGAAGATATGGATGTGGACAATATGTGCTTTCAACAGGATGGTGCCACTTGCCACACAGCTAACGAAACAATGGCTCTTTGCTGGCCGTGTCATCTCACGTCGTGGCGATGTCAATTGGCCGCCAAGATCATGATATTTGACACCGTTGGACTTCTTTCTTTGGGGTAATTTGAAAGAAAGGGTGTACGTCGATAAGCCAGCAACAATTCAAGAGCTAAAGGATGAGATAATTCGGCACATTAACGGCATATAACCTCAATTATGCCTCAGCGTCATCGAAAATTTGGACCATCGGATGGAGGTGTGCCGCCGAGATCGCGGCGGCCATTTGGCCGATATTTTGTTCCATACATAATTGAACCATACCAATATTATCATAATAAAAAGAAATGGCAATAATTTCCTAAGTAATGTGTTCGGCCCCTTAAAATGTAACCACCCTTTAAATAATGCACACAAATGTTTTGCTGTAGCTTCCCTATATTGTGTAGTTAGTCGTCCTTTCCATTTCTTCTTCAAATCTATTAAATACGTTCAAAATCAAAAAACCCTTCCCAGAGTTGTTCAAAAATGTTTTACCGGCTTCCCAAAAAATCGTTTTTCCTGAAATTGTATTTTCTTTTAAATTTTATAGAACTTTGAACAAATGTATTAAAGTTTACCGTTACATACACAAATCTGGAAGAGACCATCATAAAATATGCCAATAAATAACAATTGTCCTAACTATTATTCCCTCTAGTTCAGACATGGACAGTTGTTTTAAGTCCATGCGACTAACTAATTTATGAGGTCTTTAAAGCGTTTTATTTTGCTAAGTCTACTCAAAGCAGCTCTTCACTTTTGAGTGGTGGACAAAGTGGATCATCTGCATGGCAAAGTCATAAATTCCAGGAGTCATGAATACGAACTACTCATGCAAAACACGGAACACACGAATGGATGATACAAGATACAAGGCTGAATGTCGCATTGACCGGTTGGCTTTCGTTTGAAATGACAAAGCAGTAAAAATCTCATATTTTATGGGACTGGCACTACTACTGCCAAATTGCAAAGGAGTCCAACCATTTTAACAACATGCAATTTAGCCGATTCATCTATGTACGTTCGAACAAGCGGAGAACATACGTCTGTCCCATGTCCTCTATTCGCCAAAGGTCAGCAAAAGGTTAAGATATTCATTTTAACTGAAAAAAGAACGTTGTTCTTCTTTAGGACAGCTTTTGGTGGAAAGAGTTCAAGCAATAGCTGTCTATACTTGCAGATAATTGAAATTGTTGAATTTTATCCCGAAAATGAAAAACGAAATTGTTTAAATAAAACCAGTTTTCTTTATTCTTAAGCTAAGGTCAGTCTGTTTGCATAAACCCGTAGCATGACATTGCTCTATTTTTTGGGGTGGCATTTCGTGTGTGTGTGCGTAAGCGTGGTGTCAAAGGTCAAATCTGGCCAAAACTTCTCAGGCTTTTGCTCGGACATAGTTAGGTTTCCGGTATTTATTTGTGTTTTAAAGGAAAATATTTTTTGGTTAAAAAATGATCATGAATTTGTATAAATTGTGAAAACTGGATTTGGTTGGTTCCGCTGACCTTTGAACTTAACGGTAGTTTCTAGATATTTTTACCAGTTTATATGCAATAACATAAAGGATTTTTGTGCTGTAGGTCAGCCTAATTTTTTGAAGAATTTAATGCTTTTTGGAGGGAAATGGAAAGTACAGTCTGCAAGAATTGTGTTTAATTTCAATGTTTGCGTTTTATTTATATTTTCAGTTTAGAGACAGCATTTTTAGTAGCAGCTTTTTTTGAATAGACGTAATAAAGAAAATTTATAATTTTTAATTTTTGCATTGAAAATCGTGTCCTGATATGAATAAAAATTTCGGTACATGTTTATACGAGTGTATAGACCTCACATTGTATATAGTATGCATCTTCCGATTTTTATTTTCAAAAATCCAACTATAAAATTTTTTAGATCTAAGAAATTTTTTCATAATTTGGGCTACAGTAATTGTGTTTATGCCTAACAACTATAAATACTTGTTCTTCAGATATACGATACATCTATTTTCTCTTCCCACAAATTTTAGTCTATTTTTTTCTAAAAAAAGACATAATTTTGCCAACATTTCCAACATGAATATTATTTTCTATCTTTCTCCTAATTTGATTGCAATTTCCGGTAATTGATTTAAACAATTTTAAAATATGTAAATTAAGATTTATCGTAAATCTTCACATGTAAGTTAATTAAACGATGATTAATTAATATTTCGCTTTGAAAATGAATCATAGTTCAATTGAACATTTTTTTTTATTGAACACTCGCCTCATGTGTCGACTCCCGATCTCCATTCCGCAGACTTTATGAATGAAACGTTCACTGGTGCCTTAACTGCCGATAAATCAAAAACACCCTAGGGAATCCATCTTCATTAATTAATTTCCACTTTTTTTCTCCGCAATGAATTACAATTTTCATTCATAACTTTTTTTCTTCCATATTTTACTATCAATGAATGGAGCTTTAGTATAGACCCCCGGCTGTCATCAGTATTTTGAATGATAATTACCGCACTCGCCCAATATCGATCGGCAAACATCTGAAACTAAACCTGAGACAAAGTACTGCAGAGCAATGGGTTGTGTAGAAGGGAGTAGAAGCGGGAGGACGGCTGCGGCCACCCAATAAGTACCAATAATGAATTTAATTAAATGCTAATTGAACAAGACTTACGAACGAGGGAACAAACAACCAAGCCACAAGCACCAAAGGAGAAACAGTGAAAACGCTGCCGTGGAAGATGAGCAAAGATCTGTTCCGTTTGCAGTGGAGCGGTAACATGAAATCGCAGTAAGAAATGTCAACCATCCAAACCAACATTTCGAAATGTGAACATAGTACGAGTACTTATGTAGTTTGAAAACGGGTCGGGTATTGAACAATGCCTTTTGTCGTCATTCGATGTGAATGAAGGAAATTGAGAAAAAATATATATTTCCTACTCGTAAATGCTAAATAAACAAAGTAACAAGACTTGTAAATAATATTTGCACAAGAACTTCCTACAGAGATGGGAATTAGCGATATGTCAAAAAATGCTCAATGAATAAAGTAATTACATTACTCGCAGCATTATATTTAGCAAATTACATGCGATCATCCTCTATCTTAGAGTACCAACTATTTCTTCCTCTATACTAGAGTTGACCATTAAAGTCTTCCACTATACTCGTACTAGAGTTAACCACTAAAGTCTTCCACTGTACTAGATTTGACCACAGATGTCTTCCTTTATACTAGAGTCGACCACTGAGGTTTTCGTCGGCACTAAAGTCGACCAATTATACGAGTATCATTCTCTTCTTATATTTAAGAGTCGACACTGAGGTCTTCCTCTATATTAAAGTCGACCACTGAGGTCTTCCTCTATACCAGAGTCGACCACAGATGTCTTCATCGATGCTACAGTCGATCACTGAGGTCTTCATCTGTACTAGAGTCGACCTCGGAGGTATTCCTCTATACAAGAGTCGACCACTGATGTCTTCCTCTATAACAGAGTCGACCTCTGAGGACTTCCGCTATACTAGAGTCGACCTCTGAGGTCTTCCTCTATACTAGTGTCGACCACTGATGTCTTCCTCTATACTAGTGTCGACCTCTGAGGTATTCCTCTTTGCTAGAGCCGACCTTTGAGGTCTTCCTCCATACAAGAATCGACCTTTGAAGTCTTCCTCTATACTATGGTCGACCTCTGACGTTTTCCTCTATGCAAGAGCCGACCTATGAGGTATTCTTCTATACAAGAGTCGAACACTTTGGTCTTCTTCTATACTAGAGTCCAACTCTATGGTCTTCGCCTATGCAAGAGCCGACCTATGAGGTATTCTTCTATACAAGAGTCGAACACTTAGGTTTTCTTCTATACTATAGTCCAACTCTATGGTCTTCGCCTAAACTAGAGTCGACATCTAAATCCTTCCTATGTATTAGAGTCTACCTCTGAAGTTTTCCCCTATACTAGAGTCGACCTCTGAGGTCTTCTCCTATACTAGAGTCGACCTCTGAGGTCTTCTCCTATACTAGAGTCGACCTCTGAGGTCTTCTCCTATACTAGAGTCGACCTCTGAGGTCTCCTCCTATACTAGAGTCGACCTCTGAGGTCTTCTCCTATACTAGAGTCGACCTCTGAGGTCTTCTCCTATACTAGAGTCGATTTCTGAGTCATCCTCTATACTAGAGTCGACCTCTAAGGTCATCCTCTATACTAGAGTCGACCTCTGAGGTCATCCTCTATACTAGAGACGACCTCTGAGGTCTTCCCCTATACTAGAGTCGACCTCTGAGGTCTTCTCTTATACTAGAGTCGACCTCTGAGGTCTTCCTCTATACTTGAGTTGACCTCTGAGGTCTTTCTCTATACTAGTGTCGACCTTTGAGGTATTCCTCCATACAAGAATCGACCTTTGAAGTCTTCCTCTATACTTTAGTCGACCTCTGACGTTTTCCTCTATGCAAGAGCCGACCTATGAGGTATTCCTCTGTACAAGAGTCGAACACTTAGGTCTTCTTCTATACTAGAGTCCAATTCTATGGTCTCCGCCTAAACTAGAGTCGACATCTAAATCCTTCCTCTGTATTAGAGTCGACCTCTGAGGTTTTCCTCAATACTAGTGTCGACCTTTGAGGTATTCCTCTTTGCTAGAGCCGACCTTTGAGGTCGTCCTCCATACAAGAATCGACCTTTGAAGTCTTCCTCTATACTATAGTCGACCTCTGACGTTTTCCTCTATGCAAGAGCCGACTTATGAGGTATTCCTCTATACAAGAGTCGACCACTGATGTCTTCCTCTATAACAGAGTCGACCTTTGAGGTCTTCCGCTATACTAGAGTCGACCTCTGAGGTCTTCCTTTATACTAATATCGACCTCTGACGTTTTCCTCTATGCAAGAGCCGACCTATGAGGTATTCTTCTATACAAGAGTCGAACACTTAGGTCTTATTCTATACCAGAGTCCATCTCTATGGTCTTCGCTTAAACTAGAGTCGAAATCTAAAGCATTCCTTTGGATTAGAGTCGACCTCTGAAGTTTTCCTCTATACTAGTGCCGACCTCTGAAGTCTTCTCCCATACTAGAGTCGACCTCTGAGGTCTTCCTTCATACTAGCGTCGATGTCTGAGGTATTCCTCTATACTAGAATCGACCACTGAGGTACTCCTCTTTGCTAGAGTCGACCTCTGAGGTCTTCATATATACTAGAGTCGATCTCTGAGGTCTTCTCCTATACTAGAGTCATCCTCTATACTAGAGTCGACCTCTGAGGTCTTCCCCTATACTAGAGTCATCCTCTATACTAGAGTCGACCGCTGAGGTCTTCCCCTATACTAGAGTCGACCTCTGAGGTCTTCCCCTATACTAGAGTGCACCTCTGAGGTCTTCCCCTATACTAGAGTCGACCTCTGAGGTCTTCCCCTATACTAGAGTCAACCTCTGAGGTCTTCCCTATACTAGAGTCGACCTCTGAGGTCTTCCTCTATACTAGAGTCGACCTCTGAGGTCTTCCGCTATACTAGAGTCGACCTCTGAGGTTTTTCTCTATATTAGAGTCGACTTCTGTGGTAGTCCTCTATACTAGAGTCGACCTCTGAAGTCTTGCTCTATATTAGAGTCGACTTCTGGGGTATTCCTCTATACTAGAGTCGACCTCTGAGGTCTTCCTCTATAACAGAATCGCCCACTTTTGTTCTTGTTGTTGGAGACGCTGAGTTGATAATCATTAAGTCTATTTCTTTTACAGACTTCCTTCCGGCATATATCCGATTATCACGGGAAGCTTTTGTTGTTTCATCTTTTCAATGTTGTCCGGTTGTTAATTAACATTCGTCTGCTAATCTCAGGAAATGTTGTTGTAGTGGTAATACGACCGGTGAAATGTTGATGTTCAATTTTGCCAGTACCCTGGCTGGGAATTGAACCCAGCACCTTCGGGGTCCAATTCTAATATGTACACTAACCACTGAGCTACCGAAGGCCACAGAGTCGACCACTGATGTCTTCCTCTATACTAGAGTCTTCCTCTATACTAGAGTCTTCCTCTATACTAGAGTCTTCCTCTATACTAGAGTCTTCCTCTATACTAGAGTCTTCCTCTATACTAGAGTCTTCCTCTATACTAGAGTCTTCCTCTATACTAGAGTTTTCCTCTATAATAAAGTCGACCTCTGAGGTCTTTCTCTATACTACAGTCAACCTCTGATGTCTTTCTCTATACTAGAGTATAACTATGAGGTCTTCCACTATACCCGAGTTGACCACTAAGATGTTCCTCTATACTTGTGTCGACCTCTGAGGTCGTCCTCTATACTAGATTCGACCTTTGAGTTCTTCCTCTATACTAGGGTTGCTCCTAAGAGCCTCATCTATACGAGAGCCACCTCTAAGGTTTCCTCGGGACTAGAATCGTCCTCTAATGTCTTCCCCTATACTTGGGTCGATCTTTGAGGTCTACCTCTATACTAAAGTCAACGTATGAGATCTTCCTCTCGGTCAATTTTCTTACTTCTTCAGTCCAAAAATCTTTCGACATTAATTTTTACATCGAATTGTATAAACTCTCTGACTTTTGTTATATTCCTGATATACTCAAATCAGATTTACCAACCCTGACACGACCCGTAATAATTACAATGACAACAAATGATGCCGAGTACATTTCGTATTTCATACTACTACTTCTACAAAACAATAGTAGTGAAAATTGTACTTAGACAGAAAACAAATTGACATTTAAGTTCAAAGAAATGTCACAAAACATGAACTTAACATTTTAATATGATTGTTGGGTAAGCAAAAATTAAGCAGAAAAAAATTAAAGTACAAAAAAACAAAAATGAAAAGACATCACAAGACAGACAAATTGTTTTCGCCAATACCGACTGCCAGAGTTAGGGTACATTCAAAAGCGGGTTTTCTGTACCATTAATTGTTGCGAAAGTAACAAAAAGGGTTAAAAAGTGATGATCTCTCGGTAGTTAAGAAAGAGTTTTCAAATTTTAATTCAAATGAAGCCGCAGCATCATTGTCGTCATCATCTGAGAAAAGAAGGGGTTGCTGATCTTCGTGGTGACCCAAGATTTCTCGAAGATCAAGCGAAATTGGGTTAGTTCACTTTGTGATCATAGACAAAGAGGATAACTTTTTCCTAATGAAACTTTAACATTTTAACCCAATTTGAAAGAAGTTTCTTTGAGACATTAACCTTTGGACAAGTTGTTTGACGAAACCTGATTTCTTTAATATTATTTTAACTGACCGTTAGAAAATGTTGACTTTTCTAAGGAAGCGAAGCAGCATCAGCATCATTGTATGCGAGCAGAAGGGGTTGCTGAGGTTGCGTAGTAACCCAAAATGTCTCGAAGATGAAGAAAATTGGGTTATTTCACTTCGCCATCATTGAAGAAAGAGTTGCACTTTTTCCTGATGAACCTTTAACATTTTAACCCAATTTTTGTGACATCTTCCCTGGATAGTTTGATTAAAAAACCTGAAAAACATTTATTTTTAGAGTTTTTAGCTGACCGTTGGAAATGTTTACCTTTCAAATTCAATAGAGGTGAAGCCGCAGCATCTACGTCCGAGAAATTAAAGGATCGCTGGTCTTCTTGATAACCGAACATGACTTGAAGATCAAGAAAATTAGATTAGGTCGTTGTGAACATTTTAACCCAACTTCAAAGAAGTTTTT
The DNA here is from genome assembly GCA_963930755.1 of Eudasyphora cyanicolor. Taxonomy (NCBI): domain Eukaryota; kingdom Metazoa; phylum Arthropoda; class Insecta; order Diptera; family Muscidae; genus Eudasyphora; species Eudasyphora cyanicolor. The sequence continues at coordinate 20,191,024 of OZ005734.1, forward strand.
AAGCAAAGTTAATTAAAAACCTGAAATTTATTTTAACTGACCGTTAAAAAGTATTTAATTCGTTTACTTTGCTCTTCGGTCGATGATTACTTCCTCATCGAGGAAGTATTTGTTTTGTCCGTTTTTAATTTTTATGTTTTTCCCACAGAAATCTAAACATTTGTTCACAATTTTTATTTTCCAAAAACAGTTCCTGTTATATCCTGTCAGGAAATGATCCTTTGATCCGGAAACAGTGAAATTACAAGCATGTTTGTGTCCGCATTCAAATAAGCAAGGACATGCACCCCCTAACACACATTCTCAACTTTGAGCACTGACTTGCTCTGCCGGCAGCCAAGGATATAGAGAGGGGAACACAATCCGAGTCGCCCGAATCCGAACGAAATCACTGTGTTGCATGTTGTGCACACCGTTGCCGCACAATACATTGTTCGACGTTGCAGCGGAACAAATATTTGACTAAAACCACCTGCACTGACTGCTCTAGAAATCTAAACACGACATCCTATCGCCACCGCAACTTCGAAAGTGAAGTGAATGAATGAAATTCACATCTCGGAGGGGGAGTTTTTTCACATCTCGGAGTGGAGTTGTTTTCGTGGTTGTCATAAAATGTGGAAAATCTGCTGTTCATGTCATTGTTTGTCGGAGCGCTAGTATAGGATGAGGGTGATATATTAATTGCTTTCAATGACATTTTAATGAATAGAATGAACTTCCCTTTTTAAAGTTTCTATTAAAGTAATTTTCTTATAAGTTAACATTTTGACAAAATATATCAATTCAACTCTAAAGAATTTTGAGACATTCTGAATAATTGTTCAGAAGTTATAAAATAATAATATTGAGATAGAGTTGTGTTCAATTGAGGAAGGCCTAAGAGTTCGGCTCTAATGTAGATGAAGACCTCAGTGGCCGACTTCAGTATGGAGGAAGACCTCAGTTGTGGACTCTTTTATAGAAGAAGACATCGGATGTCGACTCTAGTATAGATGAATTCCTCGTGGTTAACTCCATTATATAGGATTACCTCATTGGTTGACTTAAGTACAGAGGAGGGTCTCAACGGTTGACTCTATTATAGCGAAACACCTCAGTGAGCAAGTATAGAAAATTTCACTATCGAAAAAGGCCTCAGATGTCGACTCCGCTAAAGTGGAAGACCTTAGTGGTCGACTCCAGTATAAAGGAAGACCCCAGTGATCGACTTTGGCATTGATGAATATGCCTATGGTGGACTATAGTATACGAGGTATGTTCAAAAAATATCGCGAATTTTTAATTTTTGTAGCGTTATGTTGATACTCCCTTGTCCCTTACATATGCTGACAAGATCGGCCATTTTGATTGTTTAGTTAATTTTTGACAGCTGTTGTGCTTGGATGTGTTTTAACTTGTCATCGATTTTTATCTATTTCAGAAAATGGATCAACGAATCTGCAATTTTGTGTGAAAAACAAAATAAAGTGCGCTGACGCTTTCCGAATGTTGACTGTGACATATGGTGAAGCTACCTTGGACCAAAGCAACGTTTATCGGTGGTACAAAATGTTGTTAGGAGGCCGAGAAGATGCGAAGGATGAACAGCGTGCCGGACGTCGGTTTTTTTTTGCTCACAGTTTTCTTTGATTGCAGGGGCGTGGTGCATTATGAGTTCTTGCCACATGGTAGTGCGGTCAATAAAGAATATTACCTACAAGTTATGCGCAAATTGCGCGAAGCAATCCGCCAAAAACGCCCGGATTTGTGGAAGAACAAAAACTGGATTTTGTACCATGATAACGCCCTGCACACACATCATTGCTTGTGCGCGTATATTTGGCCAAAAACAACACAGTAATGGTGCCGCAGCCACCGTATTCCCCTGACCCAAAAGTGAAAAGGCCCATGAAAGGACGACGCTACGCCACGATTGAGGAGATAAAGACGGCATCGAAGTAGGAGCTGAAAAAGATCACAAAAAATGATTAATTGAAGTACTTCGAGGATTGGAAAAAACTTTTGGCAGAAGTGTATTATATCCGAGGGGAATTACTTTGAAGGGGACAAAATAGATATTCATGAATAAATAAATACTTTTAGAAAAAATTCAAAATTCGATATTTTCGATATTTTTTGAACATACCTCGTATGAGCATACCTAAGTGGTCGGGTCTATAGAGGAAGACATCAGCGGTCGAGTGTAGTGAAGTATAAGACGCCTGTGGTACTCTAACATGGAGGAAGGCCTCCGAGGTCGACTCTAGTATAGAGCAAGATTTCAGAGGTCGACTCTAGTATAGAGGAAGACCTCAGAGGTTGACTCTAGTATAGAGGAAGACCTCAGAGGTTGACTCTAGTATAGAGGAAGACCTCAGAGGTGGACTCTAGTATAAAGGAAGACCTCAGAGGTGGACTCTAGTATAGAGGAAGATGTCGGAGGTCGACTCTAGTATAGAGGAAAACCTTAGAGGTCGACTCCAATATAAAGGAAGACCTCAGAGGTCGACTCTAGTATAGATGAAGACCTCAGAGTTCGACTCTAGTATAGAGGAAGACCTCAGAGTTCGACTCTAGTATAAAGGAAGACCTCAGAGATGACTCTAGTATAAAAGAAGACCTCGGAGGTCGACTCTAGTATAGAGGAAGACCTCGGAGGTCGACTCTAGTATAGAGGAAGACCTCAGAGGTCGACTCTAGTGTAGAGGAAGATGTCGGAGGTCGACTCTAATATAGAGGAAAACCTTAGAGGTCAACTCCAATATAAAGGAAGACCTCAGAGGTCGACTCTAGTATAGATGAAGACCTCAGAGTTCGACTCTAGTATAGAGGAAGACCTCAGAGGTCGACTCTGGCGTAGTGAATCCTGAGTCTGGTGTAGAAAAAATCTCAATCGTCTACTCGAATAAAAAGGAAAGGTCACAGCAGTCGACTCTAGTATATAGAGGAATACGTTAGTGGTCGAGTCTAGTATAGAGGAAGTCCCCCATGGACGACTCTAGTATAGAGGAAGACCTCTACGGCAGACGTTAGTATAGAGAAAGGCCTTATTGGTCTTCCTCTTTTATAGAGAATCCGGATCAGCTGAGGACACTTCTTCCCATACCACAAAGCGACGCACAGAAGTGTGACAAAATGCGTTCCTTATTAATTAAAAATAATACGGAACCGACTACGTACTGCAGCCAATTTACATCCTTTTTTCCTTGCGGTTTTTCTTTAAAGGATGTACGAGTATACACTACTGATTTAAACCCAATTTGCTTTGGTTTTTATTCAGTGCACAAAAACCACAAAGAAACACATGTCAAAATCCCTAAACTCAGGACTCAGACAGACCTGATGTCTGGCAACCAGGGAACACACTTTCCACCACAATCAACAACAACAAAAGGGACATTCGGTTCAAGTGCCAGTGCACAAATATAGGGACACGGCAGAAAACAACAGCAAAATCGAACGAAACACTTGTGTAATGCAACACTTGAGAGCTCTCAAACGTTGCGGCTGCGCACAAAACAATAGGTTTTTAAGGCATAAATGAAAGGGAAAAAGGAACACAACAAATTTCCAAAAGAGTGACTCTTATTGACCTTTAGGTTTATTTTGGTACCAATGGTGGTAGTTGGAAGGACACCTTTTTGTTTCAATGGGACACTTGTCCTTTAGGGTAATTGTTGTATGTGTTATATGAATGCAATGTAATTGCGTTTATATGAGTTTGGTATTAAGTAACGTTCATTTTAAATGGGATTTTATATTATTAAAAAAAATCATTTTCTTTTTTAATTTCCCAGGAAAACCACAAAGCGCAAGGTGCAGCGTTGCTGAACTTACATGTCAAAATACAGGATATATCCTTTGTATGCAAAAGGAAATCCTATGAATTCCACATACGTACTTCCATACATAGATTATTTTTTGTGTAATTTATGAAATGTATTTAAAAATATCAATAACATTTCGTGGGGATTTAAAAAGAAATCTTAAGATTTCTTTACGTGGCAGGAGAGAGAGAGAGAGAGAGAGAAACCTACCAAGAAATATGATCTGTTTTGGTGGGATTTAGGCTTTGTTCGTTTTTTGTGGAAAAATACTTATTAAGTATAAATCGTCTAATACTTCATAAGGTTTCTCCCCAAAATACACAAAATAACAAATAATAGTTTATACACTTAGAAAAATGTAGTATGTAAAATTGAATAATGTCTTTTATACTTTACAATTTGTATTCCCATGCCTTACAGGTATGATTGTATATATTATTCGGTGCAATATACATCGAAGGAATGACTAAAATCCTTATGCGTTTAATTTTCGTCTTTTCATAGTGTAATCTAATTTCAAATTCCTAATTTTATATTTTTGGAGAATTTTTCAAAGTGTACTATGAACTTATTTTAAAAACAATGTAATTAAAAATAATTCCCTTCCACAAAATCTTCACGTAATCGGATGTGTTACAAATTTGTTCGCTTGTTTTTGGTGGAACACTGGAGTAGTGTGGGAACCACACAACACACAAACTGTGAAAATCTCAACAAGAAACCTCGAGTCGTGTCTGAGAGTGTGTGTGGAATTCTTGTGCCATGAAAAAGTATGTGTTTCAAATTCAAATTAGTCGTACATCATGTTTACTTTTATTATGAGTAATGTCCCAATGTGACGTAGAATAGTTCCCCCGTGTGTGGAGCGTTCACTCCAATAGTCTTGAGAAAATAGTTCTCGCGGTAATCAAATTTCCTTAAGCACCACTATTCCCTATGCTCCATTTGTGTTGTGCGCGCAAGGAGGAGCGTAAATTGTCTATGTTGCTTAATTGCGTGCCACCTTTTTTAGTTTAGTTAGAGGCACGTCGTATGTGCGCAGGCGTAATTGTTTTAAAGGACAACCAGCCAACCCCGCAAACACACACGCAGACTCACACACACACACACCGGTTTCCAGCATTTATTTTTATATCCTTGGGAAATTTTTCTTCGGTTTCTGGTTTTTACGTTTTTGTTTTCCTAGAGTGTGTGTATGTTTTGGTTTAGATGCGGTTAAGAACATTAACTTCAAATAAATATTCCCAGCGTTTTCTTTCTTCTTCCTTTCATTTGGTTGAAGTGAATAAATATTTTGATTTTACTGCAGGTTTACGTTAAATTTGACAGTTTTAAAGGTTTCTAATATCCGGCTACATTGCATCGGAGATGAAGAGCATCGCATAGAGTTGGGTAAGATTTCCTGTTGCGGCAAGAACAGGTTGTTGTTAGGAGCAACGAGAATTTAGTAACAGGTGTTGTTTTTAGTTAAAGGCTTTGGAGACATTTGTATTTAACCTTAGTATTTCGGTAATAAACGTGTATATTCGTGTATTTCCTAACAGATTTTATTTAAATGATTGGGGTTTTCTGGAAATTATTGATATTATTCTCAAAAATAAAAATGATAAATTATCCACTAAGACCTATATAGACCTATAATATTGCAAAACCTTGTATTTTTCAGCAGCCAATGATTTCTTACACGCTGTAAAAAAATCGTCTCTGTAGTATATTGTCCCAAACATATTCTGCTTGAAACATAAATATTTTTAGGGTGCACTCCAAATATATAATATTTGACAAATACAAATATTATATGTTTGCGAGGATATTGTTCTAAACAAAACTATGTTTACATCCTAATATTTTTTATTTGGATATGATATTTCTCAAACAAAGATCTTTTTGCGTGAATGTATGTATACTATTCCTTAATTGTTTTAAGTTTACAGCAATTGAAAGGTAAATTTTTAATTTTAGTAAAATTTCTCTATAATTGATGAATTGAATTGAATTGGTTTCAAATAGAAGTTAGTGCTAAGTACGCCATTTTTAATAGGAATGCATAATTCGAAAATGAAAAAATTAAAACTAATATTCGAAAAATTCAGCAAAGTTTTGAAAATCTTTTTTTTAATAAAATATATTTGGAAATATTCATAAACAATAATTTTATTCGTATTTAAACAAATATTTTATTTGAGAAAATCAGTTCGCAAATATATTTTATTCTAATATATTAACATATGGGTTCTAAATACATTTTATTGATTTTCAAATAAAATTCATTTGCTCGAAAATATATAATATTTAAAAATTTGTGTTCCAAGTATATTTTCTTTCGATTCAAACATATCAAAAAAGGCGATTTTGCCCCGTGTAGGCAACACATTTTATTTATTTGAGTATTTATACTCTTCACCACTCTGCTGTTATTATAAGTATATTTTGGCCCAGATGTCTATAACGCCTTAACACAACGCACTATTTCATGTCAGGGACAAAGCGTGTTGAATTTAGTCATAATTAGATCTGATTTAGGTATAGTCCGCATATACGTATACATATGCATGTTCCTCCGATTTAACATCTAAGCGCTTAAAATCCACATTTTTATTGAAATTCGACACAATTAACTATTTTGGACCCAACACAAACAGTGTCGAATTAAACACAAAAATGATTCGAGTTAAGAATTGAAAAAGTTGACCCAAAAAACATGCTATTCAAAAAATGCAAGCAAAATTTGTATCACTTTACGATCGCAGTAACGCGTTCTGACGCGGGCTATTATATTATGCAATGAACTTTGTCATATCGAGAGAGACGCTTTGATCCTATCAACAAGTAAGAAAGTTTCAGTCGGGTAAACCGACTAAGGTATACCCTCACTTTGTGAGTAATGTAATATGGAATATTGGACGAATTATTCTGTCAATTTGTGTGGGAGGTACCAAAAGGTTTTTAACAAATACACCTATTTTTCGCTGAATAGTAGATACTTTAAATACATTGCACTGCGCCGAATTATAAGCGTTTATTTGCACTGGTATATTAACGTTATTAGATATTAAATTTTGGTATGACTTGGCCATTTTGTGTGGGAGGTAAAAAAGGGGCGTGGCAATAGCGTCAATTTTTCACAGGGCTATAGACACTATAAAAGCATTGCACTGTACAAAATTTCAAGTATTTTTATACACTGGTATTAATGTTATAAGCTGTTAACTTGTGGTGCAAAATGGTACCTTTGTGTGGGAGGTACCAAAAGGGGCGTGAATTTAACACCCATTTTGCATTTGTGTGGGAGGTACCAAAAGGGCCGTAGCAACTTGGCCCATTTTCTGGAGTTGATAGCGACTAATAAACTAATGCTATGTGTGGAATTCAAATAAGTAGTATAGCAGTTATTAAAGATTCAATATTTCACAACATTTTAACACTTTGTGGGGGAGGTACTAGAAGGAGTGGACCAATATGGCCCATCTTCGAACTTAGCCGGAGATAGAAAAAAATATTACCACGTAACAAATTTGAAGTCAATCGGTTACTCTTTTCGAGAGTTATCGCGCAGCATACAGACAGACAGACTAACGGACATTGCTCATTCGACTTAATATGAGCAAAAACGAATATCCGCCGAACATACTTAGGGTCTTAGATCACTCCTTCGATGTGTTACACTTTTTTTCGTAGCAAATGATATATACCCTCGTCACACTAAAATTCAAAAACAGCTAAATTTTGCCTCAAATATAGATAGTGACATTTTAATATTTCGCATGAGGGTTAGACCATTTATTATTTTTTCGGTACTGATTTCCGGGCCGCAAAAGTTTCCATTTGACCTACAAACCTCCAATAAAAAATTTGGTGCCGATTGGATAACGCTAAGGTCTGCCCACAGTAGTTTGAAAACACAAAACTCACTTTACATGAACAAAATTTGGGTTTTTATCAAATGTCACATGTTCAAGTAATTAAAACATATTTTATTAGCATGAAAAGTTTTTAAATGATCTTTGAATAAAATTTTCTTTCTTTCAAGTCGTAAACAATCAAAATCGACCGAGGAACGAAAAAGTTACAGCAGTGTTCATTTGCATTTTACGTCATGACAGGGCATGCATGCACACCGACATGGCCTCTATGCAATCACAATAAAAAATAGATCATGCTTGTGCATGCATGAAAAAAAACATCATTTTCGCTTCAGTCTGACATTTTTCTACTGGTCAAATAAGAAAACATAAGCAGAACTTTGCAGCGCGCTATACGGCCATGCAACAGGGTCGTTTACAGAACGCGCTCTGCCTCCAGCCTAAGTGAATTGAGAAAGGGACAGCTTCGCACAAAATTTAATTTTAGTCATATTCTTATTTGTCTCCAGACCGACCACATCCAAAATGGTTACTAGATCCAGTGATAAATTTCGCACCGTAGAATCAGTTGGGCATGTATCACATACAATATCTGGAGCCAAACTGCCGTCAAACAGACAGATATTTTATAATGTGATAACTGTAATGTTTAATGCTGCGACGCCTCTGACCTCTGTTGGTGAGCTTGTGATTAATCGTTCTACACATCAACATTTTTGGGCGCCCCCAAAATCCCGGCTGGTACAGGTCAAAACACTGGATCGTTCATTTTGTTGCAGAACAAATTAGATCGAAAATTAATCAAGTTCCCATGTTCTCATCGCATGATGGAGATAGTATTGAAACATGTGTTTGAGGTTAAACTTCGGCGACTTGTGGTCCTGAAGTGCCTATTTTTAATCGTTTTGCAGCCGTTTAGTCTCGGACACAAATCGTTTAAAAACGGACTCGAAGATCCAACTGTACGCTCAAAAATAAGTAATGCTGACTGCGAAGTCATTAAGAAATTCTGCATTAAACAGCTAAATGAAACACAAATCCGAGCTGACTACAAGGAACTATTACAATTAACAATAATGTTTATTGGTGGTGTCGGCGATAACTTCCGAACACCTGGTCCAACATCCCACGCAAGGTTCATGGGAAAAGGCATTTATGCCTTAAAAATATACCTATTTCGAGAGCAGTTTGCATTGACCAAACGAGAGTCCAGTGGGCGTGGTTTACATGCAAAATGCCATACGAGCACCAAGTCAAGATATACCCTTGTTGAAAGACAAGATGTGTCTGAAGCGGTTTTGAAGAAATGGAAAAATCATTTGTGGTATTTGGCCCTAGAATCAATGGCTTTGGCATTTTTCCATTCGGATGTTTCACTCGAAGAGTAACGAAAAATGGTTAGGCATCTGCAATCAACAGAGCCCGTCGTAAATCTGGAAAACGATCGAAAATTCTCCGACCCGAAACTATTGCTGTGTAATAATTTGAGCGATTTCGTCTCATACAATACCAAACATTTTCTCGTGATTGAGTACTGAATTTTTAAAGCATGACCCATCCATTTGGGAAGATTATCAAGATACTCTCGATGTTTGTCGTAATCTGTTTGTTGTTAACGACACTGCTGAACGCGGTGTACAATTTATGAATGATTACAATAGAATACTTACGAAAGACGAAGAACAAAATCAATTTATATTACAGTGCATTGAAGAATATCGTAGAAAATGTCCCTCACATAACAAGTCAGATCTAATATAATATTGAATTATTTTTATTTTTTGTTTTTTTCACCGATCTTAATATTTAAAAACTATTTATTAATTAATAATACAAAGAAATGTAATTTTACTTATTTAAACATACGATTTTTGAATAAAAAAAATATTTCCCCTATAAAGTGTGTTCTAAATTTTGAATGAACTTTGGGCAGACCCTAGGGTTATCCGATCGGCACAAAAATGTTTATGGAAGTCTTGAAGGCCAAATGGAAACTTTTTCGGTCCGGAAATCAAAGATCGCAGCAACTTTCACTTTTTGCAGCATATATAAACGGTCAAATAAGGGTGCATTTATCCTTCAAGGGGTGCATTTATCCGGCGGGGGTATAAAAACCGGATTATGTTAAAATTATCTTATTTCCACCAACAGTGCTATAATTTCTACATTTATCCTTAGATTTTCTTCAAATAGGCATTGTTTTCTTCGTTAGGATGCTATCTTTAAAAAATGGAACAAACAACGAAATTTCAATTCTTAATTTTCTTAAATTTGGTGTCGTTCTCGAGTCTATATAATACTTACTCACTTCAAACCGATATACGACGTCAGTACTTATTTTAGAAACGTGATTTCCTTCTAAAAATGATAGATATGATCGCTATGCCTTTATTTTATAAGGATATCTTATTTCGTCTCATAACTACCAACGACTGCGGAAATATTGAAGAGCAAACCTCCACTTCACCAGGTTTAAAAGAATTTGACTTTTGCGCATATGTCCGATTTTGCACCTAAGTGCGATAAAATTCTCATTTCTCAACATATCCTTATACAATTTAACAGATTACAGTTTTTTGAACCAACATCACCAATTTTAAGGGTTAAAAACGGGCGGAGCCGGAGACTATGTAATACCCTACACCACCCTATTGGAGCAGAATAATAAGAAACACTGTTAAGTTTTATTAATGTTATTTTCATAATGATCTCCAGTTTTTAATTTTATTGCGCTCCGTTAAAAATGGGGATATAAATACAAGATACCGAAGCGATATATAAATCTAAACCGATGTTCTGAAAATTTGGCAACGTCCATACTTGGTTAACAAAAATAGTTAACTTCTAAATTTTATAAATACATATTCAAAAAGGCGGGTATATGTAGCACTTACATGAAAAATCGGGATATAAGTATGTATATGGGCTATATCTAAATTTGAATCGATTTTAAAATTTGCAAACTATCGTTCTTTGTCAAAGAAACTTCTAAATCTGAACCGATTTTCTCAAATTCGAAAAAGTTTATTATCGGCGCAAACAACTATAGTGACATTTTGTGTAAATGCGTAAATGCGTAAATGCCAAATCGGGATGTACATATATATGGGGGCTCTATCTAACAACGTTTACAAATTATTCAGTTTATTATCAAAATAATCGTTCTCCAATTGCAACCTTGCGTGCTCTAAGTCCATTTTTTAATTCCATTTTCTTGTTAAGAGCTATCTTTTTGCCATTGACCGATTCCCTATCCGACATGCCGTTAAGAAGCTAGAGCAAAAATAAACTTTCCGTTCACATTTGAAAATTATGCTATGTCCATTTTTTTTAAATAAAAAAAACACTTACCAGTCGACCTACGGCCCTGACAGCCAAGAGCAAAATTTTATCTCTCGTTAAGGGCTATCTTTTTGCCAGTGGCCGATTGTGGCTACGAGCCACACAGCAAATGAAACAATTTAATTGTTGCGAGAAAAGTTTGGAGATTCGATTATTTCAAGAAATTGTGATATTCAATGGCCTTCTTCTTGTGGGGTTATTTGAAGTCATTGGTCTTTCGAAATAAACCATACTCTCTTCAAGCTTTACAAGTCAATATTGAACGTGCCAATCATGATATACGACTTGATTTAGTGGAAAAAGTGCTGGAAAATTGGGTTCATCGAATTCGTTCCTGCAGAAGAAGTCGTGGAGGCCATTTGAATGGCATTTATTTAGAACTTAATTGTATTGATTGTACTTCACATTAAATAAAAATATTTTGAATTTCCTTAACAATAAGTGTGGTTTTTTCATAAATTGTTACGATGAAGGTGTAGGTTTTAAATATGAACCGATCTTAACAAACATTTGAACAGATACATTCCTTAGGTCATATATCGTTCCAAGTTTAGATGTAGTCCCTATATCAAGATTAAGACCCTACATAAATTTTCCTTCTTATTTCACTTATATACGCTGTAGGAGACGCTTAACAATTGAACATTTTTTTACAAAATAATATTAGCTAAATATTAACATTTCTGATATTACCTTCTCTAACCTCAAACAATTATAAAATGCTATATTTTATAATACTTAATTTAAAGAAAGAATTTTTTGATAGATCGAGGAAAAAGTAATTGGTAAAAAAAGTTTTTGGATATATTTAGAAGTAATAGTTCCGAAACATGTATCTGCTTATAAAGTTATCATGTGCCATTAACATTTTTACTTTCCTAATTATATTTTATTTAAAATGACATTTACAAAACATCACATGTTTTAATATCTCAAAGCTTCCAATCCTTCCCGAAAAAAGAAAGGAAGAAACAAATTTCCTAAACAATGGATCACATTGAATTTCCTCAAAACGTCATTGATCGAAAATCAACATTTGTTCGCTCTGCCGCAACCATGGCGCATAAGTTTTGAAGATTTTATCTCTTAATCGCTGTTGACATAACATAAATAACATCTCGACCATAAAAACCAAAGTCTTCGAGGAGAGAAAATCAGAAGAAGAACTCTTTATGTCACAAAACCTCAGTACAACATATTTCAAAGATACGAACGAGAAGTACTCTTTCGAACGACAGACAGACGGACATATCTTATAATGAATGACAACGAGACACAGAAAACATTTCCCCCTTTTCTTTCGGAGGCGATTTGTTGTTTGGTTGGGTTTTATTTTGTCAGAAGGGATTTGTGTTTCGGGGTTTTCGGGATACAGTGTACGTTGGTATGTATGTATGCGAGTTTGTGTGTGTACTCGTACTTTATATAGAAATATGATCTTTTGATCGGTATCATAACATAAAATTAGCACTTTCAATGGAGTTGTTTACGGCCGCACAGATTTTCTGCTGCTTTAAATGACATCAGAAACGTTTTAAATTACGTGTTTTTAATTTGTACTCAGTCAGTCGGACTGTCTGTCGTTGTTTTCTGTGCTTCAAAATTGACATAAATTTCAAATTTCTTATTTTAGTCGATAAACGTTTGCAATCGAATGGATATCTTAAAACAGGAGGAGTGTAGTTTACCCTCTGCAAAGGGGGCGAACTTTATTGGTTTCCACAAAGTTGTAAATTTCAAAGTAATTGATCGTATTTCGGAAGAAATGTGTAGAAATAATACTACATGGTATTGATAATGCGTGAGAAAGTGTTACAAGTTACATTGAGGGAACAATAAAATTTATTTCCACTAACCATTATACGAGTATTTATTTTCATGTCCTGTCGCTTCTGAATAGTATTTAAATAAGTAAAATTTTTAATTTTAAGATTTTTTTATTTTTCTAAATACAATTTTTTTAATTTTTTCTAGTAGAGGTGATGGAAAAAATTGTTTGTCAGTCAGATATTTCTTTTTGCTACATTATGTTATTACCCCTATTGCAAGATATGTCTTCAGCTTTATAAAAATATAAAAAAATAGTCAAAGAAACTTAAAATTGTGTTAAAGACGCCGAAGCAAAATTTTATTTTATTCTTAATACCCACACGCTGAAAAAAATCGCTTCTGTACTATATTGTCCCAAACATATTCGGCTTGAAATATACATATGTTTAGGGTACACTCCTAATATATATTATTTGACACACACAAATATTATATGTTTGGGAGGATATTGTTCTAAACAAAAATATGTTCGCATTCTAATATATTTTTTATTTAGAACTAGTTTTTCGAAACAAGGTTTAATTTGTATTAATGTATTTTGGCAATGTATTAATGCCTAATTTAAAGACAAGTTTTCTGGTTTCAGATTTTTTTTATACATTTTATACGTTTTTAAAATTTAATTAAAACTTAAATGGTATAATCTTTGTAAATATAAATTGCATTGATGTGTGATGAATTGGAAACAAACTAACTAAAATTGGAATAAGTCAGCAAAGTTTAAAAAATATATATTTGGAAAACTTCTTAAACAGTAACTTTGTTTGTGTGTAAACACATATTTTATTTGTGAAAGTCAGTTTGCAAATACATTATATTCCAATATATTAATATATGCGCTCCAAACAAAACTTCTTGATTTTCAAATAAAATTTATTTGTTAACAAATAAATAATATTTAAAAAAATAGTTTCCAAATATATTTTCTTTCAATTCAAACATATCAAAAATGACGATTTTCCCCCGTGCAAATAATATTATCGATACTATCCATTCCAAGACTATCAATCCAATCACTTTGATTAGAAATCGGAACACTCCATAAAACCTTCCTCAAATCAATGGTGTATTATCAATATAATCCTATGATTACATTGTCACATAAACCACAATCGCAATCACAATTTTAGCCAAGAAAAAAGAACACATTGACTTGAAATTTACCAACCATGGAAAATCCTTTAAATACATTTGTTAACACCCGAGAAACCCTTTCCTCACCCTCTCTTCAACGCTACGGCACAGAGAGGACACAAACAAAATTGATATTTTGTAAACATAAACTTTGTTAGCAAATATCCTTTGAAGCCTTTGAGCACGCACACACGAACACATGGCTGAAATGGAAAGGATAGACGGATGGACTCATCCATTTTCGCAAAGTAAAGAGTTGTATATTTGCAAATAGTTGAAATAAGCTTATGTGAACTATTGCAGAAAAGATAACGCCTGATATAGACCAAGGGACAGGAGACGATTGCAGAAAACAAATCCTCAATGTGGTGGCATAATCAAAGTAAAGCAAACAAGGAGAAATTGCCCAGGCGCGTCTTAGTCTAGGAGAATCCTTGTGAATCCTTTTAATGGTCAACAAAACAGTATGTGAAAGTCCATTTTACTATATTGTACAAAATAAAAATGTGTGAGCGTCTGCATGTGATTATCAAAGGGATACTATAGTTTGCAATATAAATATGCATAATATACAGTATCGAGCCACAGCATTTGAGAATGTATCCTCAATAGAAAGATTAAAATTAGAGGCACCCAGAAAAAATCTGTTTGGATCAAGACAATCATTCATTTTCTATCAGGATTATATTTTGGTTGCAATACCGAAATATATTGAAATTTTTGGCATAAAAAATGGTTTATAAAACTTGACGAAATCAAATCGAAAGTGACCTCCATATTGGGGTTATTTAAGAAAATGGATCGAAAGCCCTACATACAAAAGGAATTACTTTTGAGAAAGTAAATCCCTAAATTTCTTACTCATTGTATGGTCTTAAGAGATTCCTGAAGTCAAATGGTCCTTTTATAGGGGTATACAAATACTGATATGGCAAATTTTCAACCCAAAAATTGTCTGTGCCAATTATTGTTACGGTTTTTCGACCAGTCCATGGTTAATGCTCTTGGAAATTCTCACCGCGCTCACAGACTTTCACTTCATGATAATAGCCTTTTAATGGTCGTTTACATTCTATCGGTGGCCACTGACCTCGTTTAATAGTCATTGACTTTATTAATCATTAAAGCCCAATGTCTTCTCTCTATAGATGGTCATTAGCCTGCTGATAATTATCATTGACCTTCTGCCAAATGTTATAGACTTCTACTGATTGGTTATTGACCTTCTATCAATGGTCATTGGCCTTCTATCAATGGTTATTAACCTTCTGTCAATGACCATTGACCTTTTGTCAATGGTTATTGACATCTGTCAATGGTCATTGACCTTCCCTCAATGGTCATTGACCTTCTGTCAATGGATATTGACCTTCTGTCAATGGTTATTGACGTTCTGTCAATGGTCATTGACTTTCCGTCAATGGTCATTGACTTTCTGTCAATGGTCATTGACTTTCTGTCAATGGCCATTGACCTTCTGTCAATGGTCATTGACCTTCCGACAGTGGTCATTGACCTTCCGTCAATGGTCAATGACCTTATGTCAATGGTCAATGACCTTATGTCAATGGTCAATGACCTTATGTCAATGGTCATTGACCTTCTGTCAATGCTAATTTACCAACTGTCAATGCTCATTGATCTACTGTCAATGCTAATTGACCTACTGTCAATGCTCATTGACCTATTGTCAATGCTCATTGACCTACTGTCAATGCTCATTGACCTATTGTCAATGCTCATTGACCTATTGTCAATGCTCATTGACCTATTGTCAATGCTCATTGACCTATTGTCAATGCTCATTGACCTATTGCCAATGCTCATTGACCTATTGCCAATGCTCATTGACCTATTGTCAATGCCAATTGACTTATTGTCAATGCCAATTGACTTATTGTCAATGCTCATTGACTTATTGTCAATTCTCATTGACCTATTGTCAATGCTAATTGACCATCTGTCAATACTCATTGACCTACTGTCAATGCTCATGTAACTTCAATCAATGCTCATTGAACTTCTATCAATGCTCACTCACCTTCTGGCAATGCTCATTGACCGCCTGTCAATGCTCATTGACCGTCTGTCATTCTCATTGACCTTCTGTCAATGCTCATTGACCCTCTGTCAATTTTCATTGACCTTCTGTCAATTTTCATTGACCTTCTGTCAATTCTCATTGACCTTCTGTCAATTCTCATTGACCTTCTGTCAATTCTC
The DNA here is from genome assembly GCA_963930755.1 of Eudasyphora cyanicolor. Taxonomy (NCBI): domain Eukaryota; kingdom Metazoa; phylum Arthropoda; class Insecta; order Diptera; family Muscidae; genus Eudasyphora; species Eudasyphora cyanicolor. Next base: position 20,207,225 of record OZ005734.1, read on the forward strand.
ATTGACCTTCTGTCAATTCTCATTGACCTTCTGTCAATGCTCACTGACTTTCTGTCAATGCTAATTGACCTTCTGTCAATTCTCACTGACTTTCTGCCAATGCTCATTGACCTTCTGTCAATACTCATTGACCTTCTGTCAATACTCATTGACCTTCTGTCAATGCTCATTGACCTTCTGTCAATGCTCATCGACCTTCTGTCAATGCTCATTGACCCTCTGTCAATGCTCATTGACCTTCTGTCAATGCTAATTGACCTTCTGTCAATGCTAATTGACCCTCTGTCAATGCTCATTGACCTTCTGTCAATGCTCATTGACCTTCTGTCAATTCTCATTGACCTTCTGTCAATGCTCATTGACCTACTGTCAATGCTCATTGACATACTGTCAAGGTCAATGCCAAATCTGGAGGAACACACATCTGTTGTTTTCTGGAACATCAGCACATCTCAAAAACTCAAAACGTTCAGGAGAGTCAAACTACTTTTTCACTTGCAGCATATTTGATACTAAATAAGAGTGTTGGAAAAAATCAGCAATTTGACTTATTAGTATTATATTTGGATTGATAGGTAATGATTATCTGAAAACATTTATGCTATAATCCCGAAATCGAAAATCCCTGATAGATCCACATTTGGCATGAAAGCGCCATATATGTTTCTTAGTCTTTGTAGATCCTTGTTTCACTATATAAGAAAGTATACACATAGAAAACATGAACACCAAAGTCGACGATATTCCTATTTGGTGACACTGTACTGTTCGAAGCGAAGGTTTATGTTTGTTTAGATACCAAAAAGAAGAAACTAATAAAACAACAAAGAATACCTTTGTATACAAATCGTAAACGATATCCCGTAGCGAAAGGATTCCCCGTGTAAGGTATGTCATTCTCCACGCTCACTCAATGATCTAGTGGATTTGAGGTGTGTGTGTGTGTGTCCCATAACGGCAACCCTTTGAAAGGATGCGAATGGTGTGGTTCCTGCATGTGTATGTACTTAAGGTCTGGTGGTCCGTGTGTGCTGTTTCAGATTATCATCATTATTATCACCCAGATATTCCGCGCTGCTTCTTCATAAGCATATTAATATCCTTTGCAACTCTTTTCCAACCGAGCGACTCACGCTCACCTATGGATTATGAGGCGAACACTCGCGTGTGTGTGTGATTGTCTGTCGTAATGTTATCGAGTGTCCTGTCCAAGGTAAGCTATTGAGAGCGCGTGTGTGCGTATGTTAGAGTCCCTGTGTTTATCCTTTGGCTATTTATCATAATTTTTCAATTTAGCATCCGTTGTAGTTTTGTCATTGGGGACCAATATTGCTCAAGTTCGTCCGTCCGTCCTCCTTCTGAGGAATAATGATTTTGCAGTGTCCAGTTGATGTTGCATGTAAATCGTTGTTCTTCTCGGAAAATAGACTTTTTTGCATTTTCATCAATCCATTCATCCATCCATCCATCTTTGGTCACATCGTTCGTTTGTTGTTTGCTTTTCCAGCATCTTTTGTGAAGCTGTTCGTCGTCGTCTGGTCTTTGGTCGTCTTGGGCGTCTGTTTGACATTTGCTATGTTTGAGTTGGAGTTTGTTAATGTTATTATTAATGATAATTTTGACACTTTTCTCATCTTCAACATTTATACAGCTGCCAAAGGAGAGACGTAAGACGGCAACACATTCATATGATGTATTCCTAAGTTGTAATGTTTGGTCACTGTCCGTTGTCGTCCGCCCGTCCGTCGTGTCGGGGTGCTGGATGATAATAGAAAGATCGCTTGTCTAACATTACAATTGGTCATAGAAAAGGTCAACTAGAATGACTGTCAAAGGTGTGTGTGTGTGGATTTGAATAAAAAAGCAATTAAATTTGCAGTAAACAAGAAATATTGACGTTTTGTCATCTGGAAAAATTATTCACATAACACAAACAACTCTTACGAAATAGGCAAAGACGCTGACGGTTTTTTTTTGGTGAAATTAAATTTTTGATATGAAGTGTAAAGCCATTTAATTTTTGTGTTATTATTTCTACAATCATCTCAAAATCCAAGTTTTATGTAAATTTTAATATATCATAATTAAATATCTTTAATATGTACTTATAACTTGTCGAGAGTAATATTCACACTTGTAAAATTTAAAACTGGACTAAATTACGAAATTTGCATGTATGATTTCTAACCAATGAGCAAATTGTGCAATTATTTAATACATTTTTAAATCTGAATTTCAATTCCAATTAAAACAACAGTAAGGAAAGATTAAAATCGGGTGGGGCCGACTGTGTAAATAAAAAGCAATTTGTAGGGTCTATATTAAATTATTTTATGTCATTCTTAGATTTTAAAAAAGTTGCTAAATGGTAAAATAAGACATAGCTATCATTTATTTTTGGAAAACAAATTTAAAAAATTGTATGGGGATTTTAAATTAAAAAAATCATTTTTGGGTTTTACAAAATTTGTAAAAAAAAATAAAAAAAATATTACCCGTTGTATTCTTTTAAAAACGACGTAAACTTTGTAAAACCCAAAAAATAATTTTTTTCAAAATAAAAATCCCAATAAATTTTTTTTAAAAACTAACGATAGCTGTATCTTATTTTGCTATTTCGCATCTTTTTAAAAACTTTTTTGTCAAAAATATATTTTATAGGTAAATATTAAAAATTCTGAACGACTTTATAATTTTTTTTTAAATTTTTTTGCTTACAATTTTGTTGTCGTTTTATGAATTATAGAAAACGTTATTAAAAAGAGTAGAACGTATTTATATTCATCTTAAAGGAAACTTTCTGAAGAATATTTTCGAAAAGAGAATGGGTCTACAGTAGTAGCAACGCTTCTCCAAACTAAAAACAATTGTTCGTACATTTCATAACTAAGTAAGACACATTTCCTCCAACAGAAAAGCTAGAAAATTAAAAACCTTATAATGTTTGTAACGGGTTTGCCAATAGGGATGATATGATTTTGAAGTGACGTTTCGGCCATTTGTTATATGTCATGATCTGTCATTTGTTTTTCATTGTATTCAGTAGTGTTTACAATTTTACAACGTTTACAAATTATTCAGTTTTATTATCAAAATAATCGTTCTCCAATTGCAACTTTTCGTGCGCTAAGTCCATTTTTTTAAATAAAAAAAAAAAAACCACTCGACCTACGACCCATGACCCATGACACCCATGAGCAATATTTTAGCTCTCGTTAAGAGCTATCTTTTTGCCATCGACCTATTCCCGAATTGACGTACCGTTAAGGAGCTAGAGGAAAAATAAACTGTCTGTTCACATTTGAAAATGATGCTAAGTCAATTTTTTTTAAAATCCAAAAAAAACACTTTCCAGTCGACCTTCAACCTTGACACCCATGAGCAATATTATAGCTCTCGTTAAGAGCTATATTTTTGCCATTGACCGATTGTGGCTATGTGCCACCCAGCAAATGAAACAATTGAATTGTTGCGAAAAAAGTTTGGAGATTCGATTATATCAAGAAATTGTGATATTGAATGGCCTCAAAGAAGTTGTGATTTAACACCATTAGACTATTTCTTGTGGGGTTATTTGAAGTCATTGGTCTTTCGAAATAAACCAGACTCTCTTCAAGCTTTACAAGTCAATATTGAACGTGCCATTCATGACATACGACTTGATTTAGTGGGTGCTCGAAAATTGGGTTCATCGAATTCGTTCCTGCAGAAGAAGTCATGGAGGCCATTTGAATGACGTTTTATTTAAAACTTAATTGTATCGATTGTACTTCACATTAAATAAAAAACTTTTGAATTTCCTTAACAATAAGTATGTTTTTTTTTCAAAGAAATCATATCACTCTTATTGGAAAACCCTGTATATGGTAAGGCGGTACATATGAAATAGGGATTTAAAGCCCGGCTTTTAGCATAATAGATTTAGGGGAAAAGTCAAAAATTCTGTATGTGGGGATTTTTTACTTTGTTTTTGGGATTGGCGTATGCAAATATAATGACGTTAGAATAAGTAACGATTGACATCTGAAGTATGAAGAAGATATATATTTTTGTACCAGACACCACACTGTGGTACAGGGTATTATGACTTTGTGCGTTTCTTTGTAACGTATACAAAACAAAGAGATAGACCCATCCTTTATTATACCGAAAGGTATGGAATCACTTTTTGAATCGATTTAGCCATGTCCGTCAGTCTGGCTGTCCCTGTATTCTTGTGTTCAAAGTGCAGGTCGCAAATATGACTCTATATTTACGAAAATTAGGCAGTGCTTAGACTAGGAACGATCCCTATTGATAATGGGACATATCGGTCCATGTTTTGTTAAAGCTACCACATAAAGGTCGCCACCGATGTCACTTCCTGACACTCCAAAATGGTCCCAAATACAACATTCTTTGGCCAAAAGTCTTAAGTGTACATTTAAATGTTTTTTTTTTTGATTTTAAAACGAAATTCAATAAATATTTGGTGTTTTTTTAAATACATGTTAATTTTTTAAAATAACTGTAAATATGCGAACAATGAATGAAAAATTAAGAATTGTGTGCATTGGATGCGCTTCGAATATTGCAATATTGTTGTTTTGACATATTATTTTTCAGTATAAATACTTAAGCATCTTCCACCGGCATTGAAGGGGATGTATTTTCATCCTGGCCACATAACCTTCTGATATGTGGCGGTGTGGATGGACTTTCAATGGTATATTTTAAGGCTACTGCAAAATCTAAATCTCTCTGCTTTCGAGCTGCTCTTACTAAGAGGTCGGTATACTTGAAAACTCAGTGGCTAGCCCTCTCTTACTTCACTCAGATTTTTTCAAAAATAAATCAATAGTGGACGTCAAATGAACGGTTTAGTATTATTCGAACATGTTTTTTTGATTTCGTATCTTTCTTTAACTTAGTTTTTTTCGGCAAGCCAATCTGAATATTTTCGCTGAAAATGATTTCGTATCTATGACACTTAATCTAATTTAAATAAATACGAATGTTTAATATGCGACTCTTTTCTGTTAAATAATTTAAATATTGATCAGAACATTTATCCATATTCGTTTTCCCTAATAAATATCGAAATAGGATTTCATCCTTTTGTTCTTTGTAAGCCAAATATTGAATATTTCAGAACTTTTAAAATAGAAAACGGCTGGAAAAAACTTACTTTTTATCAGAAATCTCAAAAAATCGCACAAGTCGATTTATATATTAAAACACAGGAGGCTTCAAGCTACTTTTTACCTTCATAATTTGTAAAGCCTTTCTAGATTGCGTCAACATACAAAATTTTAAAATCGGTTTAAACAATCCAGCTCTTTTCTGATATATGTCTAATTTTTTGCAGATTTAAAATGTTTGTTTTCTCACCTCTATCTTTTATTTCCGTTTGTTGCATTTCTTAAACTTACTTCTTGAATTTTGGCCAAAGAAATGGGTGTTTGGGAACACTGTGTACTCTAGAACCCATTTTTAAATGCATCTGGATTAAAAATGTCAACTTTATATATAAAATAGAGACATTCCTTAGACTAGGAATGTTTTGTTAAAGCTCCCACATAAATGTCCCCATTGATGTCACTTCCTGACACTCTAGAGAACCCATTTTTCAATGGATCTGAATTAAGAACTTACTCTTTGTACTCGTATTGGACCTAATCGTCCCAAGTAAAAATGGGGCACATCGGTCCTTATTTTGGTATATCCCCCACACACAGAATAAAGTTTAGTTGCCTCAACCGAATTATTGTCACCGAATCGAATTTTGGTAGTTCTGTCTACTATCATGCGATTCCATCAGGACAACCAACATTTTGGTTGTGGTATACTTCTGCTTTCATGTTGACAACAATCATATTTGGTTGCGCCAACTACGAATATGGTGGCTAAAATTATCTGTTGAATGTTGCCACAACCAAATGTTTTAAAAAATTGGTTGTTCTGACAATTTGTCCGTCGTATACTACCGACAATTAATTAAAAACAGTTTTCATTCATTTTTATTCTATTTATTGAAGAAAAAACCAAACAATTCATAACAAAATTAAAAATACCATATTACAAATTCATCACTATTATGAGATGTGGAAATATTTGACACAAATTTTAGTACACGAACAAAAAACACAAAACTTTAATGCAAATATCGCTTAACCCTTTATCGCTTTATGTAAAACATTTTGCACAACATATTCTGCATCATTCTCCACACGATATTATTTTTGACTACACATGTATATCGTTCTTGAACAAAATATTGAAGATTTATTTATGTCGAGTAATATTATTTTTTGTTTGTCATGTATCAGCAAAAGAACAGCAACCAATCTTTCGGTTGTATTTCCCAAAATATATTTAATTATTCTAAATTTGGGAAATTATTGGGATAACCAAAAAAAAAATATTTATTAATATTTTTTCTGTTGTAGTAACCAATTATTCGTTGCAATAATAATCTTTGTTCTATTGATACAATTTCTGTTGTCAAGAATAAAACATTGGTTGTCACAACCAAAAATCGATCATATGGTACTATAATGAAAATTTAAAAGTATTTACCACAACTAAACGAGTGTCAATGAAAAAAAAACATCTTAAATTGATTGATACAACTATCGATTTAGTTGCACGCATTTTCATTTGATCGTATCCATGTTATTATTGTTGTTTCAACTATTTTTATATAAATATGTACAACCGATACACGGTGTAGGCAATATACTTTTTGTTGCTAGTACTATTTTTTTATTGTTACAATCGAATTCCAACCAATTATTTTCCTGGGTGTAGGTATACATAGCCCCAGTAGGTATAGGTAATTTTGAATTCTATGCTCTATAGAAGATTTTATAAATCCTTAGTTTCTTCTTCCATGAATGAATACTGCGAGTTTCAGATAATCGTTTCAGATCTAGATATTGATCTATCATGTAGGGTATCGTATAGTCGGCTTCACTGGTCTTAAGTCTTTCCTTATTGGTTATTTATATTTATTTTTTCTTTACCTTGTCCTTGTGGTTTGTTAATTTCAGTTAATATCACTAAGACAGAAGTTATGACCAATTAAATGTTTGACAAATTAAATATTTACCAAGAAAGTATAGAAATGGTAAATTTTATTATGCGTTGCTCTTTATATTGGCCCGTATCTTATATTTTTTTTGAAGTATACAGTTTTGAAAGGACGTAGATGTCTTTTAATCCTGAAATAATAAAACAAAAATATGTATACAATGGTCATGCTCATCCTCCGAAATTTGAAATCTAAAGAGATTTCATTTGGTACCAAGTTCGATGCGTAGCATTTTTAAAAGAATTAAAATGTATGCTTTGAAATGTTGATTTCATTTAAAAGAAAGATTCTTTAAATGTTGAGTACATTCATAAGTAAACCAATTGGTTCATGTGTTATATTCACTGTCAGACGGTGTAATAGTTTGACCACAAGTTTTGTGAAATTAATTGGCAACAGCTACGTTTAAATTGTCGACTTTTCCCTCCGTTTTCCGTTAATAACTTCTAAAATATTTTAAATGGTAAATAAGTAATCCAGGCATATGTCCAAGCTTTCAATTTTCTTAATTTCAACGGACCTTTCATTTTCTAACGTCCATTTTCACAACGATCATTAGTTCTCATCATTAATTCTCTTAATCGACCATTGTAGGCTGGTAGTCCTGTTGTCAATGCGAATATATCCTAATGGAAGTCCGGTCGGGTGATGTGTGTGTGAAAGGATTTAAGTAGTGAACCATTTTCACACCTCTAAACTAAAATGATTTCGTTTAATTAATCATCGCAATTATAGCAAATGGAGGTCAGTACAAAGGAAATGTACAAAACAATCATTAATTATCGTCTTAATCCATCAGCATCGATCAGAAAACTAGAGAAAGAAGACGACGAAAAGGACTACGGTCAGCAGCAGTGGTCATCGCCTAAACACAGAGAAAAAGATCATTAAGCTAAAACTTTCTCACACATTTAGGCTCTGGTCAGCCGAGCAGGACATGTAGGAAAGCAGCATGCAAAGTATTTTCCAAAATCTTAAATAATTGACCATGAAAAATTGTTCGGCTTCTTTTTTCTCTTGCTGAACTGACTGACCATTAGAGCCAAGGCGTTTGTGGACACCCCTTTCTTGTTGGGTGTTTAAAGTCCTTGTCTCTTCAGCGAAGACAAAAGACACGATTCTCATCTCAATCCAAAAATCCTGCCAACGGTCAGTCAGTCAATGTCAAAAACCATTATCTCGCTAATAACTCAAAACACACGCTTTGATGAAAGGTATCCTTTCGTTGTTGTCTTCCCTCACGAGGATACACATCTTATGAAATTTGAGACGTAAAGAAGCTTCAGGTAAAGATTTGCGTTTGCTGGTTTTTTGGTGGCTGCAGTCAGCCTATCGCGGAACAACCCTTTACTCGGGGTGCTATGCGTAGATGTCGTGGCGTTGTAGATGTCCTCGTCCTCGTCGTTGTCGTCATGTAAATAGTGGTCAGTTTGAATTTTTCACGCTGACTGCATTTTTCTAACGCTGTCTATCCTTGGGTATCCCGTTGTTCGGAACTGGACACTCATTTAGTTTTGTATAATCAATAATCCTTGACGCTCAGGCTTTGTTCCGTCTTTGAGTTTGTGTATTTTTCTTATTATCATAATTTTTGTCTTTGTCATAAACAGAATGAAAGATAAATTATGGTTTATAGTCAAATTTAGCAGTAAAACAATCCTTTGGTAATTGCGTCTTGTTGGAGTGTGTGTGTGCTCGGACAATAGACAAAAAGGATTCCCTGGCAGGACACTGCCATAAGACATCTGCCTTTATATCTCAGCAAACTGACCATCAGGCGCAACGCATTGTATGAACTTGTAAGTAGTGGTCAGTTTCTTTAGCCTCGATGACCGAATCCTTTTCTTGTGTCTTTGTATAAGTGTATGTATGCGTGTGAAGAGGTGAAGGAAACCATGAAGAGGTGAAGGGTTTCCTCTATTGTTTTTGTGGTATTTACGAGATTTGCCGTGGTCCGTTGCTCTTTTCTAGCCGGGATTCTGGATTCTGTGCGGATGTTAATTGCATGAGAACTCTTCGACTTGAACTTTGTAAGTTTTTATTGCATCTTCGAACAGGAAAAGGTTACTCGGGACATAACTTTTTTCACTAATAAAGACATTTAATTTCATAGACCATTAATCTTGAGATGTATGAGTTATTGGAAAATATAGAATACTTTTTTAAAAATCCGTTAAAAAGTTATTCATATCTCAAGGACAATGACACCCTAGAGATAGCAAAAGGTCAAGTAAATAAGAGAGGGTCCTTTTTGAAAATTTACGATGGATAATAACTATAAGCATTTTTGTTTTTCTATTTGTATCAAGAATATTTTGCATTGAGTAGACAAACTTAGAATATTTAACAGCTTATGAATCTCAAAGGATCTCAATTTGTGTTTCATAAGAACGAGAGTTAAACTATCCGGAAAATGGATGCAGTTCCTGTAACAAATAAATAGTAAAACCAGTCTGGAAATTTGACAAAAAATAGCCAAACTTCAAAAGGGGTATAAAAATACGAGATTGACATTAAAATTCCAATTATAAATTACATGTCCAACAGCATTTTTGGAACAGAATAACGACCCTATAATTCTGAATGGACATATTGAGTAGATCATTTTTGAAGAATAATCTTGTGGTCAAGCTGGTCTGGGGTCTTGAGATGTAATGACAAAAATAATGCAATTAATGTCTGTCAAACTTCTTATTGTCAGAGACATATAGTGGAATTTTATGAGGATCATTTTTGTGGAAGATCTTAACCCTCTAGATCCTTTCTTAATGGGTCAATTTGGGTCTTTTTTTCGAAAAAAATCAAAAAAGTCCTTTCAAAAAGGACATTTAAGGATTCAAATATTCTACGAAAATATTTTCCCTAAAATTTCAGTGGGGGTCGCCAAAGACACCAAAGTTGCAAATATAGCTCTTTACGCTTAATTAGCAAAATTACACGCCAACTTATACAAACAAAAAAACCATAATGAAAATTAAAAGCTGTAATACCTATGGAATTATTAGAGTAGAAGAGCGACTCAATAATTCTGAAAGGGTATATTGAGTAGATTATTTTTGTAGAATAAACTTATGGTCCAGCTGGTCTGAGTTTTTTTTTACAGTGGGTCAAAGTTTTCTTTTTTTGGTCGAAGGGAGCATTATACTAAATGAAAAAAAAATGCTGCAAGTTTATGTCTTTCTTATTGTCAGATTTAGATAGTGGAATTTTATGAGAATAATTTTTGTGAAGATCTTAACCTTCTAGCTCCCCTTTTAATGGGTCAATTTGGACTTTTTTCCGAAAAAATTGAAAAAAGTCCTTTCAAAAAGGACATTTAGGGATTAAAATACTCTACGAAAATTTTTGCCGGAAATTCAGTGGGGGTCGCCAAAGACACGAAACTTGTAAATATAGCTCTTTACGCTTAATTAGCAAAATTACACGCCAACATAACATACACACAGAATGCAGTTTGGTTACCTCAACCTAATTATTATGTTGAAGATGTCGAGTAATTTTATTTTTTTGTTTGTCATGTATCAGCAAAAGAACAGCAACCAATCTTTCGGTTGTATTTCCCAAAATACATTTAATTATTCTAAATTTGGGAAATTTTTGGGATAACCAAACAACGATTATTTATTAATATTTTTTCTGTTGTAGTAACAAATTATTCGTTGCAGTAATAATCTTTGGTCTATTGACACAATTTCTGTTGTCAAGAATAAAACATTGGTTGCCACAACCAAAAATAGATCATATGGTACTGTAATGAAAGTTTAAAATTGGTTACCACAACTAACCGAGTGTCAATGAAAAAAACAATCTTAATTCGATTGATACAACCAACGATTTAGTTGCAAGCATTTTCATTTGATCGTATCTATGTTATTATTGTTGTTTCAACTATTTATATATAAATACAACAGACATACGGTGTAGGCAATATATTTTCTTGTTGCTAGTACTATTTTTTATTGTTACAATCGAATTCCAACCAATTATTTCCTGGGTGTACCCAAATCTATATATGTGTATATAAATTACTGTTGTTCCTATGAGGAGAATGGTCCTTTGCATCCGACTGTATTCCATATCTGCTGCTATATTCCTTAGCCATGCCACGCCCAAATCTATAAGCCTCTAAAAATTTACTTCTTTGTGATTTTCAATGGAATAAAAATAATGTAGCTCCACTTTCCTTCGAGATGTTCTTCCAATAAAATGAATGATTGAAGGTCTTCTTTCGATTTAAAATAAATTAATTGTCAGAAATTTTCGGAACCAGAAGAAAACTATAAAATTGTTTGCGTAAAAGTCTATGCGGATTGTATTGGGCAGTTGGCGTGGCCGATTTTGTTCAGATTCCATCTATTTTTTAATTTAGTCGATATTATGCTTGGTGCCAACTTTAACGAATTATAAACACTCCTTATAGTTGTTGCACAAAATTGTTGAAAAACCATCCCACTGTGCGAACACTATTTTACAAAATTATTGATAAAGGGCTGTGCATAACATTTTCTGGTGTAAAAGAGACCTAAACAAGGTCTATATTAAAAAAATTTAAGTTTAGTTCAGTTTTTTTTAATTCTGATTTTCTTTGGAGATACTTTTAGTATTTGGATCATATTTTTTTAAGTATGTATAAGCTCGATAAAGTCACTACATCATTTAAATTATGAACATTATGAGGGTTGCTGCGGACCAAAAGTGTAACACGTCGATTGAGTGACCTAAGAAAACCCAAGAATATTTTGCGCAAATCTATTTTGTCAGTCATTTGAGCAATGTCCGTCCATCTGTCTGTCTGGTGCGTACGATAACTTTCGATAGGTGTAACCGATTGACTTCAAATTTGGAATGTGTTAATAATTTTTCTCCTCAGGGTAAGATCAAATATGGACAATGTTGGTCCACTCCTTCGTGTACCAATTGTAACAAAATTTAGTAAAATACTGATTATCTCATAACTTCTATACTACTATACAGAATCAGTCACGATTCCACACATAGTATTAGTTTCTTGGTCGATATGATTTTGAGAAAAATGGGTGAAGTTGCCACCCCTTTCTTGGTACCTCCCAAACAGAATGGTCGAAATAAAAATATGAAAAATGATTCTTTGAGTATTCCTACTTTTACAATATGGGTCATAATTTTTACATTTATCCCTAGATTTTAAAATATATATTGTTTTCTTCGTAAGGATTGTACCCTTCCAAAAATGGAACAAGTAAATTTTGCGTATTTTTTCCAGCAAAAAAAAAATATATTTTTTTTTAAAAAAATAAGTTTTTATCTAATTGTTTTAACGACAGTTACTAAACTTCCGTTTCTACGTGCAAGTGATGTTTTCAGCAGTTCTAACACTCATAATTTCCTTTAATTTAAATGAAATCCCGGATTTATCGAGCTTATACTTCAAAATATGGTCCAAATACTAAAGGCTTCTTCCATGAAAATTAGAATTTTAGAAAAAAAACTTTACCAAAAATTTTTGTTTGTTTTTTGTTTCATAAAATACTATGTCAATCTACACCAAAAAAATTTTAGGTGTCGGAAATTTTTTTTTTGTTACATAGTGTAAGTTGCCTGGTCATAATCCAAAGAGATTATGACCAATTTGGTTTTGATGGGATGTTCCCCTATTCTCTATTCCACCAACAAAAGTGAATGCTTTGGACTTTATACTTTACTCCACAACTAGACTTTTATAATGATTAAAATGCGTACTTATTTTAAGAAACAAATTCTTATTGAATTTCTGGTGAACCTACTAATTAGTGTCGTCGCAGATCGCCACAACTCCAACGCTGCGAGGCGGTGAGAAATATAGGTTCAGTAAATCGGGACAAAAGTTCAACTTGTATATCAACCACAAATTTCTTAATCACTCAGCGAAGTGGAAAAATATTGATAGGAAATCAGAAACAAATAATAAACAATAACAAATACTTAATACTTAATACATCATATGACAACAATAACACAGAGGGCTTCAATGATTTTGCTTTTATTTAACTTGTCAGTTTAATTCAGGTTCTGGAAAAAGTGAAGGGCGGATTAATAACACCAATTATTGTATGTTATACAGGGTTGCCCATATTCGACGGACCCACGGACTCGTTGGGCCCATTCCAATCGACGATACTTGTCCGCAGGCAACAATCTTTGCGTCAATTGAATTTTGTACGGGAACAAATGCAAATCAACGCGAATAATCCGTTGTAAAGTGGACCGAGCCATGCCCAACTGCTGAGAACGGCGTTTTTGGGATGTTCTTGGGGACCTCTCAACACTGGCTCGTACGGCAGCGATATTCTCGGGCGATCGCCTTGGTCGACTTTTATTTGGCCTCTTCGGATTAGAAAGAGCCTCACCAGTCGAAAATTTTTCGTATAAACGCTTAATGGTGTTCTTAGAAGGCGCACTTCTCACATTTTTTAATATTTTAAAAGCACGTTGACTTGACTTCTTCTGTTGAATGTAAATTTCAACTATTTCAGAGCGCTCGCGTGGCGTGTATTGTTCCATGGTAAAAATCTGCTTGGACTGACGCTTCAAACGCGGTATGTCATTAAGCGATCTGACATCTCTGTCAAAAGTTATGGCGTTGCCAGATGGGTCCGTCGAATATGGGAGACCCTGTAAATAATTAAATGCTAATTTTACTTGTGATCTTATTCAGACAATGTATAGAAAGTATATAACAGATTCATCCCACGTATTCCGAAAAAAATATGAACTAGTAAAAACATTTTATTTTAGTCGTAGACACTGAAAATTCGTAATAAATATAATAAAAAATATTTTATACTTTTTTTTATTTTTTCAAAACCCCACGTGCTCGTATAAGGTAACTCCCCCTCAGCCCACTCTGACTTACTGTAGGGCATTACAATGAATGCTTGCAAAGTGCCCTACAATAACAAATTTGTTTATGTCTGAAATGATAAGGTTCGAGGGAAATATTGTGTTGTTTATTCCACTGAAAGAATCATAAATAATAATATTTATTAATTTAATAGTCAAATGAAATAATATATATGTGCGAGTTTCCATATATGTATATTCTCTTCTCTTGCACTGATATGAAATTGAAAATATAAATACACATTTTTACTCATCTTTGAATACGTTTTGTCAGTAGACCGTATGAAAAATATTCCATCCAGTCTTACTCGTGTATTGATTGATACGAGTATGTATAGAATCGATGCGACACTGTATTCTTTTTTAGTATAGATTTCTAAATACTTCTCAGTCTCAGAATTTCAAGATTAGTTCGATTATTTTTGAAGGAGGTCACATGACCTCTTCCATAGTAAATGAGCCTTATCATGAATTCCTACTTAACGAACAAGTATATGTACAGACGCACACACACACAACTTTCTTATCTCGTGGCTTTTTCCTGATTTTTTTATTTTAAATATACAATATTTATATTTCGAAAAGAGAATTAAATTTAAAATAAAGTAGATTAAAAAATTAAAAAAAAATTAATTTAGTTTAAATTAACAACTTCAAAACATGGTGGTCATATAAAGGGTCCGCCAAATAACTTTTTTTTTAAAAATGCTATAAAAAAATCTACTGAAAACGCATTGGATGGTCAGTTGGCTTCAAATCCTGAACCAATTGGACTTTGTATGGCGTCATACCAACACTTTCTGCCACAGCAGCAATATTCTCGGGTGTTCGCACTGTTTTTGGCTTTTCACGCTTTGGTTTATCGATGAGGATGCCAGTTTCTTTCACTTTATTCACAAGATAACGAACATACGGAGCTGACGGTGCACGATGGGAAAATATGATGAAATATGCGCGCATAGGACTTTGAAAACAACTTTTAAAAATCAGTTCTTTGGGAATGATGTTTTATTGTGGATAACATTTAATGAAAATACCTTCAATTTTATGAAAATAACTCTGGGCGATTCCGAGTTATGACCTTTCAAATGTGTCTTTTTTACTAATAAATGCAAATAAAATTGCGATGATAAAATGTATATACTAAAATGCTTGTAAAATTCTCGTTTCTTGGTGAAATGCGACCGGACTTGTAACATATAATAAGGTTATATTCATGTAAATTTTTGTGTATAAAACGTATTTGTAACGTCTTTAAATAAAGAGATATTTCAAAGCAAAAATACCGCTTTTTTTGTTTTTCAAAAAAATTATCCGCAGTTAATGGAATACACCTTTTTTGGATCACGTGGGATCACTACGATATGACATAGAGAAGAGAGGTGACTTAGTGGTGAATCCAACGGTACCTAGTATATCTGCGACTTTTTGCGATTATGGCCGATTTTTGTACTTTAAATATGTGATTTTTTTACTTTAAATAAAGAAAATGTGTGTGGGAGCTACATCTATCTATGAACCGATTTTCCCGAAACATATGGACCTATTTTCTTGATTCAAAAAAATAACTTTTATAACGGATAATAAATAAGACCGGTACAAGTCCGGTTGCAAGTTTGTAGAGTTCTACGATCAAAATTATCGATCTAGTTAATATTATTATGATTATATGTGTAATTTTTATAGTTTACTTCTTCTACAAAAACTATAAAAATATAGTTAAACGCTTCTGCAGTTTATGTATATTAGGGTGGACCGATTATTTTTTTGTTTTTAATTCAACATTTCTCTTATTAACAGTCGACGACCCATTGTGTAATTGCATTAGTGCAAAACTTCAGCTTTCAAAAATATTGCAGACTTCAATTTTATCTTATTTATGTTGTTTTGGTTCCAATTTCAAAAACATTGCCCCGTTTTGTAGACTTTTAACGCAATTTTCACAAAAATATGTTTGAACTTCAATGGTCTATATATTTAAAACGCTGCAACACACAATTAAGTAACTCAAATATATTTGGAACTAAATTTTGTCAGCTTTAATATAAAATCAAGATCACTGAAGTTGATACGATATTCTGATTTTCACACTAATTTCCACAAAGTCGCTTTTGCAGCCTCACTGTGCGATACATGGTAACTGTAAAATAAAATCTGGGTACACCAATTTCTTCTCCAAACAATTCTCTTGAAAATGGTCCAAACCGTAGGACATTATTTCTAACGGTATAGTCATGAGATAGAAAATAATGCTATGCGCGCGTATTTACCCCTTTTTTCCCATTGTGCGGTGCTTCTCTTCTTCCAAAATCCGTACGCAATTTTCGCACACATTCTGCAACATTACCATGATTTTCAAAGTAATGTCGCAATATTCGCAATATACACATATTCGTTCAGCGGAAGGATGAAACTAATTATCTGTCAAATCAGACATGAGCAAAGTGTTACCATTCACGAAATAAGCACTAGTTGGAAAAGATGGCGGACCCTTTATTTCGGCTTCCATGTCCTCACATTACAGTTCAAAGTTGGACTAACCACCCTATTAATAAAGACTTAATAACCCAGCAAATGAGTTTGGAAGTTATTCTTAAGGAATCATATTTGAAGTCCTTACAATAAAGCAATTGGTGCATTTTCTTCTCTTCTAACGAACTTCTTCTGTAGTAATCATGAAACTCTGTTATTGAAAATATATTTTTTTAAAAAATAATTTAATTGATTTTGAGTTATACCTTATAAGTAGACAGCGGAAATAAATGCAATCTTTATTTGTCATCCGAACAAGTTCATATTTTAGTACTAGGTCCATTTTTGGATTCTAAATTCGATGCAATCTGCATATTCCATATTATTCACAACATATGCCAAACATAATGTGCATATGTTGAATGAGTAATACATATGCAAATAAAATATCACATGTGCAATAAAAAAATTCATATGCAAAAAATATGCATCGGCAATTTGGAGAAAATTAAATAATTTTTAAAAAAGAATTTTATATAACGACAAGACCTACCCGCGCACCATATTTCAAGATTAAATCTTCAGCAGTTTGTCTGATACGCCCTTTCAGAATTAATGTAACCATGTACAGATTTTAGGCGACAAACACTGACATATTAAAATTAAAAAAAAATTTTGAAAATCTTTTTTAGAAAAGTTATAGACGGTACAAAATGGAACAACAGCAAATGATCGAATTTGGAGCGAATTTTAAACATAAATGTGTTTCCATATTTTTTGCATATGCACGATATATGCAAATATGCAGTTTGCATAAAATATGCAAAATATGCATATTTAATTTTTTATTGACGAAAAAAATTGTTTGCCTGTTACGCCCTTCTTCATAAGTTTGTCAGTTACGCCCCTTTCAGAATTAATGTAACCATGTATACATTTTAGGCGACAAACACTGACATATTAAAATTAAAAAAATGTTGAAAATCTTTTTTAGAAAAATAATAGGCGGTACATTGTTTGCATATGCACGATATATGCAAATATGCAGTTTGCATAAAATATGCAAAAATAAATAGGTTTATATTTAATTATTTTTTGATGAAAAAAATTTGTGTGTTGTCGGTTTTGTCGTACAACCATCCAATAAAAATATGCAATTGCATATATTCCGCTGTCTACTTATAATATAAAATTACAAGTAGCAACAACATATCTTTTAAAGCACTAAATTTCATTTTTTTTCTATTTATTCTAAGCCATCATTTGTTGTCAACACATCTTGCATAAGGTATGATTATGCGAGATTTTATGATTTCAATTATAATTTAAAAATTGCAAAAATGCTCAGAAAGTCATAAAATATATCAGTCTGTAAAATATTGAAAAAATACGTATACGTGTAAAACCGAACAGAACTTTTTGCGATACTTGAGGCACTGGATGCACTTTTTTTGGGTAGGTTTGTTCCGCATTTTTTTCTCCTATTCAATATTTGCTACTTTGCTGCAGACACAAAAAAGATGTTTCGTACTGTATACCGAGAAAATATAGGAGAATTGCTAAAAATTCACCTTGAGCAAAAAAATTCGTATGACAATTAAATTATTATTTGAACCAACTTGGTTAAACGAGTGATGCAGAAGTTCTTACTTTTGTGGCTACTTTCACGACCAATTCTCAGAATTTAGTCCTAAATTCAGGAACAGTTTAAGCATAGAAAGCTTCGGAATAGAAGTTCCATGTTAAAGAACAAAGTGCAGGAGACATTTCAGAAAATATTTCTCCCGAAACATCCGACACCTCCGCTCTTCCCCTAACCGCTGAAAATACCTTTCCAAAAATCTATATATATAAAATTGTTGCGTGAGTGTGACTGATCATCGCCCAGCCCAAACGACTGAAGCTAGAATCATTAGATTTGGTTGAAGTCCTTGGGACGTAGACATGCAATAAGACTTTCGAAAGATTTTAAGATTTTTCGAAATACGTACTATTAGCCGCACAATGGGGCAAAAAGAAGGGATAAATATGGTAGACTCAGAAATTGACAGAATTTTTCGAAATTCGAAAATTTGCGTACACAGTGCGGTAAAAAAGGATAAATGTGGCAAAATACAGAATGGTGAAATTTGGTGTGAGAGAAGCTCTTGGGACGTAAACTAAAACAAGGAGCGATTTTTTGAAAATTTTGGGGGCACAGTTGGACAGAAAGGGATAAATATGGTACCACCGCCAAAGTTAACGCCTAGATTTAAAATGTTGAAAATTAAAGCGACGGAAGCCTTTAGGCCAACGGTTCGGGGTAGTCAGTTTTTTTTTTGTATTCCTACATTCGGGGCACAGTGGGACAAAAAGTGTAAAATATGGTACAGTAGCTTAAGAATGTTAGACTTGGTCCAATGGTTCCATGGTAGCTTTTGAAACATAAACCAGAGATCGTAAGTGATTTTTAGAAATTCTAACTTTAAGAGGCATAGTGGGACAAGGCAGGTTAATAATGGAACATTGGGACAAAATGGAACAATCAGGTAAAATTGGAACTTAAACATGAGATATGAAGACTTTTATGTTAAAATAATGCAAGTGGAGAAAATATGATTAACCAGTAAGGAAAGGCAAAATCGGGCGGTGCCGACTATATAATACCATACACCACTCTCGTAATATTGAATAACTCTGATATATAAATTTTGTAATTCATGTATAAATTGTTTACATAAATTTACTTTTGGGACATTTTATACTGAAATAATACCCTGTACCACAGTGTGGTGTAGGGTATAAAAACGATTGGATCTAAAGAGCCAAATCGGATGAAACATATATATGGGAGCTATAGCTAAATCTTTACCGATTTTCTTCAAATTCGGCAATGTTGGTTCATGAATCAAGAAACTCTACCATTCTAAATTTCAAACCGATTGGATGTAAAATATAGCTTCTATAGAACTAAAGGGCCAAATGGGACGAAACATATATATGGTAGCTATAGCTAAATCTTAACCGATTTTCTTCAAATTCAGTAGTGTTGGTTCATGGATCAAGAAACTCTACCATTCTAAATTTCAAAATGATTGGATGTAAAATACAGCTTCTACAGGACTAAAGGGCCAAATCGGACGAAACATGTATAAGGGAGCTATAGCTAAATCTTAACCGATTTTCTTCAAATTCGGCAGTGTTGGCTCATGGATCAAGAAACTCTACCATTCTAAATTTCAAAATGATTGGATATAAAATACAGCTTCTACAGTGTTGGTTCACGGATCAAAAAACTCTACCATTCTAAATTTCAAAACGATTTGATGTAAAATACAGCTTCTATAGAACTAAAGGGCCAAATCGGACGAAACATATATATGGGAGCTATAGCTAAATCTTAACCGGTTTTCTTCAAATTCGGTAGTGTTGGTTCATGGATCAAGAAACTCTACCATTCTAAATTTCAAAATGATTGGATGTAAAATACATCTTCTACAGGACTAAAGAGCAAAATCGGACGAAACAAATATATGGGAGCTAAAGCTAAATCTTAACCGATTTTCTTCAAATTCGGTAATGTTGGTTCATGGATCAAGAAACTCTACCATTCTAAATTTCAAAATGATTGGATGTAAAATACATCTTCTACAGGACTAAAGAGCAAAATCGGACGAAACATATATATGGGAGCTAAAGCTAAATCTTAACCGATTTTCTTCAAATTCGGCAATGTTGGTTCATGGATCAAGAAACTCTACCATTCTAAATTTCAAAACGATTGGATGTAAAATACAGCTTCTATAGGACTAAAGGGCCAAATCAGACGAAAGATATATATGGGAGCTATATCTAAATCTTAACCGATTTTCTTCAAATTAGGCAATGTTGGTTCATGGATCAAGACTCTACCATTTTAAATTTCAAAACGATTGGATGTAAAATACAGCTTCTATAGGACTAAAGGGCCAAATCGGACGAAAGATATATATGGGAGCTATATCTAAATCTGAACCGATTTCAACCAAATTCAATAGCAATCTTAACAGCCTCGAAATACTCTAAACTGCAAAATTTCAGAACGATCGGAGTGAAATTGCGACCTGTAGTCGACGAACAACTTTACATGGACAGACGGACGGACGGACGGACAGACATCGTTAAATCGACTCAGCTAGTGATTCTGAGTCGATCGGTATACTTTAAGGTGGGTCTAGCTGTGTTATGTTCAGGTGTTACAAACATCTGCCGTGAAACAAACTTATAATACCCTGTACCACAGTGTGGTGTAGGGTATAAAATCGGCACAGTCGGGGAAAAGGGTTAAGTAGCTAGCGTGGAGACAAATTTTATATACATGGCAGTGAGACAAAAAATTGTTAAATATGGTACGGTGGGGGCAAAGCAATTTAAAAACTTTGTACAGTGAGACAAAGGGTTGAATGGGGCACAGTTGTGTAGAAAGGGTTAACTATTCTACAGTGGTGCAAAAAATATATGGTAAAGTGGGGAAAAATAATTTAAAAATTGTACAGTGGGGAAAAAACCGTTAACTAAGGAAAATTGGGGCATAACTGTTAAATATTGTACAGTAGAGCAAAGAGGGTAAATTTGGGCAAAAACTGTTAAATATGATACAGTGAGACAAAGGGTTTAATATGACACAGTGGGGCAAAAAGGGTTTACTATGGTACAGTGGGGCACACATGGATAAATATATACATAATAAAGTAGGACAAAAAGGTGTTAAATATAATTCAGGGGACCCAAAAGGGTTAAATATGGTACAGTGATTATGGTGCAATTGGGGCAAGCAAAAATTATTCAATTTGTTACAGAGATGTTAATATGGTTAAATGTGGTAAGTGGGGAAAAAATAAAAAATATACTTCTGCTTAAACCGGGGGGAAAAACAAGTTTAATAAATGGCACAGATAGGGGACACAAATGTTTAAATACAGCCTAAGGTTGCGAATTTTGAGCTTGAAATATAAATTATGGTTTTTAAATATTGCACAATGGTGCAAAATTGTTTAATTATGACACACAAAGGGTCGAATGTGGTACAATGAAGCGATTCACTTTAGTTTTTTAAATTCGTACCTTTATAGACAGGGTGGGACAAAAATGGATTTTTATTATACCAGGGAGTGAATGTAGCTATTGGAACATAAACTAGGGGAAAAATGCTAACATATGATCTAAAAAAATAGTTCTTCAACATTCAGAGGTGCAGTGGGGAAAGGGATAAATACCATGATGTCGGGGTAACTCTTGGATCACAAAGTAGACATGAAATGAGGGTTCGTATTTTATAGTTAGTATAAAAGTAATTAAATCTACTTCATTTGGCATTATATGAATTAATGATGTCATTTTGAAAGAAATGACATGATATACCCTAAACAGAAAATAAATAAAAGATGGGGCGAAGCGCACCGGGTTAAAGCTAGTATAGATATAATTTTCTCAAACATGTGTTCAAATACAAAAAAAAATATTGTTTTGGAATTTCTCCAAATATATTTTATCTACAAAAGGTTTTGAAAACTTTGATGATTTTTTTGAATTTCAGTTTTAATTTTTCCTTGGAATTTCGAATTGTACCTCCCAGTTATATGCAGAATTAACTTCTGTTTTAAATCAATCATTGAAATAATCAGTGGAAACTAAGATGTGTTTAGAACACCATCTTTTCAAATATATAAGTTTTCTGTGTACCAAATATTATATGCTTAGTGTGTACCCTAAACATATACATGTTTCAAGCCGAATATGTTTGGCACAATATACTACAGAAGCGATTTTTTATCAGCGTGTATAGGCTGATAAGGAATGAACACATTTTATTCAACGTTAGGGCATCTTCCACAATAAATATTACTCTCAATGTGAGGACATGCCTCAGTCGGTTCACCCAACTGAAATTTTCTTACTTGTTTAAAATTTTTCTCATACAGCTAACATTTTGTCTGCCTCACATTTCGATGGTCGGCAGATTTACGTACTTTTTCAGCGAATTTATGTGCTCTATGTAATGGCGATCCGAATTATAGGAATGTCATTGAATTGATCTTATACATATTTATAAGTTGAGAAATAAATAAAGCAGCTAAGGAGAATATGTAAAATATAATAATTTTTTGACATCCCTCCAAGGTATCCAAGTGGAAATGCAAATTTTAGCATCTAAGTTTATACGATTTGCAAATGCCTATAATATTCTCAAAAACTGTACCCCTCTCTAGATATGCTCACTGAAGTTTAACATAAAATATGTATATACAAAGTAACCCCATTGTTTCAATGACCATTTAACCAAATCATAGCGCCAAATTCTTTATCCTTCAACAAGGATATTTATGTGCCTCTGGGTACTCTCGCACTCTCTCTGCCTCCGCCTCCATCTCTCACCACATGAAACATTCTTGCACCGGATGTGAAGGGAAATTATGATGTCTCATAAAAAACAAAGATGACTATATGTACAGTACGAGTACTCACTTAAACCTCAAAACAGTTGATGGGTCTCAAGTATTTAAGTGTTATCCTTTTTATGGTTACTTCCAACAATCCACCTCGTCCTTCTCCACATCCACCTCCTCCTCCCCGCATTGTGGCCAACCGCCGACCACTTGCCACAATTGTGTGGTTCTAAACGTTGATGCGATTTTATGCTTTTTTGCACTTCGGCCACAACAACAGCAAGAACAAAAAAGCGAAATATGAATACAACAATACTTAACAACGGACGAAGATGACAATGTCGGTTCGACGACATTTGTGGGCCTTTCACGCCATGAATGCCAACCAAAAAGGATAACATCATTATCCAAAGGCTCAACGACACTTGAAGTTTTGCGTTTTTTTCTCTTTCGTTTTGTTGTTGTAGTCATTGTGTTCGGTTTTGTCATCCGAATATCTCAGAATATGAATATGTGAAACATTTAAATGCGATTTTTAGCCTAAAGTGGAATGAACATATAAAAAAGACATGAATAGCGCCAAGGTGTGGGTATGCAGAAGGATAAAAGGAGGTTTTGGACTATGAACGAGTATGCTCGTATCTTCATACACCCTGAGAAATGTAATAATTTAAATGTAGCACACATTGTGTGTTGCAATGGAAAAAAAGAGAATCTCACATACATTATATGAATGAATACAAAAGATAAAATTACTAAGAAATTTATGACAATATGTTGAGATTTAAAAGCTACTAAAAAAGACGACTTACGCTACGCACACTGGCAACAAGAGGATCCCATTTAAGGGACAATTTTTCGAAGGAATTTATAGATTTGTTCTTATTAAGAATGTTATTTTTTACACATAATATATAATAATTATGTATATGTATGTACATATATGTAGACATAATATGCTTGTATACTCATATAAAAACAAACAACCAAATGTCAACATATTCGAGGGAAATTTGCAGATTTTATTGATAACAGAGCGTTACGAAGACCAGTTGGGAGGGTAATTCGTGTGATTTGGCGGTATGAATCTAGTTCAACTTCGACAAAAATATGCAAATTTTATCCCAATCGGTTAAAATTTAATGAAAGAAAGCGCCAAGAATTCAAATATTGAGAGCATGGCAGCAGTATCAAAACATGGACCTTTGATGATCGTTATTCGTTTTAACGGCTCTTAAGTAGGAATGTCGAAATTAAGTGTACTTTATGTTTCAATATCTATCCTCACACCCTGGATCCATATTTAACCTTATTTTGCCCCCAATATACTATATTATTAATTTATGGTAGCCTAATAATTATAAACGCTTCTTATCAATAGTTTATGCTAAACAAGTAAAGATGGATTAAGTTCGACCATGCAGAATCTTATATACTCTCCCCCAATCCACAAATAATATAATTATACCAAATTTCAGCCCAATTCGTTGAAATTTGAGGTTTCTGTGGCGTTACGAAGTCAAATCTAGAGGGACGTTTATATCATAATATAGATCTATGACTACCGTTGTTCGTATGAATAATTCGCAGAAACGAATTTTTTCTTTGCCTGTAGTAATCAATTTTCAGCCCGATCAGATGACATTGCACGCTGACAAAAATTGCTTCTATAGTATATTGTCCCATACATATTCGGCTTGAGACATATATATCTTTAGGGTACACTCTAAACGTATAATATTTGGTACACACAAAAATTATATTTGGGAAGATGTTGTTCTAAACAAATCTTTGGTTACATCCCAACATGTGTTTATTTTGGACTATTTTTTCCGAAACAAATATTTATTTGCATTTAAGTATTC
This sequence comes from Eudasyphora cyanicolor, assembly GCA_963930755.1. Taxonomy (NCBI): domain Eukaryota; kingdom Metazoa; phylum Arthropoda; class Insecta; order Diptera; family Muscidae; genus Eudasyphora; species Eudasyphora cyanicolor. The sequence continues at coordinate 20,231,896 of OZ005734.1, forward strand.
AGAAAATACCTAAATTGTGTTCAATTGTTCAGTAATTTAAAGTTAACTTTTTAGAAATTTTTCATGTCGAAAATATAATTAATTATAATAATTGAAATCATATAATCTTGGTTCGAAATATATTACTTGGAGGATTGACAACTAATGATGGCTTGGAATAATAATTCTAATTCTTATAATTCTATTTATATTCAAATACATATTTTATTTGAGAAATTTAGTTTGCAAATATTATATGTTGTAACATATTTATACACGAGTTCCAAATATATTTTATTGATTTTCAAATAAAATTTATTTGCTCAGAAATATATAATATTTACAAATGCGGGTTCCAAATATATTTTCTTTCTATTCAAACATATTAAAAAGGCGATTTTGCCCCGTGTGGGGTATCTATGACGTTAAGAAGTCAACTCGGGGAGACTGTATATATATGTAGGCTTTATAAGAATGGTCTCAGATCAATATTTAGAGATGTTACAAACGGGTTGACAAAATAAATATTACCCCATCCTATGGTAGAGGGTATAAAAAGCTAACCTCGAATCTTGGTACAATAGTAACCCCTCTCTGCTCCACAGTACCCTTAAAATTCTGAATTTGATTGAGGCATGATATTTTATGAAACCAAAACAAACTATTTTTTTATTCCGATTCCATGGAGGGTACCTTTTGTATTTGAACCATATATCTTATACTCTACACCACACTGTGGAACAGGGTATTATACGTTTTTTTCATGGCAGATATTTGCAACATCTAGAAATACCACAGCTAGACCCACCTTTAAGTATACCGACCGACTCAGAATCACTAGATGAGTCGATTTAATATTTCGTTGGATTTGGCCCTTTATAAAGTCCTACACATGTTGGACTTTATTCATCCTAGTAAAGAGAACCAATTCTGTCTTGTTTGGGTTTACGCCCAAACCGCTGCTTCTGGCCCATCTAGCCAATTTGTTCAGAGCCACCTGTAGAATGTCTCGCAGGACATTTTCGAATTTGCCACTCACTGCGATTGCCACATCGTCCGCATTTGCCACGACCTTGCAGCCACAACGTTCTAGATCTAGCAGGATTTCATTCACCGCCAGGTTTCAAATTAGTGGAGACAGTACTCCTCCTTGTGAGGTCCCTCTGTTTACAAACCTTGTTAGACAAGACAAGACATGCTGTTATGCGTCTTCTGTTGAGCAGAGTTTGAATTAGTCAAATCAAACTAGAGTTAACTTTTAGATGTGACAGTGCCGCAATTACTGCATCTGAGTGAATGTTATTAAAAGCCCCTTCTATGTCAAGAAATGCCACCATGGTGAATTCCTTGAAATAGAAACTGTATTTTATACCCAATTGTTTTGGTATTTAGCATGGTAGAGTTTATTTATCTAGGGATCAACATTTGCTCAATTTGAAGACAATCGGTTCACATTTAGTTATGGCTCCAATATATAAAGGGTTTTCTAATAGAGACAAACAAACATCAAACATTTTTAATGATCTTTCAGTATCAAAACGTTAGTCGAAGTCAACATTTTTGTCATGGTAAAGTTCACTTACGTGCAACGTTTGGGAATCATTAAAAATTGCTACCGAAATTCTATGTCGGTGGTCGCAACTTTAAGAGCACTTTCTCCAATTTTCGGCCGTAATAATCGTCCCAACCGACAGGCTGAGCGTTCTATAGTGGATAAATTTGAATCCAAATTTTTACATTTGGATGTTCCGGCGCCAAAGAGATGTCGTTCCGCTCAAAGCGAAGAAAATACCGCAGCCGTAAGTGTATCCGTTCAAAATGAGCCAAATCAGTCGATTCCACGTCGTGGCGTATATTGCGAAAATATCTTGGCCTTAATCCTTATAAGATCAAACTAACTCAAGAACTAAAGCCATTTGATCATTTGAAACTCCGAAACTTCTCCGTTTGGGCTCTGGCAAAGTTAATGCTATGTCCTTAATGGAAAACCCGGTATTTTTCCTCCGATTTGGCCCTTTAGTCCTATAGAAGCTGTAGTTTACATCAAGTCGTTTTGAAATTTAGCATGGTAAAGTTTCTTGTTTCATGGACTAACATCGTTGAATTTGAAAAAATCTGTTCCGTGTTCTAATATCTATATAGATGTTTCGTCCGATTTGGTTACAGAGACGTACCAAATGTAAATTATGTAAACAAATTTTAGTTGAAGTATACATTAGATATTCATTGTTATCCAATCTTACTAGAGTGTATAGGATATCACATAGTCTGCCCCGCCCCACTTTAGCCTATCCTTACTGGGTTTTCAATAAAATTAAATACGTTTACATAAGATTTTATTCTTAAAAATTCCTATTAGTACGGAAATTGTGTAGCGTTCGGAGTGTTTGGCCCAATTTACACCGTGCTACTAGTCCCTGCAACATAAGACTTGCGATACGAGTTTGTAGACGAAAAAAAAATGTAGGGACAAGTTAAATATTTATATATTTAAAAATTAAAATATTTAAAATTTTTTGGGTTATTTAATTATTCGTTTTATATATTTAGAATTTATGAATTGTTCTCATTATTTTCAATAAGAAAAAGTTCGAGATAACATAAAGAGTTTAAGAGTTTAAGTGCATTTTGAAAGAGAACATTCGATTTTTTCGTAAGATGCTTTAAAGATCTGCAATTTTGCATATCACAAAAATATTCGGAAAAGTTTATATTAAAAAATAACTTATGTACGTTAGAATTCCCCAAAGTCCGTGGTTTTGGAAATATGCGAGTATACGCATAAAAAACATAGAAAACATAAAAAAAAGTCTTTGTAACAGCAACACGCATGAACTACTGCAACGATTTTAACCAGTAAGGAAAGGCAGAAAGTCGGGCGGGGCCGACTATATAATACCCTACACCTCCCTAACAATGCGATAAGGGTTATTGCGATGATAATTTGAAATAATTGGTAAATGGGTAAGAACATATATATGCGGATATATCTAATTCTGAACCGATAATCGCTAAATTAAGCAATATTTGTTCCTAAATTGAGAAACATCTTTCTGGAGAATTTTGTAATGATCGGAAGTAAAGTACAACTTCTATAGCGCTTTGTAACCAAATCAGGAGGAACATACATATGGAGCTTATATATAAATCTGAATCGATTTTCCCTGAATACTCATTCATGTAAAATAGAAACCTCTTTCTGTCGAATTTCATACTGATCGGATATAAAATACAGTCTCTACAGCGCTCGAACGTCAAATCGGTGCTAACATATATATGGGGGCTATATCTAAATCTGAACCGATTTTCTCCAAATTTGGCAGTATTCCTTCGTGTAATAAGAAACCTCTTTCTGCCGAATTTCGCTGTGATCGGATACAAAATACATTTCTACAGCTATTGAATTTCAAATCGGGGGTAACATATATATGGGGGCTATATCTAAATCTGAACCGATTTTCTCCGAATTTGGCAGTATTCCTTCATGTAATAAGAAACCTCTTTCTGCCGAATTTCGTACTGATTGGATATAAAATACAGTTTCTACAGCGCTTACATGTCAAATCGGGTGCAACATATATATGGGGGCTATATATAAATCTGAACCGATTTCCCCCAAATTTTGTATTGTATCTAAGTGTATCACGAGACTACTCTCTGTCAATTTTTGTACAAATCGGTTACAAAATGTTGCTTATACAGTGCATATATGCCAAATCGGAGGTACATATTATATGGGAGCTATATGTAAATCTGAACCGATTTTAACCAAATTCAATAGGGATCGTCCTTGGGCCTAAAAAAAGATATGTTTCGTTGAGATCGGACCATAATTGCGACCTGTACTTTGATTACAAGAATACGTCTACAGACAGACAGACAGACAGACGGACAGACAGACGGGCATAGCTAAATCGACTCAGAAAGTGATTACAAGTCGATCGGTATAATAAACAATGGGTCTATCTCTTCTCCTTTTGGGTGTTACAAACAAATGCACAAAGTCATAATACCCTGTACCACAGTGTGGTGTAGGGTATAAAAATGTTTGTTTTGTACGAAAGATTCATAACCACAGATGGTTCTTAAAAAATAAAGAAATGGTCGTGGCATTATTTAAAATTTGAATATTTCAGAAAGTGTTGATCATGAAGAACGAAATGTGGTATATACGTTGGCGGATTTTTCATAGAAAACTTGAGGGAAAAGGAGCGGGATTGAACTGGTAGGTATGGCAAAGGTGGCCTAGCAATATCTCGGAAACTATTGTTCATAGAATAATGATAGTTGGCCTACATGTTACTAGAGTCAGTATTAGTAATTTCGCCAAAAGTGTACGGGATAGAATGAGTGGGCGTGGTCATTATTTAAAAATTAGTGAGCGAGGTAGAATAATTTAAATTTTGAATATCTCGGAAACTATTTATCGTAGAAGAACCAAATTTGTTTTATTAGCTATTGGAGTCAATATTGGAAATTTTCCAAAAGTTGGCGTGATAAGTTTAGTGGGCGTGGCATTCTTTAAAGAGATAAAATGTTCGAAATGGTTGTCAAAGACGAACGGAATTTGGTATGAATTATACTGGAGTTTGTATCAACAAGCCATTAGATTCTATAAAAATCAATTCACCAGATGCGGGATGAAAGGGGTAATTATTCGTACACGGGGCAAAATCGCCTTTTTTGATATGTTTGGATCGAAAGAAAATATATTTGTAAAACAAATTTTAAAATATTATACATTTTTGAGCAAATAAATTTTATTTGAAAATATTAATATATTACAACAAAATATATTTGCGAACTAAATTTATCAAATAAAATATGTGTTTAAATACAAATAAAATGATTCTTTAGGAATTTATCCCAATATATTTTATTTAAAAAAGATTATCAAAACTTTGCTGACTTTTTAGAATTTCAGTTAAAACGTTTCCTTAGTTTCGAATTGTACCTCCCAGTTACAATACCATATGCAGCATTAACTTCGGTTTAAATCAATCATTTTAAAATTTCTGAGTTAGTATTCTAAGTCATCATTTCTTGTCAATCCTCCAAGTAATTTATTTTGATTATACGATTTAAATTATTATTATTTATTATTTTTACGAACTTTAAAAATGTTAAAAAATAACTTTGAATTTATACAAAATCTAACACAATTAAGGTATTTTCTGAATTCTTAAGTGCAAATAAATATTTGTTTCGGAAATGATAGTCCCAAATAAAAACATACTGGGATGTAAACAAAGATTTGTTTAGAATAACATTTTCCCAAATATATACTTTTTGTGTGCACCCAATATTACATGTTTAGAGTGTACCCTAAACAAGCCGAATATTTTTGGGACAATATACTACAGAAGCGATTTTTTTTCAGCGTGTAGCTTATAAATTTACTGTACCAACAATGATAACGACAACCTTTTAATATGGAGTAAGCTTTTGTGTAACAAGGAGAGTGGACCGTAAAATAATGGGTGGGATCGGACCGGTGAACATTGTTGCACCCATCTATGCATGTGTATATATACATATTTGTACCAGATATTTATACCCTACACCACAATGTGGTCCAGGGTATTATGAGTTTGTGCATTTGTTTGTAACACCCAAAAGAAAAAAAAAATATACCCATTGTTTATTATAGCGAACGACTTCGAATCACTTCCTTCCGCCGATTTAACCATGTCCGTCTATCCGTCCGTATGTAGATGTATTATTGTAATGAAAATGCAGGCCGTATTTATGGTCCGATCGCGTTGAAATTTAGCATTTCTCTTCTTATTAGCCCAAGTTTGATCCTTATTAAAACTGGTAAAAATCGGTTCAGGTTAAGCTATAGCCCCTATATATATTTTCCTCCAATTTGGGTTCTAAGGGCTATAAAAGGGTATTATACACCAGATCGAGGTAAAAGTTGGCAGAGACAAATCTGATTACCCATTTATAAAGACTACTAAATTTAGTGGAAGTCTGTTCAGATTATGATATAGCTCCCATATATCGATACCTCTATTCTAAATAATACTAAGTGTAGTAAAGGTAGTTTTTCAGGAGAGGCGATCAATTTGAGTGAAATTCCTTTATAATGCAAATCGATTGACCTGTACTGGTTTGTGAATAACTTTTGATTAGGTTGACGGATAAACACCAAATTTTGACTGAGCATAATTTAGAAATTAAAAATTCAATCTCTCTAATAATATTCCAAGTCAACTTAAAATCTTTTCGGTTTTGTTAGTAAAATCTTTTCAGTTGTGTTTGTAAGAATTGGCAAAGCTAAATTTTCAAACGATGTGTATGCAACTTCCCAGCAAAAAAAGAGCATCCAAAGAAGCAATAAAAATCCCCAACTTATGATCCGGAAGTTGTTCTAATTTGGATTTTCACCAATGAATTTAACAAGGGGTTGTCGCGTCGGGGAAGTACTTCTTTGTCACCACGTTTGCGCAACTCCTTTTAAAGCACTGTAAGATTTGCTTTTTTGGTGTTGTATTTATTTGACAACGACATACATACGTTCTTATTAACATCTTTGGGTCCAGAGATCTCATAATTTAAAAGGAATACAAATGTTGACATAGGGAAGGGAACGTATAAATAATATACTATTGGCCAAAGAGATAAACGATCATATATGTATGTATATGTAAGTAAGTTTAGGACATTTGAAGATGTTTGTAATCTGTATGATGTAGCTGGATCTTGAAAAGTGTGACCGAATGACCCCATAGTGTAACTTCTAGTAACATTTTCGCAAATGATCAACATTTCACCAATAAAAAAGTATTTTTATTTTACACTGTAATACATAGCACATTTGTGCGGCGCTATGTATTTTCCGTAGCCCCGGTTCAGAGAGTAGTAAAGTACCACAGTGTGGTACAGAAAGTATGGTAGGGTATATTTAATTACCATAATTTCTTTTAAAATTGTTTAATTATAACCTACATCACACTAGTACAATTTATTATAATTTTATGCATTTGTTTCTAACACCCAAAATGAGAAGAGATATATAGAACCATCGTTTATTATACCGATCGACTTAGAATCACTTTCTGAACCGATTTAGCTATGTCAGTCTGGGCATGCATTCTTGTAATCAATGTGCTGGTCAGAAATATAGTCGGATCTCAAAGAAATTTTGCACATATCTTTATTTTGAGACAAGACAATTCGTATAAAAATTGAAAGACAATCCGTATTTGGGGCCTGTTTATGAAACTTATTTTCTTTCGTCTACGGCGAACGATCAAAAATCTCTCAACTATTTGAATATCAGTTTAGAACCAGATATCTTAAAATATATGAATGTTCCTTCGATTTAGCTTATTCCCTCTATAGAAGATATAATTTCCTTTCGATATTCATGCATATAACATATATGAATGTTCCTTCGATTTAGCTTATTCCCTCTATAGAATAATTTCCTTTCGATATTCATGAAATTTGGTAAAAAGTATCTTATTTTAACAGTCAATATCTGTGTGAACAATATCGGTTCAAATTTGCATATAGCCCCACATAGTCGCATGGATGTGTTCCTTCCGATTTGGCATCTAAGCTAAATAGAAGTCATATTTTAGTCAAATGTACTATAGTTTGCACAAAGAATTTTTTAATCCGAGAATCCACTAGCAAGGTTGGAAAAATGTGTTTTCATGTTTTACATCTGAAGTATTATTAAATTTGGCAAAGATTAGTTTATAGAATCATGCACACTGCGAAATTTAATAAAAAAGTGGATACCATTCAGATAAAGGCCAAATTTAAATACAGAATAGAATTTTGCATCTAAAATAGTTGTCAAACACGATTGACAAAAATCAAAACAGCAACAAGAGAACAACTTCGAAGGTTAAATAGATGAATACAGTACGTTTTGTTTAATACAATGTGGGTTACACCTTTTGAGCATTATCAAAAACGAGCACTTGATGTTACGTCTTTTTTTCTTCAATAAAATCGTGATTTTTGGACGAAAAACGAATTTTCATTTTTTGAGGGTTACGCTCTTGGGCATTTCTGATGACGATATATCAACATTTTTGGAAAGTATAAAGTGTTATTAATAAATTCAGTTTTTATCACAATCCAATGTACTACAATTCCACAATTTAACATATTTCGAAGAAAATCAGTACTTTGAAATGACTTTATGTTATTTTAATCGACTATGAAAAAGTCGACTTTTAGCTCCGATTAATCGACCTAGTCGACTGAATCGAAATTTGGTTGATGCAGTCGACTAGCTTCCAGAATCATTCACTAATTCTAATATAGCCGCCATATAAATATATATTTCTTCCCTTTAGCACTATAGAAGCAGTATTTTACATATATTTCATAGCCCTCATATATATGTTCCTTCCGATCTGGACTTTTATCTCTTCAGAAGCTTTATTTTACATCCAATCGTTTTGAAATTATGCATTCTAGGGTTAATAATTTATATTCCGAAATTACATTTTGGTTAGTTATTTAGAAGAACTTCACTAAATGTCGAAAAAAAGTTCATACTTATGATTTGGAAGTACTTATAATGTTATTCTTTTGGAAGTACTTCTTTTATTTTTTGCTGGGTTACAAAATTGATTTCTTGATCCATTAGCTGATAGTACGAGTTTCGAGATATTCGTTTCAAATTTAGACCAAGTATATGCTTATTCTGCTCTATCAAGGTGTTGTAAGGTATCATATAATCGGCTCCGCACAACTTTTGTCTTTCCTTACTGGTTTCTGTTGGTGAATGACACAAAACAACTAGATTGCATTATTATTTCGTATTGTTACTTAGTCATATAATCTTTGTAATTAAATGAAGGAGTGGGCAGGACATGGAGTATTTGGAACTATTATTATGTCGCGTGCCATAAAGTTTGGCAGACATGGTTTATTAACTACAATTTGGCTGAATCACTCCAAATTTTCTAGACGTATTATAATAGTAAAATATAACAGTAAGGATCAACAAGGCTCAAACAAGCCACGAAGATAAACTGCAATGATATTTATAAATTTTATGAATTACATTACGGTACATGTTTTAATATAGCTTTTCTACAGTATTTGCCGTATTTGCCACATATGGTTGAAACTTTTGACGTTTTTGGATCAGAATTCTTTACAACAAAATGATCTTAAGCTCAAATCCACAGTGCGAAAATCATATTTTGATGATTCCCCACATAGGAAATCATGAAAATACAAAAAGAATTACATCGATCCATAAATTAATATAGTAGCCATATAGAGGTCACTATCAAACCTTATTATTACTTTTTACTCGATATTGGTACAAATATTTTTTTTAAAAATTAAACCTTTATTGATAAAAAGGCAATTCATACCATCGAATAGAAAAATATGAAGTATATTAAAACTATGGAATCATTAGTTAAGGGTCTAGCTTTTTTGCTTTCAGACACTGACATAATGACAGATCGGTCCTTTGCAAATACTTCGTTTGAATTTCGATAAAATATCGTAACAACATTATTATTGACTTGTATGGCCCAGTGTGCTTCTTCAACAAAAGAAAATGAAATTACATACTCAAATGCATTGTGAATAATATGAGGATATTGCACCGAGTATTAATAAGACATCATTTTATATAGAGATAAAAATACATGAATTCATATGGATAATAATGAACATTACATATTACAAAAATTTAACCAAATTGGTTTTCAAGTATAAAACTGTACAATAGAACTAAAATGCATATATTACCAGGTATTTATGTGGTTACCTCTTCATAACAAGAAATAGGGTAAATTTCCGGAAACTTTAAAAATTGTTATTCACAAATTTGGGAATTTGAATTTCCTTAGCGCAGGAAATCGTACATAAACATCTAAAGTTAAGTAGTTTTGATAGAAAATCTTGACATTTTGTTACCAAATAGACAGCTGGCACAAAGTGAAGAAAACAGACAGACAGACGGACTTGGGATTGCATCCTTTCTTTTGTTCTCTGGCACAAATCAAAGGGATATCGATTACCCAAATCGTTGGAGGGACTAGAATAAGGAACGCACAAACCTTTTTATCTGATCTCATGACAAAAACCAAACCACAATGTATCTAAACATGGTTTGAATGATCATTTCTTGATGACATGTCTAGTGTTGTTGTTCGTTGGTTGGTTGGTTGGTAACTCATTAAACGGTATTTTTATAGCCATTTACGCAATGTGTCTTTATGGCCAAATACAACACAATACTACACACAGCCATGAGAGACAAAAGGGAAAATCCAAAGAACAAAAGGGACCTCATATCTTGTTATCTCAAGTATTGTCTCTGCTCCTTAGCATGTTCGAGTAGAGTACTCGTAGTATTCCGTCCGAAATGAAAAGAATTATACAACACCACCCAGCAGCCAACAACAAAAACAACAGCGAATTGAAAGAGGAAACAATCTGAAGATTTCTGCTACTGCTACTACTGATGTTACATACCTCTGCGTATTTATCAAACGTGGATAACTTCCCTTTTTGTGTTTTTGTTGGTACTAACGCAGTGTTACATACTTTCATATCTCCGCATAGGAACATAGGAACACCTTCTTAGTACACTTAGAGCAATTTTAAGGCTAAAATAAAAAAGGAAACAAATAGAGTTTTAGTTGAAAATGGAAAAAACTATAATTTGTATAATATTACATAACTACTTATAGAAGTCGGTTCAAAGGAACAAAAATATGTAATACTATTAACAAAGCCCTGATTCGCAAAGATTTTTTCAAGAATTCCTTATAAATCTCTTCTTATACATACACACGAAATGGTCATTGTTGATGACTTTTCTATAGGAAAAGGTCATTGTTGATGACTTTTCTATAGGAAAAGGTCATCGTAGATGACTTTTCTATGGGAAAAGGTCATCGTTGGTCATCGTTGATGACTTTTCTATACGAAAAGGTCATCGTTGATGACTTTTCTATACGAAAAGGTCATCGTTGATGACTTTTCTATACGAAACGGTCATCGTTGATGACTTTTCTATACGAAACGGTCATCGTTGATGACTTTTCTATACGAAAAGCTAATCGTTAATGACTTTTCTGTAGGAAAAGGTCATCGTTGATGACTTTTCTATAGGAAAAGGTCATTGTTGATGACTCTTCTGTAAGAAAAGGTCATCGTTGATGACTCTTCTATAAGAAAAGGTCATCGTTGAAGTCTTTTATATAGGAAAAGGTTATAGTTGATGACTTTTCTATAAGAAAAGGTTATAGTTGATGACTTTTCTATAAGAAAAGGTCATCGCTGATGACTCTTCTATAAGAAAAGGTCATCGTTGATGACTTTTCTATAAGAAAAGGTCATCGTTGATGACTTTTCTATAAGAAAAGGTCATCGTTGATGACTTTTCTATAAGAAAAGGTCATCGTTGATGACTTTTCTATAGGAAAAGGTCATCGTTGATGACTTTTCTACAGGAAAAGGTTATCGTTGATGACTTTTCTATAGGAAAAGGTCATCGTTGATGACTTTTCTATAGGAAAAGGTCATCTTTGATGACTTTTCTGTAGGAAAAAGTCATGTTGATGACTTTTCTATAGGAAAAAGTCATCGCTGATGACTTTTCTATAGGAAAATTATCGTTGATGACTTTTCTATAGGAAAAAGTCATCGTTGATGACTTTTCTATAGGAAAAAGTCATCGTTGATGACTTTTCTATAGGAAAAAGTCATCGTTTATGACTTTTCTATAGGAAAAGGTCATCGTTGATGACTTTTCTATACGAAAAGGTCATCGTTGATGACTTTTCTATATGAAAAGGTCATCGTTGATGACTTTTCTATATGAAAAGGTCATCGTTGATGACTTTTCTATATGAAAAGGTCATCGTTGATGACTTTTCTATACGAAAAGGTCATCGTTGATGACTTTTCTATACGAAAAGGTCATCGTTGATGACTTTTCTATACGAAAAGGTCATCGTTGATGACTTTTCTATACGAAAAGGTCATCGTTGATGACTTTTATATAGGAAAAGGTTATAGTTGATGACTTTTCTATAAGAAAAGGTTATAGTTGATGACTTTTCTATAGGAAAAGGTCATCGTTGATGACTCTTCTATAAGAAAAGGTCATCGTTGATGACTCTTCTATAAGAAAAGGTCATCGTTGATGACTTTTCTATAAGAAAAGGTCATCGTTGATGACTTTTCTATAGGAAAAGGTCATCGTTGATGACTTTTCTATAGGAAAAGGTTATCGTTGATGACTTTTCTATAGGAAAAGGTCATCGTTGATGACTTTTCTATAGGAAAAGGTCATCTTTGATGACTTTTCTGTAGGAAAAAGTCATGTTGATGACTTTTCTATAGGAAAATTATCGTTGATGACTTTTCTATAGGAAAAAGTCATCGTTGATGACTTTTCTATAGGAAAAAATCATCGTTGATGACTTTTCTATAGGAAAAGGTCATCGTTGATGACTTTTCTATACGAAAAGGTCATCGTTGATGACTTTTCTATATGAAAAGGTCATCGTTGATGACTTTTCTATATGAAAACGTCATCGTTGATGACTTTTCTATACGAAAAGGTCATCGTTGATGACTTTTCTATACGAAAAGGTCATCGTTGATGACTTTTCTATACGAAAAGGTCATCGTTGATGACTTTTCTATACGAAAAGGTCATCGTTGATGACTTTTCTATACGAAAAGGTCATCGTTGATGACTTTTCTATACGAAAAGGTCATCGTTGATGACTTTTCTATACGAAAAGGTCATCGTTGATGACTTTTCTATACGAAAAGGTCATCGTTGATGACTTTTCTATACGAAAAGGTCATCGTTGATGACTTTTCTATACGAAAAGGTCATCGTTGATGACTTTTCTATACGAAAAGGTCATCGTTGATGACTTTTCTATACGAAAAGGTCATCGTTGATGACTTTTCTATACGAAAAGGGCATCGTTGATGACTTTTCTATACGAAAAGGGCATCGTTGATGACTTTTCTATAGGAAAAGGTCATCGTTGATGACTTTTCTATAGGAAAAGGTCATCGTTGATGACTTTTCTATAGGAAAAGGTCATCGTTGATGACTTTTCTGTAGGAAAAGGTAATCGTTGTTGACTTTTCTATAGGAAAAGGTCATCGTTGATGACTTTTCTATACGAAATGGTCATCGTTGATGACTTTTCTATACGAAAAGGTCATCGTTGATGACTTTTCTATACGAAAATGGTAATCTTTGATACTTAAAATTAGGACAGTTTACTTAATCTTAATTTTAAGTACTAAATAACCATTCTTCAAAGATTACACCATAATCTGGCGCAATATAAGCGGCAACATCTTTTAAATCACCACAAACTTTGTTGCTGTGTAGCAAGGCCTTGCAAAACAAAACCCAGAATTTTCCCCAGTGTATAAATTGTTTGTGCTGCTACACGAGAGCACTTAGTCTATGCACAAATGGATGGATGTATGCATCTATCTATCTTTTGGTTGAAATACAAAAACATCTTTTGTTTTCCATCTTTAAGACAGATTTTTATTTGGTTGGCCGCCTTTTGTTTAGTTCCTTTGCATAAGTTATGCTAACGCTGCGTTTTACTGCAGCAGCGACGGATGAAGATGACGCCGACGTCTGTGATGATGCTGCATCAGGAAACAGTTCGTCGCACGTTTGAGTGGGTTCTTTGGGTTCTAATGTGTTTCTAATAGTTTAGCACCGCATGCGAATGAAGTTGATGTGGTGGCGACGCAGTAGTTGCAGCTATTGGAGGTGCCTGGCGATAATGCTGATGGCAATGATCGTTGTTCTCAGCTTGTTTGCATTTTAGAAAGAATCCCTGTTTTGTTTGAAACTCGTTTATCAACGATTTTCTTTGTTTGCCGAGCCTTTGGAGGTGCGCATGTAAAATCTCATATCATTTGCGCAAACAATGTGGTGGGAATTTTTAATAATTTTCATTATTGTACGTTTAGAGTAGATTCTGCGAATTACCTTTGCAAAAATCACAAGGAATGCAATGGTTGAAGCGTAGTAACGAAAGAGCATCCCAGTAGCACTTAATCCCATGTGAGTTATTCTATGAGTATTAAGAATTCTATATACTCGTATAAGATCACATTGCAAGTATTTGATTAAAATATTTGTTCTTTTGTTTTAAAAAAACTATATAAATGTTGTGTATTGATTGGTGAATTCCAAAAAGTCTTCCAGAACTATTTGCTCTAATGAACGCAGTAGAACTATAAAAGACAATGTTTACGAAAAGTTGCATAAACACTAAGAAACATATTATAAATTTAATGAATTTCTTCATTAAAAGCAATTTTATGAAACTTATGAAGATTTTCATAATGTTAAATTTTACTTGAAATTGGGAAATTCAATCATAGTATAAGAAACCATTTCAATCAAATATCAAAAGTTTAAAGTCGGGCTGCGCCGACTTCAATATTTGATTTATATGGATCGGAATAATAAAAGTTAACCTAACGGGCCCGAACATTTCAAAAATAATTTCCAAAGATTTTTTTATTCCTTTTAGGTTGGCTTGTGGATGATCAAAAGTGAGCTTTATCGCTAAACGAAATTTTCTTGAGAAAATCCGAAAATTTATTATCATTATTTTGGTGATAAATTTGCACGATTTGTAAACGGTGTTCCGTTGTAAGTCTATTCATTATAATATGGCAAACCAAACTGAGCATAAATCAAGTGACAGCTGTCAAAAAGACCAACTCCGAAAAAAGTATTGCCAGATTGAAAACCACACGTCTAAAAAAACACGCTGTATATAAATGTATATATACTAAATAGGCTGTATTATGAGGCTATATCGAAATTGTATCCAATTATCCCCAAATTAAGCAGTATTCGTTCCTAACCTACTATCTGACAAATGTTGTAATGATCGGAAGTAAAGTACAACTTCTATAGCGCTTTGGTACCAAATCGAGGGGATCATATATATAGTAGAGTAGCGCTTTTTATGAGGACGAAAAAAAGTTTGCGTTGATCAAAGCTTATATGCAAATTTCGTTTGTTTTATCTATATATATAAAAGAGAGTGTCTGTTTGTGGGTTTGTTTGTTTGTTCCGTATAGACGCCTAAACGGCTGGACCGATCTTCTTGAATGTACATGTGTGGGGCGTGGTGAAAATAGGGTACTTGAATTTTCGATATATCAAGTGGGCGTGGACCCGCCCATATGGGTCAAATTTTGGTATTGAGAAAAATTTTTAACTATAGTGCTGAAATTTTGTGTGTATGTCAATGTCAGATTATGTGAATTTTCAAAAAATGGGCGGAATCGGACCAATGGGCGTGGCCCCGCCCATATAAGCCAAATTTTAAAAATGTGATATCTTGCACAAGTTGTTAGCGAGAGACCTGGAATTTTCTGTATATATATATCTGTTGGCGATCTAGATGATTGGTCCAAAAATGGGCGGGTTCGGACCAATAGGCGTGGCCACGCCCATATAAGCCAAATTTTGAAATTGATATATTTTGCACAATTTGATAGCGAGAGTGCTGTAATTTTGTGTATATGTATATGGTGGCAGTCTACGTGATTGGTCCAAAAATGGGCGGCATCGGAACAATGGGCGTGGCCCCGCCCATATAAGCCAACTTTTGAAATTAAGATATATTGAACAATTTGTTACCGAGAGTGCTGTAATTTCGTAGTATACGGATTGGTCCAAAAATGAGCGGCATCGAACCAATGGGCGTGGCCACGTCTATATAAGCAAAATTTTGAAATATAAATATCTTGCACAATTTATTATCGAGAGTGCTGCAGTTTTGGGCGCATGTATCTGATGACAGTCTAAGCGATTCGCCCAAAAATGGGCGGGATCAGACCAATGGACGTGGCCCCGCCTATAGAAGCCAAATTTTGAAATTGAGACACATATCTTGCACAATTTTTAGCGAAAGTGATGTCTGGTGGTAGTCTACGTTATTGGTCCAAAAAGGGTCGGGATCGGATCAATGGCCGGGGCCCCGCCCATATAAACTAAATTTTAAAATTGAGATTTCTTACTCATTTTTTTAGCGACAGTTCTGTAATTTTGTGCATATGTATCTGATGATAGCCTACATGAATGGTCTAAAAAGTGGCGGGATCGGATCAATGGGCGTGACCCCGCCCATATAAACCAAATTTTGAAATTTAGATATCATGCACAATTTGTTAGCGATTTGATGTATGCATCTGATGGCAGTCTACGTAATTGGTTCAAAAATGGACGGAATCGGAAATCTGAAGTCTGGGGCAACGAAGTGGACCGGGTCCAGCTAGTGTATGTATATTAGCAAAATATTTCGTTTCTGCAATCGCGAAACAGGTTTTCCCTTAATAAAATTGTAAATTTTTATTACTTTTAGGAACTGACCACTGGGCCATTATTTAAAGGGCGACGTGACTTCCATTAAAAAAATTACAATGTAAAGTCAATTTTTTTTGGTGAATTTTTTTTATAAAATTGGAAACAATTTCCGCAATTTTGGTCCGATTTTCACTTTTCATTGCTTGGTATAGAACTGATGATCTCTAGATTACAATTTTATAAAAAATTAACCCTTTTAAGGCGGTACACTTTTTATTTGATTTTTGGTTCCAAATAGGTAAAAGCGAAATTATCACGAAAATCTAAAACAATTGTTATATTTATCGACTGAGAATTTCTATTTTCACATAAATTAGTGCGATTTTAAAAAAAAAAAGTACAAAATGTCCAACTTCTTAAAAATTTTAGCTTTTGAGGTTAGAACAAGTAAAAAAGTTTATTCGTGTAAACTGACTAATGAATCCTCTCACCTTGAGTCTCAAAAAATATTAGTAAATTTATTTATTTTTTTGTTTTATTTAAATTATTATCAATTTAAATTGCATTTAATAACTTTAAAGTTTGTACTGGTACTAAAGTTAAAATCTGTTTACTTTTGGTACAAAATGGTCCATTTGTGTGAGAAAGGGCGTCCCAATAACTGTCAATTTTCTCTGGACTCTAGGTACTGTAAAAGCATTACACTGTAAAAGCAATTTCAAGTATTTATATGCACTGGTATTAAAGGTATAAGCTGTTAACTATTGGTGTAAAATGGTCCATTTGTATGGGAGTTACCAAAAAGGGACGTGCCAATTACGTCCACTTTTCTCTACACTCTAGGTACTATAAAAGCATTGCACTGTACGAAATTTCAAGTATTTGTATGCACTTGTATTAAATTTATTAGCTGGTAACTTTTGGTAAAAAATTGTCCATTTTTCTGGGAGGTACCAAAAGGGGCGTGGCAACTTCGCCTATTTTTCTCGTGGTAATAGTGACTAATAAACTAATACTATGTGTAGAATTTCAGAGGATTCAAATAAGTAGTATAGAAGTTATTAAATAATCAATATTTCACTAAATGTTAACCCTTTGTGGGGGAGGTACTAGAAGGAGTGGACCAATATGGCACATCTTCGAACTTAGCCGGAGATAGAAGAAAATAATACCACATACCAAATTTGAAGTCAATCGGTTACTCCTTTCGAGAGTTATCGTGCGCACCAGCCAGCAGACAGACCGACGGACGGACATTGCTCATTCGACTTAAAATGACCTAAAACGTATATCCGCCGAACATACATAGGGTCTTAGGTCACTTCTTCGATGTGTTACACTTTTGGTTCGTAGCAAATGATATATACCCTCCTCTCTATGGTGAGGGGATAAAAAGAACTTGGACTAATATAAACTAAAACCAGTAAGAAAGTTTAAAGCCGGGATGCGCCGACTATATGATACTCTATACCACTAATGTGATGTATATTTGTTTGATATGGAACGGAATAATAAAAGTTAAACTAATAGGCCCAAACATTTCAAAAATAATTTCAATCAAAAGCCAGTAAAGAAGGACTAAAGTCGGGCAGAATAAGAAGAATTATTGTAAGTAAGTTATTTACCTTATGATAACGATCTGTATAAAATTCTTTATTTTATAGCGCTTAGATTAAAAATCGCTATATAAATATATACAGAAGCCATATATAAATCTGAACAGATTTTCTTACAATTTGCCAGGTATGGTTCTTTGTTCAAGAAACTTTTATTTGCTACATTTTATAAGGAAATATTCTAATGAAAAATCGTGATATAGGTATGTATAGGGGCTATATATAATGTTGAACCAATTTTCTTAAAATTTGCCAGTTATCGTCCCCTGTTCAAGAAACTTTTACCTGCTAAATTTTAAATATTTCTGTTCAGAAACGTGGATTTTAAAGCCCTTATATGCAAATCGGTGTATTAGTATATATGGGGATAATCTCTAAATCTGAACAGATTTTTCTCAAATAAATAGAGAGGTTGGACCACATATTTTAGTATAACTCGGGAACTGTGTATCGGATTTGGATCGAAAATTAAATTACCCTCAATTTCTTCTAATATTATTTTTTCATCCGTTCAGAAGTTTCGAAGATATGTTACAATATATTGCGAACAATTCCTATTTTTTTGAGATCATTTAAATTATTTGTATATAAAAGCGTCATAAAAATGTCGAAATGTACACAGTCAATTTATTTTAATAATTTTATTGTAAAACCAGATCGGTCATGAGTAAAATTATCCCAATCCGAAGAAAAACTATGCACACTTTAAAAATTTGCAGCTGATTAAGCAAATCTACAGCAATAGAATATTCTTCAGGGTGACCCAAAATGACCGAAGGGGTTTGAGTTCATGATAATAAAGACATGCTCGTAATTATTATTTTTTTTTACATACCGTATTTTAATGGAGAATATTTTTTCCTGTATATATACTGGGTGGAGCGCGGTAATTTGCTTATTTGGGAATGAAATAAAAAAGTTATGAACCTTAGACACATTTATTTCATATTTTAATTATATTGAACTGCAAGGGAATTTATAAATTACATGGTTTTAAATAGTGTATCTGGCAAATGTGGACCTTCGCTATCCACACACTGCTGCATACGTTTTCTGAAGTTTTCATGTTTTCATGTCAATATTGTTAATTAGGTCTTCCAGGGTGCTGGGATGGTTGATATACACCTTCGACATATCAACCGTCCCAACACATTGGAAGAACTAATTAACAATATTGAGGCTGAAATTGGCAGAATACCTGTCGACATGCTGTTAGAGTTCGTGAAAACTTTTTTCTTCAACTTGGATCAAAAGCTTAATTTCTGTAATTTCGGTTATACTAATTAGGCAGTATTAGGTGGCTATATCTAAATCAGACCCAATTATCCTTAAATTAAGCAGTATTCGTTCCTAAATTAAGAAATTTCTTTCTACCAAATGTTGTAACGATCGGAAGTAAAGTACAACTTCTATAGCACTTTGATACCAAATCGGGTGTATCATATATATGGAGGCTACATCTGATCCGATCCCCAAACTTGGCAGAGTTCATTAATGTAAAAAGAAACTTCTTTCTGCCCAATTTCGTACTGATCAGTGGTAACATATATATGGCGGCTATATCTAAATCTGAACCGATTTTCACTAAATTTGACAGTGTTCATACACATAATAAGAAACCCTTTTCTACACTGAGGGATTCGTCGTGGTGATGAATGTAGTTCGTGGTGGTGATGAATGGTATTCGACATGGTTATGAATGGGGTTCGTCGTGGTGATGAATGGTATTGGTCGTGGTGATGTTAGGATTCGTCTAGGTGATGAACTCGATACATCGTAGGGATGAAATGTGATCATCCTAAGGACGAAAGTTTTTGGAAACAGAGATTCGTCGGTGACGAACAAATTCATCTAGAGAATTATTCCGTACGTTAGCTGACTTTTGACGAAAAAATAATCGTGATGATGTACAAATTCGTCGTCATGACGGAGCTTTTTCTATCAGTGTACCGAATTTTATACTGATCGGATATAAAATACACTTTGTACAGCGCTTACATATCAAATCTAGGGTAACATCTAAATCTGAACCGATTTACCTCAAGTTTAGTACCGATTTACCTCAAGTTTAGTATTTACCTCAGTATTAGTATCAAGAGAATTCTCTCTGTACATTTTTATACAGATTGGTTAAAAAATGTTGCTTATGCAGTGTATACGAGGGCGGTTCGGAAACTTCTTAGCCTATCAATGAAAGAGAATAGTTAGTTTTTCAGAAATATTTTTATTTTTCAATATAATCTCCTGAAACTTCAATACACTTAGTCCAACGCGTACTTTAATTCGTTGATTTTAGCCATTGTTAAAACACTCTTGTGCGCTGGTGCGTTGTCTTGATGAAAAATTATTTTTTTGTGTTGTAAGCCAGGGCGTTTTTCTCGAATTTGTACATTTAATTGATCCAAAAGGTTGCAATAGTACTCTGAATTTATTGTTTTACCCTTTTGCAGATAGTCAATCAATAAAATACCTTTGAAGTCCCAAAAAAACCGTTGGCATAACCTTACTAGCCGATTGAATTGTTTTTGCCTTCTTTGGGGCACTTCCTCCAGCTTGTGTCCATTGTTTGGATTGTTCTTTTGTCTCTGGAGTATAGTGGTGGATCCATGTCTCATCACCAGTTATGAAACGTCGCTTAAAATCCATTTTATTTCGCTTAAAACGATCCAAACAAGCTTGAGAAATGTTCATGCTTATACGTTTTTGGTCGACTGTTAACAAGTGCGACACCCATCTTGCAGAAAGCTTTTTCATCTGTAGTTCTTCATGCAAAATTAAATGGACTCGATCATTTGAGATGCCCATGATATTAGCTATTTCACGCACTTTTATTCGTCGATCATTTAATACCATATCATGCACTTTGCCTACAATTTCTGTTGTTGTTGCTGTTTTTGGACGTCCACTACGTGGTTCATCTTCAATGCTTGTACGACCACGTTTAAATTCAGCAACCCAATTTTTTACTGTTGCATATGAAGGAGCACTTTCACCTAACACATTCACCATATCATTATGAATTTCTTGTCCCGATAAACCTTTTTTATGTAAATATTTAATGACTCCACGCATTTCTAATTTTTCCATTGTAAAAAAATCGCGGATGCGTCTTTTGTGAACACCTAGGCTAAGAAGTTTCCGAACCGCCCTCGTATATGCCAAATCGGCGAAACGTATATATGTATATGTAAATCTGAACCGATTTTAACCAAATTCAATGGGGATGGTCCTTAGACCAAAAGAAAGATATGTGCAAAAGTTTTGTTGGGATCGGACTATAATTGCGGCCTGTACTTTGATTATAACAATACGTGGATAGACCGTCGGACGATCAGACAGACGGAAGAATATACACAAACTGAAAGAGAACTCCCATCTGTATTCAGTGTGAAGTTTTTTTTTCCAATGTTATGTCTATAGGTGCATTTTTTGTTAAGATCAATACGATCAGTCTATACTTATACCGATTAGGTATCAGGATTTCCATGTAGATATTGATTCGAAGTCTAAGTAGACATAAATACGTCATTAAATTTTTTTAATAAAATTCACCATTGTCTAACCCTTATAATAAATATATTGATTAGTAAATGTCTTAAATGCTCAGCTATAATGTGCCAATTTTCCCATAGCGGATAACAAATCGCTTACAATCTCTTTACTACTAAGACGACCCAGGGTACAAAACATTTTTAATCCTTTGTACCTTTTTTTGTATACAACTTAAAGAGGGCGTTTTAATCACTTGACTGTTACTAAATAACCACTGAGAGGACAAAATGATTTGCGCTTCAGTGATTTTCAAAAATTGCACTTATCGCCAAGCAAACGAGAATTTGATTAAAGCACTTAAAACGAACACCCCTTAGAACGGATGAATGAATGAATGAGTGAATGAACAACTTAAGCACGTTTAAACGTTTAATGTGGGAATTTCATCACTATGTCGGCGACGCCAAACAATCAATGGGTGTCAACACCACAAAAGCCACTTGTTCATCACACGCTCGGTGGCCACAGAAGCAGCAGCAGCAGCATGATACTACCATGGAACATATAAAAAACCGACTTGACTCAATACAAAACACCCACCCTTCTAAATGGAACCAAAAAAAAGATAAAAACCCATGATGGTGTGAATTGTGACACTTTAGAAATTAAACATATTATTTGGCCAAAATATGCGGCATTCATTGCACTCGTATGCCAATCCCTCCCTCAAAATCCAAAGGCGTTTTGCTAGAAGCAAATATTTAAAAAGGTTACAAAACAATATCGTTTACAATGGGATTGTAATGCTAATCGTTTTTTGCAGAGAGAGCAAAGAAAGGGAGACAATACTCGCTCATAGACATTAAAAGGAAATCTCTAGTCAAAAAAAGGATATTATCCAAAAAGTAGCTAAACTACGCAAAAAACTCAAACAATAGAAGGACAAAGAGTTTTGCGTGTAAAATGCGCACACGCAGCAGGA
This sequence comes from Eudasyphora cyanicolor, assembly GCA_963930755.1. Taxonomy (NCBI): domain Eukaryota; kingdom Metazoa; phylum Arthropoda; class Insecta; order Diptera; family Muscidae; genus Eudasyphora; species Eudasyphora cyanicolor. Next base: position 20,254,292 of record OZ005734.1, read on the forward strand.
TGCTTGTGTTGCCATTGGGAACACAGTACACTCACTCTCTCACACGCAGACAGGATACAGCCTCGTTTCTTTACAAAGGACACCCATTATTGTGGGGAGAACAAAGCAGACACACGAGAAACGAGATAATAATCCTTTCAATATGCCACTTAAGCCGATCATGCGTAGCAAAGAGTTCATTCACAAATTTAACTCTGTTCCCGAATCGTCATCATTTGTCGCTGACGTCGTCATCGTCCTTAACAAGGATACCTGTTCGTTGTTGCACGGTAAGTGTGTGTTTGCTTTTGTTTGCATCCGGCATTTCATCCCAATGGGATGAACGTGTATAGATGCTGCTGTGCGTTTTACCCTAATTTTTCACCTTTTACCTGTAGGTTGTGTTGTGTTCTACTTTTTTATCCTCAGTCTTTCTATCCTTTTGGTCGTGCGCATTTAACCCATTTAAGGGTTTGATCTCATTTGTACACGTACAAAATTAGGGCAAAGCATCTCGTCATCATTTGTTTTCGGTGGTTTCGTTGGAAATTATCCTCGAGTTTGCCTTGCCCCGAAACATGTTAAGATCATCGTGCTGTTCTTCTGAAGGGTTGAGTTTATGAATTGCTCGATTTTCTTCATCCTGTATTTTTTGTCGAAATCTTGATACGGGATGCTGTTGCTGCTTGTTACATTTGACTTTTGCACTTATCGGTTTAGTTTTTATTTGGCATTTCATTTGTCTGCCTTTCGGCCTTTTGTGTAGATTATGATCAGTGAACGAATTTTTGTGGCTTTTCATTTGGTTTGTGAGTAATTTGTCGATTGGTGGCATTACACGTGCCAAAATGTATAAAAGGATATTGGAATGTCTTATACACTTATACATACATATTTTGAGTTGTATATGGACAAATTTAAATTTGAATAGAATGAAACAGTAGTCACCAAATGTGATAATTTGATTGGATACAAATACTGTCCATCCTATATTAAACGTTGTGAAAAGATCATCACCGATGTATTCTATTCGGGATGAAAATTGCAGCAGCTTTAGCCCTATAAGATAGTAGCTATGACACACAATTTCGATTAAGGACTTTTTGCACAAAGTGAAAATGCTTGCAACTAATAAACATTCAAATTGAATGGGGAATGTTTATTATAATTATTAATATTATGTCTATCAAATGTTGGCCGCGGCTACGTCTCAGATGGTCCATCCGTTGAGTCCAATTTTCGATGACTCGTTCGAGCATTTCGACTGGTAACTGGCGAATGACACGCGTGATGTTTTGCTCCAAGGCCTGAATCGAAGCGGGTTTGTCCGCATAAACTTTACACTTTACATATCCCACAGGAAAAAGTCTAACGGTGTGATATCACACGATCTTGGTGGCCAATCGACCGGCCCACAACGTGAAATTATCTGCTCACTGAAGTGTTCTCTCAATAAATCCATTGATTAATGCGATTTGTGGGAAGTGGCGCCGTCTTATTGAAACCAAATGTCGCCGAGATCACGAGCTTCAATTTGAGGCATCAAATAGTCGGTTATCATGGCACGATAACGGTCGCCATTGACGATTACGTTCTCACCGGCATCATTTTTGAAGGAATATGGACCGATGATTCCGGTACGTCGGATCGGGAATTGGTCAATGGCAAAAATATAGCTCTTAACGAGAGCTAAAATATTGCTCATGGGCATCAAGGCCGTGTGTCGACTGGAAAGTGTATTTTTTTATTTAAAAAAATGGACTTAGCGCAATTGGCTAACGATTATTTTGATAATAAAACTGAATAATTTGTAATCGTTGTTCAGGCGTAAGTCTTTTCATGATGAAATGCCAAACAATACTTAACAAAAATAACATGACAGCATGGCACGACTCACACGTGATCTGTCAAAAAAAGGCTATTGAAAAAAGTATCTCTACTTAGATCACCCATTATACGTTTAATTTCAAAAAATATAATAATGGTGATGAATAGAGTTCGTCGTGATGATGAACGGAAATCGTCGTGGTGATGAATGGTATTCGTCGTGGTGATGAATGGTATTCGTCGTGGTGATGAATGGTATTCGTCGTGGTGATGAATGGTATTCGTCGTGGTGATGAATGGTATTCGTCGTGGTGATGAATGGTATTCGTTTGTTGGCAAATACATTTCTTGATGGGATTTTTTTTGATTGAAAATATCAGAAGTAATGGATACTTCTCGTTCGTTTGCTTTAAGCCTTTGCTGATATGACCTGAGTTTCGAACCAAATAATCACAACTGAACCTGGCAAAGCAGTCAAGTAATTTTATTTTCCATACCGTTTTTTTAAAACTTAAATAGTCTGGGGCATGAATTCGTCGTGGTGATGAATGGGATTCGTCGTACTGATGAACTGGATTCTTCGTAGGGATGAATGGTGTTCATCGTGGTGATGAATGGAGTTCGCCGTGGTAATGAACTCGATTCATCGTAGGGATGAAATGTGGTCATCCTGAGGACGAAAGTTTTTGGAAACAGAGATTCGTCATGGTGTCGAACAAATTCATCAAGAGGATTATTACGTACGTTAGCTGACTTTAGACGAAAAAATAATCGTGATGATGTACAAATTCGTCGTCATGACGAAGCTTTTTCTATCAGTGTATGCTAAGTGCAAAAAGGTAGTTTCTCAGGTGAGGCGATCAAAGTTTGACGAATTTTTGAAATTTGTGTGGAATTCCTTTGTAATGGAAATCGAATGACCTGTACTGTTTTGTGAATAACTTTTGATTGGGTTGACGGATAAACACCAATTTTGACTGAATATAATTTGGAATATTTAGAAATTAAAAATGCAATCTTGCTAAGAACATGCTAAGTCGACTTAGCATGCTTTGGAATGGAGGTTTCGATATATATAAAATAAAAATATATTTATTTGAAAACATAGTTTTGATAATATCAACATCCTCCCAAACATATAATATATGTGTGTGTCAAATATTAAATATTTGGAGTGTATCCTTAACATATGTATGTTTCAAGCAGAATATGTTTTGGACAATATACTGCACAAGCGATTTGTTTTCTGCGAATATTTAAACATTAAAAATTAGTGCTGTAAAACAATAGCTAATGCTGCTTATGGCATTTTTTTTACTATAAAAAATAGCACGAATTTACGAAAAATTAAAACTAAAATTCGAAAATACACGGTGCAAAATCGCCTTTTTTGATATGTTTGAATCGAAAGAAAATATATTTGGAACACGAATTTTGAAATATTATATATTTCTGAACAAATTAATTTTATTTGAAAACCAATACAATTTATTTGGAACGTATACATATATTAATATATTAGAACAAAATATATTTGCAAACTAAATTTCTCAAATAAAATATGTGTTTAAATACATATAAAATTATTGTTTAGAAATTTCTCTAAATATATTTTATTTAAAAAGATTTTCAAAACTTTGCTGTCTTTTTCAAATTTCAGTTTTAATTTTTTTTTCTTTAATTCGAATTGTACCTCCCAGTCATAACACCATATGTAGCATTAACTTCTATTTTAAATCGATAATTTTAAATTTATGAGCATTCCAAGTCATCATTTCTTGTCTATCCTCCAAGTAATTTATGTATGTATATCCAACATTATACGATTTAAATGATCAATATTTATTATTTTTAAAAACAAAAAAAAAACTGTAAAATTAATTTTGAATTGCTGAAAAATGTAACACTTAAATGCAAATAAATCGTTGTTTCGGAAATATTAGTCTCAAATAACAAAATATTAGGATAGAAACAAATATTTGTTTAAAACAACAACATATTTCCAAATATATAATGTTTGTGTTTAACAAATATTATATATTTAGAGTGTACGCTAAACATATATGTTTCAAGCCGAATATGTTTGGGAGAATATACTACAGAAGCGATTTTTTTTTCAGCGTGTGTCAGTAAAGTTTCAAAAATCTTTTTTTAATAAGATATATTTGGAAAAAATCGTACACAATTACTTTGTTTGTGTGTATTCACATACATATTTCATTTTGTTTCAAAGTCAGTACGCAAACATAATTTGTTCTAATATATTAATGTATGCGTTCCAAACAAAAGTTCTTGGTTTTCAAATAAAATATATTTGTTCACAAATATATAATATTTACAAATTTTGGTTCCAAATATACTTTCTTAAAAATAACGATTTTCACGTGCAATCTGTTGAAAAATATGCAAAAATCCTAAATATATTTATTACACAGTACAACACATGATTTTGGGACTGAATTCTGCGATTTTTAAGGCACTGGATGTACTTTTTTTCGGGTGGGTTTGTTCCGCATTTTTTTCTCCTATTCAATATCTACAATTTTGCTTCAGACACAAAAGAGATATCCCGTAATGTATACCGAGAATAAAATATATAACATTTGCTAAAAATCCACCTTGAGCAAAAAAATTCGTATGGCCATTAAATTATTAATTAAGCCAACTTGACTAAATGAATAATGCAGAAGTTCTTATTTTTGTGGCTACTTTCACGTTCAATTCTCAGAATTGAGGCCCAAATCAATGAAAATGCTGTACTGTGTTATTTATTAAATTAGCTCTTCTGCTTTCACTTCCTGCAGATGAACCAACGCATTTTCAACTCATCTTTTGTTGAACATAAAAAAAATAAATTTTCATCAAAAGTGGACTTTTCACTTTTGTACTTTAATCCAGCTATATGTATCTATTTTCTACTGCCTCAACACGCCAATAAAAGATCTGATTGAACATTGTCACCGTAACCTTTCAGTTTGTATCAGAACTATAATTCGGTTGCAATAACAATGTCACGGGGAGTCAAAATACTTTTTCTCTCACAGTAAATTTGAGACTGAATGTGCATAGTTGAGAGTTTGAAAAAGTCACCAGAATTTGAGCATACCATGGAGTGTCATATTATGGACTGATAGATAGTGATTAGCTGAATACATTTATTGAAATTGAATTTCTGACATAGGTGTTTATATCAGAAAGCAACTGATATATGACAGTTTTTATTATACCCTCCACCATAGGATGAGGGGTATATTAATTTTGTCACTCCGTTTGTAACACCTCTAAATATTGATCTGAGACCCCATAAAGTATATATATTTTTAATCGTCTTAAAATTCTAGGACGATTTAGCCATGTCCGTCTGTTGTAATCACACTACAACCTATAATTCTTTGGACTAGGTTGCTGAAGTTTGGTATAAATACTTCTTATAGCTGCAGGTAACTTGGGATTGAAAATGGGCAATATCGGTCGACATTTTGATATAGCCTCATGTATAGCATCTGTCCGAATTGACTTCTTAACGCCATAGGGACCACAAATGTCAACTGATCGGGATTAAAATTGGTAACTGGGGTTAATTTATATCCGCACCCTCACACGAACAACTGTAGCCAACTGTGGACCTGCGATCGAAAAAGTATTTTGCGTTTCCAGAATATTTCAATTTTTGAATATAGGCGGTTATTCCAGAAAAACACAGAAATACTCGCAAATAATTTGCAAAAATATAATATCAGCTAAATATGACAAAGTTTATGAAACGTTCGTACTCGTATGCGTGAACAATGATTTAAATTCAACCGGATAAATTATATAACACAATGCCTGCTCTATGATAAACAACGAAAAGCATTTATCACATTCCCATATACTAATATAGGAAATATAAAAATGGCGTTCTTTGAATAGTACAACGTATTGCACATACGATACTTCATAAACAAAAGGTCAAAGTTTCAAAATGACCTCTGCTTATGATAAGTATAAAACCGGATGGTTTGTATGCTCCACTCTCTCGTATACAATGTATATGCCATTTTAAAAATCTTTTCAAAAGCTTTTTTTGTTAAATCATCTACTAACAGGACACTCCCCTCTTAAGGATATCTAATAACTGGACATTACACACAAAAACACCAGTTCAAGACAACACAAAGAAGTTCGCTCTTCTATTCCATAAAAATCCTTATAAATTGTAAGAAAATAAAAAAAATCCACATTCTACAACCTTTGGGTTAGTAACTAAACTCTATTTCTTACGCGCACCACAGGACTGTGAGAAGAATTGCTCAAAAGTACGGTAATGACCTATAACCTTTGAGATAAAAAGGACATACCGAAGCGAAAGGAAAAGCTTAATCATCAGTTCTGGAAAAGAAAAAAAAACACGAAGAACATACTGACCAATGCGCTGACCAGTCCTATAAAGGAATTTTATTCTTTTCACATATAAAAACTGACCATTTACTATAAGAAGCGAAGAACCGAAGAAACCATCCCTTTGTGTTGAAGGCTTGAAAATAAATTGAAATAACCGAAAGGAAGAGCAGAAACGTGTTATCCTTGGCAAAGGATCAGAGACAACCACAGCACAGCACAGTTGGACACTTCTTTGCATTAATGCATAAATACGAGTATGTACGAACATATGTATGTCCTTGTTTTTGAGGAAGAATTTTTAATTTTCTTTCTTCCAAAATCCAGGAAAAGGAATGAACATAGGGTCAGAGACTCGAAGTCCTTTGATTTCATTTTCCCTTTTATGTTCTCACTGTCATTTCAAATGAAATTATTAATTATAATTTATGAAAATAATCTGTTTGCTAAGCAAATACATAATAATCAGAGACTACATACAGAGTTGGACTACAATCGCTGTTCACAACTCGACCCCCCAAAATAAGTTCGTTTGTGTAATTTGAAGCTTTCTTTGAGAGGAATCAACACACGTTGCTTTGTGAGCTGGAAAATGCCAATTTTAAATAATGGACATATCAATCATATCTATGTTTAGTGTTTTGTGAAATCAAACAATTTGCAGATGCTCTTTATTCAATATTATTTGGTCGAATAAGTCTTATAGCAAAGAGGGTAGCTAATTAAAAATGCTTAAGTACTTTTATGTAAACATGTTAATGAAAAGAATTGCAGAAGCAAAAAAATAATTGCGTCGAAAAACAATTTTGATAGAAATTTGAAAACATGCAGATAAATAGACTAGATTTGTGGCCACAAGGCCTATTAGCATATAGCCACCTTAGAATGCAAAAGTTATAAGTCCATTTTCATATATTTTACAGAAGAGAAAATGCATGGACTTTTGGTTAAATAAAATGCGGATTTTATAGCGCTTAGATGCTAAATTGGGATATAGGTATATATAGGGGCTTTGTATGAATCTGAACCGATTTTCATAAAAATTGACCGAATTCGTTTTTGATTGAGGAAACTGTTATATACCCAATCCTATCTAAATCTGGTGAGAAAAGGGAGTTCTATAGCGCTGTGATTTAACCCTCTAACAGGCAAAACCGAACCGATGAAAATTTTTCGTCGGGAATTTTTTCTAGCGTAATTCTTGCTAAAAAAGACGAGAAAAAAAATTACAAGTCAATCTTATGACACGTTTAGGTTCCAGGTGAGAAAAAGGTAAGCATTCCTGTAGGAACGTTCAAGAGTAGTTCAAAATGGTAAGGCATGAAAAGTGATGTTTCATTGAGAACAATAGTATTTATTGCAAAAAAGGTAACAAATTGTAAATTAATAAAAAAATGAACAATGAATAAGCTGCTCAGGCTTTACGGTGGTAAGCACCAAAACAGTTCTTTAGTGGTGTGATGCATAAGTGCAAGCGACATTTCTCACAAAAATTGTGTTTTGGACTTTTTGCATTGTTTGCAGTCTCTTTTCTCTTTATTGGACAACATCAGTGGATTATAATGCAGCCCATCGAAGCGAAGATCAGCCACCAGATGTTGTCACCAGGCTTCAAATTGCACGGCGGTGGTGTTGATGATAGTTCGGGCGTTGTGGGCGCTGATGATTGCAGTGGAGGTCGACGAATTTGTTCACAAAATTGGGGAAGCTGAAGCAAGCTGCAACTAGAATCATTGCGTCTTTCTGCATACGATCCTCGATACAAAATATACGCATTCACTGCGTTTGAGATAAGCGAACGACAACATTCGAAGTGCTACCAAGAGCAGGTCAACCGTCGAGCACCACATTATCTCTCCACATTATACTATTGTATATTTCGAAATGATAAGTTTAGCCTGCAGAATCATAGAGAACGAACAATTTGATTCCCAATTATGTGGTTTATACGGCATATATTGCCTTAGGTGATGCCGCATCTTGGTTGAGCACATTTGCTCGTCGACACAGAGACGAGCTGCTTTTGGAACGGAATCAAATAGTTCGTTCAATGCATTCGCTACCTTGCGAATTCGAAACAAGCCATCGTAACTATCTTTTTCTTTTCGTTCACGATTTGCCTCGTCTTCAAACGACAAATGTTGTTTGATGGCCATGAAACGCTTCACCGGCATTGTTTTTGCAATGGGGATGAATGCGTTACCTGACCAATAGCTTTCAAGGTTTGGATATCGATACAGTGACATCATATATAGGAGAATGCTAATGTATTTGTACACGTCGATTCCAGCTTGAATTTCGAACGTCTTTCGACGAAGCACATCGGTTCGTTTCTTCTGCGATGAGCTGAGCTATTTCCTGTGTACAGAAATAACGAAACATCTCCATAGGCGTTTCAATATCTTTGGTGGCCGGTGGCAAGCTGACATCGCCTTGAAATGCAACGTCCTTTACGTGCAATTGCATTTCTTTCCAGATGGATTGACTGTCGGGCCAGTCACTTCCATCGAGGGCAAAGGCGAACGCAATCTTTTTGCTGGCCGCACGCTCTTCGGCTTCTGAGCTGCCACAGCTGAGTATGTTGTTGTTCAGCTTCCACTGAAGTTTACACCGTTTAATCATGCGAAGCATTATAAACCGAATTTAGCGTCGTCGAAGCAGAGGGCAGAGCATCATCCAAGCTCAAATTCAATGACAGATTTATAGCATCATGTATCAAATTCGTATCATTACCAACCTGCCGATAATACGATAGAAAATTAAATCCAATAACAAAAATTGAATAAAATCGCCGACACACGAAGCTGCTCTATATGTTCATTCAGAAGTGCATCGTCTTCAGAACTAATTTCATTAACACGTGGATCGAAATCTGGTTCTGCGAAGCTGTCGTCATTGTCATAATCGGCGGCGTCTTCTTCATCACTATTGGCAGGTGTATCGACCGAATCCATGAGCTCGATAACCTCGTCTTCACTCAAATCAGAAAATTTGAAAAATTTACGCGTTCTTTGACTCATTTCTTTGCATAATAGGTGCAAAAAGGCTGAAAAGCAATAGAATAATATAACAATAGCGAAACAGCATAGGGGGAGAAAAATGTTGTGTGGAACGGCAATCGTTCCTATAGGACCGCATCACCTTTTGTTACCTGGACGGTGTTGAAAAGTAGGAAATCACAGAATGTTGGTTAAAACCACTTGACAATCTATCAATTAACGTGGAAAAAAATTTACGATTGATTCTTACGAGTGAAAATAAAAAAAATCGTTATTTGAAGCGATATGCTAACACAGAAATAATTTCACGTGCTCAATGCTTGAAATTCAGCAAACAACTAAGCACTGTCGGAGAACGACACTGTCGGTTGTCGAAAACGCAATATTAAAAATAAAAAAATAAATTTTTACTGGTCAATTTGTTTCCTTTTTGCAAAATTATAAAGTTCGGTCTAGATCGAGCCTAGCCATTGGGTTATTTGGTGAATAGTCCGTATTTCTAATTCTTAGGGGGTCTTTTTGTCCTTTGGCAAAGAAAAATTAAAAAGTCGTATAAAAGCCCAGTTTGGTATTTCAAATCTTTCAACCAAAGAGAAGTGCAAAACATGTCAATTATTGATGGATTTGTTCTTCTTACTGTGGACTATTATTTGTTTCATTATATGTATGTTGTTCGTCCTTTTGTTAAGAACAACAAATAAATTCATAAAAAACGCCTAGTCTGAGCCTTCAAATATGCTACAAAGACTCTAGGTACTAAAAAGCATTACACTGTACAAAATTTCAAGTATTTGTATGAACTGATATTAAAGTCATAAGCAGTTAACTTTTGGAGCAAAATTGTCAATTTGTGTGGGAGGTACCAAAAATAGAGTGCCCACCTCGCCCATTTTTCTTGACGTGTTAGCGACTAACAAACTAATACTATGTGTGAAATTTCAGAAGATTCGAATAAGTAGTATAGAAGGTATTTAAGAATCAATATTTCAGAAAAAGTTAACCCTTTGTGGGGGAGGTACTAGAAGGAGTGGACCAATATGGCCCATCTACGAATTTAGCCGGAGATAGAGAAAAATATTACCTCATACCAAATTTGAAGTCAATCGGTTACTCCTTTCGAGAGTTATCGTGAACACCAGCTAGCAGACAGACGGACGGACGGACATTGCTCAGGTGTTAAATCACAAGATCTCGGTTGCCAATTGTGATCACCTCTCCGAGAGATAACACGGTCCGGAAACTTTCCTATAACATAGAAATGGTTTCGTTGCTTGTGTGGCACGTAGCGCCGTCTTGTTGAAAGTAAACGTTGTCCAGATCAATACCATCCAACTCCGACCATAAAAAATCATTAATCATCTCTCAATAGTGCAATCCATTCACCGTAACTGTTGATCCAACATCATTTTCGAAAAAGTAAGGTCGCCGGACCATAAACCGCACCAAAGAGACACACGTTGAGGATGGAGAGGCTTCTCAACAATAACTCTTGGGTTTTCCGAGCCTCAGATGCGACAATTTGGTTGTTGACGTAGCCTCCGAGGTGGAAATGGGCCTCATAAAAAATGCTTTAGTTTTGCGAACTGTGACTGCAAGATTTTCACCATTTTTGTAGTGAATTTTAATAATTTCAGTGCGTTGTTTAATCGTTCCATTTTTAGTAACGGCGTAGTTTCTACTTGTCAAATGTCAAAGAATAAAAGCTTCAAAAGTGACAGCTACCGAAATACCGGGTGATTCAAAATAATACCTCTTGTTGGAAAACCCTGTATTTCCGAAACAAAGATTAATTTGTATGCCTTAATTTAAAGACAAGTTTTCTGTTTTTCAGATTTTCAAAGAGCAATTTTTTTATAAATTTTATATATTTGTAAAATTTAACTAAAACTTAAATCATATTATCTTTCGTCAATATAAATAGCATTGATGGGTTGACAAAAAGTGATGAATTGGAAACAACTAACTAAAATTCGAATAAGTCAGCAAAGTTTTAAAAATCTTTTCAAAAAAATATATATATTTGGAAATTATCCTAAAATAAGTTATGTTTTAATATATTAATATATGCGTTCCGAATAAAATTTCTGATTTTCAAATAAAATTTATTTGTTAACAAATATATAATATTTAAAAAAAAATGTTTTCAGGTCTATTTTCTGTGGAACTGTGAAAGATTTTGGGTACTAGTATAGAAGTTATGATATATTTAATATTCCCTAGATTTTTGAAAGTTATCGTGCTCACCATCCAGACTGACAGACGGACTGGCTGACGGACATTACTCAAATGATTTAAAATGGCCCAAAATAGATTTTCGCCTAATATTCTTGGAGTCTCTCAGGTCACTCCTTCGGTGCGTTACACTTTTGACCCGCAGCATCTGATATATATCCTTATTCACAATAGTCGGGGTATAAAAACTGGTTTTGTTGAAATTCTCTTATTTCTACCAAAAGTACTATAATTTCACATTTTTTCATGGATTTTCTTCAAATATGTGTTCTTTCTCATGATGCCAGCTTTTAAAAATCGAAGCAGAGCGCCCCAGTAGGCGAGTTGGTAGCGTACTCGCCTATGAGTTTGGGGATTGTGGGTTCGATTCCCACCAGAGGCTCTGGTCTGTCGCTGCAAGCATTTAGCCATATGGTCTTTGTAACCCGGCCTTTCCCTGGACCGTAAAATTAGAATATAAATTTACTTTGTATTGTAATTCATATAAATAAATAAAAAAAATAAAAATTGAAGCAAACAAATTTGTTGTGATTATTTTCTATTTTTTAATCTTTTTTCGTGCCAACAAAAAACAATTTTTGTGAAAAAATCATTTTTCCCAATTGTTTAACGACACTTACTAAACTCCCGTTTACAAGTGGGGGAGGGGGTGGATTTGTAACGTTTGCAAATCTTTTTATTTTATTTTTTAAATGGAGAACCTCTTTTCAAAGTCAGTATCCACCATAAATACAAAAATACTGCTCCGCTCGTTTTGAAAGTTTGAACACTATTTCTGTACATACTTTACGAGGTAACGCTGGAGAGATTTTTTAAAATATTTTAATATTTTTTATTTTACAATAACAAATTAGCCGATTTTTTTCTTTCACAAATAGTAAAAATAAAAATTTCGAAAAACCCTCTCAGCGTTTCCTATGGAAAACGGTTACCTATCAAAATAATTTTGTTTTTTTGATTTTAGATAATCCATAACCGAGTTATGATGGACACCACAATTCAACTTTTTCCGAGACGCATAATTGCTAGGGTTGCCATATTTTTTAATATTTCTTCATGAAATTTTTACACAAAATACTTCGGAAGTTATATTTAACTGTGTTGTTACAAAATTTTTTTTTTTCAAGAATTTACGACAACAATTTTATTGCATATTGTAATCGGTTCAGAAATAGATATAGTGTCCCTAAGTTTGTTTCTGACGATTTTGCATCTAATGGTTACGAAATGATCTTAATGAAATTTAAAAGATAGACGTTTCTTGATCCAATTCCAAAATCGGCACAGATTTAGATAAACGCATCATCAAAAATGTTTGTGAGACATATCAAGTAGTCGTTCCGACCGACTTTAGTCTTTACTTTCTTTATTTATCTATATATTGGATTCGTTTTTTAAGATGTGCGTATTTGCCTCCTAAGTATAAGTAGTATCTCCAACACTAACAGTTAACATACTATTAAATGTAGCATCCCGTATGCGCTGTATACTAATCCCAAAAATCGTAAGACTTGAATTTGGGCATATTATTTATATGTATTTAAGTCCTGTTTGTTATCCTACATCTCGTAATTTTGAATAAAATGTGTATTCTCCTCGTCTTCTTAGCTATAGAAAAACAATGCAATTTCTTATTTAACTTTCAGTGATTAATTACATCAAATCTCTTAAACATACGAAACACCCAAATCTTATATAAACATGACTGCGCAATCTCTAAACAGGACATCGATTAAGGATGTAAGGGTTAATATTCAGCAAGGCAGCAAGGACCTTGCCACAGCCTCTTCCTTGTGGTACTCTCAATTTTCATAAAAGGGTTCAATGGGTCAGAAATAAATATTTGGCATAACCGTCTAAAGGCAACTACTGCATATAATTACGCACATTACACATGCATATGTACTACGCTATACGAGTACAGGAAATCAAAGGGGAAAGAACTCGTCGAACAACGTTGAATTGAATTGAATTCTCCTTCTCGAAGCATTTTTCAATAATTTATGCACAAAGGACCATTGGTGCTTGAGAGGACGACGATGAGACTGAGGATGGGGGTTAGGGTAGGGGGCACAAAGGACGACAGTGATTCATTTGTGTCATCAGTCAAGTTGATGAGGTAATTATTAACACCGTGCTTTTGTGAGCGTTCTTCTTATTTGGTACTTTGCATCCTTTTGCTGGAGAAACACCACCAAAACACGGAATACTAATGAAGTGGTTTAAAATTTCAATAACCGGACATTGTTCTTCTTACCATTACGGGGTATATTATTTTACAATTCCGTCGTTTGCCGGAGATGCTGATGCTGATACTGATGCTGCTGTCGTTTTCGTTGTGGTGTTTATTTCATTAAATATTCAAATTCGTCGTGTCCTGTGTCTTGTAGCTTATTAATTTAATTGTCAATTTTAATTGTAATCTTTTTTTCATGCAGCAACCTTTTCCTCGCTGGTTTTTGGACAAGGTTTGATGTCAAAAGGTGAAATTTTAAACCAAAATAGTTAGGCATTTCGTATGATTTTAATTAAAATGTTTAAATAAGGTTTGACTATGAGAATGTGATTAATTATGTGGTCTGAAAATTTGCGTATTATTTTTCGTTTTACTCGGTAATATGTACATACGATCTTAAATTAATTAAATACGAATTTGATATAGGCAATGTTGTGGTAATTTTGTCCTACAGCTGAAACCAATTTCTGCAATTAATTTTTGATTCTAATCTTGAAAACAATTATAAAAAATATATTTCCTATTTCCAAAAAATATTTACTAACGTTAAGGAACTTGATTTCGAATCAGATAATTCTTAAATTGTGTTTAGATTACGTTATATCGAAAGATAATAGACGTTTCTCACGTCTCATATCCATGCAACTGTGCATTAGCATGGAGTAAATTAGCTGCACCTTTTTACCAAAGCGTAACCTGAAGTTCTTCTAAAAAATGACATCTGCAAAATCAATGTTGATCCTATGAATTTTGTCAAAGATACCAATAAAAAAATGTCTACCATTTTTAATCGCTGTAAAAATAGCTTCAGCAATTTATTGTACCAAACATATATACATATGTTAAGGGTACACTCGAAATATGGAATTATTTTTATAAACAAATCTTTGTGTTTAATTGGTTTATTTTCTCCCAAATAGATTTATTTGGATCTAAGTACACGATTATTTTAAAGAAACATTTAAAATTTTAAATTTGAGCTACCGATAACTTTGATTGTGATTTGAGCCCTTTGGATTATTTTCTGTGGGGAGCCATTACGGATAAATGTTGCGCAAAGCATTCACAGACAACTGAAAAGTTGAAACATGCAATCGAAGTTGCCACTGAAGATATTCCACCCGAAACAATCGAAAATAAACTGAAAAATTGGGTTGATCGGATGAGGTACTACCAAGCCAATCGTGGTAGTCATATGAATGATATTGTGTTCCATTATTAAATGACAAAGTTCAACCTTTCCAATAAAACTAGAAATTTGAAAAAATAATGGTGTACCTTTTTTTAAATTTCTCTCATTGGTATATCATTTTTAATCTCGCAATTGGATAATTGCAGAAACGAAATATGTTGGGAATATACATAAATCAAACCCAATTTTCATATAAACTTTGAGTATCGGCAATATTTTTTTACTTCACACAACTGAAGCCAATCTAATAAGTATTTCCTAAAAATGCAGTGTTTATGCCGAATCACAGAATCTTCTATCTTCTATCTTCTATCTTCTATCTTCTATCTTCTATCTTCTATCTTCTATCTTCTATCTTCTATCTTCTATCTTCTATCTTCTATCTTCTATCTTCTATCTTCTATCTTCTATCTTCTATCTTCTATCTTCTATCTTCTATCTTCTATCTTCTATCTTCTATCTTCTATCTTCTATCTTCTATCTTCTATCTTCTATCTTCTATCTTCTATCTTCTATCTTCTATCTTCTATCTTCTATCTTCTATCTTCTATCTTCTATCTTCTATCTTCTATCTTCTATCTTCTATCTTCTATCTTCTATCTTCTATCTTCTATCTTCTATCTTCTATCTTCTATCTTCTATCTTCTATCTTCTATCTTCTATCTTCTATCTTCTATCTTCTATCTTCTATCTTCTATCTTCTATCTTCTATCTTCTATCTTCTATCTTCTATCTTCTATCTTCTATCTTCTATCTTCTATCTTCTATCTTCTATCTTCTATCTTCTATCTTCTATCTTCTATCTTCTATCTTCTATCTTCTATCTTCTATCTTCTATCTTCTATCTTCTATCTTCTATCTTCTATCTTCTATCTTCTATCTTCTATCTTCTATATTATCACTTGTTGTGTGTACTGGGGGACTTTTTTTATCGGTTTTTGTATGTTCGGCTAGGGCCAATATCAATGGACGGACAGTGGGAGAATTGAAGAAACCCGTTCCATTGAAACATGATCCTGATGGATGAAGTTTTTTAATTATAAGTAGTATAATAATAAGTATGGCTTTTATTACACCTAATTGCTAAAGTCGCATCTACATCAAAGCATAATAATAATAATAATATACTTAAAAAATAATCTTAGAAAAGATTTACTTCCGATACTTAAAATTTCATTTAAACAATATAATTTCACTTAAACAAAAATGTTATATGAACTTTGTCATCTTAATTTCCACAAAGCTTAATTAAAAAAACTCTTTTTATTTAGCGCGTGCTTTACTTCGAGTCACTAAAAATATGATAATAAAATAAAAAAAAACAGATACATCCGTTTGTCCAATGCACCTTAAACGTTAGAGCTCGATTTAATGACTTTAACACGTTGCCACCCCAGAGTCAGAGGAGCATAGTTCCGACAAAAGTGTGTTAACTGTTAAAAAACATTTAGGAGGGATTTAATGGATGACTACGGTCAATGGATTCAGACGACAGACGAGTGAATGAATAAATGCACTCTAAAAAAGATGAAATAACTCTGTTAAATGGCGCACACATGCCTCAAATGGACGAACGAGCGACTGACAGACCAACCGGCCGACCAACCTGCCATTAATCTTAAGCATTTCTAATTAAATTGTCGTCTCCTAAACTGAGGCGATGATGTGTCTCCTCTGACGGCTTCAAAGTACTAAAATTTTTATGAGTTCAGTTCATGAGATGACTGCCTGACCACCTTGGTTGTCTCCGTCCGCCGTCAAAGCGGGAGGTGGCGGCATCTAAAGGGGTATTCGAGCCCAAAGGTTAATTTATCTTTAAAATTGTTTTAGAAAAATTCCAGAGTTCTGAAAAATCTTTCCGCACCAGCAAAAAAAATGGAGGAACAAAACGACTAATGAAAAACATTATAAGTCATAACACGTCCGTCTGGTCTTGGTTAATTTTCTCACGTTTATGAATTTTGTTTTATTTTTTGTTGTTATTTTGTGTGTGTTGTTGTCATCAAGTGACAAGTACAAGATTCGAATTTACACAAACCAAACATAACGTATGAACGTACGTATGCAAACACAGTGTTAAAATTGTTTGCAAATATTCATACAACAGATGAATATGTTCATGGTTGCCAGTTTTTGACCCATACTTGTCAGTCACTTTGCGACGACTGTGTCACATGGCCAAGTTGCAGTAACTTTAAAGAGTGAATTGCATTTTTAAATTAACAATTTTGAGGTCTTACTCTATACTAGAGCTGACATCTGAGGTCTTCCTTTATACTAGAGTCGACCTCTGAGGTCTTCCTCTATACTAGAGTCAACCTCTGAGGTCTTCCTCTATACTAGAGTTATCCTCTGAGGTCTTCCTCTATACTAAAGTCGACATCTGAGGTTTTCCTCTATACTAGAGTTATCTTCCTCTATACTGGACTCGACATCTGAGGTCTTCCTCTATACTAGAGTCGACCTCTGAGGTCTTTCTCTATACTAGAGTCGATCTCCGAGTTCTTCCTCTATACTAGAGCCAATCTCTGAGGTCTTCCTCTATACTAGAGTCGTTCTCTGAGGTCTTCCTGTCTACTAGAGTCGTCTTCTGGGATTCTCCTCTATACCAGAGTCGACCTCTGAGGTCTTCCTCTAACTTTGAACCGACCCCTGAGAGCTTCCTCTATACTAGGGTCGACTTCTGATGGCTTTAATTTTACTCCAAACATTACTTCTAATTCAACGCCAAAAATTATAACAAATTATGACACTCCTTCAAAGCTCTGTCCACGCGTTGTTGGACTGGGATACATATGCCGCAATGTAGATCGCATTTTGATTTAACAACCTGCTGCAATGATTTGTTTCCACAGTGGACATACCTTTAAAACTATTTATACCCATGGTACGAGTACATACCTCATGGGTATTTTTCCAACATGCCACATACTTGTACTCGCACTCGTACATAATCTCAGTAACATTCGGTGCTTCGGTTTTTATCGCCGCAACATCTTTTCGACTTCTTTCCGAATATGTACTTCTTTAGATATAATTTTTTTTGTGTTTTTTTTGGTTTTTTAGTTTTTTTATGTGTGGTACATTTTCATTTCTTTGACTATGTTTCCTCGAGACGTTTCATCTTAACCGACACCTGTGTGTTTTTTTTGTGAATAAAATCCAACGTGTTGCTGGGTTTCGTACAAGCCGAAGAAGAAGTAACTGCATTACTTACAGACCGTACAAAACAAATAGTTTTGCTACTTCCGGATATTACTTCAGTTAGCCCAGGCCACATAAAGTGCGTGAGATACTTTTTCCGTATGCAATTAAATTGTGGACAAGTTGTCAACGAGAGAGAGTGAGGCAATAAGTAAACAATGTTATATGTTCCAGGAATTATTCTAGGCTATATAATTTGATTTAAAATGTTAATATTACTGATATTGAATTATTAAGTAGAACATATTATATAAAGATATTTTAGTTTCCGGAATATTTACACAGATAAAAGTATTTGATTGTGACAACCGACATTTTCACCAAGTGCTTTTTGATTGTTGGCAGAACAATCATTTTTATTGCCGTGACTATCAATTGATCGCTAGAGTAGTAAAATGGTTGTATAAATCATGTCAGTATTATACAAACCAACTACAAGCATTCTGTTGGAAAATTTGTTTGTGAGTGCAGAAAAAAATTTGGTTCTGACAACCGAAATTTTAGCCAACCGATTTTTTTTTGTTGGCAGAACCATAATTTTAATTTCAGTCACTTTCAATTGATCTATAGAACAATAAAACAGCTGTAGTAATCTTTTTATATTTCTACAAATCAATTATTGGTCGCAACTACTAATATGATTGGTAACTTTTCCCTGGTTGTGTGTCGGGGTTGCTCAGGTGTTTTAACTGCGCAGCACCTTTAAAGCCTTATCAAATGGTTATATCCCCAAACCTTTGGGGAATTTTTAATATCGCGCTTAGTTTTTACTTTTAACAGTTTTTTTTTCAACATTCAAATTAGAGGGAATACCAACAGTTAAGAAATTGCCGTGACCAAGTCCGCGAGTCTTACCTTTGAGTGGTTTCTTGCACTCTTTGAAAGCTATTATATCCTCGATAAATCGTACATCACCCGAGAAAGGACATCGTAATTCGCATTGCGATTGGTTGGACTAAAATTTGTCTGGATACTGCAAAATTTATGATATTTCTTGTGAGTGATTTGATCGAAAGCAGGAACTAGAATGTTGGACACGACATAACACAAAAGTAAAAATTCGCAATATGGTTAAACAAGAATATTTTAAAATCTCATACGAACTACCGTTTCATTTATTAACTCTAAAAAATTTATAAATATTCGCATGCGAAGCAGAGGTCTTGTGAGAAGGCAATACCCTTCTGTGTCGTACCAATGTGTCTACGAGGTTTTTTAGGTTAGGATGGCAGTCGTTTTTACAAGCTCATATAGACCAATTTAGGTCCCTAGTGTTACCACGGGCTCAGATGCCCCACATCAACACCAACCTGTTCGATATACAAAATTATCAATAGTACGAATATCGGTACCGGAAAGATCTGTTAAACTTTCTATAAATGCCGACCCCAGTATATCCACACGTCGTTTACTCAATGCTCTTCTCCCTCATCACCACAGCTTGGGCAGAAGTAATTGGAGCCAATACCTAACCTTATGGCGCGTTCGCCGATCAAGCAGTGTCCCATCAGAACTGACACTATCTTAGACTGTTTTTCCTTTCTAGTGCGAGGAGATATTTTCACCTTCTCTTGGCTTGATTTGTTTAACTGTCTTTCAGATGTCGATTTCTGACCATCTTTCATTAGACTGCCTGATTGCCTATTGTCTACGACAAAACTGGCATGTGGCTAGTGGCACATTAATATAGAATTTGTAATGTCATCCCTATCCTAGCACGTTCATCGGCTTCGCAGTTCCCCTGGATATCCCTATGCACAGGTACCCATATGAGGAATATATTAAACTGCTCAGCGATCTCGTTAAGAGATCTGAGGTAGTCGAGGGCAGTTTGTGAATTTATTGATGTGGATTGATGGCAGCAAGCTCATATAGACCAATTTAGGTCCCTAATGTTACCACGGGCCCAGATGCCCCTCATCGAAACCAACATGTTCGATATACAAAATTATCAATAGTACGAATATTGCTACCAGAAAGATCTGTTAAACTTCTTAGAAAGGCCGACCCCAGTATATCCAGATGTCGTGTACTCAATGCGGGACAGCAACAAAACAGGTGCCCAAAGCTATCCACTTCTTCCTCATCTCCACAGCTTCTGCAGAAATCATTGCAGGCAATACCCAACCTACTGACGCGTTCGCCGATTAAACAGTGTCCCATCAGAACTGACACTATCTTAGACAGTTTTTTTCCTCTTTAGTGCGAGGACATATTTTGACCTTCTCTTGGCTAAATTTGTCTAACTGCTTTTCAGAAGTCGATTTCTGTCCATCTTTCATTAGACTGCCTGATTGCCTATTGTCTACGACAAAACTGGCATGTGGATAGTGGCACATCAATATAGAATTTGTAATGTCATCCCTATCCTAGCAAGTTCATCGGCTTTGCAGTTCCCCTGGATATCCCAATGCAAAGGATATGAGGAATATATTAAACTGCTCAGCGATCTCGTTAAGAGATTTGAGGCAGTCGAGGGGAGTTTGTGAATTTATTGATGTGAATTGATGACAGCCTGGCTGGCTGACAGAGTATATGACAACGCCAGTATTGGTCACTATATTGCGACTCAGCCACTTGATAGACACTACAGGTATCTGGAAGTCAGTGACCTATATAAAGAAAAACTTCTTTACAGTGTACTCAAAAGCCAACCTTGTCATCAAGCTTCGAACCATCCGTATAGAAGTGAAGATGGTCTCTATTACCTGATATTCTGCCAACCCAATCATTCTGGCAGTGGTGAAGATCCTCTCGAAGGTGTACACCGTTGTTATAAGGTCCAATCGGTCGGTCGCCATATCTCAATGTTGCCGTAGTTCTTATACCTCCACATTGATAGACAGTTTAATCGTAGTTCCGCTCTGGTGGCAACTTCTCTCGATGGATGGAGTAGGACTTGTAGAGACTCATTCACTGACTCGCATATATATTTGGACGCGTTAGTAATAAAGTATGATATAAACTAAAATTTGATTGGTATCAAAAAAGTACAGCCTCGGGAAGACTGATTAATTTCTATTCAAACACCCGAGAAGAACAATTATAAACACAGCGTCAAACTTCATAAAATTGGTACAATAAGCAACAAACCATTTCATATATCAAATATAGTAAAAATTAGACGCATTTTAAGAACGAACGACTTCCCGACGAAGACTGTGGAGGAACTACTAAAACGTGCTAGAAAGTCGAAGCATAGACAGGACAAAACTAATGACAGTAGAATATACAAGTCGATGACATTCATTCCGGGGTTATCTGAAATATTTTTACGATCAGACATCTATGATAAGGAAGAGTTAATATTGCGTACAAAGCATGCAACACGACGAACCAACTTTTCAGTAGGACAAAATCTAAGGTTGAAAAAGAGGACTAGTCAAATCTTGTGTACCAGATAAAATGCAATGGTGACGACTCTGATATATGCCAAAAAGTATATGCCGGTACGACGAAATCAAAATCGAAGACTCCACTTTCGTCACATAAATCAGACTTAAAAATAATCGACAAACCCCTTGAACAAAGGGCAGCATTAGCGGCCCCTTCAATGCTAAATTTGAAAACAATTAGATGTAAAATGCAGCTTATATAGAGCTAAAGGTCCAAATCGGACGAAATATACATATGGGAGTTAGCTGAATCTGAACCTATTTTCATCAAATTTAGTAATGTTGGCCCATGGATCAAGAAACTCTGCTATGCTGAATTCCAAAACAAATGGATGTAAACTACAGCTTCTATTTATAGGGCTAAAGGGCCAAATCGGACGAAACATATATTTTAGTTGAAATTTAAAAGAAATATATATCGAAGAACTCAAATCAAAATGAGGAAACCTTCTATGTTAGCTATATCAAAATATGGCCCTATGACGACACTTATTGAATAATAGAAATTTAATTGCCACATTTTAGCCCGATTAGTTTATATTAGTGTTTGGTTTACGTTTTAATATAGCCCTTATACAAAAGTCCTTCCTGATTTGACATCTTGACGCTGTAGAAGCAGCAAATTCACGACAAATCTTTAACATTCGTCCAGGTTTTGTTATAGCTCTCCTACAAAGGACTTGGCATCTTATGGAAACCAATATTTTCCAGCGGTTACCTATTTCAGCAAGATTCGTATTATTGATGCTATAAAATCCATAAGTTTAATTTAAATTTACGGCTTAACTTCATTGACTAATAAAATTGGTTCTGTGGGTTAACGTTTTGGTCTAGCTCCCATATAAATATCCTCTCTTGTTTGAATATACAGGGTTTTCCAATAAGAGTGAAATTATTTCTTTGAAAAATAAAAAAAACCCTTATTGTTAAGGAAATTCAAAAGTTTTTTATTTAATGTGAAGTACACGGGGAAAAATCGTCTTTTTTGATATGTTTGAATCGAAAGAAAATATATTTGGAACACAAATTTTTAAATATTATATATTTCTAAGCAAATATATTTTATTTGAAAATAAATAAAATATATTTGGAGCGCATATATTAATATATTACAACAAAATATTTTTGCAAACCAAATTTCTCAAATAAAGTATATGTTTAAGTACAAATAAAATTATTGTTAAGGAATTTCTCCATATATTTTTTATTTAAAAAGATTTTCAAATCTTTTGCGGACTTTTTCGAATTTAATTTTTAATTTTTTCTTGGTTGCCAATTGTACCTCCCAGTTATGATACCATATGCAGCATTGACTTCTGTTTCAAATCAATCATTTCATCTTTCTAAGTATTCCAAGCCATCATTAGTTGTCAATCCACCGAAAAATTTATTTTGATCCAAGATTATAGAATTTCAATTATTTTTTATTAATTTTACGAACATTAAAAATTTCTAAAAAAATATTTTGAATTACTGAACAATATAACACAATTTATGTATTTTCTGTATACTTTAGAGTGTATCCTAAACATATATATGTTTCAAGCCGAATCTATTTGGGACAATATACTACAGAAGCGATTTTTTTCAGCGTGTACAATCGATAAAATTAAGTTCTAAATAAAACGTCATTCAAATGGCCTCCACGACTTCTTCTGCAGGAACGAATTCGATGAATCCAATTTTCGAGCAATTTTTCCACTAAATCAAGTCGTATGTCATGAATGGCACGTTCAATATTGACTTGTAAGCTTGAAGAGGGTCTGGTTTATTTCGAAAGACCAATGACTTCAAATAACCCCACAAGAAATAGTCTAATGGTGGAGGCCATTCAATATCACAATTACTTGAAATAATCGAATCTCCAAACTTTTCTCGCAACGATTCAATTGTTTCAATTGCTGTGTGGCACGTAGCCATAATCGGTCAATGACAGAAAGTTAGCCCTTAACGAGAGCTAAAATATTGCTCATGGGTGCACGCAAAGAAAAAATTCGTTTCTGCGAAACGAAATATTAGACAACTACAATTCTCGTTTGCCGGAACTGAAATTTCGTTTGTTGTGACAGAAACATATTGTGAGCAAAAGAAATTTCAGTCGTTGTAAACGAGAATTGTAGTTGTCTAATATTTCGTTTCGCAGAAACGAATTTTTTCTTTGCGTGTGTAGGTCGACTGGAAAGTTTTTTTATAGCCTACACCACACTGTGGTACAGCGTATTATAACATTGTGCATTTGTTTGTAACACCCAAAAGAAGAAGAAATAGACCCATCGTTTATTATACCGATCGACTTAGAATCACTTTCTGAGTCGATTTAGCTATGTCCGTATGTCCGTCTGTCTGTCTGTCTGTCTGTCTGTCTGTCTGTCTGTCCGTCTGTCTGTCTGTCCGTCTGTGCATGTATTCTTGTAATCAAAGTACAGGTCGCAATTATGGTCCGATCTCGACGAAACTTTACACATATCTTTTTTTTTTGGCCCAAGCACGATCCCTATTGAATTTGGTTAAAATCTGTTCAGATTTAGATATAGCCCCCATATATATGTTAGCCCCGATTTGACATGTAAGCGCTGTAAAAACTTTATTTTATATCCGATCAGTATGAAATTCGGCAGGAAAAGGTTTCTTATTATATAAATGAACTCTGTTAAATTTGGAAGAAATCGGTTCAGATTTAGATATAGCCCCCATATATACATTACCCCCGATTTGACATGTAAGTGCTGTAAAAACTCTATTTTATATCCGATCAGTGCAAAATTTGGCAGAAAGAGGTTTCTTATTACATGAAGGAATACTGCTAAATTCGGAGAAAATCGGTTCAGATTTAGATATAGCCCCCATATATACGTTACCCCCGATTTCACATGTAGGCGCTGTAGAGACTGTATTTTATATGCGATCAGTACGAAATTCGACAGAAGGAGGTCTTTTTACATGAATGAGTATTCAGGGAAGATCGGTTCAGATTTATATTGATTGTTCCTCCTGATTTGGTATCAAACCGCTATAGAAGTTGTATTTTACTTCCGATCATTAAAATTTTCCAGAAAGATGTTTCTCAATTTAGGAACGAATATTGCTTAATTTAGCGATTATCGTTTCAGAATTAGATAATATGTTTCTACCCATTTACCAATTATTCCAAATTATTATGGCAATGACCCTTATCGCATTGTTAGGGAGGTGTAGGGTATTATATAGTCGGCCCCGCCCGACTTTCTGCCTTTCCTTACTGTTTTTTTTTTTTGATTTAAAACAGAATGGACTTAGCGCACGAAAAGTTGCAATTGATGAACGATTATTTTGATAATAAAACAGAATAATTTGTAAACGTTGTTCTTGCGTATATCTCTCCATGATGAAATTTTAAACACTACTGCATACAATGAAAAACAAATGACAGATAATGACCAGTATTATATTGTGTAATGCGATCCAAGGTGGAGGGCATATTATATTCGGCCTGGCTGAACTTTGACATTGATTCATCATCTGATACAGCCAAAATGCAACAATTTCCCAGGGCCGAAGGTAATGTCCTTCTTTGCCGAGTCAATGTTTTTAAAGTTTCATATTAAATTTAATGGGAAATTCGTGTTGTTACAATTTCTTCTACTGCTCTCCTAGATATCACTCATTAATTCCTAATTTCTCCGACAGCTTCCTAATTTCGATGTCATGTTGTGGTCAATCTTGAAATACTTCACTTTTTTCATTAAAATTCAAAACTTTCCCATAAATCACCCCTCAAGAATGCCGTTAAACGGTAATCAAAAATTATCTTTTAGTTACCAGATTGTTGGTTAAGCATGACTTCATTTCAAAGAGCCAGGTTAAAAAGGAAGTGACAATGAGCAAAAGGATTCTGTATAATTTCCGTACACAAAAAATTAACTTAACAAGAAATTCCCATAGAATGACGGAGAAATGCAATAAACATAGCATGTAACACGGTGGGTGATAGATAGTGAGGGAGTGACTGAGTGTCGCACAAGTACCTATAGGGGTTAATAAACACTACTAGTAGAGGGTGTAGTCCTTCCACAGCAGGTAATGACTGGTAGTTACAGTTCTGATAGTCCTTGCGGTTGCTGGTGATGGTGGTTGGTAAGGTGCCATATCCTTCGATTCGAGAAAGGGTGTCCTTTTCTCTTGTCCACTACAATGATGAAGTTGTTTGATTGACTTAAATCATTTTAATAGACAACAATTTTATGTTATTTTAGCGGAAAATAGTTGACAAGTTTTGTTCACTCATAAACAGTTTCTGTTTAGCTTCTGCGGTGCGATGTTAAAAATGAAAAGTAACTGTGAGAAAACATGACTTTGTGATTTCGTCCTCCACCCCCTCGAAAACTCTTACAGCCGCTGGCCCTTAAAGGCATACCAACCAACAAGAGTCTCTGTAGGTGAATTGAGGTTTTTTATTTTAACCGGAAACTATTGTTGGCTAACGGCGGAAACTCCATTGTTGCCAATTGTTGTTTGACGTTTTCTGTTTTGTCAAAGCAGTTGAGTTTTAGATGACAGTAACTCTTTGTTGGCTTGATAATGTCCTGGCGAGTGTTGGCCAGGGGACATATGTCCATTTGGGATAAAGGACAGTAGTAGTATTTCATCAAAGTTTACTAGTTGACGGACGACGTCTTGCCAGAGTAAAAAAAGGGACAGGTGTTGTTGTCTTTACATAACTTCACATAGATTGACAGCAGTTTTGAATGAATGCATGAATAAATGACAGCATTCCCTTTATCTCTTTGAGATAATATATTTTAATCCTCTTAAATTTTCATAATTTTTGTTCTTTTTGACTTAAGGGAAAAAATCTTTTATCAATTCTTTCTTTCACGAAAAATCCAGCCAAAATCAATAGATTTCCGATTTTGAAGCATCAGTTGCTTCAGTTGCCAAATATGGGAAATATTTCTTTGTACTGTTTTGCGCAGTGAGCAGCTTGTGCTCGGTTGGCGCGTGCATAAACCGATCTGTCATTTAACAATCGAAATGTCAAAAATTTTGACAGTTCAATTTCTTGGCAAAGGAAAAAAGTACACACACGCTCACAAAAGGAGCTGAGAAGAAACAACCTGAAAAGATGAAAGCGCAAAAACGGAACGCAAGAAACACCAACAACAAACAATAATCCACGGCAGCATATGATGACACCAACACATCACATTATTCGTAGGTGCTTTAAAGAAGAGCAACACAAAACAGAGCAACAAGGCAGATAGAGGCACAGTGTGCTAACAAAGTACAAAATGTTAAATAAAATTAAAACGCAATTCTTCTAAATGAAAAATGCATTTATATTCTGCAAAATAAACAAGTAAAAATAGAATTAGTTTTGGCCAGTTCGAACTTATATAGAACACCACCATATATCACATTCTACAGTATAATCGTTTGTTTGGGAGATACAAAAACATTTTTCAATTGAATATGGGCACTATAATAAAATTACAAGTGCTTAAATGCGCAGGAATCGAAGTTATAAGCCGTAAACTTTTTATTCAAAATGGAACCCCTATGAAACCAAAAGGGGCGTAGCGATGTAAAATAATTACACTCCACAGAATTTTAAGTATTTGTATTAACTAGAATCAAAGTTTAAGCCGTTAACTTTGTGGTGATAGTGTCCAGGAAACTAAACTAAAATTTTAAAAAAGTACTGATAATTTTTTATACCCTACACCACACTGTGGTACAGGGTATTATAAGTTTGTTTCATGGCAGACGTTTGAAACACCTGAAAATAACACAGCTAGACCCACAAGTATACCGATCGACTCAGAATCACTAGCTGAGTCGATTTAAGCATGTCTGTCCGTCCGTCCGTCCGTCTGTCCATGTAAAGTTGTTCGCCGACTACAGGTCACAATTTCACTACGATCGTTCTGAAATTTTGCAGTTTATAGTATTTCGCAGCTGTTAACATCGCTATTGAATTTGGTTGAAATCGGTTCAGATTTAGATATAGCTCCCATATATATCTTTCGTCCGATTTAGCCTTTTAGTCCTATAGAAGCTGTATTTTACATCCAATCGTTTTGAAATTTAGATGGTAGAGTTTCTTGATCCATGAACCAACATTGCCGAATTTGAAGAAAATCGGTTAAGATTTAGCTATAGCTCCCATATATATGTTTCGTCCGATTTTGCTCTTTAGTCCTGAAGAAGCTGTATTTTACATCCAATCATTTTGAAATTTAGAATGGTAGAGTTTCTTGATCCATGAACCAACACTACCGAATTTGAAGAAAATCGGTTAAGATTTAGCTATAGCTCCCATATATATGTTTCGTCCGATTTGGCCCTTTAGTCCTATAGAAGCTGTATTTTACATCCAATCATTTTGAAATTTAGAATGGTAGAGTTTCTTGATCCATGAACCAACACTACCGAATTTGAAGAAAATCGGTTAAGATTTAGCTATAGCTCCCATATATATGTTTCGTCCGATTTGGCCCTTTAGTCCTATAAAAGCTGTATTTTATATCCAATCGTTTTGAAATTTAGAATGGTAGAGTTTCTTGATCCATGAACCAACATTGCCGAATTTGAAGAAAATCGGTTAAGATTTAGCTATAGCTCCCATATATATGTTTAGTCCGATTTTGCTCTTTAGTCCTGAAGATGCTGTATTTTACATCCAATCATTTTGAAATTTAGAATGGTAGAGTTTCTTGATCCATGAACCAACACTACCGAATTTGAAGAAAATCGGTTAAGATTTAGCTATAGCTCCCATATATATGTTTCGTCCGATTTGGCCCTTTAGTTCTATAGAAGCTATATTTTACATCCAATCGTTTTGAAATTTAGAACGGTAGAGATTCTTGATCCATGAACCAACATTGCCGAATTTGAAGAAAATCGGTAAAGATTTAGCTATAGCTCCCATATATATGTTTCATCCGATTTGGCTCTTTAGATCCAATCGTTTTTATACCCTACACCACACTGTGTTACAGGATATTATTTAAGTATAAAATGTCCCAAAAGTAAATTTATATAAACAATTTATACATGAATTACAAAATTTATATATCAGAGTTATTCAATATTACGAGAGTGGTGTAGGGTATTATAAAGTCGGCCCCGCCCGACTTTAGCCTTTCCTTACTGGTTTAAATTTCTGTTTTTTATTGGAAAGGTTGAACTTTGTCAATTAATAATGGAACACAATATCATTTTCGGATCGAATTTCTTCAATGGCAACTTCGGTTTCATTTTTCAACGCTGAAATCGAATGGCTCCCCGCAAAAAATAATCCAAAGGGCTCAAATCACAAGTCAAAGTAATCGGTATTTCAAATTTTAAATGGACCAACCTTTATTTTGGGTTTTGATTGAATTTTCACATATAAGTATAATAAGTATAATCATTAAATAGAATATTATAGAAGTTATTAAAGAATCAATATTTTACTAAATTGTGATCCTTTGTGGAAGAGGTACTGGACCGACACAGTCCATCTTTGATCTTAGCCTGAGAAAGAAAAAATATTAATACATATCAAATAATACCAAAATATGGTTTAAATACTAAAGGCACCTTCGAAGAAAATCGGAATTATAAAAACTACTTCAAAAAAGAATTATTATTTTTAAATATTTTATTTATATGAATTACAATACAAAGTAAATTTATATTCTAATTTTAAGGTCCAGGGAAAGGCCGGGTTACAAAGACCATATTGCTAAATGTTTGCAGCGACAGACCAGAGCCTCTTGTGGGAATCGAAAACACGACCACCAAACTCATAGGCGAGTATTCTACCAATTTGCAGCGTCAGCAGGATCCTTCCTTTAGGGACTGTAACAAAATGTATAAAAACTTAATTTTTTGGGGATGGCTCTAGTCACAATTGAACACAAATGGAGACAATTTCAACGGAAATAGGCCTTCTACTGGAGTCGTGAAAGATGGCGTTAACAAAATTAGCTGACCTGACGTATAGCTGACAATAGTAGTTTGGAAAATTTTATTTCGTGAAATGTGGCAACCTTCTAAAACATATGTTTTAAATTTGAAGTTGCCACAATGTTTAGTTTTTTTTGAGCACTCAAAAGGAAACGATCTCTGTGAATTTATAAACATAGACATTATTGGTCACCGATATGTAATATAGGGTTTCCCACACACTTATTGTTAAGAAAATTCAAAAGTTTTTTATTTAATGTGAAGTACAAACGATACTATTTAGTTCTAAATAAAACATCTATCAAATGGCCTCCACGACTTCTTCTGCAGCAATGAATTCGATGAACCAAATTTTCGAGCACCTTTTCCACTAAATCAAGTCGTATGTCA
Organism: Eudasyphora cyanicolor; assembly: GCA_963930755.1. Classification (NCBI taxonomy): domain Eukaryota; kingdom Metazoa; phylum Arthropoda; class Insecta; order Diptera; family Muscidae; genus Eudasyphora; species Eudasyphora cyanicolor. The sequence continues at coordinate 20,284,058 of OZ005734.1, forward strand.
TGAAGGCACATTCTCTATTAACTTGTAAAACTTGAAGAGAGTCTGGTTTCTTTCGAAAGACCAATGACTTCCAAACTTTTCTCGCAACACTTCAATTGTTTCATTTGGCAAAAAGATAGCTTTTAACGAGAGCTAAAATATTGCTCATGGATGTCAAGGTCGTAGGTCGATTGGAAAGTGTTTTTTTTTTGTATTTTTAAAAAAATTGAGTTACCGCACGAAAAGTTGCAATTGGAGAACGATTATTTTGATAATAAAACTTAATAATTGGTAAACGTTGTTCTTGCTTATATCCCTCCATGATGAAATTGTAAACATTACTGAATACTATGAAAAACAAATGACAGATCATGACATATTACAAATTCAAAACTATATCATCCCTATTGGAAAACCCGTAACAATACTTTCATTTGAAAGGTCTCAGTCCAACCACGATTAAACCCGAACTATATTCTACTTTGGGGAGTCTGCTCCTTCGTTTACAACTATAAAATATTGGTTGGCAGAGTTTAAACGAACACATTAGTGATCGACCAATTGAGCTGTACATGCCAAAAACGGCTAAAAAATCCCCAAAATGGTATTGGTCGGTTGAAGATTCATAAGCTAGCTGAAGTCATTGGCATGATAATGAGAAAGCTGTGTGCAAGATGGGTGCCGCGTTTGCTCACAATCAAGACAATGTACCAGTACACACAATGACTATTACGATGACCAAAATTAAAGTTCGATTGGCCAGATTTAGCTCGCTCGGATTATTTTTTGTTTCCAAACTTACAAAAATGTATCAGCGGAAAATAATTTGCCATAAAATGAAGGTAGAGGAACTAGACAGGTGGTCCAAAATGACCGAATGTGTTTGAGTTCATTATAACTTTTTACTTAAGACATAATTATTTGTTTTAAATACACTATATATTAATGGAGAATATTTTTTCCTGTATGTATACAGAATATTCCAAAATGACTTTTTAATATATTTTTTCAGTTTTTTCCAGTATTTTGTAAAAAAGACTTGGGGAATTTAAAATGGAACAGTACACAATTGAACAACGTGCCCAAAAATATTCTCCATTAATACTTATATACTGTATTTACCGGAAATTTAATAATTATGTCTTAAATAAAAGGTTATAATGAACTCACACCCCTTCGATCATTTTGGGTCACTATGTATAAGGAGGGTATCGAAGCTATTGAAAATAGCTGGAAAATGAGAAATAAAGACAAATTTTCCCAAATTTGTTATTTTCTTTGTTAGGTCGGCTAATTTTGGGACCGCATTCGTACATTCAATAAATATATTACTATTCATTATGAATGTTACATTTAAAATATTTTAATTGGTAATTTTTATGGGAATTTTGACTTTTGAAAATATCTTAAAATTATTAGAAAAAGTCGTACGAAAAAGTAATCGATTCTAATGGAATTTGTACAATTTGTATACAACATAGGGTAATATTTTAAGACATAGAGCATTTCCATGTTAAGTGATCACAGTATTTTTGGCTCATGTCACGGATTTTAGCGAAACTTCGTATAATGTTTTTACTGTCTGTTGTCAACAAGCCTACTATGACAATTTTAAAATTTTCGAATTTGTGAATATTGAGAAATACTGGGTTTATTAAAAAAATTATATATCTTTATCGGTAAAAGCTATCAATGTGGGACTTTTTGCAAAATGTTATTAATTATTTGCACTCTTAATAAAAAACACAAAACAAATTTAAAAATAATTTTTTTCTTAATTTTTTAAAAAAATGTCCTTTTTATATTTAAATTTTATTATTTGTATTTTAGGCGAAATTGTCCTCTGCAATATAGCCAAGTTCCACGATAGCCTTTTTTGTCTTTATCGAGAAATAATCAAATCTTTTGTGCCAGGTTTGTTCCAGTATTTTGTAAAATGTTTAATACTACTTTTTTATAGTTTTTCTTAAAAGACGTACTTAAAGTTGGGTTTTGTAATTGATGCTAATACTGCAAAAGGCATTATAGTAAATTGTAAATAGGTTTTAGGGTAATAGGACATGACCTTCAACTTTTTCTGTAACATTGAATTAAAACATTTTAAAGTAAGTAAGAAACACATAATATTATTTGGTCCATGGCGTCGAAATTA